>CM049866.1:28593094-29241936 GCA_027474115.1 Schizopygopsis malacanthus
GTATTTTTTCCGCTAATAATTCAAATCTACGCCAGCATATTAATACAATTTTATTCTTCAACAATTGTATTTCAAAATCCTGACATCTTTTTACTGCATGCCACCCCCAAAAATAGTAAAATCAATATTTTTTTAGTTCAGAATAATAATAAAAAAATGTAGAAGAGGTTCTACATTTCTTCTACAACCAAATGTAAAGGGTTTTTCAAGACATTGCATGTAAGAATTCATTTTTTTTGTTTGTTTTTTGAAAAAAATTAAATACATCAAACAAAATCATTACAGATTTAGAGGCTGACATAATGGAAATTTATTTTTGTTTTACGTGGGCTTTGTGAAGAAGGCCTTCTGTAGCTCGTTGTTGACTGCAGATTCAATTTGCCTTTGCTGATGGCTTCAACAGTACTTGTATTCTCATAATACATCTCAAGGTTTTTTAGATAAGCACATCTATGACTCCAGTACCTCATGCCAGTCGTCTATATATAGATTCACAAAGGTTGTGACCTCCACCATGTGCGCATAGGTCCACGTGTCCGTGCCTGTTGCACTTTTCTTACGGCCTTGCTGGTCTTCAGCGTTTCCTTAGTGAAATTCACAAGGGACTGTTTCAGCACAGATAGACATGGCCTCTACGCCAGGCATCGGGGTTTGGTTTAGGACCTGGCTGAGACATCAAATGTGCATTTGAATCCATTAAAATGTCATTAGGAAGGATTCTCAAGATGATTTAGCTCTGTGATATAAACTTGTCCTCCGCACCACATCCAGAGCATGTTGTATACATTGTGATTCATAAACAGATCGTAAGCATAGCTGTATTGTGTATAATTGCATCGACGGTATTGTTTTGTTCTGCTTTCAACATGTCTTACAATAAAAAGTGTTTAAGCAAGAAACAAAGGAGCTGTGATGCACACAATGGCTGCATCTGACATTTTTGTAGGTAAAAGACAGCATGTGAAAAGAGTAGTCCGATTTCATTGTGTTCATAAAACAGGTGAAATGTCCCCAGATAACATACTACTGTTGGCAAGATGAGAAGTGCACATCTAATGGACACTTTTCTATCCCATGAGGCCACAGGAGAGGATTTGTGAATGGCAGTGAAGTGACACAACAGACACTGTAGGTCACATGACATGACAAATATAGCACATCCGGATTAAATTCATACTGAACCCATTCACACGATATAGAGCATACTTTTTTAATGGTTATGAAGTATTTACTTATCCAAAAGATTGTCTACATAGACAGTATGCAATTTAGGATACAATCAGTGAGATGAAGCAGATTATAGGGACATAATCTCCCAGAATGCATTGCAACAAGTTCAAACAATACCAAATGGAGAACGTGAGATCAATTAAATAATACCAAAAATTAAAATTATCCTTATGCTTATCAGGGATTTTCATCGTTAGCAGCATGCTAAAAACAAACTGTTGGTGAGTTGAGGCGAGCCTCAAATGCAAAGCATGTAAGGAATACTAATGTTAGGAACACCATTGTTTGAAAATTAGTTGTTTTGGGTATTAAGAATTAGAAAAACTATTTGTTTAACTACATTTCTCAACAGCAAAGTGTTAAGGTCATTGAACACAAATTTTCGTGTGCGCTTTTCAATTTTTTTCATATCCTTTCATATCAAAATGCATGCTACGGATGAGAAAACGTAGAACCTCGAACCTGATCTCAATTTTGTTTTATGACGGATGGACGAAAGTTTCGGAGGCAGTGTAAATGTGATTGATACAACGTGAGGTCGTATTTATTTTTTAACATGCGAAAATGTCGGACTCTGTGTGCAATGACCTTTAGTGTTGCTAGCTTGTAGATCATTTTCTATGATAAATTCGTTATTGTTCAATTTTCCCCTTAGCTGTCAAGAAACGTTGCGATTTCTGATTTAAGCTTAAATGTAGCACATGTAACTAGCTTCTTTTTCTAAACAGTAGACTTCAGCTTAGCTTGCCACAGCTATTTTTGTGTGGAAAAACTCAGCTAAATTTCTTGAATAGCTTAATTGTCGAACACTGGAAATCATTCACTTATGAGCCGGGATAGATGAAAAATAACTAGTTTAAATGTAGCAAGCTACTTTTGTCATGCAACTTGTGGTGTTATTAGCTAATTTTTCTAAACAGCATGGCTATGTCCGAAATACCCCTAATAGTGCACTATTTTAAGTGGACAGACATTGGTAGAGGACATTATCGAGCGCACTAATTCAATCCCACAATGCACCTAATCCCACAATACACCCATCATGTGCCGTCATGACCTTTTTATGGCTTGTCAAGCTTATAGTTCTCCTCAAAAATATTAAAGATCCTCTGCAGTGAATGGGTGCCGTCAGAATGAGAGTTCAAACAGTTGATAAAAACATCACAGTAATCCACAAGTACTCCACGCAACTCCAGTCCATCAGTTAATGACGTCATAACCCAAAAGCTGCAAGTTTTTAACTTTAAATCATCACTTCTAGACAAAATATGAGTCCATAATCCATAATAATGCTTCTTTCAATGAAAAAGTCCATCTCCTGTTGTCCTCCCAAATTAAAATCCACCCACATATTTGTTTAGAGCTGTTTTGAATTGTTTTCACTTATAAATGATGTTTAATCTGTGCATACATTTCTTCTGATACCGACAAGGCAATTTTTTCAATAAAAGAATCAATTTAATGGATAGAGGGAACATTTTATTTGGAAGCGATGGTTGTAAGAAATAAAACAATGTCTTGATCAATTTATTACAAACATGCAGCTTGTCACTTCACATGTCATTAACTGTTGGACTGGAGTGGTGTGGGTTACTTGTGCTGTTTTTATCAGCTGTTTGGACTCATTCTG
Organism: Schizopygopsis malacanthus; assembly: GCA_027474115.1. Lineage (NCBI taxonomy): Eukaryota > Metazoa > Chordata > Actinopteri > Cypriniformes > Cyprinidae > Schizopygopsis > Schizopygopsis malacanthus. Next base: position 28,595,955 of record CM049866.1, read on the forward strand.
ACGGCACCCATTCACTGCAGAGCATCCATTGATGAACAAGTGATGCAATGCTACATTTCTCTGAATCATATCTACATCTTGGATGAGTTGAGGGTGAGTACATTTTTCGCAAATTGTAATTTTTGTATGAACAATTCCTTTAATGCATCAATAATTTATAATATTTTGATCATACATTTTTTATCTTTTGGAAAAATACATATTTTACATGCATACTGACATCTATTCAAGGAGGAAAATATTGTTTTACTTCTTGAGGATTACACCACATGACATTTTTTGTCATTTAATTGAATTTGTATTTTATGAAACCAACATTAGCACAAAGACTACATTTGTATGAACTTAGCTCTTTTGTTTTCAACTTGTTTTTTATGTTTTATTTTCTTTATTGTGTAAACTCCTGTTTGACCTCCTTGGGAGCAGGTGGTGGATAGGAAGGGTTTAATAATACGCGCACTAATATCAACCAAAAAGGAAAGTAATTTGAAAGGCAGACCAAGTTATTACATTTTGAAAAAAGGATTATGAAGACAAACATTTATTATAATTTTTTTGGAATAACATGCACCAATAAATCCTGCACATTAAGACCAGAAACATGAACTGAGAAAGTAAATAGGGTTAATTTTCCTTGTAGAAAAATATTGGCCAGCCATTACTCATTTGGACTGAAAAAAAGCAAAAGCAAAACCCAGACTATTTATGATGGAATGAAGACTTGTCACCGTGTGAGTAACATGCGCAGCAGACCTATCACAGAAGTAATATGGTGTTGCTAAGAGACATGGCAAATGTCAGCTGGCCGCCTCATCGTCATCCTGTAGCTTGCTATCCGGCTCCTTCTGGCCGGCTGTCGTTAATTAACACCTGGATTCTCTTCGGATGAATCAGTTCTGCTGGAGCTCTGCGGTTGCCAGGTGCCTGTAGAGTGACACGCATTTTCTGAAGGGGGTTAAAAGCACCATTTTCTTAGTGCCCATTTACACCATTTCATAATATGCTGTTACTGTTTGAAACACACTGAGGTGCCCTTTTGTTATATTGTGACGAGAGTATTGTCCAAGTATTCACCGCCATGTTGTTAGGGTGTTGTGGTGGATTGCCAGGGCATCACTGTATGGTTTTAGCATGTTGCTATGTGGTTACCTTTGGGATCAAGGTTGGTTGCTTTGGTATTGTATTGTTTGCTTGAACAAAACTCATTACCGTGATGTTTGTGTCTACAAAACCATGCTATGTGGTTGCTAGGTATTTTGAGTCATTTTCTGCATGTGATTGGTAGAATGGTTGCTGGAATGTTCTGGATGGTTGCTAGGGAATTGCTAGGTGTTTTTTTTTTTTTACAAAACTCATAGACAGTGAGGTTTCTATCAACACAACCACACCATGTGGTTAGTAGGTGCTCTGGGTTGTTGTTAAGGTGTCATTTTGTGGTTGCTAGGGTGTTACTAGGTAGTTGTTAAGGGATTGCTATGCTGTTGTTTTAGATATTCTGAGTTACATGTTTCTATGGGATTGTTAATGTGTTGTGGGTGGTTGCTAGATTGTTCCGGATGGTTGCTAGGTATTCTGAGTCATTTTCAGCATGTGATTGTCAGGGTTCTGTCACTTCGGTCTAGTGTTATTCATGGTTTTGTGACAGAGACCTGATACTCCCGTCATGTCCTGTTTTCATGTGAGCGCGCGGCTTCGAGTGTGCTCGAGTGTGCACATGGCTGGTGATTTGTTTGCTGGCCATGTGCTTGTGTTTCTGTTTTGTGTGAGCACGTGGCTTCTGTCCTAGTTTTCTGTGTGCCATGTGCTCTCTTGTCATTTGTCTTGACCCCACCCATCTTGTTACCTGTTTATTGATTCATTTTCCCCAGCTGCTATCCCTCGTTACCCTCCCCATTTGCTCCCTTTATAATCTCCTTGTGTTTGCAGTTCTGTGCGGGTTTGTTTTGTGTTCTCTGTTACTCCTAGTTGGTCAAGTCAAGTTGCTGGTCAAGTCAAATGTCTTGTTAGTGTCTTGTTTTGTTTTGATTTCTAGTTTTCACCCGATCACGGGTCTCTTTCCAGCCCTGTTGGCTGTTGTTTCGGCTTGTTTTTGCCAATTTTCTGTTTAGCTTTACTTTTGCTATTAAAGACTTTTTGAAATCTTCCTGGCTGTTCTGCGTATGGGTTCTGTCTGCAAAAAACCCTGACAGTGATTGGTAGAATGGTTGCTGGAATGTTCTGGATGGTTGCTAGGGCGTTGCTATGTGGTTTTGTAATGTGTTGTAGTATTGTTTCTACAAAGCTCACAGGCTGTGAAGTTTCTATCAACACAACCACACTATGTGGTCAGTAGGTGTTCTAGGTCGTTGTTTGATTATCGCTGTGTCGTTGCTAGGTGGTTGCCATGGTATTACTATGCTGTTGTTATAGATGTTCTGACTAACATGTTTCTATGTGATTACTAATATGTTGTGTGTGTGGTTGCTAGTATGGTTGCAAAAGTTTGTACATATCTGAAACTTTCCAGAAACTTTGGAAAGTTTCTGCCATTTTTTTGTAATCTTCCTGGGATTTTTGGAAAGTTTCCGGAAATGTAATGGGAATTTTCAACCCCTTTGCAGCTCTAGTTGCTAGAGTGTTCTGGACGATTGCTAGGTGCTCTGAGTCATTTTCAGCATGTGCTAGAATGTTCTTGATGGTTGCTAGAATGTCGTTAGGTGGTTGCTAAGGTATAATTTTATTGTTACACTGTACAAATCTTATTAACTTGATGTTTCTAGGTAATTTTCATGGCATCGCAGTGTGGTTTGCAAGGTGCTCTGGGTGCTTGTTAGAGTGTTGCTATGTGGTTGCTAAGAGAATGCTGGGTGGTTATCATGGCATTGCTATGTAGTTACTAAATTAAGTTTATTTTTATGTGGTTAACATATTCAAGGATTTTATTAGGGCATCTCTATGTGGTTTCTAGGGTATTCTGAAAGTTGCATTAGTATTGTTAGGTCACCCATCCCCGCCACCGCCTGGTCCACGATTGTGTCCTCGTAACATTATTTCGCCCCTGCCCCTCCGGAGGCTTGTGCACGCCACTGGTTAGGTGATTCCCTGGGGTTAGTGGGTGGTTGGCATGGCATTGTTATGGGGTTGCTTGGTGTATTGAGTTGTTTTTAGCATGCTGCTATGTGGTTTCCAGGGCTTCGCTATGCAGCTATTTGCTCCGAGACATCTTTAGCATGTTGCTGTGTAGTTGTTTAGGTGTTCTAGATGGTTGCTAGGTCTTTGTGGATGATTGCAAGGGCATTGCTAGGTGGATGCTAGATTGTTGTATTATTGTTTGCCTTTCCAGAACTCACTGCCATGATGTTTTGGTGTTCTAAATGGTTTCCATGGCATCAGTATGTGGTTTCCAGATGTTATAGGTGGTTGTTTGTGTGTCACTATTGCTAGGTGGTTGCCAGGGGCCGGTTGCACCAGCTGGGCGTACACCCGCTTGTAAGACTGGAATTAAAATCTGCCTTAAGTCGTGCATATTATACCCGTTTCACCATCTTGGCGTGGTGCTACGTCTGACACTAAATCTTATGCCTATTCAGAGGTAGGTGTAAAGTGAAAAGTCATGATTTGCTCTGACATTATTAATTTTTAGGATTCATGAAGGGCTGCAGCTAAAGATTATTTTTATTGTCGACTAATCTATCGATTATTATTATTATTAAAAAAAAATCCAGATTAGTCGACTAATCTATCGATTATTTTTTGATTAATCTATTTGTTATTTTTTTATCAGTTGATTAATTCTTTAGTTAAACTGTCAATAAATAATGACAGTAACTTCTGCTATTAATCTTTTAATATTTTATTAAAATGTTTCCTCATAATTAATACTTTACAAAAATAAAATAAAAATAACAAGAAAGAAAAAGAAAATTATAACAGAAAAATTATAAAAAATTATATTTATTAAAAAATATAAAAATAAAGAAAGAAAGAGAAAGAAAGAAAATTACAGGGAGAGAAATACAATCAATAGAAATGCAGATTATGGCGCATACACAGTTCTGTTTGGGACTGACAACAGTTACAGGTGAGAGACTTGAAATGTTTTATTTATTCGGTAGATTAAAACATCTGCTTGAATACATATCTGTATATGAATGAGCAGCTGAAGTCCCAACCCCATTCAGGACACGAGCGACAGAATCAAAAATGGCGTCATGACACGGGGAAGTTTTATCACAGCTGACAGCCCGTCTTTAAATAAATGAGCCCAGTCGAGGCTTGTGCTGTCCATCACACATTAAACAACTAACAATGACTTTAATGCTTTGTTAGCAAGTGCAGAGACCGTGTTTTGTCCTAATGTAAAGGTGTCAGTTTGGCTATATATATACTGTATATATATAAATGCGGTTCTGACGGTCGTATAATAATATATTGCTCTATGAACTCTCTGTGAAGTGAAGCGATGTTGAAATACTAGCCTTTACCTTCTGCTCTAGAGTATTGTTTGTGTTAAACATGGCAGAACAACAGTCTTAAGTAGGGATAACTGCAGGCTCGGCTATGGGCGGCTATAGGCAACACAACGAAATTAACACAACAGTAACAAGCCACAACCCAGTAAAATTAGTGCTATGTGTTGTGTTGTGGCGATTTGGTTGTGTTTCTGAGTGGTTTCTGGGTCATTTCTTACTAGGCTAAGACAAAAGAGCCCACCTCTAAGTCTACAATGATATTGTTGTGTATAGATATGACTTGACCCCCTCTTTCAGTGTTGTTTTGATCGGAACCGCTTGTAAATGGATGTTACAGACATTCAGTAAAACCCTTTCCAGCTTATTATAATAACGGTCGAAGTGCTAATGTGAGCGGTCCAGGCAAATCAAGCAGGACATTTGTCCCCATATTGATCTTCAGTATGAGCCAGAGTCAGCACACTTACCCTGATGAATGTCAAATGAGAAAAGAGACGGTAGAGGAAATGGATGCATCTGACACATCATTTCAGTTCATGGTGTTAGAAAGAATAAGAAAGTGGTGAGTGATTTAGTCAAAATTCGTACAATGCAAACTGCATTTTTTTTTCAAAAAAAGTATTAGCATATTGTACTGAATAAACGAATGAGATTGTACACATTTAAACGATTTTGCCAAAATGTACAATAGTTACTAGATTGTGTAGCAACAGTACATGATGTGCTGTACCGTATACACTAATATGCCACATTTCTGGCTTTAGAAAAGAAAATCAGCCTTTAGCTGCATATTGAATTGTCCACAGTCTGCTTTGTGATTATTATTGATATGCAATCAAAATGACAAGGCAGCCGTGTTCCTATGGAGTATAAGTCAGGATCTGATGTAACACTAAAATACTGCAAGCCTTTTACTTATGACTCAAATAAGGAAAGTTCAATCCTATTTTAGTCAGAGAGCCACTTTCAATGGTTGCTGGTTTGAAGCACCCATAAAGAAAAGCTCTGACCCTGAAAGACTGAGCGCATGGCAACAGTAGCTAAGAGGAAGTCCTCAAATGGAAGACACTTTCAGGTGGACCTGAGAGCAGAAATAAAAAGAACAGGACTGCAACAGATCGTTATGCTTTTCAGTAAATCAATATACATTAAGGAATACATTTGAAATCATTGATGAATGATTAACTGTAATGATGCCAAAAAAATATATATGTATGGCTCAAAATCATCAAAGGGGTCATTAAGTGTAACAAGTAATGTATATATTTTAGAAGAAAATTAAACATTTGATCAAACTTTGATAATTGCCTTGATCTTTTGAACAACTTGGAAGTTGATAAAGGTTAAAATCACCTGTTAATTACAGAAGAACAAGAACTAATTTATATTTGCATGCATTATATATTAGGTACAGTCTCTGACAGACTGTCAGAGGTAGTTGTGGTAGTTGCTCAGGTTGCCATTTTCTCCTTCTCTCAGAAAGCAATGATGCAGTCAAAACCTCTGGTAAAGTGGGGTTTTCAGGAGTACAGTCAAGGTCAAAAATATTGCCACCCTTTGTGAATATGATCAAAGAAGGCTGTGAAATCTGCATTGTTAATTGTCATTGGTGTTTGGTGATGAGTTTGTGGCTCATTTAAAGTCACACCAGAGGTGTTCAGCTGCTTTCTGCAGACCAGTCAAGTTCTTCCACACTGACTGAATCATCATTTCTCTTTGATTCTTGTCTTATACAGAGACACTGTCATGTTAGAATAGAAAAGGGTTCTGTCCAAACTGTTGCTATAAAACTAGAAGCTCACAATTCCCCAGAATATCATTATATGCTTAAACATTAAGATTTGTACTCATGGAAATTACTAAAGTAGTCAAACCTTCCAATAGAAGGGGGTGCCAATACTTTTGGCAATATAGCGTATTTAAACCCATGAAAATGCAACTCCTGTTGTAAATAATAGTGAAAATCCCCTTTTTAACTATTGTTCCATTATTACCACATTTTAGATAGAAACGATATATTGATCCAAACTGATTTTAATAAAGAAGCATGATTGATTTGACCATTGTAGCAATTATATTAATGTACATTATTATATGTAAGAAATTAATTTAAATGCTAACAATCCCCCAAATCAAGTCGATCAGCATGGAAACTGAAACTTATTTTAATTTGCCTCCTCAAATATTGATTTTTCTGACTAACTGTCCTTTAAACATTTAGAAACATGAATCGCATTTATATGCCGGGGCCTTGGAGTCAGAAAAAGGTTGAGAGCCACTGCCTTATAGAGACTTTGGTATCATTGATGCTGTGATTTCACAGTTGCAATTTGTCGTTTATGACTATTACAGATTTTTTCCACTGTCAAATATGCGATTTACAACTCTGCACCGCAGTAAACACTGCAGAACATAATACACAGTTTGGAAAGCAGAGCAGTAATTTATTACAGTTTAATCTGAGACTGGATTTCATCGACTTGACAGGTTTAGCACTTGAGAATCAATAAAAGTTGGAAATAACATCACATCTTGAGGAGTAAGACAAACTAACTCTAAAAATAGTCTGGAGTGCACTGATGTTACAAAAACCAGAGACCAACCAACATATTGCCTTTCTAAGAAGTGTGATGGAAATAATATGAAAATACTGAGGTGATAATATTGGTCAAGCTCTTGAATCGGCTAATCTTTCAGACTTTTTATTTTGTTTTGTGAAATATCAATCTGTTTACTGTCGGGAAATGCAGCAGTGTCTATGCTATGACTTACTGAAATGTAAATATCATGCTTGCACAATGGTTTCCTGAAAGAAGAACAAGTTTATTAATTTCTATTCCACCCTGTTATGCTGTGACATCACCACCTATGTTTATGATATTATATTTAGAAAGTGACATAAAAGTTGTTTTGATCACATGGTTTCTCTTGTACTCAGTTTTTCATCATGTTTGCAGTTATATTGGCCTCACCCGAACTTGTCGAAAATGTTCAACTCTGTTATGGGACAAGTAACAGTGTTACTCTAATTGACTATAAATTATAATTTAATTATAAACTATTAATTAAAATTGACTATAAATTAACATATGTTGGCTAAAATCATGATTGGTCTTCAACCCCATACAATTCAACCCCATCACAACATAATTTAATTCGGGAATACTTATTTTTTTAACTGCAAGAATGTGACTTGATGACAAACAGTCCTTATAGCAACTTACAACAGTTTCATATTGGAATTAAATATATGATCCAAAACCTTAAAGACAAAATGGAATGTCATCATCTATCGTTTAGGCTACTTACTTGCGTGGGACATAACAAATATAAATATTTTCAGAAATCTATCAGTGTTTTCCCACTGATGGGGGGGATGAGTCAACCCCCATTTTCTTTTATTGAACATTTGCATTGTGGGTTTATAACACATTTAAAAGCACAAGTTTCTTTAAAATACTCAGCCCCCTTAAACTGTTGTTTAACACACACAGGCATTGAGACACTGGCAGCAGCAGCCCAAATGAATGAACTGCAGTGAGCTCAGAAAACAAAAAAGATGCGCATTTGTACAGCGATTTCTTCTGAGGGAGGGAGGGAGGGAGGGAGAGAGAGAGGAGAGAGAGAGAGAGAGAGAGAGAGAGAGAGAGAGAGAGAGAGAGAGAGAGAGAGAGAGAGAGGAAGGGAGGGAGGGAGGGAGAGGAGGGAGGGAGGGAGGGAGGGAGGGAGGGAGAGAGAGAGAGAGAGAGAGAGAGAGAGAGAGAGAGAGAGAGAGAGAGAGAGAGAGAGAGAGAGAGAGAGAGAGAGAGAGAGAGAGAGAGAGAGAGAGAGAGAGAGAGAGAGAGAGAGTAGTTGCTCGAGCAGGGAGCCTGTTCAGTCTTCACTTCACCTCCCACATGTAACGTGGCAGCCAGCGATGGCAAAGCTCCTCAACAAGTGAAGCGTGCTGTCTTCAGTTCCCTGAACGATCGCGCCATGGTTGCGGTGAGCGCTGAGAGCCCCGTGGAAGAGTACCGGACGCTGGCGTACGACACCGCGCTCAGTACTTTACTCGCTGTGCTGGTGTACGTGGTGGTGAAGGTGAGTCTGGACGGGATCCGCCAGTGGCGGGCTCGGATCTCGGTTCTGATCGTGGGCTCGGGTCCGATCGGTCTGACCGCGGCTCTAGTCGCTGTCCGCTCCGGTAAAGTGCTGAAACTGACGCTTCTGGATGAGCGCTACCGGAGCGCGCTGCTCTGTAGACCGCAGCAGATCGCGCTGGACCCCCGCAGCGTCCGCTTCCTCCTGGACCTGGGGGTGGATTTTGACAACATGGAAGGTTGCTGGCACAACGAGCACTTCTTCACCAAAATCGGAGTGTTTCAGGAGTATTTGCTGAGCATCCTGGAGCAGAAGAAGCAAAAGGTTTACGTGAAAGTCCATTTGGGAACAAAGGTGCGTGCACGTTGTGTTTTCTTAATGCGTTGCTTGCAAATAAATCAGTGCCATGTGTTAAAGTTACTATAATAGTTATTTTCACCATTCATTTGTCCCTAACTAATAATTTACTCAAAATTATATTATACGCTCATAGCTGTAATTGAAACATGTGAACTGTGTTCTAGCTGGTTCAAGCTGGTTATTAGTCTGTTATGTAGACAATCCCGGACCAGCTACCACCCGATCATGCCAGGTTAAGGTTGTTTAGCTAGTTGTTGGAACATGCTAGCTGGCCACTATCAGCTTGAACCATCTACTGAGCAGAGGTGCGTTTCCCAAAAGCATCTTATGGTTGTAAGTTATATTGAACTCTATTGGTAACGACGGAACTTGCGACCATAATTGCTTTTGGGAAATGCATCCCAGCTTGTTAATCTAATAACCAGTTTGGCCCAGCTAATGACCAGCTTAAACTTGCTAATGACCAACTAATGACCAGCATAGATCAGCAAATGACCAGTTGGACCAGTCAATAACCAATTTACACCAACTAATAACCAGTTTGGCCAATGACCACCTTAAACAATCTAACATCTAGCTTGGATAAGATAATAATCAACATTCACCAACTATATCCAGTTTGGCCAAGCTAATAACCCAATTAAACCAGATATCGACCAGCTTAATCAGTCTAATGTACAGCTTAGACCAGATAATAACCATCTTGCACCAACTAATAACCAGTTTGACCCAGGTAATAACCAGCTAAAACTAGGTAATTACCTACTTAATATAATAAAATGATGGACTAGTTAATAACCAACTTTCACCAATCAATAGTCAGTTTGGCCAAGCTAATAACTAGCTTGAACTAGAAAAAGATAATCTGCTTACCAGTTTAATTTAACAAACAGCATGGATCAGCAAATGACAAGTTGGACTAGTTAATAACCAGCTTAAACTAACTAATGACCAGATTAAACAATCTAACAATCAGCATGGATCAGCTAATAACCAGCTTGGACTAGTTACTAACCAACTTGCACCAATCAATAACCAGTTTGGCTCAGCTAATAACCAGTACTAGCTAAATATAAGTTAATTACCAGCTTAATCTAACAACCTGGATCAGCAAATGACAGGTTAGACTAGATAATGACCAATTTGCACCAACTAATAACCAGTTTGGCTCAGCTAATAACCACCTTGCACCAACTAATCAGCCGTTTAGAATAGAAACCAGCTACCATGTTCTTATGATACTGTGAACATGGTAAATAAATAATTAAATAAGATGGATGGATATATATATAGATATATAGATAGATAGATAGATAGATAGATGCCACTGGCTTTAGAAACATATAATTGAAGTGCTTCTTCCAATAGATTTGCTGAGCAGAGACCCTGTCCTTATAGTTCAGTCAGTGTTAACTCAGCAGACAGAGTCGAGTCAAAGCCAAGGAGCTCAATAAAGCTGATGTCCGTTTGCAGAAAAATTACCTTCAGCAATTCAAATCTGTTTCCTGCACACATGTTTTCTTCTCACTGGTATGGCTCCTTGCATTTCTCTCAAGATTGGATTTTTTTTTTAATGTAGAGCAGCAATTGCCTCAGGAATAAAGATACAAGCACCAATGAGTTTCTATCACCACGAGACAGCATTTTAGGCTGGTCTGACATACAGGAAATTACTGTGATTGCCGTTTTTAGTGCCAACTAACTAATTGCCTGATGTCTGTCAAATAAGGAACAGGTGATTATGTTTAACAGGTGAAGTGAGAAGGCATTCATAAAGCTACAGACAGCTAACCCCCCCTCAATCTCTCTCTCTCTCTCTCTCTCTCTCTCTTTATCCTATTTTGGTCTTTTTTTAGGGCCAGCAGTATTTTATTGTTCACTATAAAAGTGTTCTTTCCTTTGTGGGTTGCTGCATGCTGAAAGGGATTTATTTTCAGTCAAGACAGATGTTTGTTTGGGACATTTTGTGCATCTTATCTTGACCGTGTTCTTCTGAGGGCCAAGCCATTAGTCACTGAACCAAATACTTTTTTTTCTCGTTTTTTTTAATTTTTTTTAGAAATCAATTTCGTTTGGTATTTATTCTGCCTGAGATATGTGTTTGTGGTCTATGTTCAGAGTAGTAATCTATCATGCTATCCATACTATTTCACAATATATAGGTTCAAGCATTCGGTTTTATACAAATTACTTTTCTTTTTTTTTTACTTTTTAAAATTGTATTATTTTATTTTAAAACAACAATATATATATTCAATTTATATATTCAATTTATTCATTAATTATTTTTTTTATCAGAAGAGTTCTTTGTTTGGCAATCTGACTGCTGGACACGTTTTATATTTTGATTCATTTAAAAGAACCTACTCAAGAGTCATATATTCATAATCAGACCACACTGTTCTTTTGTTTCATTTAACAACCGACTCTTTAGAACTAATTGTTCAGGAGTAGACTGGCTGCATTGTTTGTTGTTAACCTGAAACTTGTTGTTTCACCTGAAAGAAGCGAATCATTAGAGTCATTCATTCACAAATCAGACTGTATTATTCACATTGTGTTTTTATTTTTTATTTACTCAAAAGATCTGGCTTAAAGAGACTTTTATTTATTTATTTATTTTATTACATTAAATATAATTGTGACCCTCTCTGTGAAATCCAGGCTAAAGTCTCAAAATATAATTCTGAGATAACAAGCATCAAAGTTTGATTTCAACCATTAATTTCACTATAATTTAAATCTTTGACATGGTCTTACTCAGTCAATATTAAAGATATCATGGTTACGTTTTCACAAAATGTTCTTTACCATATGATTTTACGCAGAAAATAGTAAATGACCAAAAAATGACTTTAGCTGGGTCTTAAGAGGCAGGGCCACAATTAAATATAATAGCTACAGAATAGCTACTTTTATTTCCAAAATTATACGAAATGCATTTCAAACATACAAAAGTATTTATACAGTATTTTTAATGTATTGTTGCATATTAGCCCCATTTCACATATTTTTTTTTTACATTAGGCATTATATATATAATTATGTATTATGAATACTATGCATATTCTGTTCAGTATGTCAGACACAGTCATGTACTGTGAGGTAATTGTTCCAGTCTCAGGATGTCTCTGGCCTTAGACTGTCAGGCCTGTCTATTTATGCCAGGTCTCTGATGTATCTAGACGCTCACGTCCAATAAACCAAACCAGACTTGCGTTTCATTTCATTTAGAGCTATTCTCGGTGACAAAGCGTCAGTCTGTCCTTCTGTTTGGAGAAGCACACACTGCCGGTGACAAATAACAGTCTTTACTTGTCGCTTCCATGCAAATGAATGCTTGATTCTTTTAAGCCATTTATGCAGGTTTAACATGTTTTGTTGGTGAGAAGTATGCTGTTATAGGGATGTTCTGTTTTGCCTCAATGGCATACAAATATAAATCCAATCCAATAATTGGTCCTGATGTTTTAAATAGTACTAAACAATGAAAAACACAAATCATGTATTTTATAAGCATTATGTTTTTTGGCACATAATGGACATTGAAGTGTACATGTTGATTGTTTTGATTTAGTTTACTTTGATTTTAATTTAGTCTTTTGTTTGGAAATGAACCACTTAACTGGTTTCGTGCCATTCATTCAGGAATCAGACCACACTGTAAGCACTCGTTTTGTGCTGAAATCATACTACTGGACTCACTGTATGACTGTATGCTTTAATTCACTGCGAAGAGCTGGTTCATAAGAATCATTTGTACAAGAATCAAGAACACTGTGCACATGGAATGTTTCTGTTTCATTTAAAACAACCAATTCCCAAAAGCCATTTGTTAGGAAAACTGAATAGACCAGATACTGAGTTTGTTTTATGATTCATCTGCAAGAACTGGTTCAGAAGAGTCATACATTTGGGAATCAGACTCCACTGGTTGTGTGTTTCTGAATCACTAAACATAACAGGCCCACGGATGCACTGTATGTTTTGATTCACTGAAAAGAACTGGTTCAGATAAATTAATTCAGGAATCAGACTGTTCTGACCGTGCTGCTTGTTTTTGATTCCCTGCTCATAAGAATCATTTGATTGGAAATATTGCTTCAAATGCTTTTGATTCAGTAAAATATCCCCACTGCAAGCTCAAATGTTTTCTCTTGCTGTGATCCTGCAGTTTAGCGAGGAGTACCTGAGGAAGATGCCGAGGGGTGAATGGCCGCGGGTGATTGTGGTTGCTGACGGTTCGTGTGGAGACTCCTGCTCGGTGCTGGGCATCAGCACTGATTACATCGTAGAATCATGTCGCGCTTACGGCGCCAATGCTACTATAGAAAGACTGGACCAGAGACAGGTGAGATGCTTATATACAAGACAAGTCTTTTCAGAAAGCCCATGACAAGTTGATAAATGCACACTTAAAGAGATAGTTCACCCAAAAGTGACAATTCTGTCATTAATTACTCACCCTCATGTTGTTCCAAGCCCATAAGACCTTCATTCATCTTCAGAACACAAATTAAGATATTTTTGATGAAATCCGAGAGCTCTCTGATCCTCCTATAGACAGCAAGGGTCCTTACATGATCAAGGCTCAGAAACGTAGCAAGGACATCGGTAAAATAATCTATGACATCAGTGGTTCAAACGTAATATTACGAAGCTACGAGAATACTTTTTGTATACAAAGAAAACAAAAATAACAACTTTATTCACCAATTCGTCTCCTCCGCGTCACTTGATTGTGTTAATTACATACAGTAGCTGTCTATGGGAGGATCAGAGAGCTGCCAGAATGCATCTAAAATATCTTAATTTGTGGTCCAAAGATGAACGAAGGCCATACGGGTTTAGAACGACATGAGGGTGAGTAATTAATGACACAATTTTCATTTTTGGGTGAACTAACCCTTTAAGTGGACTTTTATTAATATCATATTATCTGCAAATACATAAAAACTATACTATTAAAATTTTAAACACGTCAAGTGTACATTCCATACAATGAACTCTTTCTCTGCCAAACATGGAATTTTCTGGGTTTCCGCATTCTCACTGTTATACACTAGGGATGTCTTTTCTGGATGACTTTCTAGGTGACGGGGTCCTCACTGGGGATCATGTTTTATAGGAAGTGTTCCCGGTTCCGGTTGACCTAATTAATGCAGCCTAACAATCCTTTGAATATTAGAAGTGTATTAGTGTATTAAGTGTACACCAGGGTAAAGAGATAGGTCTTTAATCTAGATTTAAACTGACAGAGTGTGTCTGTCTCCCGAACAGTATTAGGTAGATTGTTCCAGAGTTTGGGCGCTAAATAGGAAAAGGATCTGCCACCGGCAGTTGATTTTGATATTCTAGGTATTATCAAATGGCCAGAGTTTTGAGAACACAGTGGACATGGAGGACTATAATGGGATAAGAGTTCAATCAAGTACTGAGGAGCCATTCAGGGCTTTATAAGTAATTAAGAAGATTTTTAAATCTATACGATGTTTGAAAGGGAGCCAGTGCAGTGTTGACAGAACCGGGCTAATGTGGTCATATTTCCTGGTTCTAGTAAGAACTGTAGCTGCTACATTTTGGATCATCTGTAGTTTGTTTATTAAGCGTGCAGAACAACCACCAAATAAAGCAATACAATAATCTAACCTTGAGGTCATAAACGCATGAATTAACATTTCTGCATTTGACATTGAGAGCATAGGTCTCAGTTTTGATATATTTTTAAGATGAAACAATTCAGTTTTACAAATGATAGAAACACGGCTGTCAAAGGAGAGATTGCTATCAAATAGCTGAGTCCTGACACCTAGGCATCTCCTGAATGAGTCACAGACCAGGAAGATGCAGAAACGAGCGACGTAAGCGTATGCATGTGAAAAATAATGCGATCATCAACACTAACCGCATATAAATGAAAACCGCCTAATTTTAGAGTGAAATTTCAGTCCAGAAAGTGGTAAAGGCCTGTGCAAGCTTTGGGAGTGCTCATGGAAGCCATCTACTGCATCTTTGCTTTGATAATATTACTGAATATGATGCAGATACAGTATTTGATACAAATGCAATTTTCTCAGCTTTTTGCTCAAAATGTTGCCTTTTTTATTAAATCTACCTACATTCGAGTGTTGATTTAAAAATAAATGGTTGAAGCTAGAATAAAACTTTTTTTGTTTGTTTTTAAGTAGAGGATCTGGTCTTTATTTGATGTATCGCATGTTCAGATATTCATACAACAAGATATTCTGGGGGTCATAAAATTCTAGTGAAAATCAGCAAAAACGTTGGAGGTGGCTGGCAACTCTTTTCAAAATCGCTGGCGAGGAAAGAGTTAAGCACACGTCTTGTTCATGGTTATATTAAATCAAATCAGTATTCTAATTTAATGGATTTTAGGTGTTTCTCAATGTTAAAAATGTATTAATAATGATGAGAAATGTCAAAGACTTTTTGAAGTAAACAATAAATCAGTAATTTTATGCATTTGTCTATATTGTTTTTAATTGTATGCATTTCTTCTGCACTGTGCTTTTTTAAACCATTTATAAATCATTTTAGATGCAAAGACGCATTCTATGTGAACGGCCCTTTACAGTACATGTTTTTTTCTTCCTTTCTCCTTGAATCATTACACCATATCACACCAATAGATCTCAGCAGCAACCTTTTTTTTCCTCCTCCCATGCTTTTATTCTCAGAAATCTCTCATTTGTGTTCTTGAATATGAATCGAGTGTTAGTCTGAGTGCTCTTTGGTCATGAGGTCGTCAGGGTCCTACTGTGCTGATTCATTCTATGAATATGGGAGAGGAAATTAAGCCATTATGAATAATAATAGAGTCTATTTTTGCCAGCAATAAACACAGATGATGCAGGTGAGGCGGAGTGAAGCTGCAGCCTCCATGATTAGCTGCAACAGCTCGTGTTATGAGGAACAGATTCTGTCATTAAATTTATTGTTTTTACACAGGTTTAGAATGACAGTTTGTATAATTGATTTTCTGTCTGTCTTTAGTTAATGGGCTTTTTGTTTTAACAGATGGTATAGCGGGTTTAGCTAACGCAGATAACCAAGGTCAGCTGGCATCCCCTGACAGGCTGTTTTGTTGGTCTCTGTTATGTATACAGTAATTCATCAAACAAGCTTTAGCAACCTTGATAAGGTTCAGAGATAAGCAGGGTTTCAGTCTAATTAGTGCAACTGAAACTTGGCTCTGATTATTGAGGATTCATGACTATCAGCACCAGTTGTTACCAGTTTTCACTCTCTGTGAACCTCAAAGTTCACCCATAAATGTACATTTAGTGATCTTTTACTCACCCTTGTGTCATTCCAAACTTGTATGACTTTCTTTCTTCTGTTGAACACAAAAGATATTCTGAAGAATGATGGCGACCAAGCAGTTTTGGTTCCCATTGACTTCCATTGAATTGTCAAAAAATATGATGTAAGTCAATTGGAATCAGAATCAGATATCCAATCACATCCAATTATTTTGAGATTGCTCATAACTTTTGGAGAGAACAGCACAGACACTTGGACAAAGATTACATTTTCAAGTGCGCATGTGTCGTGCATGCTATCAAATGAAATATACTTTAAAAGGCAATGCGTTCGGCTGTACATTAGCATACATGTACAAAATGTAGTATATTCTGGGTTTCAGAATTAAACAGGCCATCCTAGCAGACATGTGGCTTACCTTCAAAATTGAAATGTGGTTGAAATAATATTGGTTGTTGTTTTAGCGTTGAAAAAAAATTGAAACAATGTTTAATGCTAAATGGTTGTAAAAAGGTTAGTGAAAAACTTAAATAAAATCAACCATGGAATTTAAACAAGAGATGTTGGAAAGTCAACAAATGTTGCAAAACCTACAACCTTGATCATTGATGTTGATTTAAACACTTGAATGGCGGGTGGGATTTGTGCCGCTGTACCTTTAAGAAATTTCTTGAAATGAGATACTTTTAAATGCAAACGTAGTTAAAAACTAATCGATTAATACAGCAGTCTGAATATGATGCACATTTTCATTGATTTCATAAAACTTGCAGACATATTTCAAAATAAAAGCCCATTGCTTCCATTTAGGAATGTGCAGTAGTCAGTGGAGACAAATGAAAAATCCTTAAAGGCCAAAACATGACCTGGCTGGATTGTGCTGTACTGATGCTTGTGCCACTATTATTGAATTGTTTCAGAAAATAGTGCTTGCTGGGAAAATTTCTTCTGAGTAAAAGATCACCATTTTGGCCCGAGATGGGAAATAGTAGAGGCTTTTCAGCTTTTTCTCTGCAATAATTAATTAGCAAATCATAACAAATATTTAAATATGTCTAGGATGACTTAAGAATAAATTAATAAATGTAAATATTAGTGCTGTCAAATGATTGATCATGATTATTCACATCCAAAAGAAAGGTTTTTGTTTACATAACATATGTGTGTATACTGTGTATATTTATTATGTATATGTAAATACACACACATACAGTATATATTTTGAAAATATTTCCATGTATATTTATATAATTTATATAATATATAAATATTAAAAATGTTTAAAAATAACATATTTTTTGTAAATATATACATGCATGTGTGTGTATTTACATATATATATATATATAATAAAGATACTGTCAGTTCTGTCTTCCTGTGTCTTGTGTTTCCCTTCCTCTCATGCCCATATTTGGTTAGTTCCTGTTCCTGTCCCCTTTTAGGTTTTTAGCTCATTAGTTCCAGGTGTGTGTGATTAGTTATCTAGTTTAGTCTCTCCTACTTAAGCCTCGTGTTTCCTGTCTCTGGTGTCCGGTCTTGATTGTCACTTGGTGTCTGTCTATCCCTGAGTTCCATGTTCAATAAATGTATTATTGACATTTCTCCGTCTCCTCACTCCTTGCTCCCAGCACAACGTGACAGATACACAGTACACACACATATATTATGTTAACAAAAACTTTGATTTTGGATGCGATTAATCGTGATTAATCATTTGACAGCACTAGTAAATATAATAAAAATATACGGTATAACATTATATTAAAATTATAGTAGGAAGTATAATAATAAAATATCAAATAAATACGATATAAATATTAAGATATTTAAGTAAGAAAATAATGGTGTGTTTGTGTTTTCTAGGTTCCCACACCTGAGATCCGTGCACATAGTTTGTATTTTGATCTGTCGGCGTACGGGATCAACACTGTGAAGGAATCACGCAGCTCCTCTCAGCCGGCAGCGAAGCCCGGATTCCATCTGAAGATCTACGGGACGTTCAGGAACCGCTACATGGCTCTGGCCTGCACTTCAGACGCAGACTCCAAAATGATGCACTTCCTGCGCCACACAGCCAACTCTTCAGTAAGATGTCTCAATTCCAGTATGCATCTGTTAGACTCAGGAACTCGGTCGAGTTTAAAGTTTACGCACTCATCCAAAATGCTGTTCTGCTCACCCTCTCCAGCCAGCGCTGTGTTATCACCCAGCGATAAATTAAAAGTTGTATATATACATCATACTTTACCTACTTACTGTACATATACTGTAGTTTACTCACATGAAACAATATAATACATAGCAAATCTCAGTTTCATGAATGATTGTTTTTTATGCACATCTTGGTCAGCACTTTCCATCCAGTCTTTGTTTTATGTGATTTTACAAAATACGCATAAAAATAGGTGGATAGAAACATAGCTAATGAAATTCATTCTCAAGGTCTAACAAACATGTGGAAAGTATTTTCTTCACCATTGATGGTAAATTCATATTGTGATAAATATCAATAGGTTATGGAACAAATAATATTTTTGGACATATCGCCCCGCCATTTCACATCTCTCTAGAATATTTGATTCTGATTGATCAGTCGTGGCATATAATAACCAAAACCCTACAAACTAACAAACATAAATAACATCTAGATGTAGTTCCAAAATATACCAGCAGGGGCAAACAGGGCCAAAGGCGATACCAGACAATATTTTCACATCTCTGACTCTGTTTTTGCCTTACTTGGAGAGTTTGATTAATGAATAAATAAAAATAATGGAGAAGCAGGCAAGAAAAGAGGAACAATAGCACAAAAATATACAGCTGAGTCCTTGAAAAAGAAAACAATAAAGAGCTAAAGAAAGACACAGTGAAAAGATTTATAAAACATAGACAGGATATATCAAGACACAGCCGTTACAGGAAATGTCCTTCACTGAGACACATGCTGTTACCTGATTACAGTCACTATGTGTGTGTGGAGGGAGGGAGTGTGTATGTAATAATGTGCTTGTAAAGACCCCCGGTGAGCGTGCAGAGCGGGACACTGAACGAATCACTTTCCTCTCTGTTGACTCAGATCATGAAAAACATCTTCCACCAGTCGTTCAACGCGTACAAGACCGACATCGAGCCGCGTCTGCGTGAACTCACGCTGCACCACATGCAGTGCAGCCGCAAGCTGTTCGAGATCATGCTGTCCTACAGACGCGTCAGCGCCGCGTACATCGAAGGAGACAACGTCGCCGTGACTGTGGAAGGAGAAGCTGCGCGAGTGCTCAACTTTGACACTGGTGAGCGTCTGCTTCTAGGCCAAATACAGAGTTACTCTTCTTTCACGTGTTTCCATCGCATTGCGTTTTCTATGTAAACACGCAGCAGATGATGGTCGTGTTTGACCGTCGAGATCACGTCTTTCTTGTGTCTGTTGCATCATCTCATGAATGACGCACTGTTCTGAAAACACGGCATTTATGTTGAAAGGAGGTCAACTTGTTAAAAAAGCACACTTTTTCTTTCCTCCTCTTCTACTCTGTCTCACATTTTCAGCGTAAAAATGCATTCTGTGTGAATGTCCCCTTATAATTGTGGTTATAGATATTCATATTTAAAATGATACAAATATTCACTGCTACAAATTTAGATTAAGTAAAACTATATATTTAGGGTTTTAAATCATATTTGAGTTATAAAACCTACAATTTGTAATGCAAATAAATAAATAAAGCCACATTCCTCGTATAAAAATGAACTGTACCTAAATTTGTCCTTTGTTAAAATTAAAATATGTATTTTAGTTTCTAAAATAATTTAATTGCAGATTAGTTTATTTTCCCCTGCACTTTCTGTTATGCAGTGACATTTCCCTCTTAAAAACATATAATATATTTATTAATAATAATAATCAATATTAGTTTTTTATGTTTGGCTTTGACAAGTTGAATAGTTCCACTCTGTTTTAGGGGAAAAAAACACATGTTGATACTTTTTTTAATTATGCAATATTGTTTTTGCCACAAAACACCGGAATGTTGATTATAATAGTTTATAATAATAAAACATTAAACAAATAAAATTAATACAAAAAATAATATATTATATTTAGTAATTTAAGTGTAATTTTCAGTCTTCATATATATTTTATCATCTGTCAAGATTAATAATTCGACTCTGTTTGAGGAAAATCATTATATATATATATATATATACTGTATATATATCATGTATTTTTTGATGTGTTTAGTGATTATGAGATTTACTACAAGGCACACTGAAACTGGGTAATACAATGAATAAAATAAAAACAATACAACTAAATAATATTAATAAATGAATGAGAATAACCTGTATATACTTTATTTTTTTGCACTGTAAGGCTGCTAACAACATTTTAGATGAAACCAAACATATTTGAATCTAATCATTACAAGTAGCAGTCCCTTTCAGATCATAACCAATTGTATTTGACACTATTTGTCTGTAATCTATGATATGAATATGTCTTCACTGATTCTGTGGAAGGTTGTGGTGTGAATCTGGGCATGAGAGGACTGGAGGCTCTGGGAATGTTCCTCTACAGAACGGCCACGGCGCTGGACCAGAATGACGTGTTTGAGGCGCTCTCGGCCAAAATCCAGCACTCCAGACACGTGGCAGAGACTTTCAGGAAGAGCGGCCTGGCCTCGGCAGTGTTTGAATGACCCTGAGCGTGTGTGTGTGTGTATGTGTGTGTTTGACAGAGAACGAGTGTGTGTGTGTGTTCTGAGGCGAGGTATAAACTTCCAACACATGATGTTTACACATTCTGATCTATTTTGTGATCGTGTTTGGAATGTTGAATATTCAATGCACATTAGAGTGACCAAAGTTTGTGTATTAGCATTTCATTTGTGAAAACATTTGGTAATTATTGGTGTAATGTCATGATAAATAGTGCATTGTGTTTTTAAGTAGATCAAACATCTTGACAAAAACAAGAATTGGGAGACGATTTTGTCTAAAAGTCTAAAATGACCACTAATCTTACTGAAGATACAGTGACCATAAAATATATATATGAGCCACTGCATTAGATAATAAAATATCAAAGCAAGTGTCCTAATTAGTACAGTGTTAGTCTCTACTGCTAGTCAGACTGCACTATGAAAATCCTATCAAAAATGAATAGGTCCAGCTGTAGTTTAGCATGTTTCTGTGGATCACTAACAGACAGCATCATCAGATCTCGAGAAACAAGTGCCTGGCAGAAATTACATTCAGATATAAAGATGTCTATTTATTTTGTGATATTTGTTAATAAAATTAAGTGTTTGCCTTCTAATTCTGTGCATTCTTTCTTATTCAAGTATATACTTGTGATCTGAAGCAGATTATAGTTCACGTAAACTAAAACAATCAAAAGTAAATTATCTGAATTGTTGACAAAGCAGCATTTATAATTTTCATTAACTGTAAAATAACTAAAACTAAATTAATAAACACTATATAGACATTTGACAACAACAACAAAAAGCGCAATCAAATTACTAAAACCTTAAATTGACTATAATAGCTCTGAAACCAAAATAACACTGATGTTAAGTATTTCATTTGTACTAGTGAAGCAAAATAGTAAATAAAACATCTAAACAGTTATATTTCTAGTCAAATATTTGTATTATTTAAAACTGAATAGGTTGATGACATTAAATAGGTTCATAATAATTAAATTATTGGGTCCATGAAATGATGAAAAGCTAGTAATTAAAATATACAAATGCAAAATTGTGATTAGTATTCAAACTTGGATATTATATATTTTATATTTAATATTTAATAATATTTTTTTTTACAATTTTGGTAAGAAATTATATTTTATTTGCAATTTAAAACTTTAATGTTTAGCTGTAGTTATCATTATAATATTAACTTTATCTCAGTGTTGTATTTAAATATAATATTATTGCATGTTAATGTTTGTATATACTAATTACTTTCAACATTTCACATGTATTTATTGTACATGTATTTTGATTTAATAATTTATTAAATTAAAAAAATTAATTTAAAACATAGAGTATAATTTAGTGCAGTATCAATGCTTTACTAATAAAAATATTCTTCCTTTATCTTCCCTAGATAAACAGCGGAATCTTTACAAATTTATCTAAGCACGTTTAGCTCTGTTTTATATACAGTGCCCCCCACTAATATTGACACCTTGGTAAATATGAGCAAAGGTTTATCCTTTTGATCTTTCATTCAAAAAATGTACAAACTTCCTACCTATCATTGAAGTAAATCGATTGAAAGTCGGGGGCGCATTGGGAAATAAATGCTTTCTCTATGTTGGCCACCATTATTGGCACCCAATTATTGCAACATCCTTTCCCCAAGATAACAGCTCTGAGTTTTCTCCTATAATGCCTGAAGAGTTTGGAGAACACCTGATAAGAGATCAGAGACCTTTCCTTCATCCAGATCCTTCAGATTCACAGCTCCATGTGCTTCTCTTCAGTTCACTCACTCATTTTCTGTAGGGTTCAGGTCAGAGGACTGGGATGTGGATATCAGCTCAGTGCTCAGTGCCCCATTCTGGTGTTGATTTTGATGTTTGTATTGGATTGTTGTTCTGATCTAAGATCCAACCACTGCCCATTATAAGATTTCTAACAGAGGCAGCTGGGTTTAGATTGTTTATGTTGATATTTGATATAATCCATGATGCCATGTGTCTAAACAAGATGTTCAGGACTTCTGGCAGAAAAAACGGCCCACAACATTAAAGAGCCAGCAGTACATTTAACTGTGGACATGGGGTACTTTATATCCCGGTTTATACTAAACTCATCTGGTGGGTTTGCTGCCAAAAAGCAGCAAAACTTTTTTTTTAGTTTCATCTGACCATAGAAGTCAGTGCTATTTGAAGTTCCAGTCGTGTCTGACAACTGAATATGCTGGAGATTGTTTTTGGATGAGCAAGGATCATTTTTCTTGAAACCTTCCCAAACAACGTGTGGTTATATAGGGGCTGTTTTTAGGTTTTCTGACCACAAGATTCAACGATTTTCTGCAATTGTCCAGCTGTGGTCCATGGAGAGTATTTAGCCTCTCAAACTCTCCTCCTCACCGTGCATTAGGACGATATAGACACACGTCCTCTTCCAGGCAGAAATTCTTAATTATTGCCGTGATGGTGGAAATGGCGATTGTAATTGCTTTAGCTTTTAAATTTTCTTACAGACACCTATTTTGTGAAGCTCAACAATCTTGTTCTTCACATCAGAACTATATTCTTTGGTTTTACTCCTTGTGATGGATGTTTAAGGACATTTGGCCTTTGTGTTCCTCATAATTATAATCCTGTGTAACAGGAAGTCATGGCTGGATAATTTCTTGTTTATAATCACCCTGGTGTGCTAAAAAATGGAAACATGAATGGAAATACACTTTAGAGATATTTTATGCATAATCATTTTTAGAATTGCCAATAATTGTGGCCAACATGTATTGGAGAAAAAATATTTATTTCACAATGAGATGAAAGATTAAAAGGATAAACAATGCAGATTCATTTTCTTTGCTCATATACTAAGGGTGTCAATATTAGTGGAGGGCACTATATATATATGTTTATGTACAGTATGTACACACACACACACACACACATTTTTATGATGTCTGTACATTTGTGTAATGCTGTTGTAATAACTCCTATCAGAAAATACAAATTACATCCTCATTGTTAATAATATATTTTTTTATTATTTGTATTTACATGAAGAATATACAATCTGACGCTCTAGTAAATTTACAGTTCAATTATGGTAAATTATTCCCCCTAGTATGATCAATAACACTGAATCTGAAGCATCTTCATAATTTGCTTAATCTGCGATTCAGCGCGTCTTTAAACCCAGAAGCTGGATCGTCCAAGTTAAAGCCGACCTCGAACTCGGGCTTGTTTCCGAGGGCCAGCACAGCGACGGTTATGGCCAGAGAGGCGGTCAGGCCCCAGATCTGATGGATGTGTCCAGTGCTGGGGTCAGTGTACATGAAGCTGTGGGTCAGGCCGAAGACGCTGGGCACAGGATAACCGGAGTGATCCGCTGCTTTAGTGAAAAACTCCAGAGGAAGAGTGAACACCTCGCTCACCTCGTCTGTGTTGGGACGGGCTTCGAAGGAGTCCTCGATGAAAGCCACCACCGGAGTGATCAGAAGACCGGCCTGTGGAAACCATCTGAGCCGTTATAACCGGCCAGAGATAATTCATATCTTATCCTGGCTCACTAAAGTCTTATTTAGTGCGTACGTGCATTTTACTAAAATTATTATATATGTTTTTTCATTGCAAATAATTTCATTAAATATATGCAAATACAATATACACTATAATCAATATATATATTATAATAATGCATTAAAATGCAAGCAGACGCCACCAAATAAGAATGTATTTAGTGAGCTATACAGTAATATTAAAAATGCATGTTTGAAATGTATATTAATGAAATTACAATAATGATATTACATTTCATTAAAATTAGATAATATGTTTAGTAAAGAAGTCTCTTATGCTTACCAAGGCTGCATTTATTTGATCAAATATACAGTAGAAACAGTAATATTGTAAAATATTACAAGTTCAAATAACTGCCATCTATACTAAGATATATTAAATCTAATGTATTCCTGTATTTTCAGCGTCATTCCTCCAGTCTTCAGTGTCACATGATCCTTCAGAAATCATTCTAATATGCTGATTTTCTTTCAGATTATTATCAATGTTTAATACAGTTGCACTGCTTCATATTTTTGCGGAAACAGCATTACCCCCCCCCCTCAGAAATCTTTAATGAATAGAACATTCACAAGAGCAGCATTTATTTTAATTACTTTAATATATATATATATATATATATATATATTTAACAATAATAAATGACTTTTTCTATCACTTTTCATTAATTTAATATGTCTGCTCAATAGAAAAATGTAGTGACTCCAAATGTTTGAATGGTATTGTGTATAACAATATTAAAATGATTTATTAAAATGCACGTATGCACCAGAAATAAGCATGTATGTAGTGTTTGTATAATTAATATTTTTTATTATAAATGATTTTATTAATATTTAATGATATAATTATTTTGTTATATAAAGGCATATATATATATAGTGCGGTCTTTTTGTTTACATAATATATGTGTGTAGGCTACTGTGTATATGTATTATGTATATATAAATACACACCCATGCATGTATATATTTAAGAAAAATATGTTACGTTTATATATTAAATATGTTTATAAATAATATAAATTATATGAATCTAAATATTTATGTAAATATTTTCAAAATATGTGTGTGTATTTATTAGTGGTGGGCCGTTATCGGCGTTAACGTGCTGCGTTAACGTGAGACTCTTATCGGCGATAAAAAAAATATCGCCGTTAATCTATTCTCAAAGTTGGGTTGGGAGCTGGGTCTATACTACACAAGCTATGATGACTTTCACCCTGATATTTTAGCGCGGATGTATACCTAGCCGAATTGCACTGTAGGGCGCGAGAACGAGTCTTCGAACTAGAGGCTCGCAGTCCGTGATGGACAGATTGTTAACGGCTGGTCTATGTGGTAATACAATCGGACAGGACATCCAAACGCTCACCTATCATTCATCAACCTCAAATATGGCTTTTCATCTGAAAGATGTATGTAGTAGCAACTTTACATGGCCGCTCAATATGATGTTAACCTAGAGAAATGTGCGCTATTGAAGTGTTTGTGTGGAAGCGCGTTTGCTGCAGGACAGGCTCCGGTGCGTTCACTTGCTCTTAAAATCTCCGTCATTTTTGGTCATACAGATAAAAGTAGCCTAATACATCTTTCGAATCTGTAAAGACTCTACGTTTATTTGTGTGCACTCAGAATAACAACGAAACGTTGCGCTTTTAAGCAAACAGGATGCGCTTTAGGTCTCATGTGAACTTGAGAATTCACTACCGTGTCACCCTCTGCTTCGAACCTGTGTGTATGCCTAACGTTACTGTGAAATTACCACATCAAACGTGACGTGCTAACATGGATGCAGCTATGAAGCCGCCGGGTTTGCTTCAGGGAAAATTTATTTTTTAAGAAGCTTCCCAATGGAAACTGTAAACAGTTCATCACGACCTCTTATGTAGGCCTACAGTTCAAAATTCATGTTTAACTGAATAAACAGTTAGTAAACACAAGTACATCTTATTGAACATAATTTATTTTCATCACCAATTATCATAGTAGAACAGCTTTCTCAAGCAGTTTGTGATGCATTTTGGAAACAGGAGATGAGCCCCTGGTCTAATGCGCCACCTGGCTTGAGAAACCCGTTCTCAAAGACTTACTTTTAGTCATTATTTGGGTAGCACACATATTCTGAATGCCTTCGGCAGAATTCAAATGAGCCATTTTAATCTAGATTAATCTAGATTAAAAAAATTAATCTATGCCCACCCCTAGTATTTATATATACATAATATATTTATATATACATATATATACACAGTACACACAGATATATTATGTAAATAAAAACTTGTTTTGGATGCGATTAATAGTTTGACAGCACTAATATATGTAAATAAATAAATGTGTGTGTATATATACATATATATATATATATATATATATATATATATATATATATATATATATGTGTGTGTGTGTGTGTGCATTATGCATGTATAATTGTAGTAGTAATAGCCTAGTATATTAAACGAAGCGTCAGTGGACCTTGTTTAGGACGGGGAAGAGTTTGCAGATGACCTGCACGGTGTCTGGGTGAAGCCCGATCTCTTCCTCCGCTTCTCTCAGCGCGGTGTGAACTTCATCTCTGTCGCCGGACTCGCGCTTTCCTCCCGGGAAACACACTTCTCCCGCGTGCTGCTTCAGCTGCCCGAGACACCCACACGCTCTCAATACATGCGCATACTACACATACAGTTTACATCAAGACAGTAGGACATGCTCGGTCTGAGGTTTCTCACGTGAATGGCGCGGACGGTGAGCAGGAGCCGAAGCTGTCCGTCTCTCAGCAGCAGCGGGATCAGCACCGAGGCTCCGGGAAGCGCCGCCGGTAAACGGAGAACCTCCTCACCGCTGTCGTGCTTCTTTAGTGCCGCGACAGTTTTCTCCTTCAGATCCATCGCGGCGGATGTGACCTCCTGCCAGGACACTTTCACAATGCTCTGTGAGGACGCTTCCGCTTTTCTCAGCGCTTCCCATAATGCTCCTCTGCGCTCTGCTCCGGTTCATTGTGTGAACACACTTCTAGATGAACTCACATCTGAACACAGAAATAGATCAAGCAGTTAGGAGCTAAACGTTGACGTTAACAGTAGGGGCGGGGCTAAGCGGCTCGGAAGTTGTCTCTTATTCTCTTATCAGTGTCATTAAAGTGACACTATTAGTTTTGTTCACCCAATTAATTTTATTTTTCTATCTAATATACTCAAAAATATAGCTGTAAGCAGCGATTATCGGGGTTCAAGCGCTTTAAGGTATTTAAGCACATATGAAAAAAAGACTACATAACATTTAGCAAGCCTGTAGCAATTATCTAAATCAATGATTTTTTAATTAATAAAAAAAAGCATTTTTGGCAAATCCAGGTAATTTCCCATTGTGGTCAAATGTAGTCTGATCGCCATAAAACTTTGCAAGCTTGTTTAGCATTGCGTGCTCGCCACGTTTTGTAAAGTTTAGAGTTTTCGTTTAGGCTTTATAGGTTTTCTTCTACTTTCTTCTGAGTAGAACTTCTCAATAAGTTAACAAATAATTTGATTGACGGCAGTAATTTAGAGGCAAAATTGTTTGAAATGAGGAGGTCTAGCATATTATATGAACATCATGTGTAGCCTATGTGTGAAAAACCAAGAAATATAAAAATTTTCGCATTGAGAAATGCGATACAGGGCCATGAGTCAAACAGGCCCAAGCTTCCTTCGGATCGGCCTCCGTTAGCCTTGTCAAATAGGTGCTCAAACTTCATTGGCCAATGGCAGCCAAGCTTTATTTTTTTTGGTAAATGGCCCTGTCCCAAATGGAACACTTCATGTGCACTTGTGGTCTTATGGACTTACACAGGTGTGTCCGTTAAGTCCACGAGACCGTAGGGTGTCCCATTCCTCATTTTAGCCCCCTTTGCGGTCGTTATGCGCCCTCTATCCGAACTTCTGCCGAGGCTGCACTGGGGCGAGGCCCGCAGCAGACTTCTACCCGACAGTCAAAGCGGCATTACGTCATGAAAGTGCGGACTCAGAGGAAGACCGCGAGGGTTTAGGGTGCCATTTTGGACAGGGCCAATGTCCTTATAGACACGTGTGTCTTTTTGGACCAAGACCAAAAAAGACCAATGTTTAATGTTTTTCCCTTTTATAGCACCACCAAATGGCCAAGCTCCGCAATTATTTTCCCATGTGACCTCAGATTGAGCTCTTACATCAGTGTTCTGAGTTTGGTGAAGATATCTAATTTCATTCATGAGTTTTAAGTGTTTTACTCAAAGTGGCCCTGCCACTTTTCGGAGGTTCTGGCGTTCCTATGTGACAGCGAGTCAAAAGTTCAACTATTTTTGACAATTAATGATATTCACTGTTCAGTGAATCTATCTGCACTGGGTTGGTTCCGATCGAGTGAAAAACCTAGAACTAGTTTGCAAAAGTAGGTAAAAAAAAAAAAAAAATACCCCTAAAATTTTGCTGCTTGTATCTGAGGCATGATGACATAAGACAATTGAGCCTGCGACTGAAGGTTTAGAGGAGTTATGAGTGTGAGAACTACCATTCCTCCAAGTTTCAAGTCTATACGGTTTGGTCTGCATCAGCTTTATGTGGAGGTGACTGATTCCTGGCCATTCAAACAATTACAACAAGGCTTCAGCGCTACGCACTTGAACACCTAATAACATGAGGATTTATGAGTTGATTATTCATCCGCATCTGTGTAATAGTAACTATGCCAATAATCAATTATGTATGTATGTGTCTATTTATTTAGTTAGTATATTTATATAGTACCATTAACTAAAATCAACCAAAAAGGCAAAATAAATATAAATGCACAGGTAAAATAAAAACAATTATATTATGAAATTAAAGATTCAGAAAAAAACAAAGGAAGTAAAAATTCAAAATAGAATCAAGAATAATATAAACAAACAAATAAAAAAAAAAAACTGAAATCTAAAGCAATTTAAACATAAAAAATAGAAATATTTATGCTTTCATGTTGGTTAATATGCTGATGAAACGTTTTCTTACAGAATAATACAAGTTTTTAAATAATCTTATAATAAATACAATAAAAAATAAAACATCAACAAAATATTTAATTAGTTTTCTTGCATGTCAATAAACCAGCGTCAGAGAACCATGCACATGTGAATGTATTGTTAAATGATCAAAATCTTAACTTTTTACTTAAATCTCTCAGGGGGTTCTTCAAGTAAATAATTTGTGTCTATGGGGGTCAGCTGACAAAAAGTTTGGGAAACCTCTGGTCTTTTACTGTGCCTCACGGCCCCCTCTGGAGGAGAAATGAAGAATGACAAGGCTGAGCTGTCCATTCCCACACAGATGTGACTGTAAGAGGGAGCAATAGTCAAGAGTGAGCTATTTAAAGCAATTTATCTTTTCATCTTTACTCTTAACTCAGCAATGAAAACATTGTGTTTAAAAACAATAGCCTACAAAACTGTATATTGAATGTGTAAATCAGAATATTGTAAAATATATTGTATAATAATATTAATAATAACAAGGTAAAAGGTGAAGATTTTACATAGTTTTATTGCTAATTAAACAGTACAGTAAGTATGAGGAATCAAGATGCATGGTAAAAACTGTTGTGAGGGCGCTTCAGAAATGTTTTCCAGAGCAGCTGTGGCATATCTTGGATTTTCCCAGCTGTAACACGTCAGACTCAAAGTTAATCATCATCAGAAACTGCAGCGCTCTCAGAAACTGAGCAGCTCTCCTGTCTCATTCACCTTACAGCCTATTATAATACACATAGGAAATGTTACAGAAAGGCTTTTATCTGGTTTGGCTTCTGTTATTATTTGGGTTGAGCAACAACAGAGCGCTGAACGACCCTCATCCAGAGCTTTCCGATCAGGAGCTTTTCTGGGGAGCCGATCAGTATGACTTTTCCATCGTGCTGCGTGCTGGAGACCTCCAGTGCTTCTGGCACTTTGCTCACTTCGGTGAGCGCTTCTACTTACACTTCATGGTAAGACATTGATAAGGCATTATTCTACATGTGAATATAAGTATGGTCTTGAATCCGTTGAATGCAATAGTTCACTCAGTGTTTGTTCAGGTCCAGCTGGTGACTGGTGTGGCTCTGGACAGACATCTCTCTGTGACTGTTAATGCTCCGAGCGGCCTGATAGTCGGACAAGTTGATGATGCAAGTGGTCAGATTGCCTTCAGTGTTAAGGAGACCGGTAAGTCTCTCCTTGAATACTTGAAAAGAGTTTTAGTATATCTGCTGCTACATTATGAACAGATAATTATTATTTTTTTAATTCAAAGTTAGTTTCACTTGTAACATGCATGTAACATAATTCACTCAAAAACAAAAAAATCATGTTGTTCTGAATTTGTATACTGCTATTTAAAACATTAAATGAGAAATGATACTAAATTAATTATCACCAAAGTGCCATAATTATATTCCAGCTTTAAAAAGAATGAATTAAAACAAATCTTTATGTGTGCAGGTTTTTATCAGATGTGCTTCAGTAATTTCCACAATCACTTCGGGAGCATGCAGGTTTTCCTGAACTTCGGTGTGTATTACGAGGGACAAAAGGATATCGAGAAACAAAAGGAAGAAGAGAAGAAAAAGAAAGAAGAGGATATGAAACAGATAAATAGTACATTGTCCTTCATTGAGGTATAAACAACTCCATTTCGCAGCAACAAGCACATTCTTATTGAAATATTACTTCTTGTTAATTATCATAACCTCGTCACCCATATATTTATATTTCCGAGCTCAAGAATGGTTTAAGAACCGGTACAACACATTACAAAAACAGAACTTAACATGAAACATGTAATAAGTATTTAAAAGCTTTACTAAAAAGATGTATCTCGAGCAGCATAATTAATAATATATATAGTTATTAATTTTTTTCTTTATTAAAAATGTAATAGAATTGGTTATGTTTCGACAGAAACCCCTTTTATTTTGCATTACATATACATATATCAATTGTTTGGTGAAAAAACAAACAAAAAAAAATATTGTTTTTTATTTATATATACATAAATATATATCAACCCCTATCATTTAAAGGGATTGAAATGAACTTTTTCACCCACCAGCCCATTTGGCTACGAAATCTTTAAGTTACCGGCCATTCATAACCTCTTCTAGCCAAAAAAAACAAAGACAGATAGAAACTAACAGCTTGAGGCTGTCTACACTGGAAGCGACAATGCGACCATTGCAAATAATTTTGTGTCAGTACTAAGGGTGTGCTATATTGACAAAAAAATGATATCAACATTTTCTGGGATTTTATCGATAAAGATAATTAGACGATATTTTGCTGAGTGTGTGTGGTGCTGGACTGTCGTGGACAGCTGACTCCTATAGTTATTGATATTCTTCACATTCTGTGTGGTCAGTTCACAGCAGCAGTAGTAGTAGTAGCCCTTTATTGTCACTAGTCACAAGTACCAGTGAAATTAGCCATCAACCTGTCCATAAATACACAACATACATATATGACAAGGGGGTAGACAGGACAGGAAGACAGGGAATTGAAGAAAAATACAGCATAACATGAGGAAGGTGAGGAGAAACAAAATAACCCCCAGACTATGCTCCTTGGGGAGTACAGTGTGAGAACAGGAAAAACACCTCAGCAACAAAAAGCACATAAACCATAGACACACGACTTTGCAACAGGGGAAGTAATCCAGCTCCAGCAGGCAGCCATCCGGTCCCGCAGCCATTCTCGGCGCTGGCCACAGACCCGCCTGTCAGGCTGGCTGTTCAAAGCGACAGGGGCGAGGGATCAGGGGAGGGGAAGTGAGTGCATATGTGTGTGTGTGTAGTAGTTTGTAATCAATGTCTGTAGAATGGGGGAGGAAGCAAGAGCGTCTCACTGCAGTGCTCTTCCCAGGGTTATTTTCCAACAGCAGCCTTGGCCGAGGCCACTGTGCGGGGGAGCCAAAAAAGATAAGATTGATTGTTTTGTCTTGGGGCGAGTAACCGCATTCCAATTCCACGGCTACTCTCTTTCTACTTACCACTCTTCCCACTGCTTCAATCATGACGGGCAGCCTTGTGAGGCTTTGGACAGCTGTTCCCGTTTTCTGAATTCTTCAATAACCCAGGGCAAAGCCTAATCCAATCAGCAAAATACCTGTTATCATGGTTCCGAATAGGTAGATATCTTCAATGTCCTCCACGGAAAGAGCCGCTAGACACACGCTCCGCCACCTCTCCCACGCGTCCATCGTGTAGCCCGCTGCGAACGTTCCGTCAGGGCAGACAGGTTCCCCAGAACCCAGGCTTCTCGTCGAGAAGATGGTGTCAATTGCGTTGAGAGACCAGTTAATCAAATCCATAATCTTTCAGGTTGGAGAGCCGTGCAGAGAGAGTCTCTCAATAGATGAGACAAAGACAAGGGAGCAAGCAGGGAAAATAAGGGCGAGGACAGGGAGTGAAAAAATGCGACCGCCTCCGTTGAGTGCCAAAGAAGAAAATGTGATGTAAAAGCAGTGATGTAAATGAAACTCCTCTAATAAGTTCTAATTGATTTTTACCTTTTATTGGCATTTTTACCTTTTATAAAGCCTTTTTTTTTTTTTTTTAAGTGTGCATCATCCTTTGAGTCAAATTCATATATTTAATCAGTCATTTATAATGATAATACATTTAGGCTATTACTAAACAAATTAAATCAGTCTCAATAAAAATGATCTTTATTAAAAATACTTCTGAAATTGTATCTGAAGTAGACTTTAGATGTGTTTTCACATGTTAATGTATCTTAAAGGGACATGGCATGTTTTGACTTGCAGTTAGAAATGCATAAATAATGTTTTGATATTTTAAACATTACATTTTTAATACTGATATTTTAAATTATTAAAAAATGAAAAGATACTGTAAATGTTCAAGTAAACCCATCAGTAGGTAGCATCAAGTAACTGTTAATAAGTCAGTAATTTTGATTGAACCGAATCATTTAACAATTGAATCATGCAGGAACGAATCACTATCATGTTGCTCAGAGACAGCGCTGTGGCTGTTTGGAATATTTTTTTTTTGCTTAAAATAGCTTAAAAACAGGAAATGTGGTGTCTAAAACTTGAACTAAATTAATATTAACTTATTGTTTATTGAACTGCTGAATAAAATCAATATCACATCTGTAACCGTGCTGATTTTTTTTTAAGAAAAACGGCACTCTTCGTGTGATCTTGATTAACTGTATGAATTGATATAAATATATAAATTTTCTTCCCCCTTTTCTTGAATTATGTGATCATTCTTAATGCATATTAATAGACTGAATCATGCAGTAAAGAACACACTCTAAATGGGCACGCACCATACTCTAGTTAGTCTCACCAGACTTCATCATGTAGTCGCGTATGAGTGCACTCTGTAGGTGTGTTTTGTTGGGTTTTTGCAATATACTCAATAATGTCATGATGTCTCTCAAGTTCAGTATTTGCACTAAACTTGCGCAGATTTGGCTTGTATACACATCCCCAAGAAATTAATGAGTGAAAATAACTTACAAGTAACCCGCCAAACTGGCTAGTGATTTGACAGCGTTTAATTCATTCTGACTTTAAATTTAATTTACATTTCTCAAATCTTTGTGTAGGAAAGCAGCAGCAGGCTGCAGAGGTTTGTCTTCCACATGTGGCGTCATTATAACTATGAGCGAATGAGACGCAGCGCTGATTTCTACCTGCTTCAGTCAAACTCCACTTATGTGAACAGCTGGTCTGTTCTCCAGAGTTTGGTCATCATCACAGCCGGATACCTGCAGCTCTACTGCCTCAAGAGACTCTTCAACACCCAACCAGCAGAGAGAGACAAACCCCGCTGTTAACATCAACACTCAACCAAACCCCGTTGTTAACATCAACCACAAACCAGCAGAGGGAGAAAAACCTCGCTGTTAACATTAGCCCCAAACCATCAGAGAGACAAACCATGCTGTTAACATAAACCCCAAACCATCAGAGAGAGACAAACCCTGCTGTAAACATCAACCCCAAACCAGCAGAGGGAGACAAAACCCTGCGTTAACATCAACCCCAAACCAGCAGAGGGAGACAAACCCTGCGTTAACATCAACCCCAAACCAGCAGAGGGAGACAAACCTCGCTGTTAACATCAACACCAAACCATCAGAGAGAGACAAACCCTGCGTTAACATCAACCCCAAACCAGCAGAGGGAGACAAACCTCGCTGTTAACATCAACCCCAAACCAGCAGAGGGAGACAAACCCTGCGTTAACATCAACCCCAAACCAGCAGAGGGAGACAAACCCTGCGTTAACATCAACCCCAAACCAGCAGAGGGAGACAAACCTCGCTGTTAACATCAACACCAAACCAGCAGAGGGAGACAAACCCTGCGTTAACAACACCCCCAAACCAGCAGAGGGAGACAAACCCTGCGTTAACAACAACCCCAAACCATCAGAGGGAGCCAAACCCTGCGTTAACATCAACCCCAAACCAGCAGAGGGAGACAAACCTCGCTGTTAACATCAACACCAAACCAGCAGAGGGAGACAAACCCTGCGTTAACAACACCCCCAAACCAGCAGAGGGAGACAAACCCTGCGTTAACATCAACCCCAAACCAGCAGAGGGAGACAAACCCTGCGTTAACATCAACCCCAAACCAGCAGAGGGAGACAAACCTCGCTGTTAACATCAACACCAAACCATCAGAGGGAGACAAACCCTGCGTTAACAACAACCCCAAACCAGCAGAGGGAGACAAACCTCGCTGTTAACATCAACCCCAAACCAGCAGAGGGAGACAAACCCTGCGTTAACAACAACCCCAAACCAGCAGAGGGAGACAAACCCTGCGTTAACAACAACCCCAAACCAGCAGAGGGAGACAAACCCCGCTGTTAACATCAACCCCAAACCAGCAGAGGGAGACAAACCCCGCTGTTAGCATCAACCCCAAACCAGCAGAGGGAGACAAACCCCGCTGTTAGCATCAACCCCAAACCAGCAGAGGGAGACAAACCCTGCGTTAACAACACCCCCAAACCAGCAGAGGGAGACAAACCCTGCGTTAACAACAACCCCAAACCATCAGAGGGAGCCAAGCCCCGCTGTTAACATCAACACCAAACCAGTAGAGGGAGACAAACCCTGCATCAACACCAAACCAGTAGAGGGAGACAAACCCTGCATTAACATCAACACCAAACCAGCAGAGGGAGACAAACCCCGCTGTTAGCATCAACCCCAAACCAGCAGAGGGAGCCAAGCCCCGCTGTTAACATCAACACCAAACCAGTAGAGGGAGACAAACCCTGCATTAACATCAACACCAAACCAGCAGAGGGAGACAAACCCTGCATTAACATCAACACCAAACCAGCAGAGGGAGACAAACCCTGCGTTAACAACAACCCCAAACCATCAGAGGGAGACAAACCCTGCTGTAAACATCAACCCCAAACCAGCAGAGGGAGACAAACCCTGCTTTAAAAACAACCCCAAACCATCAGAGGGAGACAAACCCTGCGTTAACATCAACCCCAAACCAGCAGAGGGAGACAAACCCTGCTGTAAACATCAACCCCAAACCAGCAGAGGGAGACAAACCCTGCGTTAACATCAACCCCAAACCAGCAGAGGGAGACAAACCCTGCGTTAACATCAACCCCAAACCAGCAGAGGGAGACAAACCCTGCTGTAAACATCAACCCCAAACCAGCAGAGGGAGACAAACCCTGCGTTAACATCAACCCCAAACCAGCAGAGGGAGACAAACCTCGCTGTTAACATCAACCCCAAACCAGCAGAGGGAGACAAACCCCGCTGTTAACATCAACCCCAAACCAGCAGAGGGAGACAAACCCTGCGTTAACATCAACCCCAAACCAGCAGAGGGAGACAAACCCTGCGTTAACAACAACCCCAAACCAGCAGAGGGAGACAAACCTTGCATTAACATCAACACCAAACCAGCAGAGGGAGACAAACCCTGCGTTAACATCAACCCCAAACCGGTCTCTTTCTTCATAATACAGCCATACAGGGGACTTTTGGACACTTTTATTAACCAAGAATGAATTGAAACTAAAAGCAAAAGATTTCAGTTTTTTATTTGGTTATTTGAACATCATAATAAAACTGACTTCGTTATGATTTTGTTCTTGCTTTTCAAATGCTTCTTTGGGAAATCTTTCAATGTTAAAATGTAAAATTCATTATAATTATAATTATTATAATACATTATAATATTTATCATTCAGACTGTCTCATGACTGTGGCGCCATTTGCAACAATCCCAGTAATACAATTATCAAATTGAAAAACAAAGGTAAATATGACGTGTGAGCAGAATATGTTTGAGTAATTTCTAATCAAGCTATAATTTGACTGAATTATGAGAAAAGGGTCTGGCTGAGAACTCCAAAAAACATAATTTACACCACCATTTCAATCACAGAATGATTGTAAACACAGTACATCATTTGATATTTTCACTGTCGAAGAAGAAGAAAAAAACATGAGGAAATATTTTTTTAGTAAATGAGACTGAAATAACCTCCATCAGCAGCTGCAGTATCTCTCAGCTGTATCAGTGCAGTCACTGTGACTCTGACTGACGGAGGTTTTTGTACGACTCTTTATCACTGTGTGAACACATATTTACTGTTGATATAGTGTACACTCTGACAGTAATAATCTCCTGTATCTTCAGTCTGGACTCCACTGATGGTCAGAGTGAAATCTTTTCCAGTATTTGCTGTTCCACTGCCACTGAATCTAGATTGAGTTCCTGACTGGAGGGTGTTTATGTTATAAATGAGGAGTTTAGGAGCTTCTCCAGGTTTCTGCTGATACCAGGCTAAGTAGCTGCCATATATTCCTACATCTATATTACACTCTATTGTAGCTGTTAGACCGAGCTGGACAGTTTTAACTTTAGGTTGAGTCAAAGTGACTCCTCTGGATTCTGAAGAAAAGAAAAGCAAGTCAGTTTGTCAATAAATCACCTTTAGAGTAGAATATTGATAGCCTATATTAAAATGGTAATAAACAGCAATAGCTTATTATTCATATCAAAGCATAATATTCCACCTTGAATAAGTACTGCAATGGTCCAGATGAGGATGATGATGTTGTTCATTGTAGTTGTTGTGTCTTGTGTGATGATGAAGATTGTGTTCTGCTCTCAGTCATGAAGTGTTAAACACACAGCACTATAAACACTCAGAGCACTGAAGCGTGTGCTGACGATGCAAACAAGTGGGCAGGATTTACAACAGATTATTTAAGTAGATGTTGTTACAACTGTTACATGTATGTTACTTATTATAACAACAGTAGATTATGCATAAGTTCAAGTAATTAAACCAAAACCCTAACCATAATCCCAAAGTAAGTTTAACGTAATTATTATCACTGCAACAACATCACTTTTAAATAAAGTATAGCATAACAAAATAATAACTTTACACTGAATGCAGCACGAAACAAAAACCTTCAGAAATTTGTCTTACACATGATTCATTTATTATATTAATTTATATTATATCATATGATATTCAAGAGGGAGAACCACCATTATGTAGAACAAAGCAGCTATTTCTAAACCTCTGATTTAAGTCTTCATCTCATTACTGTACTTTATAAAAAAATTGTTGTGCGTGAGTGTTTGCAAGTGAAGGGTGGAAGTAAGAAGAATACAACACATTATGAAAAATTATAAGCAAGATGAAATACACATTGACACAATGATAAATTGATTTTGACTGAATAAACTTAAAACGAGATTGCACAATTAATATAGATTAATGTCTGAAATCAATATCGATTCAGTGGTGAGTCAATATCATATTGTTATGTGAGACCTACATGTGAAGATAGTTTTGATAATGTCATAACATTGGGATGCTGTAATGTCTGTTGTGTTGGCCCTCGGAGGTGGAATGTGAAGCAGATCAAATGGCAAAAAACATAATTTACACCACCATTTCATTCACAGAATGATTCGTATCACAAAACATAATTTTATATTTTCACTGTGGAAGAAGAAGAAAAAAACATGAGGAATTACATTTTAATGCTATATGACACACAAAAGGAGATGTTAGTTAATTTAAGATTGAAAGGACACGAGGACTCATGCTGCTGTTTCCCTGCATAAGTATAGTCAGATTTCATTGGATTGTTTAATGGTGGAACATTTTGAATGATGAATGAAATGCATCCATGGTGAAGTTATGAGTGAAAAACACATTAAAGATCCATAAAGACCCATAAAGACCATTCAGTACAAGACTTTAACATTTTCTTTGTAAATGAGACTGTTATAAGAAATAACCTCCATCAGTAGCTGCAGTATCTCTCAGCTGTATCAGTTATGTGAGACAGAAATACACTTTTACTTTTTAAAAAATATTTTGAGGGAAAGATTTTTTACATTTGAAAAACATTTGACAAAAGCGATATTATTGAGTGTGGTCATCATCTGTGGTGTTTCTGCAGTCAGTGTGTTGAAGTGTTGTTTCTGTAGTTTGTGTTCACTCGAGTGGAATAGAGGTTTTTGTACGACCGCTTCATTAGATTGCGTCACTGTGGTACACTTTCGGTGGAGGAACTAAACTGATGCTCGGTAAGTCTCTATTTTAATTCTCCACTGCAAACAAACAATTACGATTGTGTACAATTATTATTATTATCTTTTAATAATTGAACCAGAAATAAAATCTAACTCTTATATTTTTGTAACACTGAACAATAATATTTCAGTTGTTAATATTAGTTAACCACATTAGTTAACATGAACTAACAATAAAAAATGATTGTTATTAATCTCAGTCAATCACATATTAATTGCAGCATTTACTAATACAGTATTAAAATCCAAAGTTTTATCTGCTTATATTAATGGACCTGAGAAGACATCAGGGCCGTGCGCAGATATTTTGAGGGGCAGTGGCCCAAACCAAAAACAGGGGCACTGGGGGATTTAATAGAAATGATCCAGTTATTAATATATACTAAACGTTTTGGATGATTTTTTATGTTTTTTTTAAGAAGTCTCTTCTGTTCATCAAGCCTGCATTTATTTGATCCAAAGTACAGCAAAACAGTAACATTTTGAAATATTTGTACTATTTCAAATAACTGATTTCTATATTTGATTATATTTTATATATATTATATTATTACGGTGATCAAAGCTACATTTTCAGTATAAATCTATTGGAAATAAATTATAGAAATTAATCATATTATTTAGCAAGGATACTTCAGATAAACTTTCTATTCATCAAAGAAACCTGTAAACAATTTTACTGTTTTCAACATAATAATAATAATAATAACTGTTTTTGAGTAGCAAATAAGAATATGATTTCTGAAGGATCATGTGACTGGAGTTATGATGCTAAAAAAATCAGCTTTGAAATCACAGAAATAAATATATTAAAATAGAATGTTATATAGAATTAAACAGTAAAAACTATGTCAGCATGTGTTTGCTGTACTTTAGATCAAATAAATGCAGGCTTGGTGAACAGAAGAGACTTCTTTAATAAACATTAAAAACCTTACTGTTGGAAAACTTTTGACTGATAATTAAAAGAGAAGACAGCACTGTAATAATTTCAGACTTTATTGTAGATGTTTTGATAAAGTTGTCTCTTCCTCACTCTCTGAGTCTGCTTCTGTCTCACCTTTATTAATCAATGATAACTAAGATTTAAAAAATACTTTAACAAATGTATTGCTCATTGTTAGTTCATATTAATTGATGCATGAATTAACGTTAACGTATGAACCTTATTGCAACTTGTTACACATTTTATAAATATAGTTTTACAGTAAATATTTAATCTAAACTATTATGACATTTAGATATTCATAAGAACTGAATTATTCACTTTTTCATAATGTGGCTCATTCTTGATTTTATTAGTTTATCACAAGTATATTATACATAGAAAACTATTTATTAAATGAAAAAATATATACTTTAAAATGTAAATGGAGCTACTTTCTATAGATCAATAAATGATTTTGAATCTGTTTTGCTTATGTTCTGCTTATTATTCAGTGCATTTTAATACAAGCAGTTTATACAAAAATATAACTCAGTTGATTAATTTCTAATTCCAGTGAAATCATTTGTAGTCACACAATCTCTGTTTGAAATTAAGTTTTGAGTTTTATATCT
Organism: Schizopygopsis malacanthus; assembly: GCA_027474115.1. Classification (NCBI taxonomy): domain Eukaryota; kingdom Metazoa; phylum Chordata; class Actinopteri; order Cypriniformes; family Cyprinidae; genus Schizopygopsis; species Schizopygopsis malacanthus. The sequence continues at coordinate 28,636,582 of CM049866.1, forward strand.
CACTTAACTAGAATGCAAAAACGTAGTAGTGTTTGTGTTTTCTGTGTGTTTGTGAACGTGTTGTGTTTGTCTCCTGCAGCTGGTCCCACAGTGAAGCCCTCAGTGTCTCTGCTGCCGCCCTCTTCTCTGCAGATCTCTGGAGAATCAGCCGCACTGCTCTGCCTGCTCAGCTCTTACTCTCCACAGGGGGCGCTGGTGAGCTGGACACTGGACGGCTCAGAGGTCACCGAGGGGGTTGTGACCAGCGCAGAGAGCGAGCAGGACGGCCGCTACAGCCGCAGTAGCGTCCTGACCCTCAGCAAAGCACGCTGGGAAGCGGGAGAGCTGTACGTCTGCAGAGTAACACATGCTGAAGCTCTTCATGAGGTCTCGTTCCACAAGAGTCGCTGTTAGTCGCTCGCAGTGCTGATGTTTCTCCAGTGAGCGCTGCTCTCTCCTGAAGATGAGTCGTATCTGAGTGTCCTGTGTCAGGCAGGATTCACATGAGTCTAGTGCTGCAGCTGTAGTCATTTACAACTCAATACTGAAAGAGAGCTCTAGTGTCAAAGCACTGGCTGATCTTTCAATCTGCTGTGTTTGCTGCAACATTCAATAAAGCTTCTCAACAAACTCCATTTGTGTCTGACAACATCATTCAACTAACAGATGATGATGCATGTAGTGTTCAGGTGCTTTCAGTAAATCTAGTCAAATAAAGCTCTTGGGGTTTGAACATGGTCTCTGGAGACAGAGCTGCTCTATTCTGAGAGGATCACAATCACTCCACCCTGACAATGCAAATGATTTTCAGCCCACACTCCCAGAGTCACTGTTTGATTGGTTCCATGATCTGGACTGAAACACACCAGTTTCACTTCTGCTGTAGTCCAGCAGCCCAGGTGCAAAGGAAATATATTTAAATTGTGCTTTTTTTGGACATGGTATATTTAAATTATGCTATACTAAATGCATATTAAATGTGTTATTTTGAAACAATAAATATATTAAGCATATTTCAAGATATGCTTAAGATCAAGTTTAAGCTATTTACAATATATTTTAATATATTTAATTGTGTTAAACTGTATTTCTTCACAATCCATTTAAAATATTTGGTCCCACTTTATATTATGTGGCCTTAACTATTATGTACTTAGACCCAAAATTAATAATTTGATATAATGATCTTATTGTGTACACACGTCTTTACATTGCTCTTAAGTAAATATAATTTAAAATAATATATTTTATTATAAAAAAACTGCATGTAGTTACATCTGCAATTAATTTCTGTAATTACATTTATAGTTTACACGTTGGACCCTTACAACTTTTTGATGTAAGTACATAGTAGTAGAACATTGAACATCTTTATTGTCCACACGTGTGTAAATTAATCTTCGGCCCCACAATAACATATAGCACAAATACACTTAACTTCACAGTCCAGTACACAAGACATACAGAGACTTCTTACCCCGTGTATTACAGACTCACAGGACATGAAATCAATATATAGAGATAGACTAATAACACAAATAAAAGATAAATAACTAAGTAATATTAATAAACATCGTAAGTTTATACAAGAATGGATTTATAGCATATAGCACATATATATATAGTATACTTACACAATAGTGAATTAATGTGATTCATCAAATATATTTAAATTAGTGGTGGGCCGTTATCGGCGTTAACGTGCTGCGTTAACGCGAGACTCTTATCGGCGATAAAAAAAATATCGCCGTTAATCTATTCTCAAAGTTGGGTTGGGAGCTGGGTCTATACTACGCAAGCTATGATGACTTTCACCCTGATATTTTAGCGCGGATGTATACCTAGCCGAATTGCACTGTAGGGGCGAGAACGAGTCTTCGAACTAGAGGCTCGCAGTCCGTGATGGACAGATTGTTAACGGCTGGTCTATGTGGTAATACAATCGGGCAGGACATCCAAACGCTCACCTATCATTCATCAACCTCAAATATGGCTTTTCATCTGAAAGATGTATGTAGTAGCAACTTTACATGGCCGCTCAATATGATGTTAACCTAGAGAAATGTGCGCTATTGAAGTGTTTGTGTGGAAGCGCGTTTGCTGCAGGACAGGCTCCGGTGCGTTCACTTGCTCTTAAAATCTCCGTAATTTTTGGTCATACAGATAAAAGTAGCCTAATACATCTTTCGAATCTGTAAAGACTCTACGTTAGTTGTGTGCACTCAGAATAACAACGAAACGTTGCGCTTTTAAGCAAACAGGAAGCGCTTTAGGTCTCGTGTGAACTTGAGCGAGAAACTTCGAAATATATCTATAGAGAGTGAAATGTCTAAAAAATAAAAATAGAAGACGTGTGTGTTAGCATGGATGATTTACATGAAATTTAATCTGTGCAACACTGTGGATAAGATGGCTTTCAGTTCAATATAATAACAAAAAACGACATTTTGGGTTTTTATTCAACTAATAAGGTGGGCACGCTGTGATCTGTACTATATTTTTACTGTAATTGACAGTTATCGGCAAAAAAACAACAAAACAACAACACGGGAGTGGGAGGGAATGGGAGTCATTCTTCCGGGAGTGGAACGGGATTTTCCTCCAGTTTTTTCGTGGGATTGGGACGGGAAGAGATTAAAGTTTGTGATGCATTTTGGAAACAGGAGATGAGCCCCTGGTCTAATGCACCACCTGGCTTGAGAAACCCGTTCTCAAAGACTTACTTTTAGTCATTATTTGGGTAGCACACATATTCTGAATGCCTTCGGCAGAATTCAAATGAGCCATTTTAATCTAGATTAAAAAAATTAATCTATGCCCACCTCTAATTAAAATGTAAAAAAAAATAATAATACTATCTTACTTTTGAAAACAAACTGAAGCACATTCATTACGTATATATTTACAATAAATTGCAGCAGATCTACACATGATTATAAAGAACTAATACTTTAAACCCACTAAAAGCTGATTAATTTAGCTATTTTATGACACAAAGTAAACATAAAATATACTTTAAGTGAGAGTAAAATACGTGTTTTATATAAATACACTAAAACTTCACTTAAAGTATGCTTGTCTTAAGCATATTTCTTAAAAGACAGCAGAAGTGACTGAATGCAGTCTGTTCAGTTTGATTGACGGATCATATATTACACCTAAAACATGATGATCATATTAAAACACTGACTTGTTTTCTTCAGGAATATAATATTTCTGTTATAATGATATTGTGTGATTAGTGTTTGTGTTGATCAGTGTTGTGTGTGATTGTGTTGTAGAGCAGCTGTAGTATCTCTCAGCTGTATCAGTGCAGTCACTGTGACTCTGACTGACGGAGGTTTTTGTACGACTCTTTATCACTGTGTGAACACATATTTACTGTTGATCACATGGAAACTCTGACAGTAATAATCTCCTGTATCTTCAGTCTGGACTCCACTGATGGTCAGAGTGAAATCTTTTCCAGTACTTGCTGTTCCACTGCCACTGAATCTAGATTGAGTTCCTGACTGGAGGGTGTTTATGTAATAAATGAGGAGTTTAGGAGCTTCTCCAGGTTTCTGCTGATACCAGTATAAGTCGTTGCTGTATATTCCTACATCTATGTTACACTCTATTGTAGCTGTTTGACCGAGCTGGACAGTTTTAACTTTAGGTTGAGTTAGAGTGATTCCTCTGGATTCTGAGGAAGATAAAATAAAAAAGACAATTTGTGTTTAAAAACACTACATCATTTACTTTTACAAGAACAGCAACACCAGTGTCAAATTCGTTATATCTCACCTTGAATAAGTACTGCAATGGTCCAGATGAGGATGATGATGTTGGTCATTGTAGTTGTTTTGTCTTGTGTGATGATGAAGATTGTGTTCTGCTCTCAGTCATGAAGTGTTAAACACACAGCGCTATAAACACTCAGAGCACTGAAGCGTGTGCTGACGATGCAAACAAGTGGGCAGGATTTACAACAGCTCGTGCTGCTACCAAAATATTAAAAAACTTTATAGATAATATTTTACTTTCAGAGTAATGTTTTGAACCAGTTAGTGATAATTACACGTTGATTCATTGTAAAATATAAATTTTTGTTTATGATTTGCTGGGTGTTATGACATTAGTCTATATGACTTTATATTGACATCTATCAGTGTGGATGCAGCATTTTCAGTTTTCAGTGCTGCTGTAGAAATAACATATTCACAATCATGCATGATGAATTTATTCATTAAGTTAATGTATCTGAGTGTTTCCAAGATAAAGAGAGAAGTTTTAATTTGGTCTTGTGATCTCAAGATGGTGGCCACCATATGCAGGGACCAACATTATGCATAGTCTTCATGTCATTAGTGTAGATCATTTTAAACATATTAGTCAAAAGCACTGATCATTTACTTATTAATAAAATGACATACTACTATCTAAAAATCATTTTTACTGTATTTAGATTAAATCAGGAAAAGTTGATTTCATGTCCATTAGTCTTTTCAGGTGTTGAATCAGTGTTGACATGTCGCAATATGGGATATCTTTTCATGTGGCCTTTTTTTCCACATGACTGCATAAAGATTGCCAGGACTCTGTTTCAAGTGAGTCTGGAATTAATCATTCATGTCTGAAATGATCAGAATTACTGATTCATTTCTCAGAAGCTGCAGGTTTTTCTGTGAATCATGATGATTGAGCGCATATGAATAACAGAAACATTATGATAAATTCCACAACATCATCAATGATAAAAGAGGTCAAAGGTCACCTCAGAGGTCAGAGCTCATCACATTTATTTCTTTTAACAAGTGTAATATCAGCACATGACAAAGGATTTTGTGTGAAAGTGTTTTCTTGTAACTTTTTAATAAATCATTTTGTCAAACTAAATGGCCGAGTGTGTCATCTGCGGTGTTTGTGCTGTCAGTGTGTTGAAGTGTTGTTTCTGGAGTTTGTGTTCACTCGAGTGGAATAGAGGTTTTTGTACGACCGCTTCATTAGATTGTGTCACTGTGGTGGACTTTCGGTGGAGGAACTAAACTGATGCTCGGTAAGTCTCTATTTTAATTATCCACTGCAAACATACAATTTATTTATGTATTTTTTACTGAAATATTTATTACAGGATAATTTTTCTTTCATTCATTTCAACTCTGTGTTCATACAATCTTCTATAGTAGATATACAAGAATAAATAGATATGATATCAGAATGTTAATGCAGCTATACTTCCTGTAGTTCAGTCAGTAATTTTGAATCTAGTTTGCTATTGTTGTTCTTATAATTCAGTGCTTTTTTAATACAATAACAATTTATAGAAAATATGCACATTTATAAATTCAGTTGATTCAGTTATTTTCTAATTATGAACATCAACAATGTGATATCATTTGTAGTCACAACATATCTGTTTAAAATTGAGTTACAAAGAATTGAAAAGTTGAAAAATATCTCACAGAAAAACAAACAAACAACAACACAAAACGTTATTTTAGGGATATAAAACTTACATGAATGTAAGCAGTTGGTGTGTTGTATGTTTAGTTTCATTCATGAGGTTGAATTGAAGAATTTAAATATATAGTGATTGTGTAACTTGTATATTGTGCATCTGTAGTGATGTTGAATGTGTTGAATGATGAGATTGTTGTGATTTTGACTGCACTCCTCGTGTCTGCTGCTGAAAGTCGTGTTGAAATGCTGTGAATGCTGCAGGGCAGAAGAGTGCTGGAGCTGCTGTGTGTTTTCTGTGTGTTTGTGAATGTGTTGTGTTTGTCTCCTGCAGCTGGTCCCACAGTGAAGCCCTCAGTGTCTCTGCTGCCGCCCTCTTCTCTGCAGATCTCTGGAGAATCAGCCGCACTGCTCTGCCTGCTCAGCTCTTACTCTCCACAGGGGGCGCTGGTGAGCTGGACACTGGACGGCTCAGAGGTCACCGAGGGGGTTGTGACCAGCGCAGAGAGCGAGCAGGCCGGCCGCTACAGCCGCAGTAGCGTCCTGACCCTCAGCAAAGCACGCTGGGAAGCGGGAGAGCTGTACGTCTGCAGAGTAACACATGCTGAAGCTCCTCATGAGGTCTCGTTCCACAAGAGTCGCTGTTAGTCGCTCGCAGTGCTGATGTTTCTCCAGTGAGCGCTGCTCTCTCCTGAAGATGAGTCGTATCTGAGTGTCCTGTGTCAGGCAGGATTCATATGAGTCTAGTGCTGCAGCTGTAGTCATTTACAACTCAATACTGAAAGAGAGCTCTAGTGTCAAAGCACTGGCTGATCTTTCAATCTGCTGTGTTTGCTGCAACATTCAATAAAGCTTCTCAACAAACTCCATTTGTGTCTGACAACATCATTCAACTAACAGATGACGATGCATGTAATGTTTGTTCAGGTGTTTTCAGTAAATCTAGTCAAATAAAGCTCTTGGGGTTTGAACATGGTCTCTGGAGACAGAGCTGCTCTATTCTGAGAGGATCACAATCACTCCACCCTGACAATGCAAATGATTTTCAGCCCACACTCCCAGAGTCACTGTTTGATTGGTTCCATGATCTGGACTGAAACACACCAGTTTCACTTCTGCTGTAGTCCTGCAGCCCAGGTGAAAAATAAATATATTTATATTGTGCTTTTTTTAGACATGGTATATTTAAATTATGCTATACTAAATGCATATTCAATGTATTATTTTGAAACAATAAATATATTAAGCATATTTCAAGATATGCTTAAGATCAAGTTTAAGCTATTTACAATATACTTTAATAGATTTAATTGTGTTAAACTGTATTTCTTCACAATCCATTTAAAATATTTGGTCCCACTTTATATTAGGAGGCCTTAACTATTATGTACTTAGACCCAAAATGAATAATTTGATATAATGCTCTTATTGTGTACATGCGTATTTGCATTGCTCTTAAATAAATATAATGATTATAAAAAAACTGCATGTAGTTACATCTGTAATTAATTTCTTTAATTACATTTATAGTTTACACGAAATAACCTTTTGATGTAAGTACATGGTAGTAGAACATTGAAAATCTTTATTGTCCACACGTGTGTAAATTAATCTTCGGCCCACAATAACATATAGCACAAATACACTTAACTTCACAGTCCAGTACACAAGACATACAGAGACTTCTTACCCCGTGTATTACAGACTCACAGGACATGAAATCAATATAAAAAGATAGGCCAATAACACAAAAAAGTATAAATAACTAAGTATTATTAATACACTTTGTGAGTTTATACAAGAATGCACTTATAACATAAGGCACATGAAGTGGTAACAAATATTATCTTTATACTTAATTTTAATGTAATTCAATAACATTTCAAGTAACAAAACAATTTCATTTTTCAGTATTCAAAATTGTAAAAAAGGTCCAAAATAATTCAAAATTAATTATTAAACATAAACATAAAATACTAGAGTACAGCATACAGCAGCATATGTAATATATCGACATTATTGAACATTGAAAATCTTTATTGTCCACACGTGTGTAAATTAATCTTCGGCCCCACAATAACATAAAGCACAAATACACTTAACTTCACAGTCCAGTACACAAGACATACAGAGACTTCTTACCCCGTGTATTACAGACTCACAGGACATGAAATCAATATATAGAGATAGACTAATAATACAAATAAAGGATAAATAACTATGTGATATTAATAAACGTACGTTTTTACAAGAATGCACATATAGCATATAGCACATACAGGTGCATCTCAGTAAATTAGAATGTCGTGGAAAAGTTCATTTATTTCAGTAATTCAACTCAAATTGTGAAACTCGTGTATTAAATAAATTCAATGCACACAGACTGAAGTAGTTTAAGTCTTTGGTTCTTTTAATTGTGATGATTTTGGCTCACATTTTACAAAAACCCACCAATTCACTATCTCAACAAATTAGAATATGGTGACATGCCAATCAGCCAATCAACTCAAAACACCTGCAAAGGTTTCCTGAGCCTTCAAAATGGTCTCAGTTTGGTTCACTAGGCTACACAATCATGGGGAAGACTGCTGATCTGACAGTTGTGCAGAAGACAATCATTGACACCCTTCACAAGGAGGGTAAGACACAAACATTCATTGCCAAAAAAGCTGGCTGTTCACAGAGTGCTGTATCCAAGCATGTTAACAGAAAGTTCAGTGGAAGAAAAAAGTGTGGAAGAAAAAGATGCACAACCAACTGAGAGAACCGCAGCCTTATGAGGATTGTCAGGCAAAATCGATTCAAGAATTTGGGTGAACTTCACAAGGAATGGACTGAGGCTGGGGTCAAGGCATCAAGAGCACCACACACAGACGTGTCGAGGAATTTGGCTACAGTTGTCGTCAGAGGCGTCTTACCTGGGCTAAGGAGAAGAAGAACTGGACTGTTGCCCAGTGGTCCAAAGTCCTCTTTTCAGATGAGAGCAAGTTTTTTTATTTAATTTGGAAACCAAGGTCCTAGAGTCTGGAGGAAGGGTGGAGAAGCTCATAGCACAAGTTGCTTGAAGTCCAGTGTTAAGTTCCCACAGTCTGTGATGATTTGGGTGCAATGTCATCTGCTGGTGTTGGTCCATTGTGTTTTTTGAAAAAAAATTGGAGCACTTCATGCTTCCTTCTGCTGATCAGCTTTTTAAAGATGCTGATTTCATTTTTTCAGCAGGATTTGGCACCTGCACACACTGCCAAAAGCACCAAAAGTTGGTTAAATGACCATGGTGTTGGTGTGCTTGACTGGCCAGTAAACTCACCAGACCTGAACATAGAGAATCTATGGGGTATTGTTAAGAGGAAAATGAGAAACAAGAGACCAAAAAATGCAGATGAGCTGAAGGCCACTGTCAAAGAAACCTGGGCTTCACACCACCTCAGCAGTGTCACAAACTGATTACCTTCATGCCACGCCGAATTGAGGCAGTAATTAAAGCAAAAGGAGTCCCTACCAAGTGTTTTTTATTATTATTGGTCTTCTGAAGTATTATAGTTTGTTGAGATAGTGAATTGGTGGGTTTTTGTTAAATGTGAGCCACAATCATCACAATTAAAAGAACCAAAGACTTAAACTACTTCACTCTGTGTGCACTGACTTTATTTATTACACGAGTTTCATGTGAGTTGAATTACTGAAATAAATGAACTTTTCCACGACATTCTAATTTATTGAGATGCACCTGTATATAGTATACTTACAATTAAATTAAATTAAATTCAAGATTATATAGAGCTTATTACGATACAGTCGTTGCAAAGCAACTTCACAGGAAATTACGTTTCTAAAATAGATTTATATTGTAGAAACTCAATATAATTAACTTATGGCAACATTTGGTTAATTCAGTATAATCGCTGATGGTTGGCTTCCTTTGAGGACCTCCAAAGTGTTGGCATCGTCTCTTCTCAGGTGTTCGTTCATCTCAGATCATTTAAAGGTTGGATCCAGACTGTAGCTTGTGTAATTATGGGATGTTAATCCAGAAACAGAGAAACAAATAGAGACATAATTAGCGTAGCTGTTCCAACCAGGAACAACCCTGGATGAAGTTATCTGTTAAACCCAAGCTAAAGCATAATAATGTGCGCTTGGTCAGATATAACTGCAGTAAAAGATTATGAGATGCATTATATGAATGCTTGGCTAAAGAGATGTGTCTATAATCTAGATTTAAACAGAGAGAGTGTGTCTGAACCCCGAACGTTATCAGGAAGAATATTCCAGAGTTTAGGAGCCAGATATGAAAAACTTCCACCTCCTTTAGTGGACTTTGTTATTCTAGGTACTTACATAGTAGTGAATTAATGTGATTCGTAAAATATATTAAAATGTTTTTAAAAAATCTTTATTTTTTTTATATTTAACTTTTGAAAACAAACTGAAGCACGTTCATTACGTACATATTTAAAATAAATTGCAGCAGATCTACATATGATTATAAAGAACTAATACATTTTAGACCCACTAAAAGCTGATTCATTTATCTATTTTCTTACACAAAGTAAACATAAAATATACTTTATAAGTGTTTTATATAAATACACTAAAACTTCACTTAAAGTATGCTTGTCTTAAGCATATTTCTTAAAAGACAGCAGAAGTGACTGAATGCAGTCTGTTCAGTTTGATTGACAGGAATCATATATTACACCTAAAACATGATGATCATATTAAAACACTGACTTGTTTTCTTCAGGAATATAATATTTCTGTTATAATGATATTGTGTGATTAGTGTTTGTGTTGATCAGTGTTGTGTGTGATTGTGTTGTAGAGCAGCTGCAGTATCTCTCAGCTGTATCAGTGCAGTCACTGTGACTCTGACTGACGGAGGTTTTTGTACGACTCTTTATCACTGTGTGAACACATATTTACTGTTGATCTCGTGATAGCTCTGACAGTAATAATCTCCTGTATCTTCAGTCTGGACTCCACTGATGGTGAGAGAGAAATCTGTTCTGGATCCGCTGCCACTGAATCTAGATGGAGTTCCAGTGTAACGCTGTGTTGCACAATATATGAGGAGTTTAGGAGCTTCTCCAGGTTTCTGCTGATACCAGGCCATACAAGTATATGAACCTGGACAAGCATCTCTCACTTCCATGTTTGTTTTACAGTTTATAGTGACTGATTCACCGATCTGAACTGTTTTAACAGAGGGAGTCTGAGTCACAGTCACCTGCCCACTGAACCCTAGAAACATGATTAGATTTAGAAAGAGCAGGATCTATGTGTAACATTCACTGATGTTAATAATATAATGTTTTACTTTAACATTTTTATGAAAACCTTACCCTGTATATATACGCACAGAGTCCAGATGAGGATGATGATGTTGGTCATTGTAGTTGTTTTGTCTTGTGTGATGATGAAGATTGTGTTCTGCTCTCAGTCATGAAGTGTTAAACACACAGCACTATAAACACTCTCATGCAAAGTGTCTCTTTATGTAAATGCTCTTCATACACTGAACAGACAGCTGTCAGTCTCAGACCGCAGATTAATATTTCATGCGTGTTCATGTTCTACAAAACATTCAAAGCTTAGACACCTGACTACAGACAATGTTTGTTTTTATTCTTTTATTCCACAAATTATATTTGTTTTTATTATATACAGTGTTTTGTGTGTGTTCATGGCCGTACCCAGGCTTTGAAAATTTGTGAGGTTCGGAGGTGAAGGGGGGGGGGGGGGGGGTGTTAATTAATTGTGGGTAACACTTTCTATTAAGCCTGTATTTATAATACATTATAAGGGTATTAGTAAGGCATTATAATAAATCCATAATGCATTATAAAAAAAATTATAATGTGTTATAAAATCTAACGAATAATCAGAACAACAATTATAATACTTTGTAGCACTTACGTATTTGTGGTTATAACTTTTAAGAGTATGATTATTTATAACAAACTATGAACACCATATTAAATATACTTCATTAATAATGTGCTATATCATAGCTTGACATTGTTTATTTAAGATCTGCACAGTACCTTACTACATCTCTTGAGTGCAATGTTTATATATATATATATATATATATATATATATATATATATATATATAACTAGTTGTATCAGTAGACTTAGGTAGGGTAGTAGAATGTTCCTATACTCAGTTTGTCTGTTGAACTATAAAAATAAAGTGTTAGCATACATTATATTCAGCAGACACACCACTAATACTCTCATGACTGCTCGTTCACATGTAGTTAAAGAGTTACTTATCAACAGCTGTCTAAAGAGAGCCATCAAAATAATAAAACTGATATAATAAAACAAATGTTCAAAGCAAATGTGTCATATTACATATTCATCTGATCTGATATCTGATCTTATGGCTGTTTGAGAAAAACAACAGTATTGTTATTATTATTAATTATAAGTGGTCTTTGTTTGCTTTAAGTACAGTAACATAAGTAATGTGGTAAGATATGAGACTTATAATACATTATAACTATGATAAATATAATCATTGTAACTTAAGGGGATGGATCGTGTTCATTGCGTTATAAATCATCAGACTCTTAAAAGCTATAACCACAAATAAGTAACTATAATAATACATTAAAACTGTTCTTATGAATATTCATGAGATGAAACAACATATTATAAAGTTATTTATAATACATTATGCATTCATTATAATACCTTAAGAATATCTGTATAATGTATTATAAATATAGAAATATAGATTTAGAGGCTTTATAGAAAGTGTTACTGAATTGTGCTATAATAACCCCTACAAATACAACTCATTATACACACTATAAACAATACTATAAACATGATATGCTTTATATACTATTATATACACTATAAACACTTGAAAAGAGACAGACATGTAGATGTTTGTGAAAGATGTTTTCTCTGTTTTGGAGGATGATAATTTTTAAATCATACCATATTTCATCAAAACTTGTAATACTTTACTATAGTTAGGAGTGGATCATTTTATCAGTTGTTTATTATTCATGCAACAACACATATTACTGTTATAATTTGTATTAATAATCTTTGCTATATAGCTGATAACATTGTCTACTGCTCTTGTGAATGTGTTTAGCATTATTGTCTCGCAGCGATCATGTTCACACCACGGATGCTAAATATTCTTGCAAACTGTCTAAACTGAATTATACATGTCATGCAGACATTCATATGGGGACAGCAAATTAGACATTCAGAGAACACATTTTATTTTTGAACATGAAAAATCTACCGATGTCCGGACCTCGGTGGCCTCATAGCTGGCTACTGGTCTGTGTGTGTTACAGAACAGCTTGGTTTTATAATTCACAGTGTTACAGTTTTTAAAAAATGGTGGAAAGATCTCTATGCAGTATAAGCTACTGTATATGAGAGAGAAGAAAAAAAACATATTAAATTAAATATGAAAATTTTTACATTTAAAATAATGGGAAATTAAATGTTGATGAAATTCACGAAAACTGATTTTTAATTAAAAACTCTTTTATTAACAAATATTGTAACTAATTCTTAATTCTTACTGAGCTAATTCTGATGCTGCTTGTTGTGATCAGAGAAACAAAGGCCAAACATACCTGATCTTTTGAGTTGACAGTAGTTCTCTGATTGTCAGGCATCATCTCTCCTACAGTGAGCGTGAAGAGATTTCCACAAAGATCAGCAGCACTGATGTGAGAGACGAACACAGACGTCTCTTCAGACTGGAGCCGGAGCTGAAGGTGTTCAGGAGCATCAGGTGTCCGTGTCAGGACAGTAGTGCTGAAGTCCTGCAGGAGGACGGTCTGAACAGCTCGAGCAGCCTGAAGGCCAACGTATACTTCTTTTCTTTTGTATGCGTAAGTTAGTGTATTCTCATTCATCCTCCACACTGAGCTTTACTCTCTCTCTCATCTGTCATCTGCTCTGCTTTTCACAACAACATCAGACACAACTGCATGTGTGCTTTTATTCAGCGCTGATATGCTTTAAAATCAGTAATCAAAATATATTGTGTCTTCATGTCTTTGATATCTACAGTCTGTCTTGATTGTTCTTCTATGTTTTCAGCTGAGTTAGTGGAGTTGGACTCATGGAGAGATGAGGTTTGTTCACACTGATCTTCTGAGTGTTTGAATCAACTGTTGACTCTGATTTTTCTATAAAATGTGAAATCTAGCAAGTGATACACAATGATATCACACCCTCTCTCTTCTCAACTCCACCAGCAGAAGCAGCTGAACTCTGATTGTTATCAGGTGTTTCTCATCAGACTAATGAGAACGGACTATTTAAACCTGACTCCTTCTTCACTCATGCTGTGTTCAATAACCAAATACTTCCGTAATATCTAGTACTGGAAAAACAGTAGGTGAAAAGTATCTGGTAGTGATGGGAGAAAAAAAAATAGCAAAACGATTCACTGTTTTGAAGCATTCACCTGAAGTCAGACACAGCATCAGTGTGAAATATTGCTTGTTTTGCTCTGCAGTTCTGAGCAGTCTAGTCTGAGAGCGGAGCGCGGGGGGGTGGTGTGATTTTAAACAGAGGGAGGAACGGATTTGTTTAGAGTCGGAGCGTTGTGGTTTTCACTCGCTCCAACACCGCTCCATCACGAGTACAATTCATGCCAACGGCCCGTAATATAACTGCATATTTAGCAAGAATTCACGTTAAACATATTTAGCAAGAATTGACGTTAAACATATTTATCAAGCTTGAGAGAGAAGGATCAATCCAATCAGAAAGAATGTGAAAGCTATGATGACGTGAGCGGGAAGTTATACTTTAAGGAATTTGTTTGTCCTTCTAGATACTGAATATTTTCAGGTGAAAGCATGATTTAAACAAGTACTACAACACTTGTTCACACGCAGTCGCTCTCTCAATAATGCATCAAACAAATGTAATCTTACAGTGTTACTTCATCTGTATATGATTTCAGATGAGCAGAAATCTGTAAGAAATGCAGCGATCCGAAGGTAAAATTACTGATGAAAACTTAGTTATTTTCATTACAAACTAAATTTGCAGAAATTATGCCTTTTAATGCTGACAACCATGTTATTATCTCAGCATGTGGTAGGAAAAAGTTTTCACACTAGTGTCCAATAAGCCACTTTGAAACGCTCCTGTTATTTTATTTTCTTCTTTTTATATTCGTTTTTGAGTTGAGTTTATTTGACACAAAAAGTAGTAATTCACTGTTACAACCTTCAATGTCAAGGATAACACAATAAAGTTACAGTAACTTTTTTCCATTGTGGTCCTTGCTTTAAAAATAGAGAAGAAAATCCTATTCAAAAATCCGCTCACTCCCATAAAATAACATACAGATCAATAATTCCTTGAAATACATTTTAAGACATCCTATCTAAAAACAGTCTCTTCACCCTTATTCTGAAACATCACAATTTTTTAATACCTTAATATCTAACGGCAGCATATTCCATTCCTTTGCACCTGAATATTTAAATGACCTTTGACCATTCAGTGTCCTGTATCTACATAAATTCATATCCATAATGCTCTGTCTGGTAAAATTATCATGTCTTACATTAACCCGAGAAAAATAAGAATGAAAATATACTGGAGCCTATCATTAATGATTTTATGAACTAATCTTACTTCCTGTAATACTAATCTTCTTTCTATTAATAACCATCCAAGCTGTTGAAAGTGTATTAAATTGAATCCTAAAACTAATCTTACCAATTTGTTCTAAATACGTTATGAACAGAACTGTGATATTTCAAACATACTGAAATACTTTGAACGAAGCGAAGGAACTCTGTTTTGGACACACTCTTGTTTTATGACTCTGGGTTTTGTAATATTTCGACCGCTGCGTGTCGTTTGCTTCTCTGCATGTTTGCCTTGTGTTTGACCATCGCCTGGTTTTAACTGAATTTTAGAATTCTCAGAATTAAATATGCTTATTATAATGCTTATCATAGTTGAATTTCTTTTTATAATACATTAGAAGTTTATACATTGTAGGAACACACTTAGACACACAATAACATTGACACATATAGCTATAATGTATATATGCGAAGGTGAATTAATGTGCTATATAACATATATGAATATATATGTATATGTATATATTTTTCAAAATATTTTACTTTTGAAAAGTGGATTGAAGCACATGCTTATTATAGAACTATTTAAAACACATTGCAGCGGGCCTAAACATTGTTATACAGTAATTATACATTACAACCTATAAAACCTGAATCATTTTGCAATCTTCTTACACAATGTACACATAAAATATACCTTAAGTAAGAGTAAAATGAGTAAGACAAAATACACTAAAACTTCATTTAAAGTAAGCTTGTATAAAAAATATGATTTAAAAGCTCAACTGAGCATACATTTATTAGCAAGGTTTTTAGAAATATATTAAATATTAACATATTAACTATTGCATATATTGTAATGCACTTCAAATAAGCATGTTATGGATACAAATGTACTCTGAGTATATTTTGAATACATTAAAAGTATGTCTTTTCCACCTGAGAGCAGACGAACCCGTTACACTTCAAAGGGATTATGTATATGAAAATGTCAGTAAAATCATAAAAATGTATGATTGCAAATCCAGAATCAATCATTCTGACAGTAATTGTGTAAGAAAGTCATTTTTTTCTGTAGATCAAATGGAAAGCATCACGTCCAGACATCAGTTCAGTTTGATTGACGGATCACATATTACACCTAAAACATGATGATCATATTAAAACAGTGACTTGTTTTCTTCAGGAATATAATATTTCTGTTATAATGATATTGTGTGATTAGTGTTTGTGTTGATCAGTGTTGTGTGTGATTGTGTTGTAGAGCAGCTGCAGTATCTCTCAGCTGTATCAGTGCAGTCACTGTGACTCTGACTGACGGAGGTTTTTGTACGACTCTTTATCACTGTGTGAACAGCCTTGTGCTCCCCGGGTAGTGGAAACTCTGACAGTAATAATCTCCTGTATCTTCAGTCTGGACTCCACTGATGGTCAGAGTGAAATCACTGCCAGATCCACTGCCACTGAATCTAGATGGAGTTCCAGTGTAACGGCTTGTTGCATAATATATCAGGAGTTTAGGAGCTTCTCCAGGTTTCTGTAAGTACCAGTGTAAGTAACTACCACTATACACGTTACTGCTGGTTTTACAGTTTATTCTGACTTCTTGTCCTTGAGCTGCTGGTATTAATGATGGACTCTGAGTTACAGTGATCTGTCCTCTACACTCTGAAAGAAAAGAAAACAGGACACAAATTACAATATTGTATATTTCACATTTGACAATAATTAATAATCATTCTGAAAGTTTTACTACAAACCTTGAGCAAACAGTGTGAGAGTCCAGATGAGGATGATGATGTTGGTCATTGTAGTTGTTTTGTCTTGTGTGATGATGAAGATTGTGTTCTGCTCTCAGTCATGAAGTGTTAAACACACAGCACTATAAACACTCAGAGCACTGAAGCGTGTGCTGACGATGCAAACAAGTGGGCAGGATTTACAACAGCTTGAGCTGCTAACAAAGTCATATACACTGTTTTATCACTAATGATTTTACATTCTCACAACTAAAATTTTTCAGTAAACATTTTTTAATCATTGTGTGATAACTTAATCGTTTAATGGTTTAAATCTTTAAGGGAACAACAAGTCATTTCTGTCTCTATACTCAGACACTTATTACAGTGGTTTGACTCACATTAACATGAATGCAGCGTCACACAGAAGTCTCTGTAGAAATCCGCTTCATATTTGTATTTCCCAGCTATTCTGCAGTCAGCAGTGTCTGATAATAGATATTTACTGAGATAAAGATGAGTAATATTCTGCTGGTCATGTGATCTCACCATAGAGACTCATAAGATACTGGATTCAGCTGCTTCAGTTACTGTATGTCAACAGAGCCGCCATCTTAGAGCAGCCAATCACTTCAATAGTTCCCAACACATCTTAACGACTGTTGTACACTCAATATTATGAGACACCATAATGTTTAACATCTCTGTTTAATTTACAAACATACAGTTTTATCAATTTCTAAAAATGCTGAGTTTGTTTTCAATTGAATCAATTTGCTTTAAAAGGGGGATATATAAAGAAAATCAGTTCTCTCGGTCTGGTCATATGAGTCTAGACTGAACAAAGTGCATCTGAAAAGTGTGCATCAGAATTATGATTAATTTCTCTAAAGCTTCTGTGAATCACGATGATTGCGCTGCATATGAAGAACAAAAGCATCATAATGAGAAACTTCACAACATCATCCATGATTAAGAGGTCAAAGGTCACATCAGGGGTCAAAGCTAGTCAAATATATATCTTTAAAAAGTGCAAGAGAATGAATGAGAAATATAGGGCTGAATCATGTCATTGTAAATGAGAGAATAAAGAAAAGAATAAACTCAGATTATGAAAGATTACGTAGTCTTCAAACAATAACATATTGAATAAAATAGTGTGAAAGAGTTTCATTATTACTTTTTTAAAAGCATTTGACCAAAACTAAAGAGTGTTTCTGTTGTCAGTGTGTTGAAGTGTTGTTTCTGGAGTTTGTGTTCACTCGAGTGGAATAGAGGTTTTTGTACGACCGCTTCATTAGATTGTGTCACTGTGGTACACTTTCGGTGGAGGAACTAAACTGCTGCTCGGTAAGTCTCTGTTTTAATTCTCCTATATACAAATACTATGATTTAATTAAAATGTAATTAAACATAAGAAAATGTTAAAACTGCCAAAAAAGCATAATAAATGATTTTTTTAATTGAAATTTTTGTCATATTAAGAACTGGATTATTTTTACTGAACACACAAATCTTGTCTAAACACATTTCTATAATGTTACTCAATATGAGTTTTATCAGTTCATCTCAGGTTTAATTCTCCTTAATTTTATACTGTGTTCATAAATACATTTTTATTATAGATTTCATACAAGAAAAAGTGACATTTTAATATAGATGAAGTTACTTTTGTAGATCAGTCAATGATTTTGAATCTCATGTTGTGCTTATAAATTATTGATTTATAATACAAGAAATAACATAAAAAAGTTGTGTGTAAATATTTTGTTACATTTTGGATAATTGTAAAGACAAATATAAGATAATATATGTATTAAAATATGATATCTTTATGTTTGAATATAAAAATAACTGCAATGAAAGCAGTCGTATTGGGCCGGTGATTGTTTCTCGGGGGGACGTAAGTGATTTTCAGCATTTACAGGCTGTAGTCGGTGATTTTAATGCCGTTCGTATCCTGATGTCTGTGTTTCTCTCTCCGTGTAAAAATCCCCGGCTGAATAATCTGCTGTTTTTTGACAAACACCAAGATCGTGTGGTAATTAAATCACCGTCTGAATCCACATCTCTGAGTTTACGAGAAGAAATCGATTCAGAATTCAGTGTTTAAACCCTTCTTGAGCACTCCTGGACACCGTACGGTAACTGTTGCGCTTCGGTGTCATGTGCATGCATATTTATTTATGAAATGCTGGAAAGTATTTACAAGAACAATATTTCATAAGTGCTCCATCACAGCGAATGTGATCAGAAAGAGAAGAAAAGCACGTAAACATTTGCAATGGGTCTTTATTAGGACAGCAGCTGGTATGCAGTATAATTAAAACATGTGTATTAGTCTAAATAAAGTTATTATATACATAACTATATCACCTATAATTATATACAACTATAGCACATATATTTTCCTATTTTAAAACAGGACATTTAAATAATCAAATAATAAATAGGATTATATAGCATAAATAAAGTATGCTTGGAATAATAAGAATACATTATATATAATAATACTTTTTAAATACATTTACACAAAAGTAAGAATACATTTGTAAATAAAATAAATGTCATCCATATGAGAAACAATTACCGTCCGAATAGGACTTTAGTAAGTTAATTTTCATTTATGAGATTTAATGTAAATGTATATAGTGATTGTGTAGTTTGTATATTGTGCATCTGTAGTGATGTTGAATGTGATGAATGATGAGATTGTTGTGATTTTGACTGCACTCCTCGTGTCTGCTGCTGAAAGTCATGTTGAAATGCTGTGAATGCTGCAGGACAGAAGAGTGCTGGAGCTGCTGTGTGTTTTCTGTGTGTTTGTGAATGTGTTGTGTTTGTCTCCTGCAGCTGGTCCCACAGTGAAGCCCTCAGTGTCTCTGCTGCCGCCCTCTTCTCTGCAGATCTCTGGAGAATCAGCCGCACTGCTCTGCCTGCTCAGCTCTTACTCTCCACAGGGGGCGCTGGTGAGCTGGACACTGGACGGCTCAGAGGTCACCGAGGGGGTTGTGACCAGCGCAGAGAGCGAGCAGGCCGGCCGCTACAGCCGCAGTAGCGTCCTGACCCTCAGCAAAGCACACTGGGAAGCGGGAGAGCTGTACGTCTGCAGAGTAACACATGCTGAAGCTTCTCATGAGGTCTCGTTCCACAAGAGTCTCTGTTAGTCGCTCGCAGTGCTGATGTTTCTCCAGTGAGCGCTGCTCTCTCCTGAAGATGAGTCGTATCTGAGTGTCCTGTGTCAGGCAGGATTCACATGAGTCTAGTGCTGCAGCTGTAGTCATTTACAACTCAATACTGAAAGAGAGCTCTAGTGTCAAAGCACTGGCTGATCTTTCAATCTGCTGTGTTTGCTGCAACATTCAATAAAGCTTCTCAACAAACTCCATTTGTGTCTGACAACATCATTCAACTAACAGATGACGATGCATGTAGTGTTTGTTCAGGTGTTTTCAGTAAATCTAGTCAAATAAAGCTCTTGGGGTTTGAACATGGTCTCTGGAGACAGAGCTGCTCTATTCTGAGAGCATCACAATCACTCCACCCTGACAATGCAAATGATTTTCAGCCCACACTCCCAGAGTCACTGTTTGATTGGTTACATGATCTGGACTGAAACACACCAGTTTCACTTCTGCTGTAGTCCAGCAGCCCAGGTGAAAAGGAAATATATTTAAATTGTGCTTTTATGAATGATTATGCTATACTAAATGCATATTCAATGTGTTATTTTGAAACAATAAATATATAAAGCATATTTCAAGATATGCTTAAGATCAAGTTTAAGCTATTTACAATATATTTTTATATATTTAATTATGTTAAACTGTATTTCTTCACAATCCATTTAAAAGATTTGGTCCCAATTTATATTAGGTGGCCTTAACTATTATGTACTTACACTCAAAATTAATAATTCGATATAATGCACTTATTGTGTACACACGTCTTTACATTGCTCTTAAATAAATAATAATGATAATACAAAACTGCATGTAGTCACATCTGTAATTAATTTCTGTAATTACATTTATAGTTTACACGGTGAACCCCCCCCCCCCACCCTCAAATCTGCTCATACTGCCAAACCTGTCCCTAACCTCAGAAATATCCCACCTCAAAAGTGTTTTACAACACAATATGAACACAATAAGTGCATTGATTTATTTATTTATATTTATTATTATTACTTATTTATTTATTATGTAAGTACATAGTAGTTAAGGCTACTAAGTACATGATGTGGGACCAAATATTATCTTTATACTTAATTTTTTTTGACTCAATAACATTTCAAGTAACAAAACAATTTCATTTTTCAGAATTCAAAATGGTATAAAAGGTCCAAAATAATTCAAAATAAATGATTAAACATAAACGTCCCAGGTAACGTATGTAACCCTGGTTCCCCGAGGGAACGAGACGCTGCGTCGAAACGCTAGGGGAACGCCATCAGCGTTGTCCAGCTCTGAATCATATGTGTAATCAGTCAAAATTGACGGCCAGACGTCAGGTGCGGTGACGTCACGACCAGGATGCTTAAAAGCACGTGATGTGCAGCCGGCGCCAGCTTCCAGGAATGAAGCATAGCTCTAGTAGGGATGCCGGAAGTATGGCCCTGCGACGCAGCGTCTCGTTCCCTCGGGGAACCAGGGTTACATACGTAACCTGGGACGTTCCCCTCCGGGAACATCGAGCTGCGTCGAAACGCTAGGGGAACGAGATATCCACGCCGCCATACTTGCAAATCCCTGCTTAGTGTGTGGAGTGCACAGCTATGGCAAGGGAAAAGACAAGCCAGGGGTGGCTCGCAGAGCCAGGTCGTAGCACCTGGAAAGTTAGGGGCGTAGCCCACCCACCAGCGTCACAGATGTCCTGCACAGGTACACCTGCCAGAAGGCCTTGGAGGCCGCCATACCTTAAGTAGAGTGAGCCTTGATTCCCAAAGGCGAGGGGAGATCAGAGGACTCGAGGTCATAGGAGAGCATCCAGATCCACTACTTAGCATAAGCACCCTGGCCTCCACCGGAGGAAACGTAAAAAGAGAGTTTGCCTATTGAAAGGCCACCAAGAGGGGCGTGGTAGGTGCTATAGCCGCCACGTAGACCTTCAGGGTGGAGTGGGCTAACTCTGCGGAGAAACGGGCCTGCGAGAGCTCCAGCACTGTCCCAACAGGCAGTTTAACTGGATCAAGCTGGCGGTCTCCGCACCCGGAGTCTCAACTTCAGGGCGTACAGTTTCCTTATTGAGGGAGCTCTAGATTGGAGGATGGTCTCAGCAACCTCAGTTGAGAGACCAGAGGCTATGAGTTGTGCCCCCTCGGGAGCCACACCCATAGTTTCCACAACTCCGAGCGGGGGTGAAAGATCATGCCCGCTGCCAGTGAGAGGAGATCCCTCCTGACGGGAATCCCCCATGGAGAGCCGTCGAGGAGAGAAATCGGGTCAGAGACTATACTCGGCCCGGCCAGAACAGGGTTTTTCAATAGAAGGACCCCGTCCATGCGCACTCTCTCTAGAACTCCCAGGAGCTGAGCGATCGGGGGAGGCGTACAGACGAAGCCTCAGCCACGATTGTACCATAGCATCCAGCCCCTTAGCGGAGCTGGATGTCTGCCTCGACAGGATGGCTGCTCCTATCCTTTACGAAGGGAAGAACCCGATATTAATACGCTTTGCCCCCAAAGCACATTTCAGGAACTTCCTGTGATGGGGAAGGAGTATGCATCTTTAGATCGCTCGTGACCACCAGTCCTCGGATCTGGTGAGAGACACGTGCTTGAAGAGAGCTTTCTGAACTTCAGTCGTGTGACTGAGCGGTTCAGTTAGCTTAGATCTAAGACGGACGCAACCCCTTTCCCCGGAACAATGAAGTACGGCTGTAGAACCTGAACTCTTTGTCTAGAGCAGGGACCACCTCGATGGTCTCCTCCCTCAGGAGAGTGCTCACTTCTTGTTCCATTACCAGAGCCTGCTCGCCCGTAGAAAGGCTGTGGCAGAGCGCCACATAGCCTTGTTCTACAGTGTGCGTGACCCATCGAGACCCATTTGGCAGCAGTTCCACGCTGCCGAATAGTCTACTAAGGGAACCAGTCTCTCGAGACTGGTCTCTGGTGTACTTAGAGCGGCTAGCTCGGTGCCCTGGAACGGAGGACCGGCAGGGGACGGCCGATCTAGCTGCTCTAGAGACCCCCGAAGGGGTGGCGAGCCTCCCAGCTCCGCTACATTTCTGGGCGGAAGAGACTGAGAGAAACGCTCGCTGGAGACCGCTGCGCCCTGGAACACGGCAGGGTTAGCAGACTGATCTCCTGAGGGCACTGAGGAGAGACGGGCACCGTGTAATGCGGTGTAAACCGCTCTTCCCCAGAGGGGCCTGCCCTCATAAGTCCTGGGATGTAGCATCAGGACTGCCTTAGAAGTCTCCTATTGGAAATGACGGTCCTCAGACCCGCGTCATCTCTAGGAAGACTAAGGAACCAGAGTCTGCTCAGGCAGGACCCAATAAGACACGCTTGGCAAGGGCTCCCACACCGCCAGATGACTTACTAAGAGAACCAGTCTCTTGAGACTGGCCTCTGGTGTACTTAGAGCGGCTAGCTCGGTGCCCTGGAACGGAGGACCGGCAGGGGACGGCCGATCTAGCTGCTCTAGAGACCCCCGAAGGGGTGGCGAGCCTCCCAGCTCCGCTACATTTCTGGGCGGAAGAGACTGAGAGAAACGCTCGCTGGAGACCGCTGCGCCCTGGAACACGGCAGGGTTAGCAGACTGATCTCCTGAGGGCACTGAGGAGAGACGGGCACCGTGTAATGCGGTGTAAACCGCTCTTCCCCAGAGGGGCCTGCCCTCATAAGTCCTGGAATGTAGCATCAGGACTGCCTTAGAAGTCTCCTAAGGGAACGACGGTCCTCAGACCCGTGTACTTAGAGCGGCTAGCTCGGTGCCCTGGAACGGAGGACCGGCAGGGGACGGCCGATCTAGCTGCTCTAGAGACCCCCGAAGGGGTGGCGAGCTTCCCAGCTCCGCTACATTTCTGGGCGGAAGAGACTGAGAGAAACGCTCGCTGGAGACCGCTGCGCCCTGGACACTGGCAGGGTTGGCAGACTGATCTCCTGAGGGCACTGAGGAGAGACGGGCACCGTGTAATGCGGTGTACACCGCTCTTCCCCAGAGGGCTCGCCCTCACCAGTCCTGGGCCTTGGCATCAGGACTGCCTCAGAAGCCTTCTATTGGAAATGACGGTCCTCAGACCCACGTCATCTCTAAGGCAGACTAGGAACCAGAGTCTGCTCAGGCAGATCCCAATGAGACACGCTTGGCAGGGGCTCCCAAGCCGCCGGGTGGCCTACTAAGGGAACCAGTCTCTCGAGACTGGCCTCTGGTGTACTTAGAGCGGCTAGCACGGTGCCCTGGAACGGAGACCGGCAGGGGACGGCCGATCTAGCTGCTCTAGAGACCCCCGAAGGGGTGGCGAGCCTCCCAGCTCCGCTACATTTCTGGGCGGAAGAGACTGAGAGAAACGCTCGCTGGAGACCGCTGCGCCCTGGAACACTGGCAGGGTTAGCAGACTGATCTCCTGAGGGCACTGAGGAGAGACGGGCACCGTGTAATGCGGTGTACACCGCTCTTCCCCAGAGGGGCCTGCCCTCACCAGTCCTGGGCTTTGGCATCAGGACTGCCTCAGAGGCCTCCTATTGGAAATGACGGTCCTCAGACCTATGTCATCTCTAAGGAAGACTAGGAACCAGAGTCTGCTCAGGCAGATCCCAATAAGACACGCTTGGCAAGGGCTCCCACACCGCCAGGTGACTTACTAAGGGAACCAGTCTCTTGAGACTGGCCTCTGGTGTACTTAGAGCGGCTAGCTCGGTGCCCTGGAACGGAGGACCGGCAGGGGACGGCCGATCTAGCTGCTCTAGAGACCCCCGAAGGGGTGGCGAGCCTCCCATCTCCACTACATTTCTGGGCGGAAGAGACTGAGAGAAGCGCTCGCTGGAGACCGCTGTGCCCTAGAACACTGGCAGGGTTAGCAGACTGATCTCCTGAGGGCACTGAGGAGAGACGGGCACCGTGTAATGCGGTGTACACCGCTCTTCCCCAGAGGGGCCGGCCCTCAAGGCCCTGCATCAGGGCGTTCTGGCCGAAGACTATCGATCCGCAGATCCGTCTTCGGCCCGGGCGCGTCACTCTGACTCCGATTCTGGCGAGTACGAGAAGTGACATTCCCCGAATAAGGAGCTGGAACACAATTGGGGCTGCTCCGCCCAGCAGCCCAAGCTGACCACCTCAACCTCCTTGGAGGAAGAGAGGTAAACATTGTGCTCTCACTTGAGAAGTATCCCAAGAGGCTCTTGTATATAATTGTATATATTCCTCTACAATATATATATATATATATATATATATATATATATATGTATAAATATATATCTAACTTTCATAGTCGGATAAAATGCATAGTTAATTATTCAAAATTAAATGCAGTCAAACACCCAGACAAGTAAACACGGTCTGAAAGTGCATAAATGAACCGAGGATCACCATAATGTGCGCGTTGCCGAGGCAACGCGCGAGCCGCTCGGAACAAAACAAATAAATCTTCTTGGAGAGAAACTGCTGCAGATTAGCGCACTCTCACTCAAGGGGGAAGAACTACAGCTTAGGCTTCCGCCCCGGGAGAGCGCTAGACCTGGGGAATACAGGTGGAAATAGGGCGAACCCGTCTCCAACCCGTCCGCCAGATCTATGTGCGCCCCGTGATCTCACTCGCCGCGGTGCCTCAGCAGCAGCGGGACCGCGAGATCATAGGCGCGGACACACTCCTCGGAGCGTGCCCGGCGTGAGCACAATGCATTGCAGCGGACGCTGGATCTGATGGGAAAAGAAGATAGGGGATCACCCGTCTTAATCTTCCCATCTAATCCATCTGCGAGCACAGCCACTGCTCCGCCTCAGCGGCAGCGTGGCAGGTGCTGCGAGGAGCGCAGGTGAAAACTCCCTCCTCAAAGAAAGTTTTCGCCTCCAGCCAGATCATCGCAAAAACTGTGTGTATCCCGAGAGAGCGCTAGACCTGGGGAATACAGGTGGAAATAGGGCGAACCCGTCTCCAACCCGTCCGCCAGATCTATGTGCGATCCCCGTGATCTCACTCACCGCGGTGCCTCAGCAGCAGCGGGACTGGGAGATCACAGGCGCGGACACACTCCTCGGAGCGTGCCCGGCGGGAGCACAATGCATTGCAGCGGACGCTGGATCTGATGGGAAAGGAAGATAGGGGATCACCCGTCTTAATCTTTCCATCTAATCCATCTGCGAGCACAGCCACTGCTCCGCCTCAGCGGCAGCGTGGCAGGTGCTGCGAGGACGCAGGTGAAAAACTCCCTCCTCAAAGAGAGTTTTTGCCTCCAGTCAGAGAGGAACACACAGTCTGTAACGTGATCTACTTTCGCCCTCATTGGCCTTGATATGTCTGCTTCTAGTCTTTCTTTGCCTATCTTTTTAAGAATAAACTTTCTTATTTCCTATCTTGATAGTAACAGACTCACAGAACACATTCGACTGACACACACAGAGAGCTTTGCTGAATGACAAAAAGCTGGCGCCGGCTGCACATCACGTGCTTTTAAGCATCCTGGTCATGACGTCACCGCACCTGACGTCTGGCCGTCAATTTTGACTGATTACACATATGATTCAGAGCTGGACAACGCTGATGGCGTTCCCCTAGCGTCTCGACGCAGCTCGATGTTCCCGGAGGGGAACGGAGTTGAGAGTGGCAGATAGACTAATAACACAAAAAAGGATAAATAACTAAGTATTATTAATAAACATTGTAGGTTTATACAATAATGCATGTATAGCATATAGCACATATATCTCTAGTAGTATACTTGCATAGTAGTGAATTAATGTGATTCATAAAATATATTAAAATTAATAAAAATAATACATTAATATACATAAAAAAATGTATATCTTACTTTTGAAAACAAACTGAAGCACGTTCATTACGTACATATTTAAAATAAATTGCAGCAGATCTACACATGGTTATAAATAACTAATACTTTAAACCCACTAAAAGCTGATTAATTTAGCTAAACATAAAATATACTTTAAGAAAGAGTAAAATACGTGTTTTATGTAAATACACTAAAACTTCACTTAAAGTATGCTTGTCTTAAACATATTTCTTAAAAGACAGAAGAAGTGACTGAATGCAGTCTGTTCAGTTTGATTGACAGAAATCATATATTACACCTAAAACATGATAATCATATTAAAACACTGACTTGTTTTCTTCAGGAATATAATATTTCTGTTATAATGATATTGTGTGATTAGTGTTTGTGTTGATCAGTATTGTGTGTGATTGTGTTGTAGAGCAGCTGTAGTATCTCTCAGCTGTATCAGTGCAGTCACTGTGACTCTGACTGACGGAGGTTTTTGTACGACTCTTTATCACTGTGTGAACACATATTTACTGTTGATCTCGTGATAGCTCTGACAGTAATAATCTCCTGTATCTTCAGTCTGGACTCCACTGATGGTCAGAGTGAAATCACTTCCATAGTTTGATCCACTGCCACTGAATCTAGATTGAGTTCCTGACTGGAGGGTTTTTATATAATATATGAGGAGTTTAGGAGCTTCTCCAGGTTTCTGCTGATACCAAGACACACAGTCACTACAACCAGAAATCGGCTGACTGGTTTTACAGCTGATTGTAACAGTTTCTCCTTGTTTGATGGATTTTATTTCTGGATTCTGAGTCACTGTCACTTGTCCCAGGATCTCTGAAATAAGACAATTTAGATATTTAGTTATTAGGTTCTTGGACTGTACATAAGATGTGTGTAATGTTATTTGTACAAATATTTACCCTGAATGCAGAGAGTCAGTGTCCAGATGAAGATAATGAGGTTGTTCATTGTAGTTGTTGTGTCTTGTGTGATGATGAAGATTGTGTTCTGTTCTCAGTCATGAAGTGTTAAACACACAGCACTATAAACACTCAGAGCACTGAAGCGTGTGCTGACGATGCAAACAAGTGGGCAGGATTTACAACAGCTTGAGCTGCTAACAAACCCATATTAACTAATGTTATGTCATCCATGCAGCTGGTTTTGTTTTAATGTGCTGGCCTATGTGGAAATATGACAAGAGGATGTTTTTCATGGAGGTTACTGAAGTTCTTGAACAATGTAGTCACACGGTGCACTCAACAGTACAAGCTGCAGATACACACAGTTTGTATGTCGTTGTTGCCGTTGATCGGTGCTCTTGCTCCGGCACAGAATGCAGATATTCTAACCGTGTGATGAGCATGCGAGTAACCTCAAACATACTTTAATGAAAGACAATTTGACTAAAGATTGATTAGTGTGCACGAGAAATGTTTGATTTTATGATCCACGAGGATTGAGCTGCAAATGAAGAACAAAAGAGATCAAAGGTCACCTCAGAGGTCACAGATCATCAAATATATTTCTATAAAAAGTATTATATCAGCACATGACAACAGAATAAATGAGAACTATAGGATATAACGTCAAACTGAATTATGTCTATTGAAAATGAGAGAAAAAAACTTTGTCTGGTTATGAAAAGTACAACAAATTTTACTGAGATTCAGTAGCTCAGTTGGTAAGGCGTTGATCTGCGATCACAAAATCCTGAGTTAATAAATATTCCAAGCCCAGAGTTAATTATTCAAAAATAACTGTTTTGATCTGATCATATATAGCCTAAAAAAGTCATGGGTCTGAGTGCTGTTATTGGATAGTATTGTAGACAGATTGGAGATTAATCCTAATAAACATGCTGCTACGATTAAACCCATTACATTAAATACATTTAAAACAGTGTATTTCAATTCAGCAGCGTGCAGATCCTCGTTTATGACAGACTGAGCAGCGTGACAATCGCTCAGTTCAGCCCTACCATGTATCTATTATAACGGAAAACGTATCGTTTTTATGACATATGTCATTATTACGAGAATAATATGTCGTTATAACGAGAAAAGATGACGTTATTACGAGAAAAATATGTCGTTATAACGAGAAAATATGACGTTATTACGAGAAAAATATGTCGTTATAACGAGAAAATATGGCGTTTTAACGAGAAAAGATCTCGTTATAACGAGAAAATGTGTCGTTTTAACGGGAAGAAATCTCATAAAAAAATACATAATTGAGTGGAAAACATATGTGTGTGGCAGTATTACGTCACCGTAAGATTGCATTGTTATCTGTTTCTGAATTTTTACTTTTTGATTTACGAATTATAACAGGCTGGTGGGAAAAACTATTATATTGCTGGTCCTTTAAAAAAGTTTTTATTGTTATTTAATAATTTCTGCTTTGTCTTTTGGTAGTTTTTTTTATTACTTTGTCTTAAATAAGTGTATGACGTCTTTAGTATTTCATAAGTTATGGCTTAATGGCATTAAAATAAATGAACAAATAA
Organism: Schizopygopsis malacanthus; assembly: GCA_027474115.1. Classification (NCBI taxonomy): domain Eukaryota; kingdom Metazoa; phylum Chordata; class Actinopteri; order Cypriniformes; family Cyprinidae; genus Schizopygopsis; species Schizopygopsis malacanthus. The sequence goes on from CM049866.1 coordinate 28,665,810, forward strand.
TTTAAATAAACTATAGAATAAAATTAATTAGATAAAATATAGATAAATAATCTATTTAATTAACTTTAAAATAAAAGGTTTACATCTTTAAAGTGATGTGATATTCATTTTTTATAATGTTCTGCAGCATCAGATGTGTCATCGTCTGACTCGCAGCCATTTTCCAAAGATGACTTGGAGGGTCAGTGCAGACGATACTCTGTGGATATATTGACTTGTCAGGGAATCAATTTATTATTTCTAGTCACGTGTATTTTAACTGAAATGAACTGCAAAGTAATGGTTTATTTGTGATATTCATGGTATATTCATGGAGTCATGGTATTTGTTGTCTACAGAGGCAGGTCCCTCAACTGAACAGATGCATGAAAATAGGCCAACATCAGTTAGTGAAGGTCAAAATACAGAAGCTGAAAGTAGCAGCAGTCAAGACAGTCACAGACAGCTTAGACTCAGCAAGTGCAAGGCGAAATGTAGGCGAGAATTAAGATTTTTTGACAACTGATCCAGGATTATGGCCAGAGAGGTTTACAGATCATGAACGTGAGGTGATTGTTAGAAAGCTAGCCACTGCCAGTCAGATAGACCTGATCATTGTTATGCCCAAGGATTCAGAAGGAATGTTGGTGTACAAGCAGCAGAGTCATGTCCTGATGTGTCAACATTATTGGGCTGTTTGAACTGCTTATACAGTCTCTTTAGTGCAAGTCCAGAGCGGTGGGAAATCTTTAAAAGTAAGACTGGCTGCTCCCTTCAACGTTTGTCAGAGACCAGGTGGAGTGCACGCATAGCTGCAGTTAAACCTGTTGCAAACCACTTCCCATCAATCATAAAAGCACTGGACACCATACTTGCAAAGTGCAGTTTAACCAATGAAGCTAGGTCAGAGGTCAGTGGTCTAAAATAGTACTTCATGTCCTTCAAAGCCATCATTCTTCTCACTCTATGGAAGAAAATCTTGCAGTCCATTGAAGACAGAACCCTAATTCTGCAATCAGGAAACATTTCAATGGAAGTTGAAATAAGCAACATACAGGCACTGAAAGAAGAGATGGAGGTTTTGCGTAACTCATGGGATAATCTTTTTGCAGAAGCCTCCCTCATTGCAGAAGCTATGGATGTGCCCAGGGGGTGTCCAGTCAGCCACAAGAGAAGGAGAAAGTGGTGTGCAGATGAAAGTCAGAGTTCAGAGGACACTAATCAGCAAGAGACAGAGGAAAATCGATTTCGAAACAATGTTTTCTTTGTGGCATTGGATAATATAATATCTGCATTGGATACCCACTTTAAAACCACTGCTAAAAGTTAAAAGATTTAGAAGAAGATCAGATTCACTCAGCTTGCCACTCATTAGTAAGCAAATATACACAGGATCTCACAGCAGGCTTTGGAAATGAAGTTAGGCATCTTAAGTCTGTGTATAATGCCACATTTGTATACTGCCAGTCTCCTCTCGATCTGCTGAATTTAATTTACAGGATGCAGCTCCAGAGCATTTTTGGAGAAGTGTGCATTGCAGTGCACATCTTCTGCTCTTTACCTGTCTCTGTTTCTGGTGCAGAAAGGGCTTTCAGCAAGTTGAAGCTTGTCAAAAACGATCTCAGGTCTACCCAAACTCAGAAGAGGTTTAATAGCCTTGCTCGACTTTCAATTGAAAGCCAGCTAAGAAGACCGCTGGACTTCAAAGACATCATAAGTGACTTTGCCAACAAAAAAGTCAGACAATGGGATTTCGGTTCATCCTAGGTGAAGTGACATGAAATGTCATCAAAATTTAAAGATCAAGCAAACCAATATACATCTACAATAGAATTGATGTAATAAGAATGATTTGCAGAATTTTCATAGTTATTTCAGTGTTCATTACTGATCAAAATCATTTTTTGTAATTTAACAAAGTTTGTTAAATAATTGTGGGTAACACTTTCTATGAAGCCTGTATTTATAATACATTATAAGGGTATCCGTAAGGCATTATAATAAATGCATAATGCATTATAAAAAACCTTATAATGTGTTATAAAATCTAATGAACACCATATTAAATCTACTTCATTTATAATGTGCTATAACATATCTTGACATTGTTTATTTAAGATCTGCACAGTATCTAACTACATCTCTTGAGTGCAATGTTTATATATATATATATATATATATATATATATATATATATATATATATATATATATATATATATATACAATTAATTGTATTAGTAGACTTAGGTAGGGTAGTAAAATGTTCCTATACTCAGTTTATCTGTTGAGGAACCATCAAAATAAAGTGTTAGCATACATTATATTCAGCAGACACACCACTAATACTCTCATGACTGCTCGTTCACGTGTAGTTAAAGAGTTACTTATCAACAGCTGTCTAAAGTGTGCCATCAAAATAATAAAACTGATATAATAAAACAAATGTTCAAAGCAAATGTGTCATATTACACATTCATCTGATCTGATATCTGATCTTATGGCTGTTTGAGAAAAAAACAGTATTGTTATTATTATTAATTATAAGTGGTCTTTGTCTGCTTTAAGTACAGTAACATAAGTAATGTGGTAAGATATGAGACTTATAATACATTATAACTATGAGAAATATAATCATTGTAACTTAAGCTGATGGATCGTGTTCATTGCGTTATAAATCATCAGACTCTTAAAAGCTATAACCACAAATAAGTAACTATTATAATACATTAAAACTGTTCTTATGAATATTCATGAGATGAAACAACATATTATAAAGTTATTCATAATGCATTATGCATTCATTATATTACCATAAGAATATCTTTATAATGTATTATAAATACGGGCTTCATAGAAAGTGTTACTGAATTGTGCTATAATAACCCCTACAAATACAACTCATTAAATACACTATAAACAATACTATAAACATTATATGCTTTATATACTATTATATACACTATAAACACTTTAAAAGAGACAGACATGTAGATGTTTGTGAAAGATGTTTTCTCTGTTTTGGAGCGATGCGATCATGATCATTTTTATTATTCATCATATTACTGTTATCATAACCTTTCTATGTCATAATTGTCTACTGCTCTTGTAATAGCATTATTTGTGAAAATGTACCATACTGAATGACATAGCATAGACTTCTTCATGACTAGTCTGTGATAAACTATTGGTTTGATACTAGTATGGCAAAATTTAATTAATTCTGTATATGTCTGAATCGTCTCTTCTCAATCTCAGATCATGGTTGGATCCAGACTAGCTTGGATCCAGAAACAGAGAAATAAATTAATTCAGCGGTTGTTCAACCCAAGCAAAAGCATAATAATTCAGATATACAGTACTTTGCTGAATGCTTGGCTAAAGAGATGTGTCTTTGATCTAGATTTAAACAGAGAGATGAACCCCGAACATTTGCTATTCCTGGGAGCCAAATATGAAAAACTTCCACCTCCTCTTTGTTATTCTAGGTACTACCAAGAGTCCAGCGTTGTGCGACCTTGTTGGATTGTAGCGTGATAGTAGATTATTTAAGCAGGAGCTAAACCATTTGCCTTATAGGTTAAGTGTAAAATGCTTATAATAGCATCTGGCAACACGGAGGCTGCACATGCGCTCACACTCAACTAATGAGAACGGCCTATTTAAAGACTCCTTCTTCACTCATGCTGTGTCCAATTACTTCCATTTGAAAAACAGTAGGTGAAAAGTATTTGGTATAGCAAAATGATTCACTGTTATGAAGCATTCACCTGTATCACTTCATGCAGTTCTTCTGTAAGCGAAGCGCTAGCGTCATGGTTTTCACTCACTCCATCACAGATCTGTGTACTAGAAACTTCAAGAAGGATATCCAATCAGAAAGAATTGAAACTTATGGCAAAATTTGAAAGCAATTAATTCTGTATATTGTCTGAGTGGGTTGTCATCGTCTCTTCTCAGGTGTTCGGTTAAACCCTTCTCAGATCATTTAATGGTTGGATCCAGACTGAAGCTTGGATCCAGAAACAGAGAAATAAATTTTTAGAGACATAATTAGCGTAGCGGTTGTTCAAACACCAAGCAAAAGCATAATAATGTGTGTTTGATCAGATATACCGACTGCAGTACAAGATTATGAGATGCATTATATGAATGCTTGGCTAAAGAGATGTGTCTTTGATCTAGATTTAAACAGAGAGAGTGTGTCTGAAGCTCCTCATGAGGTCTCGTTCCACAAGAGTCTCTGTTAGTCGCTCGCAGTGCTGATGTTTCTCCAGTGAGCGCTGCTCTCTCCTGAAGATGAGTCGTATCTGAGTGTCCTGTGTCAGGCAGGATTCACATGAGTCTAGTGCTGCAGCTGTAGTCATTTACAACTCAATACTGAAAGAGAGCTCTAGTGTCAAAGCACTGGCTGATCTTTCAATCTGCTGTGTTTGCTGCAACATTCAATAAAGCTTCTCAACAAACTCCATTTGTGTCTGACAACATCATTCAACTAACAGATGACGATGCATGTAGTGTTTGTTCAGGTGTTTTCAGTAAATCTAGTCAAATAAAGCTCTTGGGGTTTGAACATGGTCTCTGGAGACAGAGCTGCTCTATTCTGAGAGGATCACAATCACTCCACCCTGACAATGCAAATGATTTTCAGCCCACACTCCCAGAGTCACTGTTTGATTGGTTACATGATCTGGACTGAAACACACCAGTTTCACTTCTGCTGTAGTCCAGCAGCCCAGGTGAAAAGGAAATATATTTAAATTGTGCTTTTTTTGGACATGGTATATTTAAATTATGCTATACTAAATGCATTTTAATTGTATTATTTTGAAGCAATAAATATATTAAGCACATTTCAAGATATGCTTAAGATCAAGTTTAAGCTATTTACAATATATTTGAATATATTTAATTATGTTAAACTGTATTTCTTCACAATTAATTTAAAATATTTGGTCCCACTTTATATTAGGAGGCCTTAACTATTATGTACTTACACCCTAAATTAATAATTTGATACAATGCACTTATTGTGTACACATGTCATAACATTGCTCTTAAGTAAATAATAATGATAATAAAAAAATGCATGTAGTTACATCTGTAATTAATTTCTGTAATTACGTAATTACAATTACACTTGCCAAACCTGTCCCTAACCTAAGAAATATCCTACCTCAAAAGTGTTTTACAATACAATATGAACACAATAAGTGCATTCGTCTATTTATATTTATTATTATTATTATTATTATTACTTCTTTATTTTTTATGTTAGTACATAGTAGTTAAGGCTACCAAGTACATGAAGTGGGACCAAATATTATCTTTATACTTAATTTTAATGTGATTCAATATCATTTCAAGTAACAAAACTATTTCATTTTTCAGTATTTAAAATGGTATAAAAGATCCAAAATCATTCAAAATAAATGATTAAACATAAACATAAAATACTAGAGTACAGCATACAGCAGCATATATAATATATTGACATTATTGAACATTGAAAATCTTTATTGTCCACACATGTGTAAATTAATCTTCGGCCCCACAATAACATATAGCTGTCAGGGAAACCTCTCAGTCACCACAGTCATCAGCACCCACATTCACCAGATCCAAATCACCTGATTACTGATTCCCTGCACCTGCCACAGCTCATCAAGCTCCCCTTTATCAAGGCTCACTCCACACATGCTCCTCGTCCGGTCTACTGTTCACTACCCCGAACTGTACCTGACTCTCTATCTACTAAACTGTGTGTACTTACCTTCCAGTTCCCCTCGTGCCTCCTGAGATCCTCCTGTGTTGTTCCCGTTCGTCCACCTACCCCCGGCTCTGGCTCTCCTGCAAACAAAAGGACACTCTCAGTATCGTGCATGCCATCCAAAGGACAATCTGCTGTATTTCCCCTTACCTGCCATTTCTTGCATCCATACTCCTCTGTTATTCAAATAAACCTGCTTGTCAATCACTTACCTGTCTGTGTCCGACCCGTTGTGTGACAGAAGACCGGACCCTGAAACCAACACCTCTATGGATCCCCTTCCGCCATCACCCGCCGAGGTCCTGGAGGAATTGGTCAACAACCTCCAGGCCTCTCTCACGCCGATCACAAATCCACCATCTGCCTCTGTATGTCCCATGGCCCTGCCTGCTCCATATGCTGGTGATGCTGCTGAGTGTGGCGGCTTTCTCCTACAAGGGGCACTGTTCATCGAGATGCAGTCGCAGAGATTTACAACAGAACGCTCTAAGGTAGCCTTTTTGATTTCCCTCCTCAACGGCAAGGCACTGATCTGGGCCAGAGCAGTTTGGAATGCAAATAGTGCCATAATAGATTCCTATACTGCCTTTACTAATCATTTCAAGGAAGTATTCGGCTCCGATACAGGAGAACTATCAGTCTCTGACCAACTGCTGCACCTGCGTCAGGGCTCGTCCTCGACTAGCGATTACACCCTCCAATTTCGGACACTAGCGGCGACTAGTGGCTGGAACGAGGCCACCCTTCTCAGTTCCTATCGTCAGGGGTTGGACCCACAGGTTCGCATGCAAATGGCCAACTATGACGACGACATCGGACTAGAGAGTTTTATGCAGCGAGCCACTCGCATCTCACAGCGATTGTCCGCCTGTCATCCACATGAAGCCGCCCACCAGCCCTCTGCGTTCACCAGCAGTCCCTCAGTACCAGAGCCCATGCAAATGGATTCCACCCAACGCTTAGCGGCCAGATTATGTCTTTACTGTGGTGCTCCAGGACATTTCCTCCGTGCCTGTCCTGTCAGACCCCCATGCCCTTCGGTGAGTACCCTTCAAGTTGATCCTGAAATTGCTACATTGTCTCTACTATCAGTAAAACTACTCATCCAAGACCGTTCTATTTCAGTCTCCGCCCTCGTCGACTCGGGCTCTTCGGGCAATTTCATTTCCCACGACCTCCTAAGACGTCTCCATCTACCCCGTCAATGCCAGGCCCAAGAGCTCCGAGTCGAAACTATTCAGGGAAAACCGTTGGGGCATGGGAGGGTGCAGTTTCACACCCCACCGCTGAAGTTACAAATCGGTTGTCTGCATGAGGAAACCATCTCCTTTCTGGTACTAGAGGGACCCACCGTGGATATCATCCTGGGACGCCCCTGGCTCACACTCCACTCTCCAGAAGTCAGATGGGAACCATGTGAGGTCACTCGCTGGAGCAAGTCATGTCATCAAAACTGTCTCACCGCCGTACCCCTACCGCTTCCACGTCCTGTTAATGCAAAGGTTGCGTCGACCCTGATTGAAAGCCCAGAGTCTCAGGAGACACCCTCCTTCCCATCTGACTATGAGGCGTTCCAGGATGTCTTCAGCAAGCAGGCAGCCACGATCCTTCCACCACATCGGCCATGGGACTGCGCCATCGACTTGCTGCCTGGGGCAAAACTCCCCAAGGGTCGAGTATATCCCTTATCCATCCCGGAGTGCAAGGCCATGGAGGATTACATCCGAGAGGCTCTTCAGCAGGGATTCATCCAACCGTCCACCTCTCCTGCTGCCTCGAGCTTCTTCTTTGTGGGTAAGAAGGACGGGGGCTTGAGGCCCTGCATCGACTATCGCATGCTGAATTCTCAAACGGTGAAGCTGCCGTATCCACTTCCCCTGGTCCCAGCCGCTCTGGAGGAACTCCGTGGAGCCCGCATATTCTCCAAATTGGACCTGCGGAGCGCGTACAACCTCGTTCGTATCCGGGAAGACGATGAGTGGAAGACAGCATTTATCACCCCCGCAGGCCACTACGAATACCGGGTCATGCCGTACGGCCTTTCAAACTCACCGTCCGTCTTCTAGAGTTTCATGAACGAGGTGTTCCGGGAGTTCCTCAACAAATTCGTGATCGCTTACATCGATGACATTCTCATCTACTCCCGGAACCTGGCCGAACATTGCCACCACGTAACGCAGGTCCTCCAGAAGCTCCGACAACATCAGCTGTATCTTAAATTGGAGAAGTGCGAGTTCCATCGCTCCACGATCCAGTTCCTCGGGTATGTCATCAATCAGGAGGGTATCCAGATGGACCAGGGGAAGGTTAAGGCCATCGAGGAATGGCCGCTTCCCCAGTCGGTGAAGGAACTGCAAAGATTCCTGGGATTCGCTAACTTCTATCGACGGTTTGTGAAGAATTTCAGCATGCACACGACTCCTCTCACTGCCCTGCTACGAGGTAAACCCAAGTCCCTGTCCTGGAACAGCCTTGCCCAGGAAGCCCTGGACCAACTTAAAGAAGCTTTCTGCACGGCCCCCATCCTGCGTCATCCGGATCCCCAGGTACCGTTTGTAATTGAAGTTGACGCCTCTACCACCGGCGTTGGGGCCATGCTGTCGCAGCAGAGTGGTGAGCCTCCTATCCTCCATCCTTGCGCTTACTTCTCCAGGAAACTGAACCCGGCGGAGCAAAATTACGACATCGGAAACCGGGAACTGCTCGCCATTAAATTAGCCCTGGAGGAATGGCGTCACTGGCTGGAGGGAGCCCTGCATCCATTCACTGTGATCACAGATCATAAGAATCTCCAGTACCTTCGAGAAGCCAAGAGACTCAATCCTCGTCAAGCCCGGTGGGCTCTGTTCTTCACAAGATTCCAGTTCACTATCACCTATCGACCTGTAAATCGCAACTGCAAGGCGGATGCATTATCTCGCCTTCACTCTCCAGACACCCCAACCGAGCCTGAACCCATTCTCCCTCCAGCCCTTATCGTCAGCCCAATTCAGTGGAACATCAACCAGAACATCCAGGACGCCACTCGCTCCGAACCTGCTCCGCCGGGCTGCCCAGAAGGGAGGACTTATGTTCCCGCCTCCCAGTGTCAAACCCTTCTGGGCTCAGTACACGAAGTACCAGGCTCTGGACACCCAGGCAGCCAACGGACCCTCTCGCTCCTCCAGGCTCGATACTGGTGGCCCAGTATGACCCGGGACGTCAACAGGTACGTCCGAAGTTGTTCTGTCTGTGCCCTGTCCAAAACTCTGCGTCATATCCCCGTAGGCAAGCTCGTCCCACTGCCCGTGCCCCGCAGACCCTGGTCCCACATTGGAGTGGATTTCATCACTGACCTCCCCGCATCTGAGGGTAACACATGTATCCTTGTAGTGGTTGACCGCTTCTCCAAGGCTTGTAAATTCGTCCCCCTCTAGGGGCTACCTACTGCACTTGAAACCGCTGAATGTTTATTCACTCAGGTCTTCCGAAACTATGGCCTCCCGGAGGAGATCGTCTCAGACCGGGGACCCCAGTTTATCTCCCGAGTCTGAAAGGCCTTTTTCCGCTTGCTGGGGGTTACAGTGAGCTTGTCCTCGGGGTACCATCCACAGACTAACGGCCAGACAGAACGCAAGATCCAAGAGCTCGGACGGTACCTCCGGTCATACTGCCATGATGATCAGCACAGCTGGAGCCGCTATCTTGCATGGGCCAAGTATGCACAAAACTCCCTCCGTCAGAATACCACCGGCCTGACCCCTTTTCAGTGCATACTCGGCTACCAACCCCCGCTCTTCCCCTGGACGGGAGAGCCGTCGGAGGTTCCAGCTGTGGACTACTGGTTTTGAGCGAGAGAGTGTGGGACTCGGCTCACGTCCATCTCAAGCAAGCAGTGCGGAGGCATAAGACCTTCGCAGATGCCCGACGTGCCGCTACTCCCAGGTATCAGCCAGGAGACTTGGTCTGGCTGTCCACCCGGATCTGCGCCTCCGCCTGCCCAGCAAGAAGCTGAGTCCCCGCTTTATTGGTCCGTTCCCCAGACAGAGGCAGATCAACGAAGTCACCTACCTTCTTCAGCTTCCACCCAGGTACCGCATCCACCCCTCATTCCACGTCTCACTCCTTAAACCTTGTTCCTCCTCCTCAGAATTCACCGAGCCAGATGAACCCCCTCCTCCGGAAATTCTGGACCAGCCCTCGGTGTACCAAGTGAGGGACATCTTGGACTCACGGCGACGGGGTGGCCGGTTACAATATCTAGTCAACTGGGAAGGATATGGACCAGAGGAAAGATCCTGGGTGGCCCGCGATGATGTACTGGACCCTTCACTGCTGGAGGAATTCCATCGCAACCACCCGGACTGTCCCGCACCCCGAGGTCGTGAACGCCCTCGTCGCCGCATGAGGGCGTCAGGAGCCGCCCCTGGAGGAGGGGGTAATGTCAGGCAAACCTCTCAGTCACCACAGTCATCAGCACCCACATTCACCAGATCCAAATCACCTGATTACTGATTCCCCGCACCTGCCACAGCTCATCAAGCTCCCCTTTATCAAGGCTCACTCCACACACATGCTCCTCGTCCGGTCTACTGTTCACTACCCCGAACTGTACCTGACTCTCTATCTACTAACCTGTGTGTACTTACCTTCCAGTTCCCCTCGTGCCTCCTGAGATCCTCCTGTGTTGTTCCCGTTCGTCCACCTACCCCCGGCTCTGGCTCTCCTGCAAACAAAAGGACACTCTCAGTATTGTGCATGCCATCCAAAGGACAATCGGCTGTATTTCCCCTTACCTGCCATTCCTCGCATCCATACTCCTCTGTTATTCAAATAAACCTGCTTGTCAATCACTTACCTGTCTGTGTCCGACCCGTTGTGTGACAATAGCACAAATACACTTAACTTCACAGTCCAGTACACAAGACATACAGAGACTTCTTGCCCCGTGTATTACAGACTCACAGGACATGAAATCAATATATAGATATAGACTAATAACACAAATAAAGGATAAATAACTAAGTAATATTAATAAACAAACATTGTAAGTTTATACAAGAATGCACGTATAGCACATATATAGTATACTTACAATTCAAGATTATTTGTATAGCGCTTTTTACAAAGCAACTTCACAGGAAATCACGTTTCTAAAATAGATTTATATTGTAGAAACTCAATGTAATTAATTTATGGCAAAATTTGGTTAATTCTGTATATTGTCTGAGGGGTTGGTATCGTATCTTCTCAGGTGTTCGGTCATCTCAGATCATTTAAGGGTTGGATCCAGACTGAAGCTTGTGTAATTCCTTGTTACCACGGGATGATAATCCAGAAACAGAGAAACAAATACAGACAATTAGCGTAGCTGTTGTTCCATCCAGGAACAACCCTGGATTAAATTATTTGTTCAACCAAAGCTAAAGCATATTAATGTGCGTTTGATCAGATATAACTGCAGTACAAGATTGTGAGATGCATTATATGAATGCTTGGCTAAAGAGATGTGTCTTTAATCTAGATTTAAACAGAGAGAGTGTGTCTGAACCCCGAACATTATCAGGAAGGCTTTTCCTGTTTGGGAAAAAAGTAAAAAAAAAAAAATTAATATCTTACTTTTGAAAACAAACTGAAGCACATTCATTACGTACATATTTAAAATAAATTGCAGCAGATCTACACATGGTTATACAAAACTAATACTTTTTAGACTCACTAGAAGCTAATTAATTTATCTATTTACTTACACAAAGTAAATATAAAATATACTTTATAAGTGTTTTATGTAAATACACTAAAACTTCACTTAAAGTATTTGTCATAAACATATTTCTTAAAAGACAGCAGAAGTGACTGAATGCAGTCTGTTCAGTTTGATTGACAGGAATCATATTTTACACCTAAAACATGATGATCATATTAAAACACTGACTTGTGTTCTTCAGGAATATAATATTTCTGTTATAATGATATTGTGTGATTAGTGTTTGTGTTGATCAGTGTTGTGTGTGATTGTGTTGTAGAGCAGCTGCAGTATCTCTCAGCTGTATCAGTGCAGTCACTGTGACTCTGACTAACGGAGGTTTTTTGTACGACTCTTTATCACTGTGTGAACACATATTTACTGTTGATCACATGTAAACTCAGACAGTAATAATCTCCTGTATCTTCAGTCTGGACTCCACTGATGGTCAGAGTGAAATCACTGCCACTGAATCTAGATTGAGTTCCTGACTGGAGGGTGTTTATGTCATAAATGAGGAGTTTAGGAGCTTCTCCAGGTTTCTGCTGATACCAGGCTAAGTAGCTGCCATATATTCCTACATCTATATTACACTCTATTGTAGCTGTTTGACCGAGCTGGACAGTTTTAACTTCAGGTTGAGTTAGACTGACTCCTCTGGATTCTGAAAAAGAGAAAATAAAAAGACAATTTGTGTCTAAAAACACTACCATCATTTACTTTTACAAGAACAGCAACACCAGTGTCAAAATCTTTATATCTCACCTTGAATAAGTACTGCAATGGTCCAGATGAAGATGATGATGTTGTTCATTGTAGTTGTTGTGTCTTGTATGATGATGAAGATTGTGTTCTGCTCTCAGTCATGAAGTGCTAAACACACAGCACTATAAACACTCAGAGCACTGAAGCGTGTGCTGACGATGCAAACAAGTGGGCAGGATTTACAACAGCTTGAGCTGCGAACAAAGTCATGTACACTGTTATATCACTAATTATGGGTCATTCCTGGGATTTGTAACATTTAAACTTGGTATATAAATTTTTGTTCAACTAAATGAGATTCAAGTTCTAAATATTCCACATCATTAGGCACATATCAAACCTCCAAAAAAAAATCATATTTTCCCACCTCAGGCATTAGAGACCTTTTATTATGTATTATTTTTTCTCAACCCCGTAACGAACAAAATGGGATTGGTTTAAAAATGATTTTACACAGAAATTGTTATACAACAAACATGTACCTATTGCTTGTGTGTCTCTCGTAGCAATTTAATGCTAATAAATGTAAAATGTATCATAATTTTCCAATTTTTATAGGACTGAAGCTAAAAATACAGAAATTGTGTGTCTGCCGTCTCTTTATTTTTGCAAACAATATTTTCTATTAAAAACTTTAACTAAAACCACAATTGTTATTGTTTTAGTCCTTAACATGTCAGATGGTAATCAGCAAGAAATACTTTTGTTCTTTATTGTCTTCCTTACATTTTTTCTGAAAATATTAATATGACAAGATGTGACTGGGTTGAAGACTGTAACACATTTGAAGAGATACATTGCCTATAATTAAAAAATTTTGGTTTTGTTTCTGTATCATATTGTCCCCTTGTTTCTGGGTCAACATATCTGCACGACCAACATTATTTTTGCTGCTGCAAAAATTTCTGATTTATGATGCTTGTCAACATTTATGTGGACATATTACATAAAAAAGTATATTTAAAACAAAAATATGAGTTGTTATAATTTTGGAGTATATATATTTACTGAAACTATGACTATGACTATTTTACATTTTTTCATTAAAATTATAAAAAAATGAAGCAAATAACTCAACCCTGTCACAAGTTTACAACCCTGTAAAAATGCATATACTATATTGGCAAAAGTATTGGCACCCCTTCTAATGAAAGGTTTGACTACTTTAGTAATCTCCATGAGTACAAATCTTAATGTTTAAGCATATAATGATATTCTAGGGAATTGTGTGCTTGTAATTTTATAGCAACAGTTTGGACAGGACCCTTTTCTATTCTAACATGACAGTGTCTCTGTGTATAAGACAAGAATCAAAGATAAATGATGATTCAGTCAGTGTGGAAGAACTTGACTGGTCTGCAGAAAGACAAGTCCTAATCCCAGCTGAACACCTCTGGTGTGACTTTAAATGCAGACCTTGAGACAAAAACTCATCACCAAACACCAATGACTTGTACATTCATTATATGTACAAAAGTACTGGGACACCCCCTTTTTAGAAAAGAAAAGGGCACTTCCAAACTGTGGCAACAAAGATGGAAACATAATTCATGTACTTAAAAATTATATTTCCACCTCTGTTGCAACAGTTTTGAAGTGCATGAAATGACTGTACCCATATGTACTAGGGGTGTGACGAGACACTTAGTCAGTGTCTCTATTCATAAAAGACTTATTTCACTATTATCTCCTGAATGAATGATTCAATGACAAATAAGTGTTAAGATACTTTTGTTTTGATCTTTACTGTAGAGTACTTATACTCACTACTGTAAATGCTTATACCCAAACTATTAACTATTATCCCAGTACTTCTTAGGGATGCACAGAAATTAAAATTCTTGGCCGAAACAAAATGAAACACTGGGCCGAATACCGAGCAGGGTTTTTCAAAAATTTTTCCACCATGTAGGCCTATTTTGCCATTTTTTCACAATTGCATAAATTAAATAGCCAAAAAGTGATTTTTGCCATTTTGTCCTGCTTTTCAAATAAAACAATCAATTACAAAACAACAATTAAAAAATATTGACTTAACACTGAAAATGTTTTAACATTCTATCAGACATTATACCAACAAAGCAAAATGTTGTGCCATTTTTGAGACCCCTTCTTGAATCAGACATGTATTATTTTTCTGAACAAATAAATGCTTTTTTAATTTAATTTATAGAACAACATTACAATTACAATACTAACATTTATGAATGATGATGGAGCTTTTATTTTGGCAGAAACCCGCAGGAAGACCTCAGTGCTTCTTTTTGTTGACAGCATATTTATAAATGATTCTGAGGAGTTTAGGAAGATGTTTGTCGCACGTATTGCATTGGCACATGCCTTTAAAAAAACTAATACAAATATTACTGAGCAACTGACGAGTAAATTTGAGTTTTTTCACAAAAAATGGCCACTGCTCCTCATGTAGTGTCGGACAGTAGAACATATATGGCAGCAGGGGTGATTCTAGGGTGAGTGGATATCTGGGGCTAAGCCCAAAGACATTTAAATATGTGTCAGAAAACATGGGATTACACTTAAAAATATAGGCTATATATGTTTCAATTATACTTTAGCTAAGTGCTTTTATTTTTTTTAAAGTCATATAATTACAATGTAAAGTGTAATATAAATGTATATATATATATATACTTTTCAACACTTAAATGTTTCAGATTATCAAACAAATTTAAATATTAATCAAAGATAACACAAGTAAACACAACATGCAGTTTTTAAATGAAGGTTTTTTTTTATGAAGGAAAAAAAATAATCCAAACCCACATGGCCCTGTGTGAAAAAGTGTTTACCACCCCCCCACCCCATGTTAAAACATAACTGTGGTGTATCACACCTGAGTTCAGTTTCTCTAGCCACATCCAGGCCTGATTACTGCCACACCTGTTCACAATCAAGAAATCACTTAAATAGGACCTGCCTGACAAAATGAAGTAGACTTGCAGCAAATAAATGTATACCAAAGGGGAGAAGAGGAAGGCAGAATAAGATAGTTCCATGGTGGAATGAAGAATGTAAAAAAGCTATAAGAAAGATAAGGAAAGCATTTAAGAGAGTTAGGAAAACACATACTTTTCTAGATTTAATAGAATATAAAAAAGCACAAGCAGATGTAAGGAAAACCAAAATAGAGTATTGGAGGTCATACTGTAATGAAATAGGTAAGAATACACCAGTAGAAGAGGTGTGGGGCATGATTAAGAAAATGAAAGGAATAAAAAAAAATATGGAATACCCAGTTTTAAGTATGTGTTAGATTTAATTTCCGCATAAGTGAATACAAAGCTGCATATGGTAAAAGCTCGATGGTTCTGTTGCTCGTGGCTATAATAAGAGGAGGTCGCTGGACAGGTGGCTCCTTTCTATAAGTAGAGAAAGGATGCATTAATTCTGTGTCTGTCATGCTATGTTTTCTGTACCTTATTTGGTAATTTGGTTAACTCCCTGGACATACAAAACTCTCTGGTACCATATATAAAGGCATGCTTGTCAAGAATAAATTGAGTTCAAAAGCCATGATGCCTCTGTGTGCCTTGTTTTGGGTTCTCCCGGATCCGTAGAAGACTTCGCTCACAACATCCAACCTATGTTTCTGATTTGTTTTATAAGTGATCCAAAACACAGAAAGAAAACTTAGTTCATAAGGGAACTGAAGTTTTACATTTTGGGGGCTCGTCCAATGTTTATTCATCGGTAACCTGAGACCCGTTACTCGTGTTTTGAAGACCGTGCTAGATTGAAATCTACAGGTTGCACCATTAAATAACAGGTAAGAGTTTTTGTATGACCTTACTGTGATATAATGTTGATGGCAGTAAACCACATGATTGTGTTGGGTTTCTGCATTTGATGTGCACTCCGTGGCGTTGAACTGAGGGCCAGGTTCCGTCCTTGTGTAGGCGCGAGGCACACGATACGCGTATTTTTGAATTGTTGACGTTATCATTTAAACATGATAAGTAACAAATAAGAGAAAAAATATATATCAAACAGTTGGATTTTGTGGGTAAGTTTTCGTTTTTTATTTTATTTTTCTAACTCTTGCTTGGTTCATTCGTTGAGTATGGGACAAAACATATCTAAACCGCTACAGGGTGAAAAACCAGTAGATTTTATGGTCAGAAATGATAAGGCAAGGCAAGGCAAGGCAAGTTTATTTGTATAGCACATTTCATACACATTGGTAATTCAAAGTGCTTTACATAAAAGAAAGTGAAATAATCATTCACAGCAATAAAAACAAGAAGTTAAAAATAATAAAACAAGGAATTTTAAAATGATATAGAAATTGATTTAAAATGAGATTTAAAACAGTTAAATAGAAAATGATTATACATAAAATACAATGCAGTCTGTTCGGACGTAGCACAGTGCTCATTCAACAAATGCACAGCTAAATAGATGAGTTTTGAGACTGGATTTAAATGTTGCAAATGTTTTAGCACATCTGATCTCTTCTGGAAGCTGGTTCCAGCTGCGGGCTGCATAATAGCTAAAAGCGGACTCCCCTTGTTTTGTGTGAACCCTTGGTATTTCTAACTGACTTGATCCTAATGATCTGAGTGGTCTGTTGGGTTTATATTCAGTGAGCATATCTGCCATATATTTAGGTCCTAAACCATTGAGTGACTTATAGACGAGTAAAAGTACTTTAAAATCGATCCTAAATGTAACTGGAAGCCAGTGTAAGGACCTGAGGACTGGTGTGATATGCTCATATTTTCTGGTTCTAGTCAGAATCCTGGCAGCAGCGTTCTGGATGAGCTGCAGCTGTCTAATGGTCTTCTTTGGAAGGCCGGTGAGGAGACCATTACAATAATCCACCCTGCTGGTGATAAAGGCATGAACAAGTTTCTCCAAGTCATGACTGGAAACAAAACATCTAATTCTTGCAATGTTTTTGAGATGATAGTATGCTGATTTAGTTACTGCTTTGACATGACTACTAAAACTAAGGTCTGTCTCCAGAATCACCCCAAGATTTCTGACTTGATTTTTAGTTGTTTGACCCCTAGAGTCAAGGTATGCATTCACCTTGAGAACTTCATCTTTGTTTCCAAATGTAATGACTTCAGTTTTCTCCTTGTTTAACTGAAGAAAGTTTTGGCACATCCAACTGTTAATTTCATCAATGCATTGGCAGAGGGAGTCAATGGGGCTATAATCATTTGGAGATAAGGCTAGGTAGATCTGGGTATCATCAGCATAGCTGTGATAGGCAATTTGGTTCTTCCTCATTATCTGACTTAGTGGGAGCATATACAGGCTAAACAAGAGCGGTGCAAGAATTGAGCCTTGTGGGACTCCACATGTCATGGACGTCCACTTAGACTTATGCTCTCCTATACTCACATAATAACCTCTCCCTTCTAAGTATGACCTGAACCATTTGAGTGCCATCCCAGAAAGCCCGACCCAGTTTTCCAGTCTCTCTAGAAGTATGTTATGGTCGACAGTGTCAAACGCAGCACTAAGATCTAGTAGTACCAGCACTGATATTTTGCCAGAATCAGAATTAAAGCGAATATAATTTATTATCTTAATGAGTGCTGTCTCTGTGCTGTGATGCACGCGGAAACCAGATTGAAAATTATCCAGGTATCCATTTGAGTTTAAGTAGTTGTTCAGCTGATTAAAAACTACCTTTTCAATAATCTTACCTATGAAAGGAAGATTTGATATTGGTCTATAGTTGCTCAACACAGTGTTATCAAGATTGCGCTTTTTCAGAAGGGGCTTAACAACTGCAGTTTTCAGGGAGTTTGGAAAAGTCCCAGAAAGAAGTGAGGTGTTCACCACTTCTAAGAGATCTGCTTCTAAACAGTTAAGCACACTTTTGAAAAAATATGTGGGAAGTGTGTCAAGATAGCAGGTTGACGATTTAAGATGCTGTACTATTTCTTCCAAAATTTTGCTATCAATTTTTTTTAAAACAGACATAGTCACTTCTTTTTGAGATTGCTGTCGAATCTGTGTGACCCCTGTATTACAGGAAGATGTGCCAATCTCCTTCCTGATATTACTGATCTTCTCTGAAAAGAAGGAAGCAAACTCGTTGCATTTGCTGTCAGAGAGCATTTCACTAGGAATCTGACTTGGGGGGTTTGTCAGTCTCTCAACAGTAGCAAAAAGAGTGCGTGTGTTGTTTAAGTTACTGTTTATAAGGTTTGAGAAGAAGGTCTGTCTAGCTGTGGCTAGTTCCAAATTGAAAGCATGAAGGCTGTCTTTATAGATGCTATAGTGTATTTCTAGTTTCGTCTTCCGCCACATCCGCTCAGCTTTTCTGCATTGTCTTTTCATATTCTGAACTGCTGTTGATTTTCTCCAAAATGATTTTTGTCTGCCATTCTTCTTGCTGACCTTTATCGGTGCAATATCATCAATAACATTCTTAACTTTTGAGTCAAATGAATCCAGGAGAAGATCAACAGAGTCTGCAGAAATGCTTGGTGTTAAAGATATTGCCTTCATAAATAGCACACTAGTGTTCTCATTAATGGTTAAAGGTTATTGGACCAAAGGTTATTGGTTATTGGATAAAAGTTATTGGACACAACCATTTGTGGATAATTTGGCCGGATGGTCTGAAAGCGCCAGATTGCAAATTGACCAATATCCGAGATTCGGCTCTTTTAAAGAAAATGATATGGAATTAATGAAATCCATGGTTAAAAACGGTTGGGGGGATCCTCAATGGGATTATAAATATATGAGCGAATCGTATGAAATTTGGAAAAAAATGAGAATAATATGGAACCAAGGTCCCGAACGTATTAATAAAGCAAGCAAAATATAAAACGATTTGCCGTCGACTGTAAAAACACCGCCACCTTATGATACAGCTATAATTACGGTCCAAAATAATGATCAAACCAGTTCAAATGTATATCCTTCCTTACAACCCTATATGTCTTGTACGAACCCTTCCCTTCCTATCAGCAAAGAAACTGTAGGCATACAGGGTACAACTCAGCCGTTAATGGCGTGGGTTCAAGAAGGACCTAGAATTATTCTTAAACCAGCAACAATGACTGACATTGATACTATTTGTAAAACTCTCCCGAACGCAACTAATTCTAACAAATTTGTAGATGTTTTGCGCTCACATACACGTTATGCACAATTAAGCGGCTCTGATTACAGATCAATCTTATTACGAGTTTTGGCGGATGATGTTACTGAATCGTCTCTTATTGCGGAAATCCCTGCTTTAAATCTTGATCATGATGAATTAGATGGCAATGGTATACAACGTGATCCTCATGAATTTTGGTGGGCTGATCCCGAAAATGTCACAGAATTCTTTAAACAGGTTAAGAATTTTCTAGACCCTCGTGCTCATGTATGTAGGGATCTAATCCATGTCACAAATACCAAGCAAAATAAAGACGAGACTGCATCTGCTTTTGTTTCTCGTTTTAAACGTGTGTGGGAAGAAGACGCTCCTATTCCGATAGGCGGTGACATGTCCTCGCGGTTTATAAATACGTGTTTAAATAATATGAATCTAGATTTGGCGCGTTTGGTTCGTGTAACGACTACTAATTTAATGCAACAAACTGTTGAAGATTTTTGCAAACGAATTCGTGAGTTGGACGCTTCTGGTGGGTTCACTGCATTTATGTTTAAGCCGAAACAGGAAGTTATGTTTTCAGCTCCACAACAACGAATTACTGCTCCCTCTGTGTATTCCAAAAGAATCCAACGGGGAGGTGCTCAGTATAATCGGGGCCCGCCTCTGGGAGTTCCTAAAATATCTGGAGTGTGTCATTATTGCGGAAAGGCAGGGCACTGGATAAGGGAATGTCAGCTGAAGCAGTCACATGAGAGTACACGTATGCCTCAACAGACAAACCATTCTCAATCGCCACTTAATGACAGTGGTTATGCTAATCAATGGTATCTTGGATAAATAAGAAGGATAAACGAAAAAAAAAAAAACATTAATAGGGATGCCCACAGACCGATGTCAGTGCAGATGTACAGTCAATGATTTGTTTTTCTTTTAGCAATCGCACGGATGAATTACCCATTGTAAATTTAGAAGTGAATGGGGTAGATTACTCATTTTTGATCGACACGGGTGCTACGTGTTCATCTATTTCTGCTAAATTTTATGAAGGGCCGATCACAAATCGTACTATGCGCTCTGTTGGGGTTTCAGGAACTGACATTATTTGTCACATGACACCTGCCATTGAGGTAAAGGTACTTAATCGCCTGCCTTTATTTCACAAATTCGTAATTACTCCAAATTCACCATTGAATCTTTTAGGCAGAGATCTCATGCATAAACTTGGCATTGAAATTGTATTTTCAGACAGCTCTGTTAATTTCTCTTTGCTTTCAGATGTTCCAAATGCATCTGTGGACGTAATGCCATACTTCATGAGCAATGACGAACCACAACGATTTAAATACAACATTACAGAGGTAAACCCGTCGTTGTGGTCACAGTATAAAGATGAATCGTGTCTCGTAAACATACCCCCTTACAAGGCGAAATTGATCACACAGAAACCTGTGTATATGAAGCAATACCCATTGTCGCCTGAAAGAAATTGAAGGTATTCAACCGGTGATTGATAATTTCTTAAAACAAGGGGTTATTGTGCCCACTCACTCACCTTACAATACACCAATCAATCCCATCAGGAAAGCTGATGGAATGAGTTGGCGTTTAACACAAGATTTGAGGGCTATTAATTCATTAATAATTCCTCTGGCCCCGATTGTGCCTGATGTGCCGACTATTTTAAATTCTATTCCACACAATCACACCTGTTTCACGGTGGTGGATTTGTGTTCAGCCTTCTTCTCCATCCCTGTTCATGCAGATACTCAGCCGTTGTTTGCTTTTACATTTAAAGGTGTGCAGCTGACCTGGACACGCCTTGCTCAAGGATTTGTTGATAGCCCTGCAGTCTTTTCTGCTGCGGTGAAACGTGTTTTGAACACGGTCAAAAACCTGCCATCCACGGTTTGTGTGCTGAATTATACAGATGATATTTTAATATCCGCTGAAACTGAGGCTGATTGTTTGCAGGCTTCAATTGTTGTCTGCAATGTGCTTGCGAGTGCTGGATTTAAGGCCTCGAATGAAAAACTACAGTGGGTACTACCTAAGGTCCATTACCTGGGTCACATCATTTCACCAGGACTGAAGGCCATTTCAGCTGAAAGGGTGC
Organism: Schizopygopsis malacanthus; assembly: GCA_027474115.1. Lineage (NCBI taxonomy): Eukaryota > Metazoa > Chordata > Actinopteri > Cypriniformes > Cyprinidae > Schizopygopsis > Schizopygopsis malacanthus. The sequence continues at coordinate 28,687,254 of CM049866.1, forward strand.
AGCTGATAAAGACTATGCGTACTCCTGAAACTGTGACACAGCTACAAAGTTTTTTGGGGTTGGTGAACTATTGCCGTGCATGGATACCTGACTGTGCGTACCATGACAAAGGCCTACGATGTCTCATTCAACATGGAATGGGTTCGAGAAACTCGCTGAACTGGACTTCTGAAGCGGAAGAACATTTCGATGCATTAAAGATTGCTATCACTTGCGCTCCTGCCTTGGGACTACCAGACTATTCCAGGCCGTTTCACTTGCATGCGGGAGAGACTGTGGGTGTTGCAATGGGTGTTTTAACCCAAGAGCATGGTGGCAAACCACGCCCTGTTTCTTATTTGTCCAGACAATTAGACCCGATAGTTCTTGGTATGCCTTCGTGCTGTGGCTGCAGCGGCGGAGATGGTTAGAATGGCTGAAAAAATAGTTTTATCGTATCCTTTCATTTTATACACCACTCATCAGGTGGGGGTTGTTTTGCAAAATTTGAAAACACAGCACATGACGGCCCAGAGACGGTCTGGCTATGAAGCTACACTCCTAGCCACGGAAAATGTAATTATTAAGCCCACTTCAGTTTGTGATCCTGCAGTTCAATCGCTATATGGCTTATCCACATTGATCACTGAAGCTATACCTCATGATTGCATGAATGCTATTGAAAGCTCCAATTCGGCCAGGGTCGATCTGAAAGATACGCCCCTGGATGGGGGAGAGCACTTATATATAGATGGCTCATGTTCAAGGCCATCTGATGGAGTGTATCTGTGTGGATATGCCATAGTGACTCAAGCGGGTGAGAGGGTGGAGGCATATCGCCTGAACCATAACTCAGCACAGGCTGCGGAAATAATTGCATTAACAAGAGCCTGTGAGTTAACAAAAGGCAAAAGAGACACCATTTATACAGATAGTAAATATTCGTATGGGGTTGTTCAAGATTTCGCCCAGACTTGGGTTAGGCGCAATTTTCAAACATCTGAGGGCAAACCAATATCACATGCAGGGTTGGTGGTAGATTTATTACAAGCTGTAATGTTGCCATCTGAACTAGCTGTAGTGAAGGTCAAGGGACATGCGTCAGGAGATGAACCAGATGCTGTTGGCAACAGAAATGCTGATGAAATGGCCAAATGGGCCGCGGAACATGCAGAATTTTCCCCATATCAGAGAGCGCAGAATAGGGATGTAGAAACAATGATGTTTGTACATGTATCATGCGTTCCTGACATAGATTTGAAAATATTGCAAAGTCAACCTACACAGGGAGACGTGAAACATTGGGCAGAAAATGGATGCGTACCAGATGCTAACGGTTTGATAAGAGATACAAACAGTAGAATAGCATTACCAAAACTGTCCTTGGTGATATTGATAAGACATTATCACGGTATTTCACACAATAGCACGTCTAAAGTTACACAGACAATTAATTGCCTGTATTGTATACAGGATACAGCTAAAATGGTCAAACTAATTTTAGACTCGTGTTTAATATGCGCCAAAACAAACCCTCACTGGAAAACGCCACACGACGCGTTACCGTTTCCAGAAGCGCCTTTTCAGTGCCGTCAAATAGATTTTTCTCATATGCCAACAGTCGGAAATCTAAAATACATGTTAACTATCGTCGATAGGTTTTCAAAATGGCCTGAAGTTTTTGCGTGTGCCAAAGAGGATGCGAAAACTGTAGTGAAAATACTGTCGAAAGAAGTAATTCCGCGTTTTGGCATTCCTATGACCATTGAAAGTGACAACGGCACACCGTTCACATCAAAAGTAACTAAACTATTGGCTAAAGCATTGTCCATAAATTGGCACTATAATATACCCTACCACCCACAATCATCGGGCGTAGTGGAACGAACTCATCGAACAATCAAAGATAAGATCACGAAAGCCTGTATGGAAACAAGCAGGAAATGGCCAGATGTGTTACCAGCCGTATTGGCAGAAATTAGAATGACCCCATCCTCAACGACAAAATGCTCACCATTTGAGATTTTAATGGGTAGACCTTTCCCGACCCCTTGGGTCAAAGGTCGCGCAGGCGTTTCTTCCTTAGGAGACATGGAGGTGATCCTGGATGACTACGTGATTTTCCTTATTGATAAACTGAATTCTGTGTGTGCTGATGTTTCTCTTTCTCTCCCTATTCCGTCAGATAAGCCCACCCATAATTTCGTTCCAGGCCAACAGGTGCTAATTCGGAGTCTGAAACCAGTCGCCGTAGGGGAACCGAGATATTTGGGGCCAGCTGTAGTCATCGCAGTGACCAGGACGGGAGTGCTAACTGATCATCAACCGCAGTGGATTCACGCATCCAGGCTGAAACATCTATCAACATACGCATTACCAATTGACACTGTAGGGCCTAAGAAGCCTGCCCAAAGTGTGTGACAGGGCACTGGTGAGAGGGCTTGTGCCAGACAGAAGATCCTTGCTCTTTTAGTGGCGAGGGGGTCACCTGTGGGCTGAACATAGGGCCTGGGCAAACTTTTGCCCCATTAATAGCTTCCCGATCACCTCTGAAGGTTCCCCTGTTACACATTTGGGTCTAAATTGTCCAACATGTCAATCATATATCTACTGTTAATCAATTAGATTAATATATGAAGATGATTCATGGTTAGACCATGATGATCCACCACACTCATTTGTAAATGTAACTGTCATGTTACAAACATGTGGTGGAGATTGGCTAATTACACTATAAAGACAAGTAACATGAAAGATATTTGTTGGTGATAGTTGTTGTACTTATGTTCCAGATAATGATGCGGATGGACATTTGATTGACCAAGGAATTAAGACGTCACCAAAGCAGTTGACAAGATGACAATCCGAGAGAGGAATAGAGATGATTGGAATTGGAGTTTGAGTTTTTCCAGCCTGTTTAGTAAAATCGAACATGGGTTTATTTTAATTGTGATAATTAAAAATCATCTTTAAGTGTGATTATGAAAGGTTACCATGTTGCCCAGGCAAGACCAGGAGACAAGGTGACCACGAACCCGAATGTAATGTAAAGTCAGAGATACAAATCTGTTCAGACCGGACGGGGTCTTTAGATTAGGACTTTTTCATTTTACTTTTACTGTTTATCATTAATGCGGAAAATTTACTGCTAAGTCATAAATGACTTAAAGGGGGCAACTGTTAGATTTAATTTCCGCATAAGTGAATACAAAGCTGCATATGGTAAAAGCTCGATGGTTCTGTTGCTCGTGGCTATAATAAGAGGAGGTCGCTGGACAGGTGGCTCCTTTCTATAAGTAGAGAAAGGATGCATTAATTCTGTGTCTGTCATGCTATGTTTTCTGTACCTTATTTGGTAATTTGGTAAACCCCCTGGACATACAAAACTCTCTGGTACCATATATAAAGGCATGCTTGTCAAGAATAAATTGAGTTCAAAAGCCATGATGCCTCTGTGTGCCTTGTCTTAGGTTCTCCCGGATCCGTAGAAGACTTCGCTCACAACATCCAACCTATGTTTCTGATTTGATTTATAAGTGATCCAAAACACAGAAAGAAAACTTAGTTCATAAGGGAACTGAAGTTTTACAGTATGGGAGGAGAAATTGCTGTGGAGGATGGAAAGAAAGCAGAAATGTTTTTAAAGACGTTTATGAATGTAAATAGCTCAGAAAATTTAACTGAACAGAGTAAGGAAATAAGGAAAGATGTGTTAAAAGAGTATCCAGATTTAATGGGGAAAAAGGTGACTGGTAATAATTTGCTAGAGGTCCCATTCTCTATGAGTGAATTAGAGAATGCAGTAAGAAGAATGAAACAATCTGCATCAGGAATGGATGGAGTAAGTTATAGCATGATGAAGCATTTTAGTGGAAATTCTATGAAGGTGATGTTAGCATTCTATAATAGAATATGGATGGAAGGTATACTTCCTCAAAGTTGGAAGGAAGCACTAATTATACCTATTAAAAAGCCTGGAAAAGATCCAAGCAGTACGTCAAATTATCGTCCAATAGCTTTAACTTCTCATTTATGTAAGGTTATGGAGAGAATGATAACAGACAGAATGACATATTATTTGGAAAAAGGAACTGGTTCTCTCCTTATCAAAGTGGGTTTAGATGGGGAAGGGGGACTATGGATTCAATAGTATCTTTAGAAGATGAAATAAGAAAGGCATTTGTAAACAAGGAGAGTGTTATCGCTGTTTTTTTTATATATAGAGAAGGCGTATGATATGTTGTGGAAAGAGGGATTGTTAATAAAATTAGAAAAGTTGAGTATAAAAGGAAGAATGTATAACTGGATTAAAGAATTTTTAATTGGAAGAAGTATTAGGGTGAAGGTTGGTGACGATATATCCTCTAGTCTAGTGGAATAATCGATAATGGAACACCTCAGGGCAGTGTAATAAGTCCACTGTTATTTATCATCATGATTAATGATGTTTTTTCAAGGATACATTCAAGTCTGGGGAAATCTCTGTTTGCTGATGATGGGGCTCTTTGGTTTAAAAGAAAAAAATATAGATTATAATTTAAGTGAAATGAAAAAGAAAAGTGGTCAAGGGAAAATGGTTTTAAGTTTTCAGTGGAAAAGACTAAAATAATAATTTTCACAAATATGAAGAGGAAAGTTGATATTAAGTTAAAACGATATAAACAAGATCTAGAACGTGTATATTCAGTAAGATTTTTAGGAGCGTGGTTTGACAGTAGATTAACCTGGAGAGAACATATAGGAAAGATGGTGGGAAGATGTAAGCGAGTAGTGAATGTGATGAGAGGTATTTCAGGTCAGGAATGGGGAGCAGATAGATTGGCTTTAAAAGCTATATCTATATCAATGATAAGATCTATAATGGATATGGTTGTTTGGTATACGGATCGGTAAATAAATCTAATTTAATTAAATTAGATAGAATTCAGTCCCAAGCCCTAAGAATATGTGGTGGGGCGTGTCTAACATCTCCAGTTACAGCTCTCCAAGTAGAGATGGGGGAAATGCCATTACAGATAAGAAGAGAACAGTTAATAGTATCCTACTGGGCAAACTTAAGTGGGCAGAATGAAAATCATCCTACAAAAAAAAGTGTTGGGAACATGAGAAGAGAGAGTGTAATAGTTTTGGATGGAGAGTGGGGAAATTAGTAAGAGATATGAGACTGGAAGAGGTAGGATATGCTCCAATAATTCCTTTATCTCTAGTGCCAATGTGGGTTATGCCCTAACCAAAAGTTGATCTTAGCTTATTAGAAAGAAGACAAAAGGAAGGATCATACGAAACAGAGGTATATGATGTAAGGGAATATATGGGGTCACGGTATGGAGAATACATACACATTTACACAGATGCTTCAAAAGATCCAAAAACAGGTCATGTGGGTTCTGCATTCATAATACCAAAGTGAATAAGAGCAGTAGAATATCAGATTGTTTATCAGTGTTTACTGGAGAGATGTTTGCAATAATTATGGCAATAAGGTTGATTAGTGAAGTTAAAGTACCCAAGATCGTAGTCTGTTCAGATTCAAGTTCAGCTCTAATAAGTTTGAATGAACGGAAGTCAAAAACAAGAAAAGGTATGATAATAGAGATTATTCAAGAATTACATTCACTTAAGCAAATTAGTATAAAAGTTCAGTTTCTGTGGGTGCCGGCTCACATTGGGTTGAAAGGTAATGAAGAGGCAGATAATTTAGCTAAAAAGGCCATAGAACAAGAAACAGTTGATATTCAGATTCCTAGTAGATCAGAAATTAAATCAATTATCAAAATGAATATATGGAAATTATGGCAACACTTATGGGATAAAGATACCAAAGGAAGGCATTTGTATCAAATTCAGTCAACCGTGGGTAAGGGAAGAGTATCGGGATGGAGCAGAGCTGAGGAGAACATGATTACAAGGTTGCGATTGGGGCATACAAGGTTGAACAATACAATGCATTTAATAAATAAACATCCAACAGGGCTATGTGAGGTATGTGATGTTAATGAAACAGTCGAACATGTTATAATGTACTGCAGGAAGTATAATGCTGAAAGAAACGAGTTGAAAGACGAACTAGAGAATAAGGGCGAACAGTTTACAATTAAGAATTGATTAAATCCGGAAAGAAATACGAAATCAATATTGTTACAATATCTAGGAAGAACTGGTTTGAACAAGAGAGTATAAGTGTTTATATATAACAGAGTTTATATATAAGTGTTTTTTTAAATAATATATATATATATATATATATATATATATATATATATATATATATATATTTATTTAAAAAAATATATATATTTTTTTTTTTTCTCTTTTTTCCTTCAAATCCCGCTTGAGAGGATGACGGAGGAGCTGAACACGCAGCGCCGAATGATACTCTATGAAGACTCTGGGTGGGTGGAGGACAAAAGGGAAAGACCACCATCAGCACCAGTCGTGTTTGCAGTGTGTGTGTGTGTGTGTGTGTGTGTGTGTGTGTGCGTATGCGTTTAGTAATGTCGTGATGACTGATTGGATGCAGTATATGCATACTTGGGCTTGTATGTTAACCAATTAGCCTATATAATGTATATGTTTTAAAACCTCCAAACTGACCCCAAACCTGACCAAATTGTGTCCACTTGCCCAAGCCAATATTCACCCGCACAATCAAATTCAAAACCGCCCAATCTGGCAACATTGATTGTGCGTTCTGTTTAAACTGACTACAGTATATCGGTGGAAAATACCAACTACACAAACTGTGTGGGGGGAACCTAAACTGAACCACTCACTATATAGGCAACTACAACCAAGGCGTCGCTGAAAATGAGTGTGTGAGTTTGTTTACAGAATGCTGTTGTCATGGCTGTAATCATATAAATAATTATTCAAAAAATATAATTTCCTTGCAGCCAGTGTTTCCAGTGTAGGCCCTGGGCTTCAGCCCCTTGAAGCCGGTGCATTAATGCGCCGCTGATCGTGAACAAAACACATAATAAATTAAAGATCAGTGAAACGCTATCGCAGAGCTCTTTTTATCCATCTGTAGAACATTTCAGTTATGCCATACTCTGATCATTATTGAATATAATCATCAAAACAGAACTTTCTGAAGAAAAAAACACTGAAGCTGAACAATACAAAGAAACAGAAGAGTTTATTGTCACTTCTTTTGAGTATTTTCAGCAGCTGAGGGTTTGTATTTCAGACTCTGTAGAATTGAAAGAGTGTTTTATCACAGGAAAACTAATTCATTTAAATTAAACAATGATTCACAGATTTGCATCAGTGTTTGAATATATGTATTATAATCTGCACAAACATTATCATTTTTAGAATTCTCAGAATTAAATATGCTTATTATAATGCTTAATCATAGTTTACTTTCTTTTTTATAATACATTAGAAGTTTATTAATTGTAAGAATACACTTAGACACACAATAACATTGGCACATATAGCTATAATGTATCTATGCTGTAGTGAATTAATGTGCTATATAAAATATATTAATATATATATATATATATATATTTCAAATATCTTACTTTTGAAAAGCTGATTGAAGCACATGCTCATTATAGAAATATTTAAAACACATTGCAGCGGACCTAAACATTGTTATACAGTAATTATACATTAAAACCTATAAAACCTGAATCATTGTACTATCTTCTTACACACAATACTCATAAAATATACTTGAATTAGTATAAAGTAAAATGAGTAAGAAAAAATACACTAAAACTTCATTTAAAGTATTCTTGTGTTAAGAATATGATTCAAAAGCTTAACTAAGCATGTATTTATTAGCATGGTTATTAGAAATATAAGAAATATTAACATATTAAATATTTAATATATTTTAATACACTTCAAATAAGCATGTTATGGATACAAATGTACAAATGTACCTTAAGTATATTTTGAATACATTAAAAGTATGTATTTTCCACCTGCAGACAAACCATACAATTTCAAAGGGATAATGTATATGAAAATGTGTAAGAATGTATTTTTTTCTATGGATCACATATTACAGCTAAAACATGATGATCATATTAAAACACTGACTTGTGTTCTTCAGGAATATAATATTTCTGTTATAATGATATTGTGTGATTAGGGTTTGTGTTGATCAGTGTTGTGTGTGATTGTGTTGTAGAGCAGCTGCAGTATCTCTCAGCTGTATCAGTGCAGTCACTGTGACTCTGACTGACGGAGGTTTTTGTACGACTCTTTATCACTGTGTGAACACATATTTACTGTTGATATAGTGTACACTCATACAGTAATAATCTCCTGTATCTTCAGTCAGGACTCCACTGATGGTCAGAGTGAAATCACTGTTAGATCCACTGCCACTGAATCTAGGTGATGTCCCAGTGTAAAGGTTTGATGTCACATATATCAGGAGTTTAGGAGCTTCTCCAGGTTTCTGTAAGTACCAGTGTAAGTAACTACCACCATGCACGCTACTGCTGGTTTTACAGTTTATTCTGACTTCTTGTCCTTGAGCTGTTGTTATTAATGGTGGACTCTGAGTTACAGTGATCTGTCCTCTACACTCTGAAAGAAAAGAAAACAGGACATAAATTACAATAATGTATATTTCACATTTTAAAATAATTAATAATCATTCTGAAATTTTTACTACAAACCTTGAGCAAACAGTGTGAGAGTCCAGATGAAGATGATGATGTTGTTCATTGTAGTTGTTTTGTCTTGTGTGATGATGAAGATTGTGTTCTGGTCTCAGTCATGAAGTGTTAAACATACAGCACTATAAATACTCTCATGCAAAGTGTCTCTTTATGTAAATGCTCTTCATACACAGAACAGACAGCTGTCAGTCTCAGACCGCAGATGAATTTCATGCGTGTTCATGTTCAACAAAACATTAGAAACATTATTTCTTTGTGATGAATATAAATGATAGATACTGAACTTCAGACAATTAGTGTTGTATAAATTGTTTTTCTCATGTTACATTTGTATGTATTATCTACTTCACTTGTGTTTGTATGTTAAAGCACAGCTTAATTGGATATTTTACAGTGTTTCACTTTTTCTGAAGAGACCTCTAAAAAAATGCTGGGTTAAATATGGACGAACCCAGAAGATTGGGTTAAACATTTATACACACACACACATACACACACACACACACACGCACACAAAAATATGGAAAATGTTAAATAATGGAAACCTAAAAATGAATTGATTTGAATTTTTAAACACATTTTTAAAGATATTAAATATTGTAGTTAATTCTTATAAAATAGCTTGTAGTCTGTCCAAAACGTCACACTGATGCTTTCAACAGCTACAATGAATTCAATCATATGTTTGTAATCATGTGTTGACATCAGTATTTGTTCTCTAAGCTGTTTGTTGTAGTCAGAGAAATAAAGGCCAAACACAGTTCATGTTTTGAGTTGTCATTTGTTCTCATAATCTCTGTTACAGCGAGTGTGAAGAGATTTCTTCAAAGATGGTCTAGTGTCTGTCTTGATTGTTCTTCTATGTTTTCAGTTGGACTGAATCATGAAGCTCCTGTGAGGACGCTGAACATCTGCTGATGGAGCTGCTCTATTCTGAGAGGAACAGAATCACTCAAATATGAGTTTGACGGTTTGACTCGTTATTCTCTGAAATGAGTCGGTTGTGTTGGACTCATGGAGAGATGAGGTTTGTTCACACTGAGACTCTCAGCAGTCAGACTGATCTTCTGAGTGTTTGAATCAACTGTTGATCTGTGATGAGACTCAGTGAATGATTCATTCTTATGTGTGTCCTTCAGGATCTGTGGGCCTCATTTATAAAATGTTGTGCAGAAACCATCCTAAATTTGATCTTACGGGCATCTCTCGAATATGCATATGTGTGATTCATAGAATGAACGTACGTACAGAAAATGCACGTATGCGTCTCTTTCAGATGTGAAATCTGTTATTCGCAAATGATCTTGAGCTTGAACGCAACTGAATGCTTGTAAACGACTCCAAATAATTGTCTTTAACATATAAAAGATCATCAATCATCATAATTTAGATCAGTGAGCAGCAAGAACAGCTCACATTTTCATAAACCTGCAATACTCCGACAATAAAAACAGTGTATGTCTGCTCAGACCCTGACGTGACGCTAAGCACTTTTCCACGTCAAAGACAGTTTTTATAAATATGAGCGTTGGAGTGGATTTAAGCGTACACACACTCTGAGATCAAATCTGTGCGTACGCAGGCTTTATAAATGAGGCCCTGTGTCACTCAGTTACTGAATCACTCTGATTGTTTTATTTTTAATGATGAATTAATCACATCCACACTGAAGTTGTGTGTGAAAATCAGATGAGAGAATCAGCCAGAATTAGCCAGACAATAAATTACTGGTGAGACTCGATCACAAGTCAATGTGTCTGTTATAATAATGTGCTTGTTTAGGACTGATGATTTACCTGCTGAACAAAAAATGACAGACTCTGAATCCCTCACAGCTCCACATTCTCCACACGAGCTCTGTAAGACTCCAGTGTATCCGATGGACCTACATTATATTAACACACACACACATACACACACACATACATGCACACACTCTCTCTCACACACACATACACACACATACACACACACAATCTCTCTCACACACACACACATACACACACACACACACACACTCACACACACACACACACACACACACACACACAAACACACACACACTCACACGCACACAACCACACGCAATTACACACTCATACACGCACACACACACACACACACACACACACACACACGCAGACACACACGCGCACACACATGCACATACACAGACACACACAAACACACACACACATTATCAGTAAACTATAATCTGAAAAAAAAGATATATGAAAACATGAACAGTGTTGGGGGTAACGCATCACAAGTAACGCGAGTTACGTAATAATATTACTTTTTTCAAGTAACTAGTAAAGTAACGCATTACTTTTTTAACGAGTTACTTTTTTTCCATTACAGTAATTGACTGACTGTCTCAACATGATATTACTGTAGTTATAATCTAGACTAAATGTGAATGTGTATTAATTCATCCGACTCGCAAAAAAACAGATTCAGTATTCATCAAAATGAATTAAAACAGTGAAATGCAAACTCAGAATATGACTCAAGCATGCTATAATTAAATATGTTAAACAACACAAATATATCGAAACCCATTTTATTAACCAATGTCTTTGCTGCTGACCTTTGATGATCCAGTTCAACCATACTAATAAGCAAAAATGACTTTACATTAACGATTGTGCTTGATTGTTTTTATTGCTGAAGAGTGTTGAATCTTCTTCTGTGTTCTTCTGTACAGACGTGATTTACTCGTCCTTCAGCCTGAGGTTTATTCATTACACTTTTTGGTGTGAAACGCTTTTACATTCGCTATAAATATAACTTCTTGTATTAAAAACAAACAATCAAGCCCTGCTCATATTTAAAAAGTAAAGCGAAAAGTAACGTAACGCATTACTTTCCAAAAAAAGTAACTAAGTAACGTAATTAGTTATTTTTTTAGAGAGTAACGCAATATTGTAATACATTACTTTTAAAAGTAATTTTCCCCAACACTGTATATGAATATTATAAATACATTTACATGACAAGTGACAACAATGTACAAAAAACATAAAATGTTTGTTTCTTTGCATGTTTCAAAACAATCCTCATTCACATGGATCCACAAAAAATTACATACATTGTCAATATTGAAAAATAAGAATATATGTGCCGTGACTTGCCTTAAAAGCTCAACTAAGCATATATTTATTAGCATGGTTTTTAGAAATATGTTAAATATTTAATATATTTCAATATAAAATATTGAATATATTTTAATGCACTTCAAATAAGCATGTTGTGGATACAAATGTACTTTACAGTTTGTCTCGATTTCTAAAACACTATAACCAGGCTTTTGAACTAAAATTGCAAAACCATGACGCCATTTTTCAAAAAGCACCCATTTTGCTGAATTATAAACACTATTCGCTGCTTTGACACATGAGTCAGATTTGGTGAACTGTTACTGCAAAACTCTACACACAAATCCCTACATTTCTCAGTGTTTACACCATGCGCTCATTTAAAAAGCACTGGCATTCAATATTGATCTCTCAAGTCTGCACAGTTTGAGCTCAATTAGCACACAATTATCTAAGTGGAAACACTAGGAGTTAAAATATATCACACACCAATCAGAAGCTTCGATGGATAAAGGGCCAAAGTCAGCTTTCAGTGTTTCTCAGTGGCTCTGCTGCATTTCTCGAATCAGAAATGAATTTCTCAAAACTACTTGTTCAACCTCCACATCATCTCGTCACTTGTGCACATCATAAAAGCAGTTTCTCATTCTTTTGTACATTCATGCAACTGATTATGAACATTTGTCTGTGGTTTCCTACATTATCAGTTGCTATTGTCATGTTGCTCAAGATGTATAGTATCTGTGCTATAGTCTTACCCCTCAAAACCTCAAGTCATTAGTTCATCGTATAAATCATTAGGGTAGCATGAATGCAAAATGGCTGATCTAGTTGTCATAAACTGTCAAGCATATTTTCTACACATTTCTATTAGACTTTTATAATTTTCCATGAATTGTTCAAATGAATCTTGACTTTCACTAATGAAGAGAATATAGACCAACCAATGACAAACCAGTTCTCTGAAATAGCTCAAAGCTACGTCTCATGAATCTTCAATCGTGAAGCATATATAGAAGGAGGACGACACAAGAATTACAAATTCAGAGTTGACTTTCTCATTTTTATTTTCGTTGTAATGTGTTTAAATTGTTTTAAAATGTTTTATTTTTTTATCAGACCACTAGTAAAAGTGTAACTGTGAATCATATCCAGTCTTTTTCAATCAAAATCTCACGTACAGTAATGTGTACATTTGTACTTTTGAAATGGATATGTGGCATACATAAGAAGCACAGCCTTCTGCATTTCAGTACAGTAACTGTCATCCAAACTGTTGCTATAGTTTACATCAAGCAATACTATAGTAACAGAGTGCTCCGTTATATTGACAACATGACTAAGCATTGTCTTGTTTGTGAACAATGACACAGGGACATCAGGCATGCGAGAGGATTTCACCCCCGCTGTCTGGTCAGGGTCAGTATAGCCTGATGTTGAAGAGGTTCTTTGGCCGGTCCCAGACCAAAGACAGGATACTGGGGCAGAATAATTATTTTTTGTTGTTTGCTGTATTGTACTGTACTCTACAGTACATTAAATTGAGGAATAAAACATTTGGGGAGTACCACAAGCAACACTTATTACCGGTTTTTGTAGTATTGTTTTAAATTGATCTCATCGGTGTGTAAGACTGTGTTGTAGTGTGTGTGTGTGTTTGGCTGTTTGTGTGTCATGTCTGAGAACAAAGTTTGCTTTTTCAGCAAGATTGATTTGTTTTGAGTGGATAGCTTCATTTTGAACTGAATATAGGAAGTTTGGGGAATTGAGTTAGAAGTTATGGATTTGTGTGTTCACTGTTTTGAGAATACGAGGCATAGTTTCAATAAATGTGTTTAAGCAATCGAGAAAAACTGTAAGTATATTTTTAATACATTCAGTAGTATGTGTTTTCCACCAGACAAACCCTTTACGTTTCAAAGGGATAATGTATATGAAAATGTCAGTAAAATCATAAAAATCTATGATTGCAAATACAGAATCAATCGTTCTGACAGTAATTGTGTAAGAAAGTAATTTTTTCTGTGGATCAAACGGAAAGCATCACGTCCAGACGTCAGTTCAGTTTGATTGATGAATCATAAATCACACCTAAAACATGATGATCATATTAAAACACTGACTTGTGTTCTTCAGGAATATAATATTTCTGTTATAATGATATTGTGTGATTAGGGTTTGTGTTGATCAGTGTTGTGTGTGATTGTGTTGTAGAGCAGCTGCAGTATCTCTCAGCTGTATCAGTGCAGTCACTGTGACTCTGACTGACGGAGGTTTTTGTACGACTCTTTATCACTGTGTGAACACATATTTACTGTTTGGATAGTGGAAACTCTGACAGTAATAATCTCCTGTATCTTCAGTCTGGACTCCTCTGATGGTGAGAGTGAAATCACTGTTAGATCCACTGCCACTGAATCTAGATGATGTCCCAGTGTAAAGGTTTGATGTCTGATATATCAGGAGTTTAGGAGCTTCTCCAGGTTTCTGTAAGTACCAGGCTAAAAGATTACTACTATACACGCTACTGCTGGTTTTACAGTTTATTCTGACTTCTTGTCCTTGAGCTGCTGGTATTAATGATGGACTCTGAGTTACAGTGATCTGTCCTCTACACTCTGAAAGAAAAGAAAACAGGACACAAATTACAATAATGTATATTTCACGTTTTAAAATAATTAAATCATTCTGAAAGTTTTACTACAAACCTTGAGCAAACAGTGTGAGAGTCCAGATGAGGATGATGATGTTGTTCATTGTAGTTGTTTTGTCTTGTGTGATGATGAAGATTGTGTTCTGGTCTCAGTCATGAAGTGTTAAACACACAGCACTATAAACACTCAGAGCACTGAAGCGTGTGCTGACGATGCAAACAAGTGGGCAGGATTTACAACAGCTTGTGCTGCTAACAAAGTCATATACACTGTTATATCACTAATGATTTTACATTCTCACAACTAAAATTGTTCAGTAAAATTTGTTTTAATCATTGTGTGATAACTTACTGGTTTAATTGTTTAAATATATTATGGGAACAACAAGTCATTTCTGTCTATATACTCAGACACTTATTACAGCGGTTTGACTCACATTAACATGAATGCAGCGTCACACAGAAGTCTCTGTAGAAATCTGCTTCATATTTGTATTTCCCAGCTATTCTGCAGCCAGCAGTGACTGATAATAGATATTTACTGAGATAAAGATGAGTAATATTCTGCTGGTCATGTGATCTCACCATAGAGGCTCATAAGATACTGGATTCAGCTGCTTCAGTTACTGTATGTCAACAGAGACGCCATCTTAGAGCATCCAATCACTTCAATAGTTCCCAACACATCTTAATGACTGTTGTACACTCAATATTATGAGACACCATAATGTTTAACATCTCTGTATAATTTACAAACATACAGTTTTATGAATTTCTGAAAATGGCTGCCTGAGTTTGTTTCCAATTGAATCAATTTTCTTTAAAAGATGGATATATAAAGAAAATCAGTTCTCTCAGTCTGGTCATATGAGTCTAGACTGAACAAAGTGCATCTGAAAAGTGTGCATCAGAATTGTGATTAATTTCTCTGAAGCTGCTCTGTTTTTTCTTCTTCTGTGAATCACGATGTTTTCGCTGCATATGAAGAACAAAAGCATCATAATGAGAAACTTCACAACATCATCCATGATTCAGATGTCAAAGGTCACATCAGGGGTCAAAGCTAGTCAAATATATATCTTTAAAAAGTGCAGGAGAATGAATGAGAAATATAGGGCTGAATCATGTCATTGTAAATGAGAGAATAAAGAAAATAATAAACTCAGATTATGAAATATTACGTAGTCTTCAAGCAATAACTTATTGAATAAAAATTGTGTGAAAGAGTTTCATTATTACTTTTTTAAAAGCATTTCACCAAAACTAAAGAGTGTTTGTGCTGTCGGTGTGTTGAAGTGTTGTTTCTGGAGTTTGTGTTCACTCGAGTGGAATAGAGGTTTTTGTTCGACCGCTTCATTAGATTGTGTCACTGTGGTGGACTTTCGGTGGAGGAACTAAACTGCTGCTCGGTAAGTCTCTATTTTAATTCTTCACTGCAAACATACAATTTAGATCAAGTACAATTATTATTATTATTATTTTAATAATTGAACCAGACAAAAAAAAAATCTAACAATAATATTTTCAAATAACTGATTTCTATATATTTTTAAATGTAATTTATTACGGTGATCAAAGCTACATTTTCAGCATCATTACTCTTCAGTGACACATGATCCTTCAGAAATCATCATTATTATTATTATTATTATTATTATAAATATTTAAAACAGTGGAGTAGATTTTTTTTCAGGATTCTTACAGAAACATCCAAAGATCAGCATTTATACACTATAACCATTCAGTATACATCTATTGGAAAGAAATTATAGAAATGAATCATTATTTAGCAAGGATACGTGATGATAAAGACTTCATAATGAAAAACAAATATTTATAATGTTACAAAATATTTACATTTCAAATAAATGCTGTTCTTCTGAACTTTCTATTCAAAGAAACCTGAAAAATGTTTACTGTTTTCAACATAATAATAATAATACATGTTTTTGAGCAGCACATAAGAATCTGATTTCTGAAGGATCATGTGACTCGAGTAATGATGCAAAAAATTCAGCTTCACAGGAATAAATATATTAAATAGAATTAAACAGTAAAACTATTTCAGAATGTTATGTTTTTGCTGTACTTTGGATCAAATAAATGCAGGCTTGGATGAGCAGAAGAGACTTCTTTAAAAACATTATTGTTCAAAAACTTTTGACTGATAATTAAAAGAGAAGACAGAACTGTAATAATCTCAGACTTTATTGTAGATGTTTTGATAAAGTTGGCTGTTTCTCACTCTCTGAGTCTGCTTCTGTCTCACCTTTATTAATTAATGATAACTAAGATGAATAAATACTGTAACAGATGTATTGCTCATTGTTAGTTAATATTAATTAATGCATTCATTAACATTAACTTATGAACCTAATTGCACATTGTTACACATTTTATAAATATAGTTTTACAGTAAATATTTAATCTAAAATATTGTGACGTTTAGATATTCAGAAGAACTGAATTATTACATTTTTTCATAATGTGGCTCATTCTTGATTGTATAAGTTTATCACAAGTATATTATACATAGAAAAAATAGATTAAATAAAAAATATATACTTTAAAATTTTAAATGGAGCTAATTTCTAGAGATCAATAAATGATTTTGAATCTGTTTTGCTCATGTTGTGATTATAATTCAGTGCATTTTAATACAAGCAGAGTTTATACATCAATATAACTCAGTTGATTAATTTCTAATTCCAGTGAAATCATTTGTAGTCACACAATCTCTGTTTGAAATTGAGTTTTGAGTTGAATATCTCACCTAACTAAAATGCAAAGTCATTATTTAGAGATATAAAACTACTGGAGTTAAAGCAGTAAATATATTAATATGTTTAGGTTATTTTATGATGTTTGATTGAAACGTATGTAGTGTTTG
Source organism: Schizopygopsis malacanthus (assembly GCA_027474115.1). Taxonomy (NCBI): domain Eukaryota; kingdom Metazoa; phylum Chordata; class Actinopteri; order Cypriniformes; family Cyprinidae; genus Schizopygopsis; species Schizopygopsis malacanthus. The sequence continues at coordinate 28,704,519 of CM049866.1, forward strand.
TGTTTTCTGTGTTTGTGAATGTGTTGTGTTTGTCTCCTGCAGCTGGTCCCACAGTGAAGCCCTCAGTGTCTCTGCTGCCGCCCTCTTCTCTGCAGATCTCTGGAGACTCAGCCGCACTGCTCTGTCTGCTCAGCTCTTACTCTCCACAGGGGGCGCTGGTGAGCTGGACACTGGACGGCTCAGAGGTCACCGAGGGGGTTGTGACCAGCGCAGAGAGCGAGCAGGACGGCCGCTACAGCCGCAGTAGCGTCCTGACCCTCAGCAAAGCACGCTGGGAAGCGGGAGAGCTGTACGTCTGCAGAGTAACACATGCTGAAGCTCCTCATGAGGTCTCGTTCCACAAGAGTCTCTGTTAGTCGCTTGCAGTGCTGATGTTTCTCCAGTGAGCGCTGCTCTCTCCTGAAGATGAGTCGTATCTGAGTGTCCTGTGTCAGGCAGGATTCACATGAGTCTAGTGCTGCAGCTGTAGTCATTTACAACTCAATACTGAAAGAGAGCTCTAGTGTCAAAGCACTGGCTGATCTTTCAATCTGCTGTGTTTGCTGCAACATGCAATAAAGCTTCTCAACAAACTCCATTTGTGTCTGACAACATCATTCAACTAACAGATGACGATGCATGTAGTGTTTGTTCAGGTGTTTTCAGTAAATCTAGTCAAATAAAGCTCTTGGGGTTTGAACATGGTCTCTGGAGACAGAGCTGCTCTATTCTGAGAGGATCACAATCACTCCACCCTGACAATGCAAATGATTTTCAGCCCACACTCCCAGAGTCACTGTTTGATTGGTTACATGATCTGGACTGAAACACACCAGTTTCACTTCTGCTGTAGTCCAGCAGCCCAGGTGAAAAGGAAATATATTTAAATTGTGATTTTATGAATGATTATGCTATACTAAATGCATATTAAATTAATTATTTTTAAACAATAAACATATTAAGCATATTTCAAGATATGCTTAAGATCAAGTTTAAGCTATTTACAATATACTTTAATATATTTAATTCTGTTAAACTGTATTTCTTCACAATCCATTTAAAATATTTGGTCCCACTTTATATTAGGAGGCCTTAACTATTATGTACTTACACCCAAAATTAATAATTTGATATAACGCACTTATTGTTTACACATATGTTTTTACATTGCACTTATATTTAAAAAATAATACCTGCATGTTGTTATGTAATAAATGAGGAGTTTAGGAGCTTCTTCTTTTTTCAGCTGATACAAGACACCGGCTGCGTCCAAAACCGTCTGCTTCTCTATACAGTACCCAGTAAAATCAACACTGCTCAGAGTGTATTTGGTCCCACTCCAAATAGTGTTAAAGTAACACTGAAGAAGAGTTAAAGTTAATGAGATAATTAAGTGATTAATTAAGTGCTGATTGAGCATTAGTGATGAACACCTGCTGATAACAAGCAGAATCACTGAAGAAAAGAGAAACCCAAGAACTACAACTGACTTCAGTCACAGCTTTTAGATGAAATCAACTGAATTAAAACACATCAAATCGCTCAAGATCTCAGCAGAGGATGATTAAACAACTCCACAAACAGCATCAGCAGCTTCACTCATTACTGACCAGTCAGTCCATAGTTCTGTCAGACATCTGCAGAAGATCTTATTGAGAATTAACAGAGGTTCAGATGTTGATTTTTGTTTTTATTGGTCAAGAAATGATGCCACCATCACGGAGGTCGGTGTTTGCGGGAGTTGGACTCTTGATCCTTGTAGAACTTGTAAATAATTTGCCTCCAAGCAGTTGCAACAGAGTTGCAATCAAAAGCTAAGACTAATCAACACAAAGTTCTCTCTCTCTCTCTCTCTCTCTCTCTCTCTCTCTCTCTCTCTCTCTCTCTCTCTCTCTCTCTCTCTCTCTCTCTCTCTCTCTCTCTCTCTCTCTCTCTCTCTCTCTCTCTCTCTCTCTCTCTCTCTCCAATTCAAATTCAAAATTGCTTTATTGGCATGACTGTAAATTATACAATATGGCCAAAGCTTAGTATCCATGTACAAAAAGATACAAAAATAATAATGTAATAATTAAATGAACATCGCATTAATAGAATATTATAACATCTTATAAGTATTAAACTGTAACACATTAGAACGTGTGAACGTTTGATACCACAGTCTTTAACTTATATAGAAACATACATATATACATACTAAGGATCACTGTGGTGGACAATAGGGTAACACACATGCAGGTCAGGTCAAACACAACACACATTCACCTGCTGTTTCTCAGACTGTGACACACACACACACAAACAGACACAGAGTTACGCACGCACACATACACACACACACACACACACACACACACACACACACACACACACTCACCTACTGTCTCTCAGGCTGTGGCACATCCACACGTATCTCGCAGCAAGTGCTGCTGTCTGTCCCTCTCCTAATAGTATCTTTATCTGATCTGTTTCACTAATGGCTGTAAAGTTCTTTATGAAGTTGGTGAGTTTGTTGAAGTAGATGTTTCTTATGGGTATATATTTATGACAGTGAAGGAGAAAGTGCGTCTCGGTCTCGATCTCTCCTGTCTCACAGTGAACACACACTCTTTGCTCTCTGGGTAACCAGCTCTTTCTGTGTCTGCCCGTCTCGATGGCTAGTCTGTGTTCACTGAGCCTGTACTTGGTCAGGATCCGTCTCTGCTTTGTGTCTCTGACACTCTGGAGATAGTCTTCCAATTCATAATTAGATTTTAGAGTTCGATAGAATTGTAATTTGCTTTGTGTTTTAGTTTCTTGATCCCAATGGTCCAGATATGTATTTTTAGATTGTTTGATAATTTGGTTTATTTTGATGTTTTGGTGAGAAACAGTGCTGGTCTGAGACTGGTTGGTGTTAGTAGAGTTAGTCCGGTTAGTAAGTCTCAGAACCAGCTGACTGAGTGGACTCTTTTCGGGGTTCAGTTCTTGGGTTTGTAATGCTTTAAAATGTAGCGATTCTGTGGGACTTGATTTAAGATGCATCCAGAATTTGAGGGATCTTTTTTGCATATTAATAATCAATGGGAATCGGCCTAATTCTGCCCTGCATGCATTATTGGGTGTTTTTCTTTGTAGTTTTAGGATCATTTTGCAGAATTCTGTGTGTAGGGCTTCTGTTGGATGTCTGTCCCATCTAGTGTAGCTCTGATCACTGAGTGGACCCCAAACCTCACTTCCATACAGCGCTATGGGCTGAATCACACTATCAAAGATCTTACACCAAATTGGAAGTGGTATTTCAATATTTATGAATTTTTTCTTGATTGCATATAGAGCTCTTCGAGCTTTATCTTTGAGAGCATTCACTGCCATACTGAAACTCCCCGATGCAGTGATGATCAGGCCGAGGTAAGTGTACTGCATCGTGTGTTCTAGTGCGGTGCTGCCTAGACTGAACCGGTATCTGTGCTCCTGACATCTGGGCTTGTTCTGAAAGACCATAATGTTGGTCTTTTTGAGGTTTACTGCCAGGGCCCAGTTCTGGCAGTAGTTGTCCAGCAGGTCTAGGTGTTGCTGTAGTCCCTGCAATAGCTTGATCTCTCTCTCTCTCTCTCTCTCTCTCTCTCTCTCTCTCTCTCTCTCTCTCTCTCTCTCTCTCTCTCTCTCTCTCTCTCTCTCTCTCTCTCTCTCTCTCTCTGTTTTCAGTTCAATATGTGCTTTTGTGGCATACTAATTGTTAAAATGTATTGCCAAAGCATAGCTTACAGTAAATATAGAATACAAATAATAATGATATGTAATCTAAAGAAATAACAAACATTTATAATAAATCAATAAATACATGCAGGTATAATTAAATAAAACAGAACAAATCAATTCTATTTACAATTTAAAATGTAAAGGGCCAAATAACACTCAAGTTTACTTTGTTTCTCTGTTGTTTCTTTCCAATAGGTTAGATAACTTTCTTGTTGCGCTTATATAATTTGGTTGGGCTGAATTTTGTGGATGGGTGTTTCAGTGTCCTGATGCTGGATGTTGTTAGTGGTGTTAGTTTGTGTTTGCAGCTTCAGGATCATCTGAATCTGGGGACTTCTTTCAGGGATCACTTCATGGTTTTTAAGGGCTTTAAAATGGTAAGAGTTGGGGTCGCTCATTTTTAAGTGTTTCCAAAATTTGATGACTCGTTTCTCAATGCGCATTATTAGAGGGTTTTGGCCTAATTCTGCCCTGCATGCGTTGTTCGGTGTGTTCCTCTGTACTCTGAGGATGCTCTTACAGAACTCAGCATGTAGGGCTTCTATGGGATTTTTGTCCCATTTTTCAAATTCATGATTTAGGAGAGGACCCCACACTTCACTGCCATATAATGCAATAGGTTCAATGACGGATTGGAATATTTTGAGCCAGATTCTAATTGGTATTTCAATTTGGATAGATTTTTTGATGGCATAAAATGCCCTTCTTGCTTTCTCTTTCAGTTCATTCACAGCCAAATTTAGTTTACCAGTTGCACTTATTTTCAGGCCGAGGTATGTGTAGTTTGTGGCATGTTCGATTTTGGTCATACCAAGGGTGAAATTGTGCCTCTTTCCCTGAAGTCTGGGTCTTTTCTGAAATGTAAGTATTTTAGTTTTGTTAGTATTAACAGTCAGGGCCCAGGTCTGACAGAACTTGTGTAAGATGTCCAGGTTCTGCTGTAGACCCTCTTCTGTTGGAGACAGCAGAACCAGATCATCTGCAAACAGCAAGAACTTCATGTTGGAGTCATGTAGTGTGAGGCCAGCTGCTGGTGATTGTTCCAGGACTTTTGCCAATTCATTCATGTAGATATTGAAGAGGGTCGGTGATAGTGGACAGCCCTGCCTCACACCCCGCCCTTGAGTGAAGAATTCTGTTTGTTTATTTCCAATTTTAATTACGCACTGATTGTTTGAATACATCGTTTTTATAATATTGTATGTTTTACCCCCAATACCTGATTCTAGAAGTTTTGACGGCAGACCTTCATGCCAAATTGAATCAAAGGCCTTCTGGAAATCTATATAGCAATCAAATATTTTGGTTTTGTTTTGGTTAATATATTTGTCGATCAGGGTGTGTTGGGTGAAGATGTAGTCTGTTGTTCTATAATTTGGTAAGAATCCAATTTGACTTTTGCTGAGGACATTGTGGTCTGTAAGGAAGTGTACAAGTCTGGTGTTGATGATGCTACAGAACAGCTTCCCCAGACTACTGCTCACACAGATGCCTCTGTAATTGTTTGGGTCTGATTTGTCTCCACTCTTGAATATGGGCGTTATGAGTCCTCGGTTCCAGGCTTCAGGGAAATTACCAACACTCAGAACCAAGTTGAACAGTTTTAGTAGGGCCAATCTTAATTTGTGCTCCGTGTTCTTGAGCATTTCCAAGATAATTATACTGTAAAGCATGTTGAAGTGTGGTGTTGTTTAAAGTAAATATATGTTTATGTTCTAGATTTCTGTTTTTTTTCTGAAATATCATAATCTTAGTTTTTGGGATGTTGACTTCTAAGTTCCAATCGTGGCAGTATTTAGTTAAAATGTAACGGTTGTTCTGGAGACCATCTGGTGTTTTAGCTAGAATTAGTAAGTTGTCTGCATACAGTAAGTATTTGACTTCTGTGTGTAATAATTGTAGTCCTGGACTGTCTGATTGGTCCAGTAGATCTGCCAATTAACTGATATACTGTATATGTTAAATAAAGTAGGGCTGAGGCAGCAGCCCTGTCTCACACCTCGCACTTGAGAAAAATAGTCTGTCCTTTGCTGTCCAATTTTAACTGCACATTTATTTTGGTTATACATGTTTTTAATTAAGTCATATATTTGACCCCCTATGACACTTTGAATGATTTTATAAAACAATCCATTATGCCAAATGGAGTCAAAAGCCTTCTTAAAATCTATGAAACATGCAAATATTTTCCCCTCTTTCTTTAGGTGTACATGTTCATTTATTAATGTGTGTAGTGTGTGAATATGTTCGATGTGGTTCGATGTTTAGGTAGGAAGCCAATTTGAGATTTGCTGATGACATTGTGCTGCTCTAAAAAAGATTAAATCTGTATTATTGAATGTATTGTTGAGCAAAAAACTGAATGGGATGGGAAACATGCTGAAGATGCGTTCGTGGATGACTCATGCGCCTGTTGTGGGCGTATGAGCATGATTTCGTTGCGATCTCGCCTTTCCTTTATGAAAGGATTGGCACCCTCTGCTGGTCTCTCTGGCTCGAGCAGAGGATCGCCGGCTGACGCTCTGGGAGATCTGAGGGTTACTGTAAGAGCCTCTCCGCCGGGCACACCCCACGGACCTCTTACTCCTCATGCAGCGAACATCCCGTCCGGTTCCCGGGTGATTTCGCTGGTCCATCCCACGGGGCGCCCAGCATTTCATTCGGTGCGCCATCTGTGGATAGGATGTCAATTGCAGCATCGGGGGATGGGTTCACGTCCTCTGAGAAAGGACCTCCTCTCTCAGGGGCTCGGCACCATATGGCACCCGCGTCCAGATCTATGGAACCTCCATGTGTGGCTCCTGAACGGGACGCGGCAGACTTGAGTGGTCTACCACCGGCGGTGGAAGAGACCATCATTCAGGCTAGAGCTCCTTCAACAAGGCAAACCTACGCACTGAAATGGAGTCTGTTCGCGACCTGGTGTTCTTCTCGCCGAGAAGACCCCAGAAGATGCACGATTGGAGTAGTGCTTTCTTTCCTGCAAGAAAGGTTGGAGCGTAGGCTGTCACCCTCCACCTTGAAAGTGTATGTTGCCGCTATTGCGGCTCACCACGATGCAGTGGACGGCCGGTCCCTGGGAAAGCATGACCTCATCGTGAGGTTCCTGAAGGGGGCCAGGAGGATGAACCCCTCCAGGCCTCCCCTTGTGCCCTCTTGGGACCTCTCTATTGTCCTGGCTGGACTTCAGAGGGGCCCCTTTGAGCCGCTGGACTCAGTCGAGCTGAAGTTCCTGTCTCTTAAGACAGCGCTCCTGACCGCGCTCACTTCCATCAAACGGGTCGGGGACCTCCAGGCATTTTCGGTAAGCGTAGAGTGCCTTGTGTTCGGGCCGGTCTACTCTCACGTTGTCTTGAGACCCCGGCCTGGATACGTGCCCAAGGTTCCCACCACGCCCTTCCGCGATCAGGTGGTGAACCTGCAAGCACTGCCCTCGGAGGAGGCAGATCCAGCCTTAGCGTTGCTGTGTCCCGTAAGAGCATTGCACATATACGTGGACCGCACTCGGAGCGTCAGAAGCTCTGAGCAGCTCTTTGTCTGCCACGGAGAGCAGCAGAAAGGGAAGGCTGTCTCCAAACAGAGGTTGGCCCACTGGATAGTGGAGGCCGTCGCCTTGGCGTACCAGTCGCAAGGCGAGCCGTGCCCCCTGGGGGTGAGGGCTCACTCCACCAGGAGTGTTGTCTCCTCCCATGCGTTGGCGCACGGCGCCTCTTTGGCGGACATCTGCAGAGCTGCGGGCTGGGTGACACCGAACACCTTCGCAAGATTCTACAATCTCCGCGTTGAGCCAGTTTCTTCCCGTGTGTTGGGTAAGTAATGGGCGGGAAGAACTGGCCGGTGTCACGCTTGCTGCGCCATTCCCCCTCACCCGGGGATACGAGCGCCTTTTTTCTCCCCCAGTTCAGTTCCCCAGACGGTGAACCCTGGTGGAATCCTCCAAGCACCCCCGGCAGTCAGACTGGGCGGAGCAGTCTGACGCCAGGCCCAGTACTGGTGTTAGCTCGCCCGGGTCTCCGGTCAGCCCCTGTACTGGGCTAGGTGTCCGTATGGCCTGATTCCCCTTCGGGTAATCCCATATGTGTATTCTTCCACGGTAAGGTTTCCCTCACGGTAAACCCGTGTCTTCTCTTTGACAGAGCTCTCTGTCAGGTTCTGCGGGCAGCACCTCCTCCCTACACCTAGGTAGGATCTACCCCAGAGCCCAGTCGTATGTAGTACTGCCCCAAGCCTGGGTCAGTCCATATCAGTATCTCCACATGTTACCTCCCTTCGGGCAGGATGTGGCCTCCGTAGCGCCCTTCTCCGGAAGGCTCGCTTCCCTGCCGTTACGACAAGCTGTAACAACAAATAGGAAAGATCTTAAGCTGTCTTTCACTGAAGGTCGAAATCCCTTCCGATTCCATGGGGAAAGGAACAGCGGCTTGGCTATCTCAAGCAGCGATGTACTCGGTGGGCACCAAGGTTAGCGAATTTGCACTGGGGCGGTAGGAAGGTTGCAACCTCTTGCATAGCATTTGTCTGTCACGCACTCGCTTGTCAACATCTGCATGCCACAAGGTTGTGACGGGGTTCAGCTTGTGGCGCTTTCCATAGGACCCCTATGTCGTCACGATATAACTAATCTACCTATTCGGAACCATGATAACAGGTTTTCTGCTGATTGGATTAGGCATTGCCCTGGTTTATCGAGGAATTAAGAAGACGGTGACAGCCGTCCAAAGCCCTACAAGGCTGCCCGTCATGATTGAAGCAGTGGGCAGAGCTGTCAGCACTCAGACTGTGACTATGAACCACAATATGGATAACATCATGGAGAAGCTCACAGCTTTGCAAAGGTAAGTGGATCGTTTCGGAAACCAGAATGGAGGAGAATAGTCGCACTGCAAGAATGCGGCTACTCGCCCCAAGACCAAACAATCCCAATCTTATCTGCTTTTGGCCCCCTTCAACCAGCACTGGCCTTGGCCAAGGCCGCTGTTTGGAACAACATCTACCCCGGAAGAGCACTGCAGTGAGACGCTCTTGCGTTCCTTCCCCCACTCCCCACAGACACCTGCTGATTGTTGACTCTGTCTTGGACCTGATCAAGGTTGTCTCCATGGCAACTTGCTGTGTATCGCTATGACAATCTTGCGGACTTGAGGCTCCTAGATTAGGATGGCAGGCGTAGCGACTCTCCAGGCCTACACATACACAAACTTTACATATATACAGATATGCAAACACCCCCCCACCCCTCATCCCTCGCCTTCGCCGCTTTTGTACCCCCAGTCTGACAGGCGGGTCTGTGACCAGCGCCGAGAATGGCTGCAGGACCGGATGGCTGCTTGCCTGTGCTGGGTTACCTCCATCCCCCACTCCCCTCCCCTGTTGCAAGTCTTGTGTGTTCATGTTGTACTGATTATGTGCTAATGTTGCTGAGGTGTTTTTTTCCTGTTCCCACACTGTACTCCTAACAGGAGCATAGTCTGGGGGTTGCCTTTTTCTCCTCACCTCTCCTCATGTCATGCTGTTTTTTTTCTCAATCCTCTGTCTTCCTGTCCTGTCTACCCCCTTGTCATATTGTATGTATGTTTATGGACAGGTTGATGGCTTACATTTCACTTCTGATTATACCCTGTATAATTTATTATGTGACAAATAAAGAAACCTTGACCTTGAACTCGTAGTGACCGACAGATAGGGAACGTCTAGGTTAGGTTCAAGGTTCAAGGTTCTTTATTATTTGTCACATACACAATCATACAGGGTATAATAGGTAGTGGAATGTTAGCATAGGTAGTGAAATGTTAGTGAAAGGTTACGTACGTAACCCCCGTTCCCTGATGGAGGGAACGGAGACGTTATGTCCCCATGCCACAATCTTGAACCATCGCTGGTTGCCAGGGACTCGTCTCGGCTCCTCAGCGTAAAACCTAATAAGTGGACGCACCTGTCACCCTGTTATACCCGTATGCACGAGGAGTGTCTCAGGTATGCAAAATCCACTAGCCAATTTCATTGGCATTTTCTCTTAATCAGAGATGATCGGGGCTTCCAAGTAAATCCCCTATGTCGTCACGACATAACGTCTCCGTTCCCGTAACCTAGACTTTCTTGTGTTTCTCTTTTCTTCAGTGATTCTGCTTGTTATCAGAAGGTGTTCATCACTAATTCTCAATCAGCACTTAATTATCTCATTAACTTTAACTCTTCTTCAGTGATACTTTAACACTGTTTGGAGTGGGACCAAATACAGTCTGAAACAGTGTTGATTTAACACTGGGGATTTCAAGTCAAGTCAAGTCAAGTTGAGCTTTATTGTCATTCCACTACATGTGTGGACATATAGTGGGACGAGATGTCGTGCCTCACAGGACCACGGTGCTACATAAATACAGATATACAACACGAAGTAAAACAGTATAAACCTATACACAAACTAACCTACTGTCAGCTTTGACTATACATATACTATATATATACTATATATATATATCCTCAATTTTACTGGGTACATCAAAATACCAACAAATACATACTACCATAACTGTCCATGCTAATCTCTTAAAATGCATCATAATGGTATTATTGATAATCAATAGGCCCTATCTTACCTTTATGAACACATTTTTTTAAATCTTATAACATTTTAAAGCCTTTAATATTGCTCAACTCTACAGCTGTGCAGTAAAATTCACTTTAAAGGTTCACTTTTTATTCATGAAGACGATATGATGTAATGTGCCAAAATGTGTCTCTTGGTGGAAAAATAAAGACTTTTTAAGATGAAAATTACATGAAATTACCATTTTAATCAGGAGATGGCAAGGATGTTTTTTTTTCTCACGTCTTGCTTTTGGATTTTTTATAAAATTAATGTAACAAAAAAAGTATAAATTATAGCAAGTGCAGGAAGTCACAAAGTCACTTGTTATTTAAAAAAATAAATACATAAGCCCAGAAAAACAGCCTTTAATGGTGATTTGGCTATTTAAATATCTATATAGTTAAATACAAATTAAATAAGTTAAATATTAACGGTATACCAAATAGATAATGCATTCAATACTTTGAAATATTTCTTTTTTTAATTGAATAACTACATTGTTTAAGTTTTATCTTTAACTGTAAGCTGCTACATATATTCAGCCAACACAGAATTGTTACTTATGTAGATTTGCTACTCTAAACTGAGTCTAAATAACTTAATGCTCCGCTCTATTTTGACATCGGCTTGTCAGACGTTTCGTTCCATTATCACGGTCAATCATAGCAATGACTTGTGGCATGATTTAACATTCATGTTTGTCATTCCTGAAACAGTGTACATGGATGATTGGTCCTCTTACACAAACAAAACTTTTCTTCAAGTTGTTAATAGATTATGCAGAGAAACCGAACAAAGGGCGATCCCTTTACGTCACAGTATAGTTGACCGGAAATGACTGACCTAGCTTATCTAAAACCAGGAAGTAATCGTGCATATGGACAATTGCTTGAGGGTGTAAATATTCCTGTGAGCCAAATGAAAAGCATCACATTCAGACAGCAGGTCTGCAGTCAAATTGATAGGGATCATATATTACACCTAAAACATGATGATTATATTAAAACACTGACTTGTTTTCTTCAGGAATATAATATTTCTGTTATAATGATATTGTGTGATTAGTGTTTGTGTTGATCAGTGTTGTGTGTGATTGTGTTGTAGAGCAGCTGCAGTATCTCTCAGCTGTATCAGTGCAGTCACTGTGACTCTGACTGACGGAGGTTTTTGTACAACTCTTTATCACTGTGTGAACACAGCTTTACTGTTGATCCAGTGTACACTCATACAGTAATAATCTCCTCTATCTTCAGTCTGGACTCCACTGATGGTCAGAGTGAAATCAGTTCCATGATCGGCTCCATTTCCACTGAATCTTGATGGAGTTCCAGTATGACGGGTTTTAATGTTGTACACTAAAAGTTTAGGAGGTTCTCCAGTTTTCTGTAAGTACCAGGAAAAACAGTTCTTACACCAACCATTTGACAGGTCTCCAATGGCGCTGCTGGTTTTACAGGTCAGAGTGACTGTTTGTCCGTTCTGAACATGTTTCTCTGTTGGAGTCTGAATTACAGTCACCTGTCCTGCAGAGTCTGAAGAACAAATAAAATACATGAAATTGAAAAAGTTTTACAATTATTGTTAACTGTTTGAGCTAATTTAATTTAAATATCTTACCTTGAAAATACATCCCTAAGATCAAAATCAAGATGATGAATATCATTGTATTTGTCGTGTCTGTTATTATGATAAACCGTGTCAGTCATGAAGTGTTAAACTCACAGCTCTATAAACTCTCTCAGAGCACTGAAGCATGTGCTGACGATGCAAAGTGACTCTCGCTATTTAAATCATTTAACTGAAGTCTGTAGATCACTCTTAAAGACATTTACCAATATCAAATTATAATTTTCCAACAAATTTCTAATCCCACAACATTCTATCAACAGCCTTTACTAAGACACTGCAGGTGACTGAATGTGTCGTCATGTTATAATTTATAACAATCTATATTAAACTGACAGATTTATGAGGTCCAGTATTAAGTTCATCACTATGTTGTTAATGTGAAAATAAGAGGGAAATTTCACAAAGTCAAACATTTCAAGGAACAAATACCTAATGAATACAGTACGCCATAGTAATAACCTAGCAACATCTGCCTTTATTAATAATCATATATAGAACGTTTGAGTGTTTTTTTAAGCTAAAGCTTCACTGTAGCTTTGTAAATGTATTGTGCACTTTTTTGTATGTTTTGATATCATCCAATATTATTTTTTGAAGATAACTTATCAGCTATTTGCCAAATGTTCGTGTCTGCTGATGTTCAGCTAAAAGTTCATTCACAAGCTGGTGGCACATGCTGCTGAGTCTTTATTTTTGTGAAATACTTGGATGAATGTTTCAGGAAGTTTATTTTGTTTGTAAGTGTTCATTTGTTTCAGAAACACTCATCAGACGGGGGTAATACTGAAACAGGCGCCTTCGGGTAGAGTGAGGCTCAGTGATTTCACGATTTCAATAGAGGGGGTCTAGAAACAATGACACTCAATGACACACATACACGCTAAAGAAATCACACATATACGCTCGCATTCAGTGAACTCAACGAAATAAAAAATAACAGTAATTTACTGGCAGCTGTGGTTGCCAGCATTGTCCTGTTCATTTATAGCTCTTCATTTTACAGTATGTTACCGTTATATAACATGTGGTAACTCATTTTATTTTGGAAACTGATTGCTTCAAAACATTTGAGTTAAAAAAGTGTTTATATGGTGTAAGTACAGTGCACTTATTTCATTTGAGTCCACTAAGAAATATTTCTTACTATAAAACCACAAACACTTAAAGTGTAATAATAAAGCAACCAAACATGACTTGTACTCAAATCTTTGTAGATTGTCATTAACTAGCAATAACCAACGTTTACATACTAAAATGCTTAGTAAAGAGATTGTCACTGAATCAGGAACTCCACATTTACCGTCTTTAAATAAAGCAGCAGAACATCAGTGTTTGTGGCTCATCATTGACTGAAACACAAGCTCTGCTCTCCAGCACAATGATGACCCACAAAACTACATTAAACTAACAGATCTCTCTTGTGCAAAAACACATTAATACAGTTCAGATTAATATTTACTCTCCTTATCAGTTGACTTTGCATAACTTTGTTTCTATGAATATTCACTAATATTTCTGTGAAATTAACTTGTATTGTTTGGAAAATCTAGCTGTTATGTTTTACAGTATATTGCTGTTTTTTCCTTGAATTAACTACATTCTACTGGCAGCTCCAAGTAGGTATCGCTGCAGCCCAGAGACCTGGAAGTGGGAGGAGCTTACGACAAGAGCAACACGTGGGAGGAGCTTGAGTACCGCACGTGGGAGGAGCTTATGCCAATAACAGCAAGTGGGAGGAGCTTATGCCGCTAGCCTGGATTTCATCGTAGTTTAAAATGATATAAATATAACGTATTTTCATAGTAGTTTCAACTGAAATTCTTAGTTTTGTCATTATTGTTTGCATCCAATACCATTCACTGTCAACATTGAAATCGTGTCTTTACACCTTTTGCCATGCTTTGTGATGGTCTCATTTTAAATACTTTAACTGTAGTAATTTAAGCATATTTCTGTTTATTGCATTTTACTTCTACAATTATTCTACAGTAGCCTACCGAGGAACATTAAAGTGAGAGGCAATTGCACTTAGGAGGTAAATGTGTGAATCATAAAGAAAATGTTGAGTACTGTTGAGAAAATGAAGTTACCATTTGCCTGTACTGCACATTTTTTATTTTGCATATTGTTTTAAATCAAATTACAGCAAATGACAGTCAAATCTTCTTCAGAACATGTTACACAAATCAATGTATTAATTCGAAATCTCGGGGTGGGTAAATCATTTTATTTCTGATGAATCAAATTATGTAAAATCATTCATTCAGCACAATAGACTTGCATGCAGTGGACACGGCTAAATCCCCGATGCATTGATCTGAGTAACTTCCACAGAGCTCGCCTCGCGTGCCCTTCCCAACATAACCTGTGCTGGTACACAAGAAGCACAATGAGCCTTAGATTTAACCCACATTTAAAACATTCTCCCCATGACTTCCAAGATATGCATGACTTTATTCTCTTGTTGAACATGTACAAACATTTCAAGAATCATTTCTCAGTTCTATGCTATGCAAGTAAATGGTGTCCAGAAATTTTAAGGGACAATATTATGCCAAGTAAATTAGACTTTATAACTTTTTTTAAACGAAGTATTCCTTTTAAAAACCACTAGACAAAACACTAGTTCATTCACCATTAATTTACACAAAACTGATTATTGAATATTGTTAGTATTAAATAAAACAAATGTTTTAATTATATTACATTGTGGATTAGGAGATTAGGAGATGTGTTCTAGTGCTTTTGAAAATGTGACTGACGGAGGTTTTTGTACGACTCTTTATCACTGTGTGAACACATAGTTACTGTTGATCTCATGGAAACTCTGACAGTAATAATCTCCTGTATCTTCAGTCAGGACTCCACTGATGGTCAGAGTGAAATCACTGTTAGATCCACTGCCACTGAATCTAGATGATGTTCCAGTGTAAAGGTTTGATGTCACATATATCAGGAGTTTAGGAGCTTCTCCAGGTTTCTGTAAGTACCAGTGTAAGTAACTACCACCATGCACGCTACTGCTGGTTTTACAGTTTATTCTGACTTCTTGTCCTTGAGCTGCTGGTATTAATGATGGACTCTGAGTTACAGTGATCTGTCCTCTACACTCTGAAAGAAAGGAGTCAAAGGATAATAATGAAAAATTACATATATTTCACATTTTAAAATAATTGTCTTTATGAAAGTTTTACTACAAACCTTGAGCAAACAGTGTGAGAGTCCAGATGAAGACGATGATGTTGTTCATTGTAGTTGTTTTGTCTTGTGTGATGATGAAGATTGTGTTCTGCTCTCAGTCATGAAGTGTTAAACACACAGCACTATAAACACTCAGAGCACTGAAGCGTGTGCTGACGATGCAAACAAGTGGGCAGGATTTACAACAGATTTATTTTTAGAAGATGTTGTTACAACTGTTACATGTGCATTACTTACTATAACAACAGTACATGATGCATAATTTAAAGTAATTAACCAAAATCCTAACTATAATTCCAAAGTAAGTTTAAAGTAATCATTATTTCTTAATATTATTTATGTAATTACACTGCAACTACATCACCTTTAAATAAAGTATAGCATATCAAAATAATAACTTTACACTGAATGCAGCACGACACAAAATCCTTTTTATAATCACCCTCTTCAGAAATATTTATCACCCATGATTCATTTATTATAGTAATTTATATTATATCTAGAGGTGGGCATAGATTATTTTTTTTAATCTAGATTAATCTAGATTAAAATGGCTCATTTGAATTCTGCCGAAGGCATTCAGAATATGTGTGCTACCCAAATAATGACTAAAAGTAAGTCTTTGAGAACGGGTTTCTCAAGCCAGGTGGCGCATTAGACCAGGGGCTCATCTCCTGTTTCCAAAATGCATCACAAACTTTAATCTCTTCCCGTCCCAATCCCACGAAAAAACTGGAGGAAAATCCCGTTCCACTCCCGGAAGAATGACTCCCATTCCCTCCCACTCCCGTGTTGTTTTTTTTTTTGTTTTTTTGCCGATAACTGTCAATTACAGTAAAAATATAGTACAGATCACAGCGTGCCCACCTTATTAGTTGAATAAAAACCCAAAATGTCGTTTTTTGTTATTATATTGAACTGAAAGCCATCTTATGCACAGTGTTGCACAGATTACATTTCATGTAAATCATCCATGCTTAACACACACGTCTTCTATTTTTTTTTTTTTGACATTTCACTCTCTATAGATATATTTTTCTATGTACTGTATTTTTAGATATATTCGAGTTTCGAAGTTTCTCGCTCAAGTTCACATGAGACCTAAAGCGCATCCTGTTTGCTTAAAAGTGCAACGTTTCGTTGTTATTCTGAGTGCACACAAATAAACGTAGAGTCTTTACAGATTCGAAAGATGTATTAGGCTACTTTTACTAATTATATCATATAATATTCATGTCGGAGGACCACCATTATGTAGAATAAAGCAGCTATTTCTAAACCTTATAATATATAAGCAAGATGAAATACACATCTAGAATTAAGAATAACTTTTAAGAATAATTACTATTTTAATAATGAATTAAGAACTTTAAGAATAAATTTAAAACAAGATTGCACAATTAATATAGATTAATGTCTGAAATCAATATTGATTCAGTGGTGAGTCAATGTCATGTTGTTATGTGAGAGAATACAGTTTTACGTTTTAAACATTTTAAACCTTTAGTCACCATTGTTGAGATTCAGACACTGATTCTTGATGTCTGTGTGTCTAAACTATGCCGTAGTACTAAAAAGTTTGAGCATACGATATTTTTAAAATCTTCCAGTAGCAGTTCATCATCTCATTCAGGGTTATATATTTATTGTAAACAACATCAAACTAACAAATAAATCCACAACATATCTACAAAGATTAGCCACAGAATGAGATCAGTGAATCAGGCCAGTAGATAATGATTATTTCATTATCTACTAGTACCAGTCTAAAAATATACTCAAGTAAAAGTAAAAAGTAACTCATTTAAAATGTACTCATAGTAAAAATTACTTAGTTACATTTTAACAATGGGAGGAAGGGAAAAATGGGATAGACCAAAGGTGTCAAACTCAGTACCTGGAGGGCCACAGCCCTGCACAGTGTAGATATTACCCTAATTAAACACATCTGATCCAGCTAAACTAATCATTTAGGATTATTTGAAAACTACATGGTGTGTGTGTTGGAGCAGGGTTGGAACTAAACTATTTAGGGCTGTGGCCCTCCAGGAACTGAGTTTGATAATAAGACATTTGGGCTATTACCAGGCAAATTAAATCAGTATCAACAAAATTAATCTTTGCAATGCAGAGGAAACGCAGAAGCTTCATCTGAAGTGGCGTAGATGTATTTACACTGACATTTAGCCTGCAGTTACAAATGCAGAAATACTGTTTTGATAAATAAGACATAAAATGTGACCCTGAACCACAAAACCATAAGGGTCCATTTTCCTGAATTGCGATTTATACATCATCTGATATATTTACAGTAGGAAATTTACAAAATATATTAATGGAACATGATCTTTACTTAATATGCTAATGATTTTTGGCATTGATTTAGAACATTGCGTCAGCTGAGTGAAAGGTTGTGGGTTCGATTCCCAGGGAACACATGTACTAATAAAAATGTATAACCTGAATGCAATTGTAAGTCGCTTTGGCTAAAAGCGTCTGCTAAATGCATAAATGTAAATAAAAGAAAAAATTATAATTTTGACCCATACAATGTTGTTGGCTATTGCTACAAATATACCCCAGTGACTTAAGACTGGTTTTGCGCTCCAGGGTCACATATTATATTATATATTATATTAAAACATAATATTATATTATTTACAAATACAGTTTTAAAAATAACTTTGAGATGTGAATGCAATTAAGCACATTTCTTTTTCACAAGGGTTTTTCATAAGACTGGTTTTGTGCTCCAGGCCAGGGTCACAAATGTTAAAAAAACAAAAAACAAAAGATACTTTAAATGTTAAATTAGAACCACCAGTAGGTGTCAGCAAGTCACTGATAAGAGAGTCATTGCGATTGAACAGAATCATTTAAACGGTTAATACATTCAGGAACAAAACACGTCATTGCTCAGAGTCAGAGACGCAAAACTGTGTATGGTGGCTGTGTTTGGTATTATTTTTGTTGTGGAAATAGAGCAAAAACAGGCAATATGGTGTCTAAAACGTAAGTCTCTTAATTAACTTCTTCTTTTTTTGAACTGTTGTAAAAAGAAAAACTACAGGCGATGAAATCATGGTGATTTTTGGAGAAAAACGGCATTCTTCGTGTGATGACTTACTATATTAAATTATATAAATCTAAATTTTCTGCTTCTATATCTTCAATTTTGTGATCATTCTAAACACATTTTAACAGACTGAATCATGCCGTGAAAGAAAGCAGTGCAGATGCACGCGGATTAGTCTAATAGATTTCACGGAACACTGTTTAGAGTGTTTTGTTTGGTTTTTGGCAAAATACTGATAATGTCAAATCGCATATCGTTAAAACAACAATTATTATATTATCGCAGACGATATTGCACACCCTGCACCACTGTCTTTTTGGCTCATTTGTGCAAAACCTTTTGTTAAACTGTTAAAGCTTAATTTTAACCACCAATGCAACGATGCAAGTATTTACGTTGTCTCTACATGATTGCGAAGGGCGATGTCGAGATGTTATAAGCTATAGTTCGGTCTCCTGAGGCAAACACAGCTTACACTGCATAACAGAGCATGAATATATGGCCAGGGGTTCACTTCATTCCTTCGAGTTCAACTTCAGCAGAATATGACGGGTCTGGTCTTCAGCTGAGTCTGCACCATTAACGCCTGTCTTGTCCGTCTGCATCTTTCTTGTGATTTTAGCGCCAGTTTCTTCTTCTGCCCATTATTTACTGCAGTTGTTTCCACGGAGCGATTTTTTTTTACTCAGTAATTAATGTGTTTTAAAATGTAGCGAAGTACAATACTTCCCACAAAATATACTTAAGTAAAAGTAAAATTACAGATTCAAAAAATTACTTAAAGTACAAGTACACAAACAAGCTACTCAATTACAGTAACGCGAGTAAATGCAATTCGTTACTTTCCACCTCTGGAAGCTGGTAATGCTGTTTGTGGAGTTGTTTAATCAGATCTGGAGAGATTTAATGATGTCTTGTAGTTCAGTTGAGTTCATCTAAGGCTGTGGCTGAAGTCAATTGTAGTTCTTGTTTCTCTTTCATTCAGTGATTCTGCTTGTTAACAGCAGCTGTTATCTATAAGGAGAGTACATATTTAACTGAACTGTATTATTTTACACAAGAGAGATCTGTTAGTTTAATGTAGTTTTGTGGGTCACCGTTGTTCTGGAGAGTAGAGTCTGTGCTTCAGTCAATGATGAGCAACAAACACTGATGTTCTGCTGCTTTATTTAAAGACAGTAAATGTAGAGTTGCTGATTCAGTCATGATCTCTTTGTTAAGTGCTTTAACTGACGATAAACTGCAATGAGTTAAAGTCATGTTTTTTGTAACTTTACTATCACAAATTAAGTGTTTGCAGTTTTATATCAAGAAATATTCCTTCTCAGTGGACTCAAATTAAATAAGATAACAAATGTTTACACACCATCACAACAATTTTATAGCATGCAAGAGTTTGCTGTAATTAATGATTTACAGAACTTTTGTAAATGTACAGCCTTACTGGCAACCAAAATTGTAGTAAGTTTCTGTAAATGTTATAGCAATTATTTACAGTTTAGATATATTTCAATGTTAATGAAACAGCAATATTTTAATATGTTAAATTGTGTTAAACTTTATTTATTCACGTGTGTGTGTTTTAAGCTCAGATGAGCTTTATTTGTCACATACACAATTATACAGAGTATAATGAGGAGTGAAATGTGTTCTCTGCATTTAACCCATCCAAGTGGATCAGTGGGCAGCCGCGGCGCCCGGGGAGCAGTTGGGGGTTCGGTGCCTTGCTCAAGGGTTTCACCTCAGTCGTGGACACTTCCTGCCAGAGACGGGATTCGAACCCACAACCTTGGGTTACCTCAGGTTTCAAGTCCAATGCTCTATCCATTAGGCCACGACTGCCCTGCGTGTGCGTGCGTGCGCGTGCATGTGCGCATTTGAATGGGTTAAATGCAGAGCACAAATTCCGAGTATGGGTCACCACACTTGGAATCACTTCACTTCACTTTCACTAAATTAGTTTATGCCTGGCTGCGCAAATCATTTTACGCCAGTCTGTTTTCTGAATGAGGGACAATTCAAGGCAGGTTTTGTTAAAAAGTTAAAACTCAAGGATGATCTCTTCCAGAGAAGAGAGAGGAAGAGGGTGAGCAGTGATCATTATCATGTAAAGAGATATGCACTGAAACGAGTCACTGTGAACAGAGCTGATTTTGACAAGGTAAAAAAGGTGTTGTTTTACACGACCACTGAGATCATTTCAAGAATACCCTAAAGAATCATACCACCTTGTGTAAAATGGGCATCCAATGTCCCCTTTGAAGAACAACCACCATAAAATCAGACTTACTTTACAATCATGCTGAGGAAAAATACAGATTTACAATCATAACAAGAAATACACTATAGCTATGACTGTTTAAATACAGTCATAGAAATACACTATGATTTCAAACTGTTTTTGAAATCAAATCTTTGCATAGATACGACAGGCAACACTGGATCTAACAATGACTTACAAAAAAATGAGTTAATCTTAAAAAATAAATAAAGCACATACATAAACCCATATAGGAAATATAAGAGTTATTAGATAAGCATGTTATAAACTTCTAAAACATTGGTGTTTCATATTTTAGAGCAGTCACTGTTATTTATGAAATAAATCAATGAAGTCTATGTGGGAGTGTGTGTGAAAAAAAATCATATGTAATCCCCTTTATAATCCTTAACATTTTCATAAATAACTGTAATTTAATTACACGTTTTTTCTCAGTAACTGTAACTGATTACAATTACTTTTATTTTATAATTAAATTACGTAATTCCGTTACATGTAACTAGTTACTCCCCAACACTGTATATAATCCACACTCAGAGTGTTAAAAAGAAACACTGAGTCAGGTTAATGAGGTAATTAGTTTAGTAATTGAGTGATGATTGAGCATTAGTGATGAACACCTGGGGCCCGTTTCAATAAGGAGGTTCAACCAACTCTGAGTTTAAACTTGAACTCAGAGTTGAGTTACTCTGAGATGGGAAACTCTGAGTTTTCGGTTACAGAACAGCAGAATTGTGTTAGTTTACTCAACTCTAAGTAGGTTGACTCTGAGTTAAGCGCGTGCACCATGACTATGAAAAGTCATGATCAGCAGAGCGCCGAAATTACGATTCACCATGGCAACAGCTCCCGCCAAAAAGACGTCAGTGTGCGTACTTCCGTCAATGTGTAAGTTTAACTCTTAATAACTTAATAACTGTTATAATATCAGAGGTGAAAACTGTAAGTTATTGAACATATTCATTTTAATGGTATCCCACGGCCACAAAAAAGTAAAAATACGGAAAAATTAAACAAGAACGTGCAGCAGCTAAAAATGAAGTATAAAAACACAATTAAATCAAGGTAAAGCTTTAAGCATGAAAGGTTCACATGTGTGGGCTTAATGACTTTACAAACATTTGACATTAAATATCATTCAATGTCTATTTCAATGCGCTGCATCTTTTTCCACATAGTCAAACACTCTTTTCACATAGTTAAATATTCTCTAATCCAACCTGTTGCATTTCTTAATTAGAGTAATACAATTAATTACTGACTTGATGACAGCAAGAAGGCAGAGGGAGAACCAGCACCACTGACAGATGAAGAGGAGGTGGTCAAGTATTGGAAGAATTCTCAAATCCAAAAGTAAAAAGAATAACTTTTGCTTTTGTATTAGGAAATAAAATGATAAAAAAGTGAATAATTTGTTTATTTAACAGCAGTGGAGGTGGTTACGGCTTGTACTACCCCTCCATCTGGCATCCTTCCATTCCATACAGTAATTAATTTCATTTTCAGAAGGTGCGATGATGGTGGAGATATGCTTGTCATCAATGCATCCAACCACATTACTTCCAGCCCGATCTCACGGCAATCCGGACATATTTTACGAGGTGGCTAATTCAGCGTTACTTCCAGATGCCACAGAAAGATGTTATCAAGTGAACATCATTTATCAGATTAGCCTCATTTAAACCGATTTTTTCACCACTGACCTACAGTCCTGTGAAACTCCTCTTTGACGGATTTGTGCCCAGGACAAATGATCAGAATGAGTATGAGAGCGATGCACACTTTCCTTAAAATCTGCATACAGGACTTATAATGTGCTCTGCATCTCCGATGTTTTAAAGTGCATTTTCCTATTTTGCTAATTATCTTCCAATGGGGTAAGACATTAAACATATTCTTGTTTCCGTTTGCATTAAGATTATTTTTCTTACCCAATGGCGGACAATTTTACTTGTTTTATGTAAAATGCACTTAAAAAGGAAAATCCCCCAGGAAACAAGACTAAATATTGACAATTTTTTCATATATAATTGTACATTTTTAGATATTTGTACTTGAAAAAGACAAAAAATACTCAGTAAGAAAATCAATTTTGCAGTTTGAATTAGACATTTAAACCTCACTAAAACTCTAAAAAGGGAGAGGAGACCGAAAGAAACTCTGGGTTTACCGAAGAAAACCTGCTCCCGACCAGGTTAGGTTCACAGAGTAAGTTACCACGGTAATTGACTCTGAGTATAAGTTACCTCTCTTTCAGAAACGGGCTTGACTTACCCTGCTTTCTCTGGTTTGACAAACCTCCCATTTTGAAACGGAAAACCCAGAGTTTCCCTCATTTCAGGGTTAACATACTCAGAGTTTTCACTTAACCTCCTTTCTGAATCGGGCCCCTGCTGTTAACAAACTGAATCACTGAAAGAGAGGAAACAAGAACAGAAAAAATAGACGAGCAGAAATACAGGAACTACAACTGACTTCAGCCACAGCCTTGAAATCAACACAAGATAAAAGAAGACATGAAATCTCTGAAGATCTCGGCAGAGGATGATGAAACTACTCCACAAACAGCATCACCAGCTTCACTCATTACTAACCAGATTGATATTAGATGTTGATGTGTTAGTTTTGTTTGAATTATAATTATCGAGGTCAGTGTTTGCTTTAGTTGGGCTCTTGACTTAAAAACATTACAATTATTTCTGCTGCCATAACTGTGTTTGTTTAGACATGCTAGTTATGGCCAAATAAATGTAAAACAAGCGAACAGAAAATATGATCAGGAGTTGGTTACGTTTTGATAAAGACATAATCGGCGTATGGTGGCTTGAGTAACTTATTTAATTTCAAGTGTAGTCACTGTTAAATGTATTGGTTAATTTTGTTCTTGATCTTATGATATGCATAGTTTAAGCTCTGACAGTTTTAAGATTAATCTTTTTAATTAAACTTTTACTTTTCTTTATCAAACACACTCAGAATCAGCGAATGAATCTCAACAATAGTGACAATCAACATGAAGCTCCATGTTGCAGTGCATTCTGGGAGCACCAATCAAAACTCATCCATGGCTCCCAGCATGCAATGCGACATGATACATTTTACAGCTGTCTTAGTATTTCCTTTTATTTTGCTATTTTGTTGTGACTCAGTATCATGTTTTGTGACGTTCACAGATTATCTGTTTATCTGAATATGTTGATTGTCACCGTTGTTGAGATTCATTCGCTGATTCTCGATGTCTGTATGATAATGCAGCCTCAAGTTTCTTATGCTGATTTACTTTTAAAAGTCTTTCAGATTAATCTTAAAACTGTTGGATCAAGCATTAGATTTCATGTGAGTAAAAAATACAATTTTAACCAATCAATGACTGCTCTGAATTATATCACTTATGAAAGTCACAAAATGCTGATGATTGCTTTATTGAAACATTACCATCAACACCTGATTGTCATAACTAACATGTCTAAACAAACATAGTTAAGGCTTTGTAAAATAAATTAAATAATTGTAATGTTTTAAGTCAAGGGTCAACCTCCAAAATACTTTAATGAAAGACAATTTTACTAAAGATTGATTAGTGTGCACGAGAAATGTTTGATTTTATGATCCATGAGGATTGAGCTGCAAACGAAGAACAAAAGAGGTCAAAGGTCACCTCAGATGTAACAGATCATCAAATATATTTCTATAAAAAGTGTTATATCAGCACATGACAACAGAATAAATGAGAACTATAGGATATAACGTCAAACTGAATTATGTCTATTGAAAATGAGAGGACAAAACTTCATCTGGTTATGAAAAGTACATTGTTCTTCAAGCAATGACATCATTTCAAAAGGATTTTGTGTAAAAGTGTTTTTTATTCCTTTAAAAAAATACAATAAAAAATTACTTACACTAAATGAGTGAGTGTGTCATCATCTGCTGTGTTTGTGCTGTCAGTGTGTTGAAGTGTTGTTTCTGGAGTTTGTGTTCACTCGAGTGGAATAGAGGTTTTTGTTCGACCGCTTCATTAGATTGTGTCACTGTGGTTGACTTTCGGTGGAGGAACTAAACTGCTGCTCGGTAAGTCTCTATTTTAATTCTTCACTGCAAACATACAAATTAGATTGTGTACAATTATTTTAATTGAACCAGAAATAAAATCTAACACATATATTTTTGTAACACTGAACAATAATGTTTCAGTTGTTAATATTAGTTAACCACATTAGTTAACATGAACTAACAATAAAAAACTATTGTAATTAATCTCAGTTAATTGCATATTAATTGCAGCATTTACTAATACAGTATTAAAATGCAAAGTTTTATCTGCTAATATTAATGGACCTGAGTTATCATGAACAAATAATGAATAATTGGACCTTTATTAATCAATGATAACTAAGATTCATAAATATTTTTAAAAAGTATTTCTCATTGTTGGTTAATATTAATTAACACAATAATTAACGTTACCTTATTAACATTATTGCAAAGTGTTACACATTTTCTAAATATAGTTTTACAGTAAATATTTAATCTAAAATATTGTGACGTTTAGATATTCAGAATAACTGAATTATTCACTTTTTTATAACGTGGCTCATTCTTGATTGTATAAGTTTATCACAAGTATATTATTCATAAAAATGTAATGAAAAATATATATTTTAAATTGTAAATGGAGCTACTTTCTATGGATCAATAAATGGTTTTGAATCTGTTTTGCTCATGTTGTGCTTATACTTCAGTGCAATTCATACAAGCACAGTTTATACAAAAATATAACACAGTTGATTAATTTCTAATTCCAGTGAAATCATTTGTAGTCACACAATCTCTGTTTGAAATTAAGTTTTGAGTTGAATATCTCACCTAACTAAAACGCAATGTCATTATTTAGTGATATAAAACTACTGGAGTTAAAGCAGTAAATATCTTAATATGTTTCACTTCTTTTATGAGGTTTGATTGAAATGTATGTAGTGTTTGTGTTTTCTGTGTGTTTGTGAATGTGTTGTGTTTGTCTCCTGCAGCTGGTCCCACAGTGAAGCCCTCAGTGTCTCTGCTGCCGCCCTCTTCTCTGCAGATCTCTGGAGACTCAGCCGCACTGCTCTGTCTGCTCAGCTCTTACTCTCCACAGGGGGCGCTGGTGAGCTGGACACTGGACGGCTCAGAGGTCACCGAGGGGGTTGTGACCAGCGCAGAGAGCGAGCAGGACGGCCGCTACAGCCGCAGTAGCGTCCTGACCCTCAGCAAAGCACGCTGGGAAGCGGGAGAGCTGTACGTCTGCAGAGTAACACATGCTGAAGCTCCTCATGAGGTCTCGTTCCACAAGAGTCTCTGTTAGTCGCTCGCAGTGCTGATGTTTCTCCAGCGAGCGCTGCTCTCTCCTGAAGATGAGTCGTATCTGAGTGTCCTGTGTCAGGCAGGATTCACATGAGTCTAGTGCTGCAGCTGTAGTCATTTACAACTCAATACTGAAAGAGAGCTCTAGTGTCAAAGCACTAGCTGATCTTTCAATCTGCTGTGTTTGCTGCAACATTCAATAAAGCTTCTCAACAAACTCCATTTGTGTCTGACAACATCATTCAACTAACAGATGACGATGCATGTAGTGTTTGTTCAGGTGTTTTCAGTAAATCTAGTCAAATAAAGCTCTTGGGGTTTGAACATGGTCTCTGGAGACAGAGCTGCTCTATTCTGAGAGGATCACAATCACTCCACCCTGACAATGCAAATGATTTTCAGCCCACACTCCCAGAGTCACTGTTTGATTGGTTACATGATCTGGACTGAAACACACCAGTTTAACTTCTGCTGTAGTCCAGCAGCCCAGGTGAAAAGGAAATATATTTAAATTGTGCTTTTTTTGGACATGGTATATTTAAATTATGCTATATTAAATGTATTATTTTGAAACAATAAATATATTCAGCATATTTCAAGATATGCTTGAGATCAAGTTTAAGCTATTTACAATATATTTTAATATATTTAATTGTGTTAAACTGTATTTCTTCACAATCCATTAAAAATATTTGGTCCTAATTTATATTAGGAGGCCATAACTATTATGTACTTAGACCCAAAATTAATAATTGTATATAATGCTCTTATTGTGTACACACGTCTTTACATTGCTCTTAAATAAATATAATTTAAAAATAATATATATTAATATAAAAAAACTGCATGTAGTTACATCTGCAATTAATTTCTGTAATTATATTTATAGTTTACACGGTGGACCCTTACAACTTTTTGATGTAAGTACATAGTAGTAGAACATTGAAAATCTTTATTGTCCACACATGTGTAAATTAATCTTCGGCCCCACAATAACATATAGCACAAATACACTTAACTTCACAGTCCAGTACACAAGACATACAGAGACTTCTTACCCCGTGTATTACAGACTCACAGGACATGAAATCAATATATAAAGATAGACTAATAACACAAACAAGGATAAATAACTAAGTATTATTAATAAACATTGTAAATTTATACAAGAATGCACTTATAACATAAGGCACATATATCTATAGTATACTTACGCAATAGTGAATTAATGTGATTCATCAAATATATTAAAATGTTAAACATTTATTTTTTTATATCTTACTTTTGAAAACAAACTGAAGCACGTTCATTACGTACATATTTATAATAAATTGCAGCAGATCTACACATGATTATAAAGAACTAATATTTTAAACCCACTAAAAGCTGATTAATTTAGCTATTTTCTTACACAAAATAAACATAAAATATACTTTAAGTGAGAGTAAAATAAGTGTTTTATGTAAATACACTAAAACTTCACTTAAAGTATTCTTGTCTTAAACATATTTCTTAAAAGACAGAAGAAGTGACTGAATGCAGTCTGTTCAGTTTGATTGACAGAAATCATATATTACACCTAAAACATGATGATCATATTAAAACACTGACTTGTTTTCTTCAGGAATATAATATTTCTGTTATAATGATATTGTGTGATTAGTGTTTGTGTTTATCAGTGTTGTGTGTGATTGTGTTGTAGAGCAGCTGCAGTATCTCTCAGCTGTATCAGTGCAGTCACTGTGACTCTGACTGACGGAGGTTTTTGTACGACTCTTTATCACTGTGTGAACACATATTTACTGTTGATCACATGGAAACTCTGACAGTAATAATCTCCTGTATCTTCAGTCAGGACTCCACTGATGGTCAGAGTGAAATCACTGTTAGATCCACTGCCACTGAATCTAGGTGATGTCCCAGTGTAAAGGCTTGTTGCATACTGTATCAGGAGTTTAGGAGCTTCTCCAGGTTTCTGTAAGTACCAGTGTAAGTAACTACCACCATGCACGCTACTGCTGGTTTTACAGTTTATTCTGACTTCTTGTCCTTGAGCTGCTGGTATTAATGATGGACTCTGAGTTACAGTGATCTGTCCTCTACACTCTGAAAGAAAAGAAAACAAGAAACAAATTACAATAATGTATATTTCACATTTTAAAATAATTGTCTTTATGAAAGTTTTACTACAAACCTTGAGCAAACAGTGTGAGCGTCCAGATGAAGATGATGATGTTGGTCATTGTAGTTGTTTTGTCTTGTGTGATGATGAAGATTGTGTTCTGCTCTCAGTTATGAAGTGTTAAACACACAGCACTATAAACACTCAGAGCACTGAAGCGTGTGCTGACGATGCAAACAAGTGGGCAGGATTTACAACAACTTGTGCTGTTAACAAAGTCATGTACACTGTTATATCACTAATGATTTTACATTCTCACAACTAAAATTGTTCAGTAAAATTTGTTTTAATCATTGTGTGATAACTTAATGGTTTAATTGTTTAAATCTTTAAGGGAACAACAAGTCATTTCTGTCTCTATACTCAGACACTTATTACAGCGGTTTGACTCACATTAACATGAATGCAGCGTCACACAGAAGTCTCTGTAGAAATCCGCTTCATATTTGTATTTCTCAGCTATTCTGCAGCCAGCAGTGTCTGATAATAGATATTTACTGAGATAAAGATGAGTAATATTCTGCTGGTCATGTGATCTCACCATAGAGACTCATAAGATACTGGATTCAGCTGCTTCAGTTACTGTATGTCAACAGAGACGCCATCTTAGAGCATCCAATCACTTCAATAGTTCCCAACACATCTTAATGACTGTTGTACACTCAATATTATGAGACACCATAATGTTTAACATCTCTGTATAATTTACAAACATACAGTTTTATGAATTTCTGAAAATGGCTGCCTGAGTTTGTTTCCAATTGAATCAATTTGCTTTAAAAGATGGATATATAAAGAAAACCAGTTCTCTCAGTCTGGTCATATGAGTCTAGACTGAACAAAGTGCATCTGAAAAGTGTGCATCAGAATTGTGATTAATTTCTCTGAAGCTGCTCTGTTTTTTCTTCTTCTGTGAATCATGATGATTTTGCTGCATATGAAGAACAAAAGCATCATAATGAGAAACTTCACAACATCATCCATGATTAAGAGGTCAAAGGTCACATCAGAGGTCAAAGCTAATCAAATATATATCTTTAAAAAGTGCAGGAGAATGAATTATAAATATAGGGCTGAATCATGTCTATTGTGAATGAGAGAATAAAGAAAATAATAAACTCAGATTATGAAAGATTACGTAGTCTTCAAGCAATAACATATTGAATAAAATTGTGTGAAAGAGTTTCATTATTACTTTTTTAAAAGCATTTTACCAAAACTAAAGAGTGTTTCTGCTGTCAGTGTGTTGAAGTGTTGTTTCTGGAGTTTGTGTTCACTCGAGTGGAATAGAGGTTTTTGTACGACCGCTTCATTAGATTGTGTCACTGTGGTACACTTTCGGCGGAGGAACTAAACTGCTGCTCGGTAAGTCTCTATTTTAATTCTCCATTAAAAATATACAATTTAGATTTGTTTTTATAGTCATTATAAATATTTAATCTAAAATGTCAGTTTGTTGTTTAAACCCATGCATAGATATTCAGAAGGAATTGTTTACTCACTTTAAACAAACAATTACTATCTAAATTTTTTTTCATATTTTGTCTAATTTTATAATGTCTCAGAGTTTTATTAGTTGATCAGTTTATTTTATTCATTTAAACACTGTTTACATATAGTTCATCTTTTATTTTAGATTTCATATGCTTAAAAAAATAATGTTGCATTAAAAATATAAATGTATCTTCTTTCTGTAGTTCAATATGTTTTAGAATCTGTTTTGTTCACGTTTTTCTTGTAATTCAGCATTTTAATATACATACAAAATATGTGTACATATTTAAACGCGTTTGATTCAGTCATTTTCTAATTCTGAATGTTAATATATTGTTAGTTGTAGGCAAATATTGTGTTTTTGAAATGAACTATTAAAAGTATAAACAAGATTAAATTAATATCTCACATAATTACACAATTATGTTAGATCAAACATTATGTTAGGTGATAAAAAACTAGTGGAATTAAAAAAGTCAGTGTATGTTAAGTTTCATTTTTGATGTTTCATTTAAAATATATAATAATTTGTGCCATTTGTATGTTGTATATTACATCAGCTGTAGTGATGTTGAATGTGATAAATGTTGGGTATTGTTGTGATTTTGATTTTGTGTCTGCTGCTGAAAGTCGTGTTGAAATGCTGTGAATGCTGCAGGGCAGAAGAGTGCTGGAGCTGCAGTGTGTTTTCTGTGTGTTTGTGAATGTGTTGTGTTTGTCTACTGCAGCTGGTCCCACAGTGAAGCCCTCAGTGTCTCTGCTGCCGCCCTCTTCTCTGCAGATCTCTGGAAACTCAGCCGCACTGCTCTGTCTGCTCAGCTCTTACTCTCCACAGGGGGCGCTGGTGAGCTGGACACTGGACGGCTCAGAGGTCACCGAGGGGGTTGTGACCAGCGCAGAGAGCGAGCAGGACGGCCGCTACAGCCGCAGTAGCGTCCTGACCCTCAGCAAAGCACGCTGGGAAGCGGGAGAGCTGTACGTCTGCAGAGTAACACATGCTGAAGCTCCTCATGAGGTCTCGTTCCACAAGAGTCTCTGTTAGTCGCTCGCAGTGCTGATGTTTCTCCAGTGAGCGCTGCTCTCTCCTGAAGATGAGTCATATCTGAGTGCCCTGTGTCAGGCAGGATTCACATGAGTCTAGTGCTGCAGCTGTAGTCATTTACAACTCAATACTGAAAGAGAGCTCTAGTGTCAAAGCACTAGCTGATCTTTCAATCTGCTGTGTTTGCTGCAACATTCAATAAAGCTTCTCAACAAACTCCATTTGTGTCTGACAACATCATTCAACTAACATATGACGATGCATGTAGTGTTTGTTCAGGTGTTTTCAGTAAATCTAGTCAAATAAAGCTCTTGTGGTTTGAACATGGTCTCTGGAGACAGAGCTGCTCTATTCTGAGAGGATCACAATCACTCCACCCTGACAATGCAAATGATTTTCAGCCCACACTCCCAGAGTCACTGTTTGATTGGTTACATGATCTGGACTGAAACACACCAGTTTCACTTCTGCTGTAGTCCAGCAGCCCAGGTGAAAAATAAATATATTTAAATTATGCTTTTTTGGACATTTTATTTCAATGATGCTATACTAAATGCATATTAAATGTGTTATTTTGAAACAATAAATATATTAAGCATATTCCAAGATATACTTAAGATATAGTTTAAGCTATTTACAATATATGCTAATATATTTCATTATGTTAAACTGTATTTCTTCACAATCCATTTAAAATATTTAGTCCCACTTTATATTAGGTGGCCTTAACTCCTTACATCCAAAATTAATAATTTGATACAATGCACTTATTGTGTACACACATTTTTAAATTATTTGTAGAATATTTCAGTTATAGCTGTATTACTGAAAATAACACGATGAATATAACATCATTGAATATATAAGCACCAACACACACTTTCCTGAAGAAAAAAAGTTACTGAAAAACAAAATGCAGAAGAAAACAACAGCATATTTACAAGCGTAAGCCTGCAAACGGCTGAACCAAACAAATTGTCACTTCTTTGAGTATGACTTGTATTTTCAGCAGCTGAGGGTTTGTATTTCAGACTCTGTAGAATTGAAAGACTGCTTTATCACACGCACTGCTTTTATATGTTTACATAATTTATACTTATTTTATTTTAATACAATATTAACATATTAAAATTAAGTATGCTTATTATGATGCTTAATCATAGTTGAAATTTAGTTTTTTTATATAATATATGAACATTAACATATATGAAATTAATCTTCGGCCCACAATGACATATAGCACAAATACACTTAACTTCACAGTCCAGTACACAAGACATACAGAGACTTCTTGCCCCGTGTATTACAGACTCACAGGACATGAAATCAATATATAGAGATGGACTAATAACACAAATAAAGTTTAAATAAATAAGTAATTTTAATAAACATTGTAAGTTTATACAAGAAAGCATTTATATAGCACAGGGATGGGCCTCCAGTGTCTTTTAGTACGGCCCGCTGGATTATATTACACTCGGGTGATCAATTTGACAAACATTTGAAAAGTAAGTCACATAAATATTGCTTTCAGTTTATGATTTTAATACCATCTCCAACCAGGAGAGGTCGCTTGCTTCCAGCTGCTCCCCGTATTAATTTCAGCGCAGTGTAAACATTCACTAACTTTAGCAAATAATAACTGAAAAACAGACCATAAAAACAGTATTTTCCAGTCAAGATTATTAACTGATATCTTTCTAACAAGTTCAAGGGGATACCTATATGTTTGGATTTTTATTTAAATCGCCATCACACCACAACGGCACGCCAGAGTTGCACTTGCCTCAAATTTCAAAGGTAAAATTCATAATCAACAAAACCTTTTTGCCAAATGCATGACAGAAATGTTTGCACTCAACTATGTTCTTAGGTTTTCTGCTGGTCCTTAAAAATTATTCAGTTTCATTGTTTAAATTTAGCGCTGCGCATTTCAAAATCAGGAGCTGCTCTGTTTTGTGTTCTGCGGTTCCCGGGGAAACCGCTATATTCTGCCGTTCTGAAAGTGAAACTGTGGCCAGAGAACAAATATGCATTTTCAATAAGCCGTCTGCTATTTTTGCTACATGTTTTTAAATGTGAATCAGTGGATCTACAAAAAACTAATGCATTAAACAATCTAAACAATTAAGTCATTGAGATATATTTAAATATTATTTAATATAATAATTAATTGATACTTTTGACTCATCCCTTTTCTTAAAAATAGTTTAAAGGCTGAAATGTGAAGTGCAGATCTTAAAAAGGTATTTAAATGTCTTAAAATTGATTTTGAAAATCCTGCAGATACCAGGTTATTTTATGGCATTTGGAATATTAAATTATTATAACTTTTTAACTGTCCCTTTAGGCTGTTTTGAGAATGTTCTGAAGGTCACTAATAAAAAAGAACCTCTGTACATTTGTTTGTTGCAAATTTACAGACACTATAATTGAGATTGACTTGTTGGTTAATATTTCTGTCAACTGACAACAACGATTCCCTTCTGAGCTAGCATAAATGCACAAGTTTTATTGTTAATAAAATCTTTAAAAACAAAAAACATTAATTATACGTTCATTTCTTTCAATAAAAAGGAAATGGAATGAGACGGTGTAAACGGTGTGTGGACGTGGATAAGTAATCTGGCCCCTTGGTATAAAGGAGAAAAAAATGCCGCCCGTCGTCACTTTTAAAGTTGCCCATCCCTGATCTAGCACATAAATCTATAGTATACTTACATAGTAGTGAATTAATGTGCTTCATAAAATATATTCAAATGTTAAAAAATAATTTGTAAATATCTTACTTTTGAAAACAAACTGAAGCATGTTCATTACGTACATATTTAAAATAAATTGCAGCAGATCTACACATGATTATAAAGAACTAATACTTTAAACCCACTAAAAGCTGATTAATTTAGCTATTTTATGACACAAAGTAAACATAAATTATACTTTAAGTAAGAATAAAATAAGTGTTTTATGTAAATACACTAAAACTTCACTTAAAGTATTCTTGTCTTAAACATATTTCTTAAAAGACAGCAGAAGTGACTGAATGCAGTCTGTTCAGTTTGATTGATGGATCATATATTACAGCTAAAACATGATGATCATATTAAAACACTGACTTGTGTTCTTCAGGAATATAATATTTCTGTTATAATGATATTGTGTGATTAGTGTTTGTGTTGATCAGTGTTGTGTGTGATTGTGTTGTAGAGCAGCTGCAGTATCTCTCAGCTGTATCAGTGCAGTCACTGTGACTCTGACTGACGGAGGTTTTTGTACGACTCTTTATCACTGTGTGAACACATATTTACTGTTGATATAGTGATAAGTCTGACAGTAATAATCTCCTGTATCTTCAGTCTGGACTCCACTGATGGTCAGAGTGAAATCACTGTTAGATCCACTGCCACTGAATCTAGATGGAGTTCCTGACTGGAGGGTTTTTATATAATATTTGAGGAGTTTAGGAGCTTCTCCAGGTTTCTGCTGATACCAAGACACACAGTCACTACAGCCAGAAATCGGCTGACTGGTTTTACAGCTGATTGTGGCAGTTTCTCCTTGTTTGATGGATTTTATTTACGGATTCTGAGTCACTGTCACTTGTCCCCGGATCTCTGAAATAAGACAGTTTAGATATTTAATTATTAGGTTATTGGACTGTACATACGATGTGTGTGTAATAAATCTATGCAGCTATTATTTCAGCTCCGGGGAATCATTTATTAAAGATTCAATATTGCTTTGATTAAAGTGATATTAATCTTTAACTTATGATTTATACTGTATTAACGACTCGTCCAGCGACCATTAACATCAGTATATCTTTAACAATTTTGTTTACATTGCTTCGTGGCCAACGATAACAACAAACAAAATTAGCAATCTACTTTCTCAGATTTGAGCTAGGTAACTATTCTGCCCCTGCTGCAAGTAGGTTGCACCTCGACAGATAGTTAAACAGGATGAGTGCTGAAGAAAAAGTCGAAACTTAAGGAATTCTTTTCCAGTGTTTTACTTGAAATCTTCAGTTGCACAACATCGTTTTTTGTGAAATTATAATGCAAACACAAAACATACATTAAGTATAAAGTATATCTAAAAATTGTTTTTAGGAAAGAAAGTAGAAAATCTAGCATTACCACGCAATATAAAAACAACAATCTTTTTATTCAAATGCACAACAATGCTTCTCTCTAAATAGCATGAAATAAGTGTTTTTCAACATAGATGAAATTCAATAAACAATTAAACTTACAGACAATGGCCTCTGGCATGAAATAACAGAAAAAAAGCTTTTATCAGGGAGAAATATACTGCTGCATCGCTGATCCTGTGAAGTGAAATCTAAGATGGCTGCCATGACCTCTGATCTAAATCACATGATGCATCTTAACCAATAAAATAATCCTAAAATTAAATGACTATTTAAACAATCAGAACAGTAACGTAATCTGGGCGAATAGTTTGAACTTGAAAATCACATCCACGAGACATCATTCTTTATCAATGAAACAAGGTTTATTTGCTAACTGCTATTCTACAATACATATACTACTTAATAAAAACACATAGACAACACATAACATTCAGAGTTGTGCGTTTAACGTTAGAAGAAAGTTTAAAATGAGCACTCTTTTTATCTCATAACTGTAACGAAAAGAAGACCACGAACAGAGACTTTGCTGTCCTTTTGCATATGGATCAATTCATCAGTTTCAGTAAGATCAGAGATTATTGTTTGGTTACTTGCGTTCACGTTAAGCTGGCCGAAGATCTTTTCGTTCCACGTGTTGCTGAGGGAATCTCCGGCTGCTCGTCGTTGCTGCGTGACGTCACTGGGGAAGCCCTCTCGCGATTGGCGGCTGCCTGGTTTCTTTGTGAGATGGAAGGCGCCGTTGGTCTCCTGGCTTTAAGGTGTTACAGCTTTTACGAAGTCTTGAATTCTCTTAGATGGTGTCTTCAGCCTGATGGTAAGGCGGTGGTCCAGCGCGACCAGCTTCCGGATCGTCAGCGAGCGAGCAAGTTGCAGAGAGAGAGCTTTGCGGAGAGAGAGAGCGAGACCATAGTGTCCACTTTTTAAACCACTAGATTTAGACCTGCCCACGGTGGCTTCTTCCAATCAGATTGCTCTTGTGGGGCGGAGCCCCGCCCATGTCTTTTGGGGCATACCAAGTTGAATCTTCCATGTGACGAAAACTAAGAGTTTAATACTTATGTAAAGTGTTATAACATGTTTACCCATTTATAATATCACCAAATCAGTTCATAATTCATAATTCATAATTTTGTGAATTGATATTTGATATGAATCTAAACACGTTATAACCTTACCGGGAACCGTAATCCGTTATAGGTTAAGATAAATGGCATCGGTTCCACTTTACAGGTTAAGGCACAGATTAAAACATCCTACATTCTAAATAATCACACCAAGCATATGAAAGACAGAGTACAACATTAATATATATATATATATATATATATATATATATATATATATATACAGTATATATTGTTTCTTGAGTACACTGTTCTAATAGCCACGAGTTTCCTCTTGGAACTCATCTATGCAGCTTTGAGTCTTTGTCTCCCAACGAAAAAGCGCGCGCTGGAGCTTCTCGAGGAGGAGAAGGAGGGGCTCTGAGGTCGTGTAAAAATCAGTCCCTTGGGTCTGGACAATCTCAATCCTTGCCGAGATAAGAAAAAGTGGGTATTTCCAGACAGAGTGGTGCCACTTTTCTTTGGTTGGTTGGCATTTATGACTTGTCAAATGAAAGGAGGAAAAGTTCCTTAAAAATGTGCTGTGTAGAGCCCCGTTACGCAAAATGATGGAAAAACAGCACATGTTCCCGATGGAACATCGGCGGGCACTAGAACAAGAGGCAGAGAGAGCAAGCACACACAAGACACAAACAACATCTCCATCACTGACTGACTCCTGGTGCAGGGTAATTTGGGAAGTAAGAGGTTAGAAACTTGAGAAGACGTAGGGAGGCATTGTTTGGGATTATTGGCAATGGGGTCATTTTGATTGGTTTAATTGTCAGGGGTTCGACGAGGCGATATAAGCATGATCTCAATCAGGTTGGTTGAGTTCTCGGGTTCGGGTTCTTGGTCGGGTTTATCACGTCGGAAAGGGCATGGGACGCCTGACGTGCATCTGTTTAAAGACTCTTGAACGGCGTTCACTTGCTTGTGTAGGAGGAAGGCCAGTGTCAAAGTCACAATATATCCTACGAAAGTAGAGATGCAAAGCGCTGTGTCAGCGGCAGACAAAGTCTGAATAATTGCCGTGCCAGCAGGCGGAAGGGATGCCATTTCCTGGCCGTAGACTGAAGACAAAGATTCACATGAATTAATTAATGGGAAGCTTCTAATGCAA
Source organism: Schizopygopsis malacanthus (assembly GCA_027474115.1). NCBI lineage: Eukaryota > Metazoa > Chordata > Actinopteri > Cypriniformes > Cyprinidae > Schizopygopsis > Schizopygopsis malacanthus. Next base: position 28,741,452 of record CM049866.1, read on the forward strand.
TACTTTTTAAGTTTAAGAACAGAGATCATTTTAAACATTCCTGTTGAGGAAGAGATGGTGGCATCGCTCCATATTCCTGTGGACAGTTTTTACTATATGTGTTGCTTGCAGCATCATAAAAGTGTTCCTGAAACAGACTTTTTTTATATATCCTTTATCATATTCAGGCTAAAATCTCAAAGAAACAAATTTAAATGTCATAGAAACCGCCTGTCATAACATTGCAAGTATGACATGAAAGTGCGATGCAAACAATGACTTTCTGAGCCTTTCTTGGAAGATGGATCACTATGCCAAGATAATTCTGTTTTCTGATTGCTTTAGTAGGGAGTTGCCTAAGGGAATATATCAAACTAGTTATCTTAATTTGCACAATGGTCATGCAGTTATTTGGGTTAAAAACAAACTTCTTCTTTTAAAAATACCCATGTGTATCAATCATGTGAGCCACCAGTATGTTAATCATTTGTCTTCTTGTGACATCTGTAAGGGTTTCTGTTTCTTGATACTCCTTTAGCACTACTTTAACACCAGACTTGAACTTTAGCACATCTTCAACCATCTAATAAAAAATAAATAAAAACATGAGCATGGTGATTTACAAATTTCTACAGACCCGGAGGGGGGAATTTTTTTTACCACATAAATTACATTCTGTCATGTTTACTCACCCTTATTTCGTTCCAAACCCATAGGACTTTAGTTCATCTTCAGAACACAAAGATATTTTTTAATGAAATTCAACAGTTTCCTGACACTCCACACAACTACCACTTTAAAGATCCAGAAAAGATAGTGAATATCATTAAAATAAATCATGTGACTACAGTCGTTCCATCTCAATTTTTATGAAGCATCGTAAGTGCTTTATTTGAGCAAAATATAACTCTCCAACCCATATTCACAAGAACACCTTGACACGTGTGTTGTGTTGCCATGAGAGTTGTTACAATGCTTTTGGAGATCAATAGTTTGTAAATAAAGTGTTAAATGATGGTAAAATATTTTTTTTGCACAAACCACAGCACTTGAAAAACAAAAGTTTTACAAGTGTGGAATGACAAAAGTGAGTAATTAATGACAGAATTGACATTTATGGGTGAACAACTCATAACAAGCTTTGTTCTAACCCGTTTAGGAGACAGTGCAGATGTGTCCTCAGTTCTTTGTCAGGGACTACAGTCGATGCACTTGAGCTGTTGCTTGAGTCAGACGTCTCAGACATGGAAGACAAGGAGTCTGAAAATTCATTCAGTTTTCATTGTTTTTTTATTTATTTTGAGTGCTTGACAATACTTTCAAATTTAATAAAACTCAAACTTCTGTGAAAACTGTCATCACCACAGTGCCTTGCCCAAATTATTTTGTTATACAGGTGCATCTCAATAAATTAGAATGTCGTGAAAAAGTTCATTTATTCCAGTAATTCAACTCAAATTGTGAAACTCGTGTATTAAATACATTCAATGCACACAGACTGAAGTAGTTTAAGTCTTTGGTTCTTTTAATTGTGATGATTTTGGCTCATATTTAACAAAAACCCACCCATTTCAACAAATTATAATATGGTGACATGCCAATCAGCTAATCAACTCAAAACACCTGCAAAGGTTTCCCGAGCCTTAAAAAAATGGTCTCTTAGTTTGGTTCACTAGGCTACACAATCATGGGGACGACTGCTGATCTGACAGTTGTCCAGAAGACAATCATTGACACCCTTCACAAGGAAGGTAAGCCACAAACATTCATTGCCAAAGAAGCTGGCTGTTCACAGAGTGCTGTATCCAAGCATGTTAACAGAAAGTTGAGTGGAAGGAACAGATGCACAACCAACCGAGAGAACCTCAGCCTTGTGAGCAGTGTTGGGAAGGTTACTTTGGAAATGTAATAGGTTACAGATAACAAGTTACCCCACTTAAAATGTAATAAGTAGTGTAACTTTTCAATTACTTTATTAAAGTAATGTAACTGATTACATTTGATTACTTTTCTACATTTCTAATGTTTTCAACTGTTATCATTTTCAAAGATGTTAACCAGGGAGGGTTAAACATACAGTAGTGTTTAACAATGATTATTGTCAGACTTTCGAAATCTTTCTCACTTGAATTAAGATTATAATATTTTAATTTTAAAGGAGACACTGGATGAAAAATATATTAATTTGCATATAAATGTGTTTTAGGAGTTTGTCAATTATCTATGAAGGTAGATCAGTAGTAAAACTCGAGAACTTGTCACATTAATATTTGTAAATGGAAGTTTACACGCAGAGTCCTGATGCGAAACGCTGAATCTTTCGATTTGCACACACAGACAATAATCAAAACACCCATGTTTCGAAGTTGAAGTTGCAGATTAATAGTTACAAATTTGTAAAATGGCATTCACATAAACAAAATGACAGACACAAATGTGTAAGACATATTTACTTTTGCACTTTACTTCAGTTTCGCTGTACAACCTCAAGTCGGCGCTTACAACCTCTCAGATCTGGCAGTACAAGTTCAAATCCTAGCGCTTTGACTTTAGCTACTACTTCTGCGATATTCCTGTTGCAAAACTGACTTGTGCACTTGTAAATGCAGATGCGAAAGAGCAGAAGGGGTTGAAGCCGTTTTATTGGTCGATGCTTGACCAATGAACAACGCCAGCCAGTGCGACTTGGTATGCTGGAAATAAACATTTTTATGCATATATGAGTTATTGTTACAACTCTTGGACAATATTTTCATTAAATATCATTAGTTTTAACGGGATTTTATATTACAGTAAAAGAGTAGCAAAGTCGTTTATTGGTTGGAGTCAGCCAATGAAATGGGACGTTTTTGTACGCGATGACGTCACTACATAGAGCAGATCGCTCCGTTTTGGTGTTCAAGGTAGAAGCCTGTCATCCTACCTGTCATCGTGGTGGAGGCATCAAGCAATCCCAGGGTAAGTTTTTATTTTTAATAAATTAAGACAGTTTAAAAAATAAAATAATTATTATGTTTTCCTTGACTGATATAGCCTACTGTATTACTGATGGAGACTACTTTCCACACGAAAATAACGTTTTCCCTCAGATAGATATTTATTTATTTATTAGGTGTAAATGCTCAACACAATTCATTATTCAGGGCATTTTCTGAGGACATTTTCTCAGGGCATTTTAAATGAGGACAAGGTGATTAGAACGCCAACGTGAAGTGTTGCACCTTGTTATCACACTAAATGGGGTTTATTTTGAGTCAATTGCTAATTGACTGTACATCCTGTTTATTACACATCATAATGACGCAGGGCCGTGCAGAGACCTTTGGAGGGGCAGGTGCTCAAAATATAAAAGGGGCACATGAAACAAGGCTTTAAATAGGGCTGTGCACAAAATATCATAACAGCAATGTATAGTGATGCATTCCTTGCTGATACGCGTATTGATGCGGATGCTGTAAATACTGTAACAATAAAAGTAAAAGTATGAATAGATTTTAGTCAAATGACATTAAAATACCAGACCCTTCCACCCCCATGAAACTTTTCTCCCTCAAATAGCACGAACGAAGTGAACACATGCACCTTTGTTTATGGTGCTGCTGCTGTGTATAACGTTAGAAGTGGCGTTTGCTGCAGGCTAAACACAGCGATTTAAACAAAAGCTGTGCAATGCATGTTCTCTTCACGTTGTTCTTGTAAAATAATAATAATGATAAGTAAACAAGCATACCACTCCGCTGAGAACCCCACTTACTTAAGCTGCAACCGTAGCGCGGACGATATTGAAGTGGTGCCTGAGCGCGAGGGATCGTTCGGATGAGGTCGTCAGGTGAAAGGTTATCATGTGGGTGATTTTATTTACGGCTAAATTATTAATCATTAATTTTACTAATAGTTAGATTGGGCAGGCCTTCACAGAAGGGTGTTTAAAAAAAAAAAAAAAAAAAAAAAACATTGCCTTGACAAAAGGGCATTTTGGGCAAAGGGGCAGGTGCTCAAGCACCCTCCGCCCCCCCCTCTGCACGTGCCTGTAATGACGTATTCCAGAGTGCCGCGATGTGATCTTTTTACTACTTACCACTCCCCATGCCTTTACCTATTGAAAATACTAAAGCTTAATAAGACAAAAAAGGCATTGTTATGTTAGATGAACTGTAGGATTTACAATTAATTTACATTTCAATAACATTAATGTTTTTTTTATTAATAATAAACAAATATTCATATTTCATATTCATATAATATTCATATCTTTCAGGATTCGTTGTTGAACCATTTATTACAACGGCTGTCCACCCTGTAGTATAAACAGTTTAATGATGTTATATGCAATGTGCCTCTCATCCCTTAGGTGGCAATATAGGGTTTAAAAGGGGAGTTTGATATAGTCCTGGTGCTAGTTGACGAGAACAGTTCTGTTTGTGCTGTCTGAGTAATCACAAGTGTTCCTGTATGTTGAAAGCGATCTGATGTTAATAAAGCGGAGACGTTAACTCAACAAGTTGCTTTATTGAACATTACATGGTGTCAGAATTGAAGCGCAGTTAAAGCCATGGCAAAGTTTCAGCCCCCGGATAATTTTGACTTTAGCCACCCCGAAAGATGGCCAGAGTGGCGTCAAAGATTTCACCGCTACAGGATAGCCACTAAACTGGATAAGGAGGAGGCTGAAGTACAGGTCTGTACGCTGCTTTATTCAATGGGAAAAGAAGCTGAACAAGTGTATCAGACATTTACGTTCGGAGAGGAAGACCGAGAGGATTATGATGCTGTAATCACAAAGATCGATGACTACTTCGTACCCAAAGTTAACGTTATTCACGAGCGTGCACGATTCCACACGAGGGTTCAAAAGCCAGGTGAAATGGCAGAGGAATATATTTGCAGCCTGCATGAGCTAGCGAACACGAGTGACTTCGGAGCCGCGAAAGATGGAAATATTTGCGACAGGTTAGTGATTGGGATTCTGGACCGTAAGCTGTCAGAAAGGCTTCAATTAATGCCTGATTTGACACTCAGAAATGCCATAGATCTCGTGAGACAGTCTGAACAAGTTCGTGGACATGTTAACGAACAAGCTGCCTGCGTTAGTGCTCAAATCAGTGAGGTGGCCGGCGCTAGGGGGAAATCCCATTACAGTGAAAGAGGCAGACAGCACCTTGGCTCAAAACGAAACCAGACAGAGCATGCAACTGAGTGGAGTTGTAAAAGATGTGGCAGAAATCACAGAAAAGGGGAAATCTGTCCAGCAAAAAGTGCAGAGTGCTGCAAATGCAGGAAAAAGGGTCACTTCGCTGCAGTTTGTAGAACCCGAGCAGTGCATGAAGTCAACAAACCACAAGAGGGCAGCAGCATGACACATTTTCTAGGTGAGTTCACTCACATTGATGATAAATGTGGAGCATGGATAGTCACTCTCCCAATACAAGGCACGGAGATAGATTTTAAAATAGATACAGGCGCAGACATAAGTGTCATTTCTGAGAAAACCTTCTCTCTGTTGAAGTACAAGCCACAACTCAAAAGGGTGAATGTGAAACTTGAGAGCCCAGGGGGTGCATTGCACTGCAGAGGACAATTCAAAGCCACGACTGTCTTTAAAGATAAGCAGTACAGTTTTGAAACATTTGTTGTGACTGGGCATCATGTAAATAATCTTCTTGGTCGTGATGCTGCAAGTACGATGGAATTAGTAAAGAGGCTAGAAGAGATCCAACCCATTTCTTCTCCTTCTGAACTGGGGTTAGTAAAGATTAAACCCATCAAAATCCGCCTGAAAGAAGATGCTGTACCACACAGTGTCTACACTGCAAGACGGGTGTCTGTGCCCTTGCTTCCAAAAGTCCAGGCAGAGATAGAGAGAATGGTGCAATGCGGTGTCATAGAGGAGATCACTGAGCCTACTGAGTGGTGTGCTCCTATGGTGGCTGTCCCAAAGAAGACAGGGCAGATTAGGATTTGTGTCGATCTAAAACAACTAAATAAGGCTGTAAAAAGAGAGAAATTTGTGCTGCCAACAATTGATGACATACTTCCTAAGCTAGCACACGCTCAAGTTTTCTCACTTCTCGATGCAGCTAGTGGCTTCTGGCAGCTGCCACTGGATATAGACTGTGCCAAGCTAACAACATTTATCACTCCTTTTGGGAGATATTTCTTCCGCAGACTACGCTTTGGGATCACCAGCGCACCCGAAATCTTCCAACGGGAGATGTCAGCCATCCTTAAAGACCTAGAAGGGGTTGCGGTGTTCATGGACGATATTTTAGTGTACGGCAACATCCCTGAAGAACATGAGCACCGACTCCATAGGGCGCTGGAAGCCGTTGACCGAGCTGGTCTCAAGTTGAACACTGAAAAATGTCTGCTGCGACAGGGTCAACTCAGGTACTTAGGACACGTCATAGACAAGGAGGGCATACGCCCAGATACCACACAAATTGAAGCTATCACACACCTGGAAAAGCCAAAGAACATCTCAGAGCTAAGGAGAATGCTTGGAATGATTCACTACTTGGGCAGGTATGTTCCTCATCTCTCTGATGTCATTCGACCTCTCAACGAGCTGTTAAAATGAGATACAGTATGGTACTGGGGACCTGTACAAGAGGAGGCATTTAATCATGTAAAACGTCTAATCACAGAAGCTCCTGTTCTAGCATTCTATGATGTCAGAAAGCCCACAGTCGTCAGCGCAGACGCGAGCAGTTACGGTCTGGGGGGCGTTTTGCTGGAGGACTATGGCGGAGAACTGAAACCGGTGGCCTACTGCTCCAGGGTGCTGACTGATGCTGAAAAAAGGTATGCCCAGATCGAAAAAGAGTGCCTGGCAGCTGTGTGGTCCTGTGAAAAATTTTCACGGTTTCTGTATGGATTGGAGAGTTTCATCCTGCAAACCGACTATAAACCACTTATCCCGTTGATAAATGCCAAGGATCTCGATTCAGTTCCCCTGAGATGTCAAAGACTGTTACTGCGAATGATGCGATACAATCCTGTTGCACAATACGTACCCGGCAAACAACTGGTGGTCGCCGATATGCTGTCACGACACCCTCAGCCCACTATTTCGACAGAGGTTTCCGAACTAGGGCAAGAAGTAGAGACTTATGAGAATGCAATCAGTGATGCATGGCCAATCTCCCAAACGAAGATGGAGTCTGTGAAAAGAGAAACAGAGTTGGATTTCGAGCTACAAAGGGTGAGGAAATATGTGACTGATGGCTGGCCCAGGTATGCAGCCAATGTCCCTCAAGCCTTGAAATCATACTACAGTGCACGTCATCACATGTCAGTTTTCCAAGACCTAGTGATGTATGGTGACAGGATCATAATTCCCCAAAAGATGAGGTCCGATATACTCCAAAGGCTGCACAGTGGTCACCAAGGCATTGTGAAATGTAGGGAAAGAGCCAATTGTAGCGTGTGGTGGCCAGGCTTAAGTAAAGAAATCCAGCAGCTCATTAACAACTGCAAGGATTGTCTAGAATCAAGACCTACACAGAGGAAGGAACCACTTCTAACCACTCCTTTGCCAGACCGTCCATGGGAGAGAATTGGTGCTGATATCTGTGAAGTGAATAAGCAGCATTACTTGATAGTCGTGGACTATTTTTCAAGATATAGCAACATAGCTCACCTTCAGGACTTGTCAGGGGAAACGACACATGCTTGCTTAAAGAACATGCTTAAAGAACACGATGGGGCTGTCCTAACGTTCTGTTTACAGACAATGGACCACAGTTTAGTGGAAGAGTTTTTAAGGATTTTGCGAGAGACTATGATTTTCAGCACATTACTTCGAGCCCTTATTATGCCCAGTCAAACGGAGAAGCCGAGAGGGCAGTGCAAACGGCAAAAAAGATTCTGAAACAGTCTGACCCATTCGCAGCTTTGATGAGCTATCGAGCTACACCATTCAAGCTACAGGTGTAAGTCCCGCACAGCTTATGATGGGAAGACAAATTAGAACCACAGTTCCCACGTTGGAGTCACATCTGCAGCCGAAGTGGCCTGATCTTCAGCAAGTGAGAAAGACAGATCAAAAGGCCAAACGAACCTATAGAAAGTATTAAAACAAGAGGAACAGTGCCCGATCATTGCCTGAGATTCCACCCGGTACCTCCGTGGTAGTGAAACTAGATGGTGAAAGAGAGTGGGTAAAATCTGGCACTATACTGGGGAAGTGTGAGACACCACGGTCTTACCTTGTTCAGTCTGAGACTGGAGTACTCCGACAAAACCGACGTCATCTAATGCCCACAGTCAGTGGAAAATAACAGCCACTGGTACAAAAGGAAACTAATGGTCAAGATTAACATGTGACCACTACACCTGATCATGCCCCAGACATTCAAGTGCAAGAGGAACAATCAGAAGCTTGCTTACCCGAGTCTGATTCCAGCCTCACTACAATTACTTCACCGCACAGGAAAAAAACTAGGTCTGGACACGCTGTCACAATTCCACAGAGATACAGAGACTTTGTGTGAAAAAAATAAAATAATAATAATTGAATGAATAGAGAAAGAAAATACATTTGAATTTGAAATTGAATATTCTTATAATCTTCAGTAGTTTCTTGGTTCAATGTTAAACATGTTAAGTAACTCATAAGGAAGGGTGATGTAGTATAAACAGTTTAATGATGTTATATGCAATGTGCCTCTCATCCCTTAGGTGGCAATATAGGGTTTAAAAGGGGAGTTTGATATAGTCGTGGTGCTAGTTGAGGAGAGCAGTTCTGTTTGTGCTGTCTGAATAATCACAAGTGTTCCTGTATGTTGAAAGCGATCTGATGTTAATAAAGCGGAGACGTTAACTCAACAAGTTGCTTTATTGAACATTACACACCCGTCTGTCACTTTGGCTGGAACGCATTCCTCTTGACATTGACTTAGAATTTACATGTTCTCAGGAGCTGGTCATTTTTAGTGCCATCTCAAATCAAATACCCATCCCGAATGAACTGTATGATGCACTTTATCAATTACACAAGATGGCAGTAAGAAATACTAACACGGATCCACACATCATGGTTTCCCAAGAGAGTGGAAAAAATGGCCGTCCACAGATTCTGATTTCTGAGGACTCTGTATCCTAACTCCTTACATTAGGATTGCTTGTGACATATATTGCAAGGTTGCTAGGGGTGTCCAAGTTCAAAATTCATAGACGCATGGTGGGCTGGGGATTGTCTGTGAAGGCAACCTACAGCAACATTGCAGATGCAGAGCTAGACTCACTCGTGGCAACAATCCACACAAGCAATCCGAATGCAGGTTACAGAATGATGATGGGTCTGCTGAGAGCACAAGGTCATCGGGTACAATGGGATAGAGTTCGTTCTTCAATGCATCGAGTTGACACTGCAAGCATTGTTTCCAGGATGTCACAATTAGGATGTGTGGTTAAGAGTTTGGCCTACTAATGCCTGTCGTATCTATGCATAGATACGACAGGCAACACTGGATCTAACAATGCCTTACAAAAAGAAGAGTTAATCTTAAAAAATATAAAGCGCATACATAAACCCATATTGGAAATATAAGAGTTATCGGATAAGCATGTTATAAACTTCTAAAACATTGGTGTTTCATATTTTAGAGCAGTCACTGTTATTTATGAAATAAATCAATGAATTCTATGTGGGAGTGTGTGTGAACAAAATCAGATGTAGTCCCCTTTATAATCCTTAACATTTTCATAAGTAACTGTAATTTAATTACACGTTTTTTCTCAGTAACTGTAACTGATTACAATTACTTTTATTTTGTAAGTAAATTATGTAATTCAGTTACATGTAACTAGTTACTCCCCAACACTGTATATAATCCACACTCAGTGTGTTACAAAAGTAACACTGAGTCAGTGTTTACGTTCATGAGATAATTAGTTTAGTAATTGAGTGATGATTGAGGATTAGTGATGAACTGTTAAATGATGAGCTGTTAACAAACTGAATCACTGAGAGAAAGAAAACAAGAACAGAAAAAAGAGACGAGACGAGAAATAAAAGAACTACAACTGACTTCAGCCACAGCCTTGAAATCAACACAAGATAAAAGAAGACATGAAATCTCTGAAGATCTCGGCAGAGGATGATGAAACTACTCCACAAACAGCATCACCAGCTTCACTCATTACTAACCAGATTGATATTAGATGTTGATGTGTTAGTTTTGTTTGAATTATAATTATCGAGGTCAGTGTTTGCTTTAGTTGGGCTCTTGACTTAAAAACATTACAATTATTTCTGCTGCCATAACTGTGTTTGTTTAGACATGCTAGTTATGGCCAAATAAATGTAAAACAAGCGAACAGAAAATATGATCAGGAGTTGGTTACGTTTTGATAAAGACATAATCGGCGTATGGTGGCTTGAGTAACTTATTTAATTTCAAGTGTAGTCACTGTTAAATGTATTGGTTAATTTTGTTCTTGATCTTATGATATGCATAGTTTAAGCTCTGACAGTTTTAAGATTAATCTTTTTAATTACACTTTTACTTTTCTTTATCAAACACACTCAGAATCAGCGAATGAATCTCAACAATAGTGACAATCAACATGAAGCTCTATGTTGCAGTGCATTCTGGGAGCACCAATCTAGCGACATGATACATTTTACAGCTGTCTCAGTATTTTATTTTATTCTATTTCCTTTTGTTTTGCTATTTTGTTGTGACTTTTAGTATCATGTTTTGTGATGTTCACAGATTATCTGTTTATCTGAATATGTTGATTGTCACCGTTGTTGAGATTCATTCGCTGATTCTTGATGTCTGTATGATAATGCAGCCTCAAGTTTCTTATGCTGATTTACTTTTAAAAGTCTTTCAGATTAATCTTAAAACTGTTGGATCAAGCATTAGATTTCATGTGAACAAAAACAACAATTTTAACCCATCAATGACTGCTCTGAATTATATCACTTATGAAAGTCACAAAATGCTGATGCTTTCTTTACTGAAACATAACCATCAACACCTAATTGTCATAACTAACATGTCTAAACAAACACAGTTATGGCAGAAAAAAAAATTGTAATGTTTTAAGTCAAGGGTCAACCTCCAAAATACTTTAATGAAAGACAATTTTACTAAAGATTGATTAGTGTGCACGAGAAATGTTTGATTTTATGATCCATGAGGATTGAGCTGCAAATGAAGAACAAAAGAGGTCAAAGGTCACCTCAGAGGTCACAGATCATCAAATATATTTGTATAAAAACTGTTATATCAGCACATGACAACAGAATAAATGAGAACTATAGGATATAACGTCAAACTGAATTACTCATAAAAGTCATAACCTCAGGATCGTTTTGTTTGGCTTTCTCCCACAGGCATTCCCAAATAGCGATCACTTTGAGATTGTAAGTGTTACGCAAACCTTTCAGCTTGTTATCAGACTGTCTTCTGAATACACCGGAAAAAGGTATTTTTGACACGGATTTGATTAGTTAGAATTAAAACGACAGTTATAACCGTGCCAGAAACCCCCCAGGAATTCCAAAGCTATTCTATCATCGTTAAACTCCTGATATCCATCCACATGATAAGGTCCAAATCTGACTTCGCCGTGATTTAATGCGTGATGTACGTCGACATTTTTGCTTGCTTTAATATATTCCAGCCACTGTATTGACGGACTGGAATATGCTTTGTATTGATTAAGATAGGCGTTTTTGGTCGTAAAGGCTATTGTGTCTTTGGTTAAAAAAAGTGTTTTATACACTTTCATAGCACACCCCGCAGGCGTTACACAAACGAATGGATCCAAGTTTGTACACTCGATAAACTCCTTTCTGTATTTTATGCACCCCTCCCGCAATAAAATTACATCATTTTTGCAATACATCGCAAGTTGTTTTTTGAAGTCAATTACCTGACTACGCTCTCATACCATCTGTCAAATTTTTCACGGTCATGCTCAGACATTGTATCATGGGCGTAACCACCATATACTTTGGGGGGGACATGTCCCACGTTTAAATGGCTCAGTATTATAGCAAGGTTTCTAGCATGATACCCTGAAAATAGGCTGAATAATGAACTGCTGGAGTCACAGACCAAGGAGTTCCCGCACTTCCCACTCCATTGATAAGCCTCTATTCATTTGTTGATGGCCTGGCCTGTTTGTTTTTACGATCTGATCCGCGACTGAACGGATTTAAGTTGACACATTGATTTGAATGGAAACCTATCTGATCCGGTGCCGTGGATTCGAAAGCTTAATTCTGGTGGGGAAAAAAACTTTTAAAAGGGGTCCATTTACTCTGTCATCAGTGTGTGCAGTTATTTTTTTCGACTAACGTTACCCCCGTGTGTCGTGTGTGTGTGAGAGAGAGAGAGATAGATATTGACTGATGTTTTTAAAATTCACTTGGCACTTAACAGGCTTGGTAAAGTCAAAGCAAATAACACTCGCACCAATAAAAACAGAATATTCAATGCATCAAATTAAAATGATCATTAGGGTCAGTCATTGTTCTTCTAGTACAATAATAGTATCTGGTCATAATGCAGGCAGCACAGAGAGAGGGAGAGTGACAGACATGATGGAGGGAGACAAACAGAGACCTGCTCAGAAGATGAACAGGTAAAGCATTGCAATATGAGCCTCTAAACAACATAATAACATTATTTTTAACCACGTCATCAGTAAACTAGTAATAAGAGCACAATATACAAATTTAAATGACCATTTAGGTCAGTCATTATTCTTCAAGAACAATACATGTATATGGTCATAATGCAGGCAGCACAGAGAGACAGAGAGAGGGACAGTAACTGTGTATGTGTGTGGGGGGAAGGGGGGTAGGCATAGTATAGTTGTAAGTTTGATTTCATGATTGATATGATTTAATTCACATGAAACACACAATATTTAAACCAAAATGCTTTAGGTATGTAAGTTTTCCTCATTGGAAGCCATCCCATTTGCTGCTATGTCAGAGAAATTGCAGACTGTTCTTTCAATGTTAATTCAAATGGTCAATGTATTCCTCAAAACTATGTTCTAGATGAGCAAATCTTTATCAATATATGAAAATTGTGAATTGTGGGAAATGCACTTAAAAAAATATATCTGGGGAAGGGCTCACATTTGGACCCCCCCAATATCTATACCATGGTTACGCCCCTGCATTGTATGATATCCGTAATGTTCTTTAGACGGATATGGGCCAACATAATCTGCATTTTGCAAACGATTAAAATGATGGGGAAATAACACTTTTGCATCGGTGTTTAGGTTTAAAGCAGAGGTCATTTTTGACAATTTCATAGGCAAGAAACTGTAACTGTCTATGTATCTCTGTTTAAACGCTTGATCGTACATATATACGAGTCTGCATCCTTGGAATATGATTTTTGGTGTCAATCTCTGACTTGTGAAATACTCTAACAATATATAAGAATCGAAACTTGAAGCATTGTATGCTATAAATGTAAAGTCTGCAAATTTTGGACGTCTGAAATGTTTGATCATTTGATCCACGCAACCAAACCCTTCAGCTGTAAACACTTCACCCTCTTGCGAAACGGCACACACATAATTTGCTGTATGTTTTCCATTTATATCATGCATTCTCTCGAAATCAAAATAAATATACTTATCACTATGCTCGTCGCGTTTTAGGGGTTTAACATAACAACTATGATGACCTTCGTCTATTAGAATGTCGTTGCAGTGCGAACATTTGCCCGTGTACATGTGTGCGATAATAATTTATCACCCGACCATTTTGCTCTACTGTCTGCAACATCTGTCGCAATATTTTACGAGGTCGCACCTAGACCTCAATCCGTCACTTTGCGGTTGTTTATGCATTTCATAACAGAATTCAGATCTGCAATATCTCGCGCAATCCTCGCACTGCATCCATTTCTTGGGATGCATGTGACACTGAGGCGTGTTGCATACGTTACACGTGAATTTGCAATAATGTAAACTACGATCGTTAAAACCTTGATAACAGTACTCGCAGACATAACCGTAACCTAAGAATGCCTTCACATTTTTTATCATGTAGTAATGTTCATGTAGATATAAGTGTACGGTGTTCTGATGTGTTTAATCTGTATTTTTATACACTTCCAATTTACCTAAAGACGATCTATGAAAGATAACTATTTTTAAGTCTAAGCCCGTTTCGAATTTAGATACGTCGTGAAATGCAATTTTATCTTGGGGCTCGTAACCCAGATCTGTGTGTATGTTTTTGGCTATTCTGATCTGCTCCTGATCAAGACAATGAGGGTTTAAAAAATGAGCTAGACAAATACTGAAACACATATTGTCTGTTATATTTTTCGGAACGAAAAGATGCATCTTATTTTTTTGGATTAACGTATTGTGTGCTAAATCGGTTAATTTTCTACAACCTCCGTCTTGTCTGTTCCGTGCCACCGAAACACATAACTGTAAAGCAGAATCACAACACACATCTGCGTTGCTTTGAACCGCTCGTTCGATTTGATCGATAAATGTATTAACATTATGATTATTATCTGGTGTTAGATCCGCATTGATATCTGTGGGGAGACTCTCGCCTTGCAGAGAGAGACGCTCATAAAACCGGTTTCACCACCCATCAGCCAAGAAAAGTCTACGATTTCTTTCAAAATGTCCTGCAAAAAGATATGATGTGCTGCATAATCATCTGTGGCGATTTCGCGGAAGTTTAAAGTTCTACGAATTTCTAAACCGTTAAATCTCTGTCTTGGGATAATTGTAAAATCACCCACGCGGCCCCCTTCGCTTACTAGTCTGTCTATAAAATTTTGTCCGAGACCCATATCTGGAGCTGACGGATCGTAACGTGAAGCTTCATCATTAGACGGACCTCCGCCGATCTGTGCACCGTCATTTATAGATACACTCAACCATGCATGCTGTTCGTCTATGATTTTGTGTAATCTTTCGACTATGTTAAGCGAATCTGTTGGTAACATTTGTAACTGATTATTAATAAGTTTGTGTAATTGATCAACGTTATTTTGAAAATCATGTCTAGGTTTTGACGATCTCTGTTCATCTTCTGATACGCTGCCATGTAAGTCATCGTGACATCTTTTACTGCTCATTTTGAAAAATGTATTTTAAAATCAGAAATACAAAAATGGTTCAAACTTAAAGACAAACGTGTGCCCCCCCTCTTGAAAACACCATAGTTTCTCACAACTTGTTATAAGTAGATGTGACAAAAATAAACACTTACAGCATAAAATCACAAACAACTTTTTGCCAACAACATGTAAATTGAAATCAATAATAAACGGTTACGATTCAACATATATGAAATTACTTAAGTCGAACAAACAACAATTCAACACTTATATGAAATACTAATAAAACAATAACAAACGCTAATAATTGTAGGAAAATACAACGCCGGTAACATACAAATATTGTGAGGTTAAAATCAATTAATAAAATTGTAAAAGAAAATCACCGGCTTAATACATTTTTCATTATTACTAAACTTATATGAAAAAACACTAATATTTGTATGAAAATTTAATGACGGTAACATACAAATAATGTGAGGTGTAAAATCACCGGCTCAATACACCATTCATTAATACCTTATTACTAGCTCCTAAATATACGTTGGTACAATTCGGACATCATCCTTTGTAATAGATTCAGATGCTTGGATATCAATGATAACGCGTTTACCGTAAGATTCTGCTCTGTGATTAATAATCTCATATCCTCTGGCACACTGTCCAAACGGTGACGAAGCTGCGCCAATTCGGCATACAGCTCATCGTGGCAGTGTCTCCAAAAATCTGCTGTGTGACGCAACGCTTCTGTGTGTTGTTGTTGACATGTGATAATATTTGTTAAAATCGCAAATTCATCAGCTTGCGTGTTAACCGCAATCTCTTCAACTTGCCTGTAAGATAAAGGTTGTCCTGTAAGATCAAAAATTCTCTCAAAATACCGATTAACCCGGTTCAAAGCATCGTGATCAAGCCTTCTGTTTAAATCACGGTCGCGGAACAGCGGCTGGGGTATTTCGTGCAGCAATTCCTCGGCCTCGCTCTCCGTATCACTGAAGGAAACCTGGTCCCATGCGTGAAGCATGGAATCAGACCAGACGTTCAGAGCTCGCTCGTCGTAATCTTGTTCTGTAAAAAGAATAACAATAACCGTTTTATTATTTTATTAAATAAAAGTCAAACATAAAACGTAATAAATAGGTTTTCTGTTATAACTCTCACCATTATTCTCTGAAGTCCTTAAACGACTCGTGGACGGCGTCTCATCCGTATCCTGCCCGGATATTCTAATGCGTTTTACGCTTTTTCCGAGCCCGTACTGAGGAATCGACTTACGTTCACTTGCACAGCCTGCGTATGTGTGAACTCTTTCCGCTGTACACGGATTGCGGGAGGGGACGGTTCCTGTGACATTGTCCGGATCATGACACGTTTTCGCTCTGACTAACGGCTCTTGCAACACATCCTCTGTAGGTGGAATTATCGCACGGCTGCCGTCATCATTGTGTGTGTCTGTTAAATTTCGTAAACATACATTTTATGAGTTACTAAAACTTTTAACGCTGCTGTAGAAGATCAAATTGTCTTTATATCTTACCATCAAGAACTTCAACGTCATCCCCACATACACTCGGATGGGTTTTGAAGGATGTTAATCCTCTTAAAATTATGTTAATCATGTACTGAGATATGAGTATAATTAACATATCAATATATAATCAATTGTTAAATGGGATTTTTTAGTATGCTTTCTGGAGAAGTGTGGTATGTGTGTGGGTGTGAGCAACTGTAGGAGAAGGGGGTTAGTAACTAAAGTGGGTGCGGTGGAATGTGAAGAGCTGGGTTCTGGGTGGGGGTTCGATCTTTACATGTTGTTTTGCAGAGACTAGGAGACAAAAAGGTGATGGCTGATTGGAGGATCCAAGGGTGGACCCCCCTCCCCCAGAGAAGAAGGAGGCACACGTGGACACCTACTATAAAATATTCTGTTGGAATGTATTGGGGGTTGGTTCTTTGTGAGGCTTGTGCCTGAGAACAACCCAGCGTGCTGTTCTGATCAATAAATTTCAATACTTTTTATAGATTGCCTTCCTTCAATTTTGAACATGCAGGACATTTGAAGTCCAACAATTGGTGACCCCGACGTGATTGAAGAAAAAGGCTGTAAACCATAAGGGGCCGTTGAAGGCCAGAAGTTCCGGGACGGAACGAACTCGGGTTCAACACACGGTCGACCGATTAAAATAAGGTAAGCAGAAACCTGTTAAATCAAACTTCTGCAAATTGGATATTCTAAATTTCTTGTGTTGAATTTGAATTGTATTCCGTTCCATTTGTTAATTAGTAAAATATTGATATATATTGATCAGAAAAATTGGTAAAAACTGTGGGGTTAAGGAAACCACCCAGTGGGGTTACGGAAACCCAGTTAGATAGGTAAAAACTGTGGGGTTAAGGAAACCACCCAGTGGGGTTAAGGAAACCCAGTTAGATAGGTAAAAACTGTGGGGTTAAGGAAACCACCCAGTGGGGTTAAGGAAACCCAGTTAGATAGGTAGTCACTGTGGGGTTAAGGAAACCACCCAGTGGGGTTAAGGAAACCCAGTTAAATAGGTAGTCACTGTGGGGTTAAGGAAACCACCCAGTTGACGGCCGTATTAAGGTAAAAAGAAGCCGCCCGAGTAAACGGCCGTATTTTTTGTAGAAATATAATAAGTGTTGTTTGTCATTAAATAAAATAAAATGTCTGAATTTGAGAGAGAATGTGAGGAGTATGGATGTCCCCCTGTAACAACACAGTGAGGAAATGTGGTAGATATGTTGTTGGCTCAATCGGAGCCTAAAAATCATAAAAAAGAGAAGAAAATTTGGGAAAATAAATGGAGTCAGATATGTATTGAAAACGGGTGGGATAATCCCGATAAAATGTCGGTGGCATTAGCACCAAGAGTTGAAAAAAACTAAAAATATACCATGAAATTGGCTTTGTTGGCTATTTGGCCATCATCCAAGTTGCTGACATTGTGATCCAAATTGTTAAACTGAATTATTGATAAAGAAAAAGATAAAAACTGATTGATTTTTCATTCCCAGAAAGAGAATGAGACCTGTTGGTGTTTTTCTCTTTTGATCTGTGTGTGTGTGAGAGACAGAGAGAGAGAAAGGAGGGGCCCAGTGTGTGTGAGACAGAGAGAGAGAAAGGAGGGGCGAATGTGTGTAAACACTGCTGGCAGTGAAGTTAAAAGGGGAGAGGGAGAGAACAGGATGAAAATCTCATCCAAAGCAGAGTAAAATATACAAAGTTGATGAATATTATGGTAATCCAAATGAATGGAGCAATGAGAAAGATTAATTATTAACTAGAAAACACATTGGTATTATTTTAAAATATTTGAGAAAGTCTAACCAAATTCTATAATAAGTGATAAGTCCTCCGCCCAGCAAAAATCCAGGTGGAAATCAGGGGTCGGATGCTTTTAGTGATCCTCGTCTGATGAGCCTGGTGAAGATTAACAAGTAATTAAAGGGCTGGGATTAGAGAGGTAAATCACTGAAGGAAACAATAATAATAATAATAATAATAAAAGTAATAATTCATTATATTAAACAGGTTAATAAATCTGGCTTTCAAAGATGTCAAACTCCAGTAGAGTTCTTGGCAGCTAGAAATCCAGCCTGTAATGAAACAATAAGGGAGCTCTCAAGGAAGTGGGCAGAGAGAACAAAGAAATTGGCTACTAAGTGGCCGGAAGGGGGAACATTTGATGTGGCAATGTGTAAAGAAATAGAGGTCTTGATAAAAATTACAAGACCAATTACACCTTCAAAAAGAGAAATGAAAAAAGAGAACAAGAATTAGGGGTATTAACCTTGTTCAAACTAAATGGAATTAAACTAATACAATTGGAAAAACAAGAAAGAGAGAATAAAAACAATGAAACAAAAAGAATATTAAATTTCGCATCAAACCCGGTGAGACTGGATCAGGTTATTATTTCAGATGTGCTGCAGAATGGGAATGGTTGAGGAAAATAGTTTGAATAACCCCATAACACGTGACATTTTCAGATCAGCAGTGATGTCAGGGGCCCCCAATGGTGTAAAACAGGCCATGGAAGGTAACCCCGATATACCAGTAGCAACCAATGAAGTATGGGAAAGACACTTAGTATTTCACATTGATAGGACAGTTGATAAACTGCATAAAGAAGAGGAGGAGCTAGAAAAGACAAAAAATCAACTATTAAAGCTACAATTAGACTTAGCCAGAGCTAGTGGTTCAAAGAAAACCAAGCAAATGTCTCAGCAGTCTGTGAACGACCCACCTACCCCTTCAGTTATTCCCCCATATTTTGGGTATGACCAGGGACCAACATACCAAACACCATGGTCACAGATGGGTAATTGGGGAGGAAATAGAGGACAGAGAGGTGGCAATATGGGATTTAGAGGCAGACGAGGCAGAGGTGGGGAGCAACAGAGGGGAGGGGGGTGTTTTTTGTGTGGTAGCCCTGATCATTGGAAAAATGAATGTCCCTCACAGCAAGGGGGCGGCCAATTCACAGGGCCACCTGCAGGGGGATGGGGTCCTCTCAGAGGTGGACCTGGTGGTCGTGGCAGGGGACCACATGCCTCACAATACCCGGGGCAACAACACCCGTCTCCAGCCAACCTACAGGCGCCTATGCACCCAACATGGGGCCCGGAGGGAGACGCGGGGGATTGTTGAAGGGGCCCACAGAGGACCACCGTGAGGGGAATGGCTGAACCCCTCATGGAAATAGTGGTTGACAACAAACCACTAAGGGCTCTGGTGGATACTGGAGCTACATACTCCACTGTAACAAGAGGCACAATCACAGATAAAGATCTAAGTGATAAAACAGTGGGAGTCATGGGTTTCTCTGGTGGGTTAGAACATTGGCCAATGACAAAACAATTAACCGTCCAGGTTGTGAATCAGAGCTTACCACACTCATTTCTGTACTCCTCTAACGCTCCTGTACCTCTGCTGGGAAGAGATCTGCTTATCAAATTGGGAGCCAGTATTTTATGTTCACCACAAGGGGTAATAGTGACTTTTCCAGATGGCACACAGGTTAATTGCTCACAGACTGCTCCAACAGGTTGCAGACAGAGTGTTTTACTAGGAGGGCCATTAAAGGAGGCAGCTGACATTTATTGGGTAGAATTAGGCATTTCTCCATCCCCAATGAGTGTAGTGACCCTGTATAACAACCACCGACCATGGATAATGGACTTAGATGTTTACTTACCACCCATAGACCCACTACACTGTACATTATTTTACGACAGAAATGACACAGTCGTGTACCAAGAAATGTTTAACAGCATAGAAGGGGATAGATGGCGTCTCACAGGAGATGGCATATTTATAGGAAAAGAAGGAGATGTAGCCCCCATCGTTTTGACCTCAGAACAGCTAAAATGGTATGAAATGACAGACACAGCCGCCCCACACATCTCTATGGCATTACACCCAGGCCATGAAGCTAGAGAATTAGGAGGTATGACTAAAAGGGTAAGGGCTGTTGCAGATTGGGAGCCCACTGACATCAACATGGTATTATATTCTCACACTGCTAATTAAAAAACTGAAGATATGGGCGTGTTAACACATAAACAAATTTCACTATCTCAAATTTGACCCCAGCTCACCAATGGTTTACATGCATTGATCTGGCAAACGCATTTTTCTGCATACCATTGTCTGAAGAATGTAAGTCATGTTTGGCGTTCACCTACAGAGGCCGCCAGTACTCTTATAACAGATTGCCACAAGGCTTTATCTTGACACCAGGGATTTTTAATAAGGTCGAACGTATGAATCTTACGTTGAAAATGAAATTGGCTAAAATCTGTGCACAGACCAAATTGACGTGGTTAGCTGCCCTTCCATTGGTATTAATGTCTGTACGTTCCTCTGTTAACATGATTTCTGGCTTTACACCTTTTGAGTTGCTTACAGGTCGTTCTTTTCCTGGACCTTCAACGCCATTGAGACCTGACCAGATCACACCATTGTCACACTGTGTTTATTTTGACAAACTAACTGCTCTGATTAAACAATTTTCCCAGCAGGTCACACCTGACACTGAACCAGAACCGATTCCTCCGCCAACCGAGTGGGTCAGACTGAAAAGATTCCGCAGGAAATGGAACGAAGCCAGATGGTCTGAGCCCCTAAAAGTCACTTCGAGGACCTCACATTGTGTTCGCCTAGCAGGAAAAGGCGACACCTGGTATCATTTGTCTTCTTGTGTTGCATGTGACCCCCCTAGCAGGTCTTTGGCACAAACTGCAGTGGACCTGAGGTCACAGGTCCAAGAGAGGGAGGGTGCTGGGAGTGAAAGTGCTGGAAAAATTACAGATTGTACATAAGAAAGGTGACATTTTTTCAAGCCCACCACAAGAACCTTTGGCACATTGTGTAAGCACAGATTATGCATATGGTGCAGGTATTGCAATAACATTTAAAGATAAATATGGTGTGGAGAAAGTGAAAAAAAAAAAAAAAAAAAAAAAAAAAAAAACCCCTGATGAATGTGCAGTGACGCAGGAAGAAGACGGCAGAACCATTTTTCATTTAAACACAAAAAGAAAGTGCACTGATCTCCCCACATACGGAGATTTCACCAACAGTGTAAAACACATGAGAGATTGGTGTGTAGAACATAGAGTGAAAAGTGTTTCTGCACCCCCGGCTGGGGTGTGGTTTGGACAAACTAGACTTCCAAAGAGTCCAGGACATTTTGAGAGAAGTTTTTACCGGAGTAGATATAGTCATAACTATATACTCATTATAATCATCGTTTAGGAATGCTTAGAGGTAGTCTTTAACTATATATAATCACATCTGTATTTACCTATAAATGTATGGTTTGATGTTTTGATGTTTTAAATTTCATTTCTACTAATTTTGTGTTTTAAAGAAGGTATAAAATGAGACTGTGGGAAAATTGGCCATGTATGGGTTTCCTCCTCATCATTGCCATCACTATAGTAGGCATACTTTTTGGAGATAAAAAATTGCAAGAAAAAAGTAATGTAATCAGACATAAAAGATCACTCATCACAGACGCGTGTCTGAAAAAATATGGGGGCATAGAACTAAATTATACCAAGGGGTCAACCACATCGTTCACATTTGATCTATGCAGTGTTATCAAATGTGGAGGACGGAAAAGCTCATGGAGAGGGTATGATGTTTATCTGTGTCAACTGGGATACCCAGGAAATCAGAGGTGGTGTCCTACATGGGACCACGTGCTACAGGCAACAAATAGGGATTTTCAAGGTTCCACAGATAAAGTGACCAGAGATGGAAAGGCAAAAATGGCAGGATATTTGAAATTACAAAGAGATTTTAGCTCGACACAAAATCCCATAACAATGTCTATATTGGAACTTAAACAGGATTTATATAAATCAAAGCCCACAGGAGTACCGAACCAGTGTTGGGGCAATGAGCAGGGACAGTTCTATCTGTTATTAGGAGTAGATGTGACTGGGTCGGATCCACTAGGGTTAGTTAAGATTAACTTTAGGGAACCACAGGTAAACATGACCACCACGAATGTTAATGTTACTAAATTAGCTGTCAGGGACCATCAAAGAAATGATAGTAGGTGAAGACTATACTAAATTAACCCCAGAAGACATAATAGAAAAGGCAACAGGCTATGGAGAGACTAATTTGTGGCTAGAATGGCTGGTTAACACAGCCAAAGAACAGAAAATAGATGACTGTGTAGCATGTGCAGGTGCCAGACCCAGACTGCACATTGAACCAGCTCCCCTGCATCCAAATGATACATGGGGATATAACTGTATGCTGTCACTAACAAGAGAAATGGGATCAATCAATTGCACCACATTGGCATCTATATTTCCCCCAATTTCAAACGACACTCTGACAGGCCCGTTTGTACCTAGACAAGATAATTACACGTGCTTTAACTTTACACCATCAAGTGCATCAATCAATTACGGACGCATTAATGAAGAATGGTGTAACGTTATAATAAGTGATAATGGAACAAAAATAGGACCGTGGGCAAGGGCAGGCCTCTACTACTATTGTGGTGACAGACGCCTGTTCACTAGAGTACCACCTAACACAAAAGGCTTGTGTGCTATGGTTAGATTAGGAGCACCTCTCACATTGATAGGAGAAAAAGTAGTAGAAATTAATAAAGGCACAACAGGGCAGATAACAAACCGAAGAAGACGTCATGTGATAAGAAAACGTGGGGCAATCATAGATCTGTCATTAAACAGTCCCACATATATAGATGCCATTGGGGTCCCAAGAGGAGTCCCAGATGAATATAAATTAGCTGATCAGATAGCTGCAGGATTCGAAAACATACCTATTATTGCTGCCCTCTTTCCAATAACCCCTAACAAAAACGTTGATAGAATAAACTATGTGCATTACAATGTTATGAGATTATCTAACCTTTCCAGAGATGCAGTACAAGGACTGTCTGAACAATTGGCCCCCACATCACTCATGGCTGTGCAGAATAGATTGGCTCTAGACATGCTGCTGGCTGAGAAGGGAGGAGTATGCCACATGTTTGGCGACTTATGTTGCACATTCATTCCAAATAACACTGCTCCAGATGGGTCAGTTACTAAAGCTCTAGAAGGTTTAAGAGTGTTATCCATAGAAATGAAGGAGAACTCGGGGGTAGACAACCCAGTGAGTCAATGGCTGGAAAGAGCTTTAGGAAAATGGAAGGCCTTAATATTATCCATTCTGGTCTCAATAGCAGTTTTTGTGTCCATCCTGGTAACATGTGGATGTTGTTGTATCCCCTGTATTAGGTCCTTGTGTAACCGTCTGATAGTGACTGCAATAGAAAAGAAGGACACATCCCCGCCTCCATATAGTATGCCACTACTTTCAGTCCAACAAAACTCTGATGGTGATGATGATGAGGAAAATGATGTGTGACCTCTTTCAGAGGTCAAGAGAGGGATTGAAGGATGTTAATCATGTACTGAGATATGAGTATAATTAACATATCAATATATAATCAATTGTTAAATGGGATTTTTTAGTATGCTTTCTGGAGAAGTGTGGTATGTGTGTGGGTGTGAGCAACTGTAGGAGAAGGGGGTTAGTAACTAAAGTGGGTGCGGTGGAATGTGAAGAGCTGGGTTCTGGGTGGGGGTTCGATCTTTACATGTTGTTTTGCAGAGACTAGGAGACAAAAAGGTGATGGCTGATTGGAGGATCCAAGGGTGGACCCCCCTCCCCCAGAGAAGAAGGAGGCACACGTGGACACCTACTATAAAATATTCTGTTGGAATGTATTGGGGGTTGGTTCTTTGTGAGGCTTGTGCCTGAGAACAACCCAGCGTGCTGTTCTGATCAATAAATTTCAATACTTTTTATAGATTGCCTTCCTTCAATTTTGAACATGCAGGACATTTGAAGTCCAACAGTTTCATCAACTGTATAAATGATAGAGAACATTGTTATTATTGTTTTTAGACATTAAACCAGACTTACATATCTCCTCAAGGATTTGTTCCAATCCTTCATCAAACTCGAGATTCTCAAAATCATCTGTAGATATTAATAACCACATGTAAAACAAATATTCACATTAAAATATTTAAAGAAAAAACCTATGAATAAAATACTTACCATTGTAATTGTTAGCCATTGTTCCGATGGTTGTTGAGGTATAACGGCGGCGTACAACAAGAAGTTAGATGTTACGTGTAATGAATAATTGTCAGGGTTCTGTCACTTCGGTCTAGTGTTATTCATGGTTTTGTGACAGAGCCCTGATACTCCCATCATGTCCGCGTTTTCATGTGAGCGCGCGGCTTCGAGTGTGCTCCAGTCGCGCGCTCTCTCGTCTGCGTGCCTTGTTTCATGTTGGAGCGTGGTGTTTGGATCCCGGCACTCATGTTTTGAGTTTCGGTCACGT
The DNA here is from genome assembly GCA_027474115.1 of Schizopygopsis malacanthus. NCBI lineage: Eukaryota > Metazoa > Chordata > Actinopteri > Cypriniformes > Cyprinidae > Schizopygopsis > Schizopygopsis malacanthus. The sequence continues at coordinate 28,766,416 of CM049866.1, forward strand.
GACGGGGTTCGGACACTCGCGCTCCATTTTCTGTCATTGTGTGAGTGCGCGGTCTCGAGTTCGCTCGGCACCGCGCACTCTTGTCCACGTGTGTTTTGTTGTGTTGCACGCAGTTTGTGTTTCTATCGGCTGCGTGCATTTATGTTGTCATGTCTTGTGTGAACACGTGGCTTATGAGTTTTCTCATTAGCTGCGTGTTCATGTCCTGTTTTGCACATGGCTGGTGATTTGTTTGCTGGCCATGTGTTTTTGTTTTGTGTGAGCACGTGGCTTCTGTCCTAGTTTTCTGTGTGCCACGTGCTCTCGTCAATTTGTCTTGACCCCACCCATCTTGTTACCTGGTTATTGATTAATTTTCCCCAGCTGCTTTCCCTCATTACCCTCATCATTTGCTCCCTTTATAATCTCCTTGTGTTTGCAGTTCCGTGTGGGTTCGTTACCATTTGTTAGATGTCGTCTGTGTCCGGTCCAGCCTTGTCCTGTCCAGCTTTGTCCTGCCCTGTCCAGCCTTGTCCAGCCAGCCAGTTTGTTTTTCCCCTACGGGGTAGTTTTTGTTTGTTTGTTTTATTATTCTAAATAAAAGCCCGTTAACCTCCTGCATTTGGGTCCTCGCATCATCCATTCCCCCCGATACCTGACAATAATGTTATAATTTGCTTTTTTTTAAAAACAGATCGGTGCGTGGGGGGCGTCTTAAGAAGTAAGTCGTAAAACACCCAACAGGGGTACCATACCATAAATATACAGCAATTTATACGTTGTGAGCTTAATTGTGAAATAACACAATCTAGCCGCTAAAAATCAGAGCTATATATCAGAGCTATAACAGGATATCTGTTTATTGATCTTGCGTGATGTAAACCACCCGTTCATATGTGACAATTAAACATTTGTGTCTGTGCGTGCGTGCGTGTGTGTGTGTGTTTACATTTACAGCTTATGTTTGCGGTGTGGAGGATAAAATATATATATATATATATATATATATATATATAAAACAACAACAACTAGATACTACAGTACATTAAGTCAAATTTAACATCAATTTCCTACATCAGAACATTTTATTAAAATAAACAACTTTCTCTATATATTTAAGTCTGTTGTTATCACCTTATTTATCTATCTCATCTCATCTTGAATTTCAGTTTGAAGTCACATTCACCTGTATGGTAAACATGACAACCTTAGTAAATGTATTTTATTTTCTAAAACTTTACCTAACTTTTAAATTCAACATAAACAAGGTTCAATAGTTTAGTCTTCCACGCTTTCCCTCCAAAACTCACAGGCGTGTGTCATAAATAGATTCAACAGGAGGTGCTCTGATCGCTGAAGTAAAAACCAGTCCCTAAAATGCCAGACCCTCTCAAAATCTCATTAAATTGCAAATGAGTGGTTCCGTCAGAGATTGCCTGTTGAATGTCGAATGTGTTCAAACTTTCAGTCGCATTGTTGCGCTGCGTGAAACATGATATTTAAAGCTCATCAAATGTTGTAAAAGGTTGCACATCTGTTTCAACTGATAACTAATCTCACGCCCTGAAAATCCAGAGACCCCCCCAAAAACATTTGCTTTCATTCCTGTTTAATATTTGTACGCATATAAAAATCTATACATTTTAACGGTTATAACGTTTCGTGAGATCGACAAAAAACAAAGGGTAAATAAAGGAATAGGCGAATTAAGCGTGAATAAACTAAACTAAATATGTTTAGAGGTGTTTGTTTAAAAAGTAAAATATAGGGCTACTAACAAACGCATCTAATGTTTTTAATTAACACATCTGATTTGTATTTATTTTTAGATGGTGGCGATATGTGGTTATTTGAAATTGTATTTAACTTTGTCAAAAACTAATTAGTTTTAACTTGTAATGATACAGGATTTTGACGAATGCGTCTGATACATTTTTGTTTATTTTCTCATTTGTAAAATTAGACTAAAACCTAGATTTTGATCTGTATCCTAGTTGTTTAACTAACGTGTCTTGATGTATGTTCTAAACTATTTTAAACAACAGTAGCACAATGGTTTAATTAATTAAGAAATGTAAAAGACTTATTAAAATAATCTTAGTTCTAATGTTTTAAAACACTACATGGATTAATTCCTTTAAATCTCCCCTTTGGGTCCTTCCTCCGGTGTTAGGGGGTGGGACGTTAGGCGCGGTCTGATCACGCCGTCCGTGAGCTCATTCTGATTTTGACAGCTTGGAAAGCGGTCGTCTCAATGCAAGGTGATCGGAACTTTTTTCTCTCGTTTTACTTACCGTTCAGCGAAGTTAGTGATAGACTATCTTAACAAATAGGCTATCTTTTGATGGCGGTGTTTTAACAAACGCCTCTGAGATTGTCTTCTTTCTTTTTTAGATCGCTGGTAAATGTATGAAGCTTTTTTTACTTCTTTTCACAAATTTTCTTGCGAAAAAACTTCTGTCTTCTTACTTACTTCTTAAAGTTAGGTTTTTTATTTTCTTTGGCAATCTAACTAGTTTTAAATTGTAATAATACAGACTTCTGACAAACGTATCTAATGTATTTGTTTTCACTATGTAGTATATTATTAAAAGGAGCTATTGTTTCAGCTCCGGGAATTAATTTATTAAAGATTAAATATTGCTTTGATTAAAGTAATATTAATATTTAACTTATGATCATATCGTGATAACGACTCGTCCAGCGACCATTAACATCAGTAAGTTATATCTTTATCAATCTCGCTTCTCTTGCCTCGTGGCCAACAAACAATAAACGAGATTAATAATCTTTCTCAACTTTTGAGCGAGGTTACGCTTAAAATATTTGAAAAATCACATCCCCAGAGACAATACTTTATAAAATGAAACAAGGTTTATTTGTTCTACTGCTATTCTAACATACATGATCTAAACTATTAAAAACACAACATGTACACACACATACAGATGTTTTGCGGGTAACCTCAGAAAGTTAAAATAGCCCACTTAACTATTTCAAACTTAAACCAACATTACAAATGCTACTGCATACAGATCAATTCACAGTTCAGCAATAAGAGATTTTGTCTGAGATACTTGCTTTATGTTGATTAAGCAGGCTGCGTCATTGTCTCGTTTCCACGTGTGTTTCCACGTGTTTCTTCGATCCTTTGTTCCGTTCCAACATGTTGCTCTGGGAATCTCCGCTGCTGTTGTGCGACGTCACGGGGGAAGCCGTGTTGGAGCCCGGGGCTGTTTGATGCTGGTTCTGCGATGTTACGGCTTTTACAAAGTCTTGGATTCACCTCGATATTTTGTCTCAGCCGGTGTTAAGGCGAGAGTCCAGCGGACCGGCTTCCGGGTCGTCCTTGCGCGAGTTGGAGAGCGATGAAAAGGAGAAGCAAGAGCGTGTTTTGAGCACTCGCGCCTTGTATTAAACAGTCCGATTTAGACCCACCCACAGGCGGCTGTTCGAATCAGTGTCTGTGTGGGGCGGAGCACAGCTTCTCTTGCAAGGCACATGATCACTCGTCATCTGTTATTTAATTCAACATGAAAGATATACACAGATCTCTTATATACAGTGGGGCAAAAAAGTATTTAGTCAGCCACCAATTGTGCAAGTTCTCCCACTTAAAAAGATGAGAGAGGCCTGTAATTTTCATCATAGGTATACCTCAACTATGAGAGACAAAATACGAAAAAAAATCCAGAAAATCACATTGTAGGATTTTTAAAGAATTTATTTGCAAATTATGGTGGAAAATAAGTATTTGGTCAATAACAAAATTTCATCTCAATACTTTGTTATATACCCTTTGTTGGCAATGGCGTTTTCTGTAAGTCTTCACAAGGTTTTCACACACTGTTGCTGGTATTTTGGCCCATTCCTCCATGCAGATCTCCTCTAGAGCAGTGATGTTTTGGGGCTGTCGCTGGGCAACACGGACTTTCAACTCCCTCCAAAGATTTTCTATGGGGTTGAGATCTGGAGACTGGCTAGGCCACTCCAGGACCTTGAAATGCTTCTTACAAAGCCACTCCTTCGTTGCCCGGGCGGTGTGTTTGGGATCATTGTCATGCTGAAAGACCCAGCCACGTTTCATCTTCAATGCCCTTGCTGATGGAAGGAGGTTTTCACTCAAAATCTCACGATACATGGCCCCATTCATTCTTTCCTTTACACAGATCAGTCGTCCTGGTCCCTTTGCAGAAAAATAGCCCCAAAGCATGATGTTTCCACCCCCATGCTTCACAGTAGGTATGGTGTTCTTTGGATGCAACTCAGCATTCTTTCTCCTCCAGACACGACAAGTTGAGTTTTTACCAAAACGTTCTATTTTGGTTTCATCTGACCATATGACATTCTCCCAATCCTCTTCTGGATCATCCAAATGCTCTCTAGCAAACTTCAGACGGGCCTGGACATGTACTGGCTTAAGCAGGGGGACACGTCTGGCACTGCAGGATTTGAGTCCCTGGCGGCGCAGTGTGTTACTGATGGTAGCCTTTGTTACTTTGGTCCCAGCTCTCTGCAGGTCATTCACTAGGTCCCCCCGTGTGGTTCTGGGATTTTTGCTCACAGTTCTTGTGATCATTTTGACCCCACGGGGTGAGATCTTGCGTGGAGCCCCAGATCGAGGGAGATTATCAGTGGTCTTGTATGTCTTCCATTTTCTAATAATTGCTCCCACAGTTGATTTCTTCACACCAAGCTACTTACCTATTGCAGATTCAGTCTTCCCAGCCTGGTGCAGGTCTACAATTTTGTTTCTGGTGTCCTTTGACAGCTCTTTGGTCTTGGCCATAGTGGAGTTTGGAGTGTGACTGTTTGAGGTTGTGGACAGGTGTCTTTTATACTGATAACGAGTTCAAACAGATGCCATTAATACAGGTAACGAGTGGAGGACAGAGGAGCCTCTTAAAGAAGAAGTTACAGGTCTGTGAGCGCCATCAATCTTGCTTGTTTGTAGGTGACCAAATACTTATTTTCCACCATAATTTTCAAATAAATTCTTTAAAAATCCTACAATGTGATTTTCTGGATTTTTATTTCTTATTTTGTCTCTCATAGTTGAGGTATACCTATGATGAAAATTACAGGCCTCTCTCATCTTTTTAAGTGGGAGAACTTGCACAATTGGTGGCTGACTAAATACTTTTTTGCCCCACTGTATGTTGTAATCATACATTATGATGCTAAAGTTTAACGGTCATCCACACCACTTATTACTTACGACGCCAGCTTCTTTTAGAGACTAAACACTCCGTATTTGGAATACAATGGTACATATACTACAGTTTAAGGCACAAATTAAATAGCATTCCACATTCTAAATAATTCACATCCACACTAAACATATGAAAGGCAGAGGACAACATTAATATCCATATTGTTTCTTGAGTAGATAGTTTTAATAATCATGAAATTAATGAATGTCTTTTTGTTCGCCATCATCCACACTGCTGCTATGTTTACATACCCGGTACAACCTATTTGCACATTCTCTTGCACATCCGTGTTTTTTATTAATATTTATTATCCACAGTATACTGTATTGCACATTTTATCTCATTGCACATCTTACTCATTTTATTTTATTATTTGTTCCCTTTTTCATTCTCACCTATATTTATATATATATATATATATATATATATATATATATATATATATATATATTCTCTTGTGTTATGTTTCATTGTTTTATTGCTTATGTAATTTTTATTTTTATTTTATTATTATTATTATTTTTTTTTTTTGCACTTTCCATTGAGCGGACCTGTCCCGACCTACATTTCACTACTGATTATACCCTGTATGATTGTGTATGTGACAAATAATAAAGAACCTTGAACCTTGAGAACCTTTTGCATACAGGAACACGCGAGTTTCGGTGTTCCCTGTGAGAAGAGAAACAGAAAAGTAATTTCCTTTGTTCTGTCCCTGAGAGAAATCGCGCGCTTTTGCGCTGATGAGGGGGGAGGGGCTTTATAGGGAATGGTTATACCATTAATGGTGTTTTAATGGTTTTAATGGTTAAAAGTTGATGGTTTGTAATGGCATTTGTGATTTATTTGTGATTCATCTGTGATGGTTCTATTGTGTTTTTTTTTTCAGCTGGGTTGCCTCATTTTTTATATACAATGCATTTAAGTAATTTTAAAGGCTGTTGTTGGCTTAGGTCTTTTTTTTTAAGCACAAAAAATATATTGCATGCAGGCTTAGTTTTCATCTTTTCCTTTTCTTTTCTCGGCGCCGGACTGCTGATGTCAGGCGCCGAGGGGGCATAGTTGTCCATTACATTTACATTTAGTCATTTTGCAGACGCTTTTATCCAAAGCGACTTACAATTTGAGAATATATACAGCAATTAATCTTGAAGAGGCAAACAAACAGAAGAAGTGCCACTAACACCAAGTCTTAGGCATTGTTCAAATAAATACAAGCTAGCAAGGGAAGGAGAGAAAGAGAAAGAGAAAGATGAAGATATAGAAAAAGGGAAGGAATTTTTTTTTCAAGTAGTGTTGAAAGAGATGAGTTTTCAGTTGTTGCTTGAAGATTGACAGGGATCCAGCAGTCTGGATGGGGGTGGGGAGATCATTCCAGCAGCCAGGAATAGTGAACGAGAATGTCCTGGAGAGTGATTTTGAGCCACTAAGTGATGGTACCATGAGGCGTCGCTCACTAGCAGATCTCAGACTTCTGGAGGGGATGTAGATTTGTAATAGTGAGTGGAAGTAGGAGGGTGCTGAGCCTGTGGTTGTTCTATATGCAAGCATCAGTGTCTTGAACTGGATGCAAGCTGCAACTGGTAACCAGTGCAAGGAGACAAAGAGAGGTGTAACATGTGCTCTTTTGGGCTCGTTGAAGACCAGTCGTGCCGCTGCATTCTGAATAATTTGTAGAGGTTTGATTGTGTTTGATGGAAGTCCAGCCAGAAGAGCATTGCAGTAGTCCAGCCTAGAAATGACCAGGGCCTGGACAAGAAGTTGTGCAGCGTGCTCTGTCAGAAAGGGCCTGATCTTTCTGATGTTGTGAAGTGCAAACCTGCAAGATCGAGCAGTCTTTGCAATGTGCTCTTTGAAGGTCAGCTGATCATCAAAGATTACACCAAGATTTCTGACCGAAGCTGATGGGGTAATTGGTGATGAACCTAACTGAATTGTGAAGTCATGCTGTAGAGTTGGAGTGGCAGGGAAGACAAGAAGCTCAGTCTTTGCCAGGCTGAGTGGAGGTGATGTTCTTTCATCCATGTCGAGATGTCTGCCAAGCAGTTTGAGATCCGTGCAGCTACCGTTGGATCATCTGGTTGAAATGAGAGATAGAGCTGTGTGTCATCAGCGTAGAAATGGTAGGAGAAACCATGTGCCTGTATGATGGGACCCAGTGATGTAGTGTATGTGGAGAAGAGGAGGGGTCCAAGAACCGAGCCCTGGGGAACCCCGGTGACCAATTGATGTGCTTTGGATACCTCCCCTCCCCAGGCCACCTTGAAAGACCGACCAGTGAGATAGGATTCAGTCCATCAATTATGATCACGTGTCACGTTTTTTTGTTTGTTTTTTTGAGCAACTGTGATGGTGCCCTTCCGGGACTTGGTGCCCTACGCAAAATCTACATATAGTATCGTTCATATCGCACAGACCGGGCCGCAAGGACACTTTAGCGTCGGACATCAAAGGGGCAGGGGCTCGAGCACGCCACTGCGGAGGAATACAGCAAATTACACAACAAAGCTTGAGGAAAGTAGGTAAAATTCCACAGCCTTAAACATGAACCATACAATTTCAGTTTCAACAGATTTTGAGTAGTTCCAATCACTCAGTTCCAATACCTTGTTGTGACTAATATTGGTATGATTGGTCACTAGGTATGTACTACAACCTTTAAAATGTGGGGAACTGCAGTACATTTTATTGAAAATATTTGTTTACTGTACACACAGTAAGGGTGATATTGGAAATATTTCACCTGTAGTCTTGTAACTAGGAATGCAGTACAACCTTTGGAACATGAAACATCTATTTTGGTTAGTTACAGTAATATTTTTAAGCTTTAAATTACTACTTAATGAAAAAATTTTAATCTTCAATACTTTATTTATAATCATAGGCTAATCATAATCCATAAAGATGCACTTCTCTCTAAAGGCGCATCTAATGAGATGGCGAGTCAGGATTGTCATCTTCATCTTTGCAACACGGACTCAGAAAACACTAGTTTGTTAGTAAGTAAACTAGTTCAAATAGCCTATATCCTAATATTATATTATTATTATTATCCTATTATGATATATCCTACTGTTTCCCCTAACACATTCATGGTCATGGGGAGAGGGGAACAGTGTTTGTTCAGCAGTCTAACTGCCTGGGGATAAAGGCTGCTGGTCATTCTGGTGGTCCTGGCCTGAAGGGCAACCTCCTACCAGAGGGCAAAATGTGAAACAAAAAGTGTGCTGGGTGAAACCGGTCTCTTATGATGTTGTGTGTCCTGCGTAGGCAGCGGGAGGTATACACAGTAGAAGCCTCCGGGAGGACGGTCCCGATGATTTTACCAGCAGTTTTCACCACCCTCTGAATCATCTGCTGTTCACCTGTAGTGCAGCTGGAACGCCACACTAGCACCCCATAGGTCAGCACACTGTGAATTGCACAATTGTAGAAATTTAACATGAGTTTCTGGGGCAAATTGGCTTTTTTAAGCTTCTTCAGGAAAAAGAGACGCTGCTGGGCCTTCCCTACAGCTAAGGTGATGATATTGCCCCAGGAAAGATCTTCCGGCACAGTGAGACCCAGGAATTTAAAACTGTTAACCCTTTCTACAGCCTGTCCGTTAATGTAGAGGTGAATGTCCAGGATGATTTAATTTAAAAAGTCCACTATTTATATTTGTATTTTTAATTCTAAGAGTCAGGTTATGCTTTTTACACCACCCCACCAGTAGCTCAGTCTCCTCCATGTATGCCATCTCATTGTTGTTTGTTATGAGGCCAAGCACAGTTGTATCGTCTGCAAATTTAACGATGTGATTAGTGGGGAAGGCAGAACAGTCATGTGTGTAAAGTGTGTAGAGTAGTGGACTGAGCACACAACCCTGAGGGGTACAAGTGTTGATTTATATGGTGTTTGAAATGTGCTTGCCTGTTTTAACATATTGAGAGTGGTTGGTTAAAAAGTCCAGTATCCAGTTACATAATACTTTGTTTAATCCAAGGTTGCTCAGTTTCAGCAGGAGTGTGTTTGGCCGGATTGTATTAAAAGCCGAACCAAAGTCAATGAAAAGCAGCCTAGCATAGGTGTTTTTGTGCTCCAGATGTTTCAGAATTATATGAAGCACAATAGCAATGGCATCCTCCGCTGATCTGCTCTCCCGGTATGCAAACTGGTACTGGTCGAGAGCAGGTGGTAAGGCCTTTTGTATATGTTTCATGACCAGCCGTTCCAGGCACTTGGCAGGGATAGGTGTGAGTGCCACAGGCCTGTAGTCATTCATGCATGTGACATTGGCTTTTTTGGGGACAGGAATGATTGTGTCTGCTTTAAAACATGCTGGGACCCATGACTTGGACAGCAACAGGTTAAATAGGGTTGTGAAGATCTCTGCCAGCTCGGCCGCACAGTCCTTTAACACCCAGCCCAGCACTCCATCTGGACCAAATGCCTTCCTGGGGTTGATGTTGCTAAGGCAGAAACTCTCTTCATGAAGGCTCGGGACAAGAGCAGGTGTTGTCATTGGAGGGCAGGTGTGGCAACAATGTGTCCTTGTTTTCCCTCTCAAAACGAGCATAAAACCGGTTTAATTCCTCTGCTAGAGTGGAAACACTGCTCACAGAGGCAGATGTTGTTTCCTTGTACAAGTTTTCATTCTTTTTAATCATACCTTACAGGACGAGCATATAGGCTAAATTATTTATTTATAAACAGAACAAATTAACAAAAAATGCATAAATTTCATGTGCAAACTATTTCATGTTTGTTGTTTTTTTTGTACTGACAGCAGAGGGAATTAAAACATGATCATTTGTGGCTAAACATGCAAATATAAAAAGCGCAATATATTACAAAATTTAATTCCGACTACAATAGGAGTTTGGAGTTTGTTTAATCGGTTTGTTCGAAAGGGCAAATTATTGTAGTATGTGATTGTGTATATTGTGTATATGGTGTTAATAGTGAAGTGACGTGTGGCCAAGTATGGTGACCCATACTCTGAATTTGTACTCTGCGTTTAACCCATCCAAGTGCACACACACACAATAGTGAACACACACACACACCATGAGCACACATATTGCTGCGGCGCCCAGTGAGCAGTTGGGGGTTTCGGTGCCTTGCTCAAGGGTCTCACCTCAGTTGTGGTATTGAGGGTGGAAGAGAGTGCAGGTTATTCACTCCCCCCACCAACAATCCCTACTGAACCTGAGACTTAAAACCGCGACCTTCGGGTTACAAGTCCGACTCTCTATCTGTTAGGCCACGACTGCCCCTAGTGGTTACATACGCACTTACTTCATGCACAGCATTGGAGACGTAATGAGCAGCCAGAGCTGTACTGTGCGCAGTCAATGTTTATGAGGTAGGGACAGTCATTCTGACGAAGATGCTGCGCAGCTCCATAGCTACACCACAACCTGACAACACACCTTTATTTTTGCTGTGATGCATTCTACAATGGCAGAGGGTATTGCATGGTTTCCAATGAACACAGTTTCAGGGTCCCCCTCCCTGCTGAATTGTCAGGAATGTGATAAGCATTTTCTCAACCGGGATATTAGTCGTTTCATCAACTATTATCCCGACGTATCTGCTGTTGGCGATGTGATCAACAACAGTGCTAGTTACAGTGAGGGGAAAAATAATTTGATCCCCTGCTGATTTTGCATGTTTTAAACGTTACATATAATTAACTAATGGAAACAATGAGGCAAGTCGATCATGTGGGAACATTGTTGTGTGGCCTGGACCTACAGATTACACAAAGGCAGCCATATTATCTGCCAGGTCCTTTGCCTTTGTGGCACATTGATGGAAACCACAAACATTGTCATCAAACAAACACGGATTGGGTACAAAACATTGGTCATTAATTTATGTAGTTTTCTTGTGTGTGTATGCCTTTTAGGTAGAGAATTGTTGTCCACGGAGGCATTGATAGCCTCAGCAGGAAGATCATGTACCTAAGGGCAAATAGCAACAATAGGGCAGCAACTGTTCTAGACTGCTTTCTTGGAGCAGTCCATGAACTTGGTCTACCTCACAGAATAAGAAGAGATAAAGGTAGTGAGAATGTGGAGGTGGGCAGTTTATGTTGGAGCATCCAGAATGAAGACCTGGTAAGGTGACTAAGTGGATTGCAATATGATAAATTAATTGTAAAACATGTTAACGAACAGTTATTGTGTGTTTGCTTGATGTTACTTTCTAATGCAAGAGCTGTGTTAAATGCATGTTGTCTATGGAAATATTACTGTGTTTTCTAGTTTAAATTTACACACCTAACTTTTTGTTTTCATAGAACGTAGCTTCGTCACTGGAAAAAAAGTGTACATAATCAAAGAATTGAACGGCTGTGGCGTAATATGTGGTGCTTTGTCCTTTGTAACTATTATTCTGCTTTTCTACATCTTGAATAACTTTCACAGTTGGATCCTGACAAGGATTTTCATTTGATCTGCCTTCATTACAAGATGCTACCAAGGCTGAACCATCATCTTCGTTTATTTACGAGGACATGGGACAACCATCCCCTTACTCTTGAAGGGAACATGTCCCTGAATCAGCTATGGGTTGTTATGGGTACCCAGCAAATTCCCAACACAGCAAGCAAATGTCTCTTATTTAAAAAGCTTTTAGAATATCACCGCTTTTCACATGAATCAGTGCGGACTAGCGACCAAGTCTTTTTAGTGTGGTTAAGTTTAATTTGTTTTCTAAATGTTTCTCTAGGAGGATTTATGCACATTTGGAATAGACTGGTATGCTCATTGTTTCTGCTCTACTGAAACTTGAGCCAAACCATTGAGCCATTTATGAGCAGTGATGTTTTTGGCATTGACATTTGCATTCAGTGCCTATGATTTGCCAAGACCTATTTGGCAGAAAACTTGTATAATTTTGTAAATGTATATTTGTATCATTTGTGTAAGACAAAAATAAATGGTGTAATTCTGTTTAGTACACTCAATATTTGTTGTTTTGTCTACAGCCTAATGTACCAGCCCAATATAAAAAAAGTCTGAAACCAAAATAAGACTTTGCTACTTTGTGTTTACTTTTTACTATTTTATTTGAGATTAAATGCAGGTTGCGTTGATGCATCGCAAAAGAGATGCAGACTCACTTCACAAATCTCAAAACACTTTTATGATGCACAATTAATCTATACACAGTTATGTCTTAAAATGGATCTCACGGATTGAGAAACTTTAATGTTGTCAGGTATGACAAATATGCTTCAGAATGGAATGCGTTGCCAATGAATAGTCTGTAACTCTAGAAATGGTGAAAAATCATTTAGAATCGATATGGCAAGGAACTATACTCTCATTCCGGTGTAATAATCAAAGCACTTTGCTGCCGTACCATGGGTGCAGCAGGCGCACTGATATTAAGCAGCGCCTGAAAATAGTCCCCATCTATATCATAACTAGTTACCTAGCTGAGGACTATTTTCTGTCAGTCTTAGTATACGATGTAACTACAGAGCAGTCAAGTTTTAAATAGGAAAAATATTGAAAATCTTTGGTCATTTTTGAGCGAGATGCTAACGGTCTAATCAGATTCAATGATCTAAGCTAAGCTAAAAGTGCTACCGCCAGACCTGGAGATCGGCTGGATGGATTAGAAAACGGTAAAATGCAACTGTTTAACTCTTGGAAAGTTGGAAAATTAGCCTATTTTCAAAAATAGTGGAGTGTTCCTTTAATTATTTTAAAAGAAGTTTCAAATATAAAACTTAGGAAACATTTGTTTTTGCTTTAATTTCAGCAGTAGTGAGGGGCAGTTATTTGCCTTTATAAGGCATTTTCTAACCTTTATAAAATCCTTATATTTGTCAAATTCCTAAATGTAATCAATACATTTAGAATAGTACAGCTGCTTGTTAAATAAAAAGAAATTCGTATAGTTTTTCAATCTTTGTATAATTTGTGTATTTATAGCTTAATCTTTAAATATTTACATTTATGAATATGATTTATCTGGTGTTCTAAGAAGTGTCCTTTTTACAGTTTTTACATGGTGGGAGATTTAAAACAGTGTGCTCACAAGGTAAACCCCGTCCTATACCTATATTAAGAGTTCCTTAGTAAAACTTGCTGTTTAGAGTTTTGTGAATTGACAACATATTTTCACAAAAGGCAACATAAACAACATATGCCAAGAGTTTCTAGGGCCCAGCGATACCAGGAAAAATACATTTGGTACTTTTTTTTAGTGTCTATCCCATCATGTAAGTGCTTTAAGTTCCAGCTAATTGGTACTTTTGCTAATTGGTACTTTTGTTCAGTGTTTGTTCTGTCTTGTAAATGTCTTTAAACTGTCTTGTAAAAGGAGGGGTTTGTTAGAATGAATCGTTGAGTGAATTGTTTGGGAGTCATTGAGCAAATAAAGTAAAAATAAATGCATATTATCGGACAATGAAAGTGTTTTTTGACCTTGCATGCATGTCAACCTGTTTTGGGGTTTCCCCCCCAAAAATTAGAACCTTTCATAACCCATAATATGGGCACTTTAAAAGTATTTGTTCGGTTATCTTTGTCGTGGCCGTGTCTCCCTAACAGCAGTGTTGTGACCGGTAGGCAGTGAATAGATTAGATTCACGATTCATAGTTTTTTTTATTTGAGTCAAGAACGATTTTAGCAAATTCAGAATGATTCGATTCGAGATTATTTATATTCGATTAATGATTAGATTCTGTATTTATAAAGTGCATTCAAAGGATTCTTTAAATGCTTCACCTAAATTCTTTAAATGCTTTGTGAAATTACACAGCAGCCTTTATGGAGTCAGAGGGAAGAAAAAAACACTTTTGTCCATTGTTAGATGCTAGTTTAATCATACTATGCCATATGTAGAAATTTGTGTAAGCCAAGATTTTAAAAAGAGCTATAAAAGTATTATGTATAGGCATTTTCTCACACCAGGGGCATAGCCATCATTTCAGAAGTGAAAGAAATGTCAAATACAATAATTTTATGTATGTATATTGTTGTTGTTTTAACAATAATCTTGTCTCTAATTGCAATTGTATGATTGGTTTATATGCTACAAAATTTTTTTTCAATTTTCTGCACAGAATAAGGTAGAACATATAGTTTATAGTTTCTGTACTGTAATAAATTATATGTCAATTATCACAGCATCATTTATGAACTTTATTTATTTATTTATTGTCTTAATGTTTCCTCAGTTCATTCTGCTATTTATTTAGCTTAGCTGCAGTGATAGATGCCTTTGTCCATATTAGGCATTTCCTGGCACATCTTAAAAGGCAAAATATGTAAGATTGTTTTACTCAAATATCCAAAAACCACTAGAACTGTTATGGGAGGAACAGAGCATCTGCAGAGCTTTATTAATTAGCATGGTCAAAACAGGAATGGTCAGTTCACAGCAAACAGTCATGGAAGGGGTTAGACAAAAGCAATCCTAGAGCAAGCGGAGGTCTGCGATCTGCGAAAAATATCCAACAGGGCAAGGCAGAGAGAGATAATCCAAGTACATAACAATAGTCCAGGTAGGGGCAAAAAGAGTCCAAAATGACAAGGCAAAAGGTAAAGCTAGATACACAAGCTAGAATCAAAACACGGGAAAATAACAGGCAAGACTATGGGTGAATCCCAATTCTCTGTCTTACCCCTTCCCCTTAGTTTGGTGCGTTCACGTGAAAGTAAGGGCTGTCCCAATTCTCGTTTTGATCGAGGGGTAGGGCTAAGGGGAATGGGTAGATACCCCTTAAAACCAAGCATTTTCGCGAGCTTGCTTGAAGCCAAGGGCTACCCAGAACACACTGCGGCCAGATCATCCAGAGACTCCCATAAATGTAAGTATTTTCGGCTTAAATAATTGATTTAAAGTTACAACAGTCTTGTTTTGTGCTCTACACAGTCCTGTACATATATATTTGCAACCATGTTCTTAATTGAAACATTTTTTTTTTAAATCGCTATTTTTCCACACTAACTTTACATTGCTGATTTGCACAACAGTCCCGCATTTCTCTGACTAGAGAAAAACATCACTAAAACCCACGCAATCGACATACACACACTTGCAGACGGCAAGTTTGTGATCAACACTTGTCGCCTCTGGTGACGTAGACAGCCAGATAGCGACAATGTATGATGACGTAATAGTAAACAAGTGGTGTCTCATTTCACAGGGGTGTGTTTTCACCCCTAGCGCTTACCACTCGGTTTCAAGGGACGAGGGCTAGGGGTAAGACAAAGGGGTAGGGGAAGGGGTAAAACAGAGAAATGGGATTCACCCTATGACTGTGAAAACTAAGTCAGGCTCCGTAAAGTGGCTATCAGCTTTCACAATGATAAAGAATGAACTATACTCTGCAATCTGAACAGGATCTGAGTGGATGTTATATAGTATGTGCAATAGCTTTCAGGTGAGCCTGTGATTGGTGACAGCTGTGTCTGATCAGTGCAATGGATGATGGGAAATGCAGTCCAGGGTAATGTGTAACAGTCTGTGTGGTGTGAGAGTCAATATGATGGAGAGGCGACCGCTTGTGGGAGTCGGACGGAAGGTCACGAACCGGATTTGTGACAAGAACAGTGTTATATATTTTGCTGACTTGTGTACTTACATTATCCCAAAAGTTTCGAAGAATGCATAAATCCAGAGAAATAAGCTATTTAACTTGTGAAACAGACTGTGTCCATAGTGTCATTGTGTTGCCTGCCAATGATGTCATACACCCTTGATTTCCGGTTTTGTTTAGTAGAAAACATGGAAACACTAAAGACACTTTAATATGTTATGCGTTTTATTAGACAGGTGACGACCGCACAGAGCAGCATTATAAAAGAACTTTCAAATGTATCTTTACCCCACATAAGCACAACCGGAAGTAGTGTAAGCGATCGACTGTGGCATAATAAAAGCTTTGCTGCTTTAGAGCTGTGTCACGCTATTCAAAATCTTTTCGCTCGTTCAGCAGCCTCGTTTCGCTTCGATGGCTCTCTGCTTCATACTACGATGTTAATACATTTTTAATACATTAGCTCATCCATGAACATGATTTCTGCCCGAGTCCCATCAGATTGCAGCAGCTGTGGGGATGAAGACAACAACTCCCATGATTCCACACTCAGTCACAGGGTCATCAAACTACTCCTTTGTTTCTGTTTGTTTTGAATATGTGCTCTCTAGCGGTGAAAACTTACATACTGTGCCTTTAAGTTCTATGAGCACCAGATAACTTCTCTTTCAGTGCAAAAACTTCTTTATTTTTCCTGTCCATCGACGAATGATGATTCTGAAAGAAAACGCGCCTAATGTCCGTTTGCTATAGCAACGAACGCTACTTTTATGCATCTGATTAACCTTGCACTCTTATGTCAAGATTGTTGTTAATGCTGTGGTTATTTTAAGAGTTTCCTTCGTACATTCGGTTCAACGACATTGTTAAAACACATTTATCATTCAATGGAACTGTGTGTATGCTTTAGACACTTACATTTTTTCTCCAGGTTGGCCAAAATGCCATTCCCTTGGACATCCTATACATATTTATTAGCGTATTGGAGACGTTGCCACAGTTTTTTCTGGATTTAGTCTGTCTCAGTTATTTTCTGTTTCTCCATGCCATTCCAGACAAATATGATGATGATGATCAGATCTCTGTGTGGAGCACTAGCTGTATTCAGACTCCTTGTGCAGATAAAATGTATGTGTGTGTGTGTGTGTGTATACATACAGTCAAGCCAAAATTGTATTCAGACATCTTCAACATTTATCAAATTATCACAGTTTATTTGCTATAGTGTAGAACCGTAAAGATGGTAAAATATGACAATAACTCGGAGTTAAACTGTCAGACCAATTTCATCTTGATAATCACAAATTAATTACAGTCAAACCAAAATGTATTCAGACACCTTCAAAATGTCTCACATTATCACAGTTTATTTGCTATAGTTTAGAAAATGGTTATAAAATATGACAAGAACTCAGAGTTAAGCTACGTCAGAACAAATTAATCTTGTAACACAACATGGTCAGTGGAAAGTGTAAAATAAAATTACCGGTCCCAAATTGTTTATCAGTTTTACTGATAGTCCACTGTATGAAGAGTTTTGGGGTATAATATGTCACATTTTTCTTTATTTTTCTATCCTCACTTACATAAATTAACTACAGTGTCCTGCACCCACTAGTAAAAAATAAAATAAAAATTATAACAATCACATCTCAGGGCTCTAGACTAACTTTTTGCACTGGGTGCACTGGTGCGCCTAACTTTTTTTCTTAGGTGCACCTAACTTTTGTGAATTTTAATATAGGCAATATTGACTAGTAAACGACTAACTAACAATCTGGTCAACATAAAGTTCTTTATTTGAAGCACAATTCTACAAGAAAGGTAACTTACTGAAAAAGTGTTGGTGCTTAAAGTGCTTCACTGAGCAGAGATTTAAACTTAAAACATCTCAAGATAAATAAAATCTAAATTAAGTGTTTTAAGGGCGTCAAACTGAACATCTCATGGCTCAATGTATTATGGACTATCCTCCATTGCAGTTACATGCCCCTCGAATGGCCAACTCCTGTAGTTTGGCCTTCTTGATCTTTGGCCTCGGCTAAAGCAGCTGGCCACACTCTCTCTAGCATTAAACATCTTCCAGACTTGGCCCTTCTACACTGAGTCTTATCAGATCTTCCACTGTGTCTGAACGAAGGGATGCTCTAGTGCAGTGCTTCTCAAATCCCCCCCCCCCCCCCCCTTAAACCCATAAAACAATCCTGCGCCCCATCCCACCACAGACTACCAAATAATTGCACTAAACATAATGAAAAAAATAAGTATTTACAGTTTTTATAACCAATTCTTACTATGCAAAAAATAAGTATACTTAGGCCTTTAGTGTTATGTTAGAAGCATTTTTATACTCATACCTTTTCTTGATTTAATATTTAGAATTTTGTTTAGCTTTATTTTCTTTTAAATGTTTAGTTTTGAAATGTTGTATGCATTTGTCATGTTTATTTCATGTCTTTATCTTCTTAAATGTGTGTATATATTATGTATAGTTTTAACTTTTAATTTGAGTTCTTATTTGTAAGCCGCTTTGGATAAAAGCGTCTGCTAAATGACAAAGTAAAGTAAAGAAAAAAATAACTGTTCTGTTCTGTCTAATCGTCTCTCTGTGCTCATACTGTATTTTAATGCAGCCAAATTCTCAATAAAACTGTTTTACTTTATATATTTGACTGTTTATGTTGTCAGTCAAGAGGATAAATATGAAATAATGACTGAAACACGTCCCTTTAAGAATTCATAACCAGCTCTCCTTTCCAAGAAGCTAGTCTGCACAAAAATACTAATTTATAATTGTATTGAGCCGTTGTCTGATGAAATCAAATAATACACAATATAAGACAAGACAATTCCAGTGCTGTGATTTCTTCTATATTTGCATGTACATTTAGAGAAGCAATAATATCTGTTTTAACTGAACGGGCTCCTCTCAGACGCTCGCTGAACAGAGCAGATGCAGAGAAAGCGCGCTGATCTCGCGCCGTTGCTGCGATCACAGAGACACTCTGAGAGACTCGATTTGTCACTAGTTGCTTTTTTTGGAAAACAAAAAGTTGCTATGGGGGTCTACAAAGGCGCTAAATGTCGCTAAGTTGGCAACACTGCACGCATCTCTACTACTCACCTCTTTCTCTCTGTCTGACTGCAGCAGCACACGTGACGCATTTGTCAACGCGCACACACACATACAGGAATATCTGGACCACGGCCAATCAGAGGGGGGGTCCGCCCTTCACTATCTCTGATTGGTTTAGACCACGATATAAGCCTAACGGGGGTGTCTTTTGTTGAACCACAGAGTTTCTGAGTCGCGGATACTTTTTTTTTCTTTTCTCGAATGGCTGGACGCACCAGTGCGCCCTGGGATTTTTGTTAGTCGCACCCGAGAGAAATTAGGGTGCACGTGCGACCAAACTGGTCGCACTCTAGAGCCCTACATCTTTTATTTTACTTTTATACATTTTTTTCCAGAGTCCGCTATTAGCTTATAGCCCGTTAGCAAAGCCAGCACGGGTGCCGCTAACACAGCTAATACCCTATTCACACACATACACACACACACACACACACACACACACACACACACACACACACACACACTTACCATTGTTTCACTGTTACTTGCTTTAATGGCAGATTTGTGTCTACCTTTGAGTGCAGGTGAGGACACGTTCGAGCTGCATTCCTAGCAGCTGGAACTGGAGGACGTGGAGAGATGGATCCACGAGCTGCTTGGGAAGCAGGCCCAGCTGAGGAAACGGAAAGCAACGCTGGAAACATCCCGGGCTGACGCTCACAAGTCCGGGGTCAGTATGCAGTGCGCTGCTAACACTGCCACCACCTCTACTCCGTGTGTTTCTCTGCACAGGCCCCGTGCACCCGGGACACGATCTTCCCGGATGTCCTTCACTCCGGCGCAGGGAAACCCTGGACCCTGGGTGCAGCAGCGGAAGACGCGATCCAGGTCCCGGTCGACGACTTCTCTCCCTCTGGTCTTCGACATCTCATCCCGTAACCGCTTCGCTCCTCTCTGCGAGACGGAAGCTGTGATCGTCGGAGACTCAATCGTCCGGCACATCCGTGCTACGTTAGCTGAAGGTAAAGTGCACACTCACTGTTTCCCTGGTGCTCGTGTTCTTGATGTTTCTGCGCAAATACCCGTGATCCTGAAGGATGACAGGAGCGTTGCAGCTGTTGTGATTCATGCGGGGGCTAACGACACCAAGCTGCGGCAGATGGAGACACTGAAGAGGGACTTTAGGAGCCTGATCGAGACGGTACGCAGCACATTGCCTGCAACTACAATCATCCTGTCAGGACCTCTTCCCACGTATCGGCGAGGACACGAATGGTTCAGTAGACTGTTTGCTTTAAACGAATGGTTGTTGTCATGGTGTAAAGAACAGAAAATGCTCTTTGTCAATAATTGGAATCTTTTCTGGGAGCGTCCTAGGCTTTTCCTTGCTAATGGCCTGCACCCCAGCAGAGTCGGAGCGGAACTCCTGTCGGATAACATGACCAGGACGCTACGCTCCATCTGACTAGTAAGCCAATTCTCAAATAACTGCTATGATGACTTTTGTTCTACCCACTTAAATGATAGAGGTACGTACAGTGTGCAATCTATACAGACTGTGACTGTTCCCCAAATAGTGAGGTCAAAATATGAATTTAATGCAGGATCTAGAAAACCAGAAAAATGCAAAATAAATGAACAAAAACAATTTTTAAAACTTGGGCTTCCAAATATCCGGTCACTCACACCCAAAGCAGTTATTGTAAATGAAATGATCACAGATAATAGTTTTGATGTACTCCGTCTGACTGAAACCTGGCTTAAAACAAATGATTATTTTGGTCTAAATTAATCTACTCCACCAAGCTACTGTTATAAGCATGAGCCTCGTCAGACTGGTCGTGGCGGCAGTGTCGCAACAATATATAGTGATATTCTCAGAAAATAGGATACAGATTTAACTCATTCGAAATACTTATGCTTAATGTTAAACTGTTAGATAAGCAAACTAAATCGGTCCTATCTCTTGCTCTGGCTACTGTGTATAGACCGCCAGGGCCATATACAGATTTTCTAAAAGAATTTGCAGATTTCCTCTCAGACCTATTGGTTAATGCTGAAAAAGCACTAATTGTAGGAGATTTTAACATTCACGTTGATAATACAAATTATGCACTAGGACTTGCATTTATTGACCTAATAAACTCTTTTGGTGTCAAGCAAAACGTCATCGGGCCCACGCAACGTTTACAACAAATTTACAAATTAAGCTCAGATGAGCTTTATTTGTCACATACACAATTATACAGAGTATAATGAGGAGTGAAATGTGTTCTCTGCATTTAACCCATCCAAGTGGAGCAGTGGGCAGCCGAAATTGCGGTGCCCGGGGAGCAGTTGGGGGTTCGGTGCCTTGCTCAAGGGTTTAATTCAAGATTTTATTATATCGCATAAAATTGTTCTTACTCCTATAGATATCGTACCTCAAAGTGATGAAGTTACTGACCATTTCCTTGTATCGTGCATACTGCATATTAATGATATTAACTATAAGGCTCTGCGTTATCGTCCAGGCAGAACTATTGTTCCAGCCACTAAAGACAGATTCACCAATAACCTGACGGATTTATCTCAGCTGCTCTGTGTGCCCATAAATACAGATGAACTGGACAAAATTACTAGCAACATGGGAACTATCTTCTCTAATACGTTAGAAACTGTTGCCCCCATCAAATTAAAAAAGGTTAGAGAAAAACATGCTGGGCCATGGTACAACAGTTATACCCATTCTCTCAAGAAAGAAACTCGTAATCTTGAGCGCAAATGGAGAAAAACGACCTTGGAAGTCTTTAGAATTGCGTGGAAAAACAGTATGTCCAGCTATAGACAGGCTCTAAAAACTGCAAGAACCGAGTATATCCGCAAACTCATAGATAATCACCAAAACAATCCAAGGTTTTTATTTAGCACAGGGGCTAGATTAACTAATAAACAGATGTCACCCGATCTAAATATTCCTTCACAGTTTAATAGTAATGACTTTATTAATTTCTTCACTGATAAAATAGATAACATCAGAAATACAATAACAAATGTAGATTCCACAGCGTCTAGTACTTCAGCTTCATTCATCGCACCCAAAGAAAAACTGCATTGCTTTACAACTATAGGACAAGCTAAATAAAGATATCACTGCATCTAAACCAACAACATGTTTATTAGATCCTCTACCCACTAAATTATGGAAAGAGTTGTTACCTGTAGCAGAAGAACCGCTTCTCAATATTATTAACTCCTCGTTATCTTTAGGCCACGTCCCAAAACCATTTAAGCTGGCGGTTATTAAACCTCTTATTAAGAAACCAAAACTGGATCCTTGTGAACTGGCAAATTACAGGCCCATTTCAAATCTTCCGTTTATGTCAAACATATTAGAAAAAGTAGTGTCTGCTCAATTGTGCTGCTTTTTGCTAAAAAATGATATCTATGAAGAATTTCAGTCAGGTTTTAGGCCCCGCCATAGCACAAAAACTGCACTTGTTAAAATTACAAATTACTTTCTTCTTGCATCAGACCAAGGCTGCACCTCGTTGCTAGTTTTGCTTGATCTTAGTGCTGCGTTCAACACTATAGATCATGATATACTCATAGATCGATTACAAAACTATACAGGTATTCAAGGGAAGGCTTTAAGATGGTTTAGATCCTACCTGTCCGATTGCTGCCACTTTGTTTATTTAAACGGGAGTACCACAAGGATCTGTCCTAGGTCCTCTGTTATTTTCATTATACATGTTGCCCCTTGGTAATATTATTAGAAAATACGGGATTAGTTTCCATTGTTATGCTGATGACACTCAACTATATCTCAACAAGACCAGATGAAACTTCTAAACTATCTAAGCTAACGGAGTGTGTTAAAAATATAAAAGATTGGATGACCAATAATTTTCTCCTATTAAATTCAGATAAGACAGAGATATTACTTATTGGACCTAAAACAGTACACAGAATATCTTGGATCACAATTTGCAACTAGATGGATGTACCGTTACTTCCTCTACAGTCAAAAATCTGGGTGTTATATTAGACAGCAACCTATCTTTTGAAAATCATATTTCCCATGTTACAAAAACAGTATTCTTCCATCTTAGAAACATTGCCAAGCTATGGAACATGTTAAGTGTTTCTGATGCAGAAAAGTTAGTTCATGCATTCATGACCTCTAGACTGGACTATTGTAATGCACTGCTAGGTGGTTGTCCTGCATCTTCAATAAACAAGCTACAGATAGTACAAAATGCTGCGGCTAGAGTCCTTACCAGGTCAAGAAAATATGATCATATTACCCCAATTTTACAGTCTCTGCACTGGCTACCTATTAAGTTCCGTATCAGTTACAAAATATTATTACTTGCCTATAAGGCCCTAAATGATTTAGCTCATGCGTACCTAACTAATCTTCTATCACGCTACAATCCAACCCGCTCCCTAAGGTCGCAAAACTCTGGACACTTGGTAGTACCTGGGATAGCAAAGTCCACTAAACGAGGTATAACTTTTTCATATTTGGCTCCCAAACTCTGGAATAGCCTTCCTGATAACGTTCAGGGTTCAGACACACTCTCTCTGTTTAAATCTAGATTAAAGACACATCTCTTTAGCCAAGCATTCATATAATGCTTATAAATCTCATAATCTTGTACTGCAGTTATATCTGATCAGACACACATTATTATGCTTTAGCTTGGGTTGAACAGATATTTTCATCCAGGGTTGTTCCTGGATGGAAAATCTGCAGGAACAACTGCTACGCTAATTGTCTTTATTGGTTTCTCTGTTTCTGCCACGGGATTAACATCCTGTGGTAACTAGGAATTACATAAGCTTCAGTATGGATCCAACCCTTAAATTATCTGAGATGACCAAACACCCGAGGAGAGATGATAACAACTCGTCTGAGGACCTCAGAGGAAGCCAACCATCAGCGATTATACTGAATTAACCAAATGTTACCATAAGGTTAATTATATTGAGTTTCTACAATATAAATCTATTTTAGAAACTTAATTTCCTGTGAAGCTGCTTTGCAACGATTGTATCGTAAAAAGCGCTATACAAATAATCTTGAATTGAATTATCAATTTGACCCTTTACTTTATATAAAGTGTAAGGATTACCGTTTTACGAAAAGTCTTTAGTAAAGTTTTTTTTGAACATTTTGTACATGTTCTTAGATAGCTGTCATTAAAAATTCGGATATCATTGGTAATGTTATTGTTTTAGTGCTTATACAAACAAAAATATTTGTATTTGTTGTTTGTTGATTTTAAATATAAAACACAGCAGAACGATTGACGTGTCAGTACTTTTTTTTTAATTTCCAGCACATTTTAACAATACCGTGATAATACTGATAACTGTAATAATTTTGGTCACACTAATTGTGATCAGACATTTTCATAAGGTTAAATGCTCTAATGTGGGGTAAAACTTTTTAACATTTTACTAGAATCTTTATGCAAAATACTACAGCATGTACATTGGATGAACAAATTAATCCACACAGAAGCACATATCAAAGGAATAACTTTGTTTTTTCTGTCACCCCCTCCCTCTCTCACGAAAATTAATTTATGAGTATTTATATACATAGTCAGGGGAAATAAAAAAAATCAGTGCCTAAACAAGATATCACATAGCCACAGTGGTGCCTTATAAAAGTAATACCCAAAAGCAGAAGTTCAGAGTGGTCCAGTCTACTTGAAGCAACAACTTCCAATACTCTCTCACTCAATGTCAGCAGACTGAATATGTCTTCCTTTGGAAATATGAACATTTCTGAGAAATGTGGGATGGAAAGAAAATATGAAGAGATGCATATCAACAGTAGTGATGTCAAGGCAGAAAGAGAATGTATGGACATCCAGAAACGCCGAACACATCAAAACACAGGTACTGACTGTTCTGTACTGAGACTCTTTTATCATAATAACAAATAGTTTAGGTTTAAACAAATGTTGGTTTGCATGGCACACAAAATTGCTAATGTGAGCTCTTAGAAATTTTGTCATGTGAACCTGAGAGTGCATACACGATGTAACAGCCCATAGTTCTGTTACTATGCATTAGAGTGGCTTGCAGGTCTACTACCGTCCTCTATGGGCTCTAAGCGAGATAACCCCTCTAATATAAATAGGTGTAGTAGTAGAGGGAGATAATTGTTTGGTTAAGAAGCATGGCTTTTCTTCCCATGCTTCCCTCCATGCTGAAGAGTCCAGATTGAGAAACTTTAATGTTTCAAGCTCAATCAATGTAAGTGTTTTCTATGTTTGGGGTGTTGTATAATTTTATTAATTGACCAGGGGTATGATGTGTAATTTGTTTGTTAGGTTTCTCCATCGCTGAATGCGCTGGTTAGCATGCTAATGCTCAGTTTGTATATTGTGTTTTAGAGGGACTCTTTAATATTGGTAGTTTCTCACCGAGGACACATGGAAAGTATTCCTGTGTTAGGACTTCTATTTCTCCACTGGATTTGAACTCGTTTGAGATACACCATCCATGACTGAAACTTTATGGGAGCACATGGGAACTGGTGAATGTTTGGACAAACAGTAATCACTTTTTGAACTTTCTGTCATGCTCAAGTATCACAATCGTCTTCATCAATGATAAGTACAAGAGGCATTCAGAACATGACTTTGTGGACAATAAGCATCTTCCAGCCATGATTAGTATTTACTGTTATGTTATATCATGTCATGTCAAAAGCTGATAAGTCATTGAGCCATTTCATTCCATACTCATCGGGTGTAATGGTCTATGCTGATTTTGTATTATAATTTTTTTAGCACTTTGCATTTGTGGTTCTATTTCTGCCTTTTTGGTTTACAGACATGCTATACTTAGTAAAGTAATATTTTAATTTAAGGTACATATATTAAGAATGGTTGGTGGGCCCCTCCCGCAAATATTTTGTAGTAGGCATCTCGTTTTAAAGAAAGGAGAGCGGTTACAAATTGGCACCCAAACAGGGACATTTAAGCCTATATATTTGTTACCTTTATCTTGGATTATATCACACAGTATGGATTGCCAGACTGCTCTGGATGAGGATGAAGCCGTGCCCAGAGCAGACTTCACATCTGACCCATTTACCGCACGAAGAGAACCCCTAAGAGATTTAATCAACACCTTCAGTGACATATATTGATTTTAGATGGTGAGAGTAAAGGAATTGGAGACAATGTTCCTGACATAACGGAGGATGTCCAAGTTTCCCCTCCTCCACCACAACTGGATATGGATCAGGAATCAAACAATGATCCAACCACTTCAACCCCATCTGTGATCGAGCGTCTGACAGATCGGTTCATTGCAGTTGAAAACCAACTAGCGGATGTTGGCCAGAGGCTGAATACAAATGTCTCTTTTGATGAGTTTGAAAATTGAAGTAAAAAGATAGACGAAAGAATGTCTTATAGGATACAACGTGAGTGTGAGAAAGTGAAGAGACAACTAGAATTGATGATTCAGGAGTTAGGCCAATCTGTTGTAGACTGCTTGAGAAGGAGAGATCATCAGCTGGATTACAAATTTCAGTCTCGGATACCAACTACATCAACTCTGATTTCCCCAAGCCATTATCCTACAGCAGGGCTCTAGAGTGCGACCAAATTTCTCAAGGGTACAAAAAAAAAAAAAATCTGAGTTTGCACTGGTGCGTCCAGCCATTCGAGGAAAAAAAAAAAAAGTCTCCGCGACTCAGAAAGTCTCTCTGCTGTTCAACAACAGACACGTTAGGCTCATATCGTGGTCTAAACCAATCAGAGATAGTGAAGGGCAAATTCGGCACAGAATTATGTTAAAGCTACAGACATCAGAACAAATGCCATTGCTGTAGAAACCAGGAGAAACATTGTTCAATAAACACATCACCACCATTCACCATGGATTTAACATCGTAAGACTACAGGAACAACTTGTGGCAGAAATGGTCTAATGTCTTAAAGTGTTTTTAAATGCTTCACACAACTTTTCCCAGCACTTCAAAGCTTTAAGAATTACCGAATTTTAAAGTTATTTTTAATGTGATGACATTATTTGTTCATCCTTCATAGGTTGCCCCATTTATAAAACTAAAAGTTTCATAATGTAGGAAAGCAAATACTTATTTAAAAATAAAAAATACATTAAATTACCACTATTAGATGGCTGCAGAGAAGCACTTATAGGCTTATCAGCCATTTCCACTCCCTAATATATATATATATATATATATTTTTTTTTTTTTTTATTAAATTATATTTAGACATTATGAATGACATTGATAAAAGTAAATTTTGAACTGTATCTCAACTACCCAGACAGCACAAGTATATCTGTAAGACGTCTGCTAAAGATCTAGGAAACATCTGTGTAATCTGATAAACGTCTCAGAAGCAGTTTTACATGCATTTTAATAAATCTCCATTTGACATCTGACTGGAAACATATTAGAGATGTATTGCAGATGAGCAAACATATGTAAATGCAGACATCAAATAGACATCTCCGAGATGTACATGTGCGATTAGGGTGAGTGCTTTACTGTCAGGTGCTGGTGCCACCTTCTGTAGAACTAAAGGCACTGGTGATGGTGTCCTTAAATGCTAGTCTGGAGCCCTACAATGGGTCTCGAAGTCAGAAAAGTCAGAACAATATTAGAAGAATGTTGTCTGTGGTATATTTTCACTGCAAAACAATAAGAAACGCAAATTTTGAGAAAAGCCGCAGCAATAGTCATTTTAGGCCACACATCTGAAAAAAGTCCCGCGAAATCCTCGAGACTGGTCTGAGAGGAGCAGCATGTTCAGTTAAAACAGATATTATTGCTTCTCTTAAGTTTACATGCAAATATAGCCAAAATCACAGCACAGGAATTGTCTTTGTCTTGTATTGTGTATTATTTGATTTCATCAGACAACGGCTCAATAAAATTATAAATTAGAATTTTTGTGCAGACTAGCTTCTTGGAAGGGAGAGCTGGTTATGAATTCTTAAAGGGTTGCGTTTCAGTCATTATTTCATATTTATCCCATTGACTGAAAAAAAGAAACAGTAAAATATATAAAGTAAAACCGTCTTATTGCGAATTTGGCTGCATTAAAATTAGGGTTGGGAATCGAAAATCGATTCCGATTCCAGAATCGGATACTTAAGGTCAGGTATCGGATACTTGTTGTCAAATTAAAATTTCGATTCCTCCTATCGATTCCTATGCGCTTTTTTTCTCTTCATCTGTGACGACAAGTGTGATCTAGCGATTTGCCAGGACCTTGCTCGCTAATCTAAGCCTCCAAAGTTTGCCTGCATTTGCGATCAGAAGCCTAATATTTGTAAAGAAGAATAATATCTGTGATAGCTAAACATGTTGCAAGAGAGGTGTCACCACCAACATGACATTAATTTAATAGATCGTTAAAGATCGCGAACATGACTCAAACACTAACGTGATTCTATTCCTAAATTAAAATGATTTGTCTGTTTCATTCCTCAACCTTTGAGGTGTGCGATCACAATGTTGTGATCACTTGGTTCATCCGTGCAGCAGTGCCATCACCGATCTAAGCTTGGCCACCCTGCTCAAAACTGCAGTTTTTGTCCGCTTAAAGGCCAGGCACGAGATGAGCTTCGGCAGAACAATAAGATCCTGTTAGGCTATATGTCAGTAGAGGTCTGCTACCCGACCCGAACCCGCGGGTCCCGAAATACTGTCGGGTTTCGGGTCGGGTTTCGGGTTAATGTTTAATGGATAGCCTCGGGCTCGGGTCGGGTTCGGGTTTGTAGCCAAAACTATATGCAGAGGCTTCGCTGCTTTCATAGACGCACGCACACACATTGCCCACAGATATCAGAGATCGCGCAGAGCACAAACATCACGGACACTTTTATTAGTAAAATAGCTTCGACAGGCTACTGACTCGCAAGTCACAACATTATATTTATCTGCAATGAGGCGGCAAAATCGCTGTTTTTGAAGTAACTAAGCCTCATTGCTTATAGAGAGAGACGCGCAGACGCAGGTTCACACGCACGCGCAACATTCCCCCTTCTCTCTCGGTCTCTCTCTCTCTCTCTGTCTCTCTCTCTCTCGGTCGCTCTCTCTCTCTCTCTCGGTCTCTCTCTCTCTCTCTCTCGCTAATTCAAATAAATGATTAATGCATTCAAATAAATACAATCTTATTTAAGATCTTATGTCTGATTTAAAGTAGACAGAATGCTAACGAGCCTTAACTGACAAAAAATGACCATAATTTGTACGGTGGAAGAATTATCTTCTTGTCCATACAAAATTCATAAACTCGGCAGAATGTATGCGACCGCTGCACCTGATGTTCACAAACTTTCATAACTGGTAAATGTTTGTGAAATGGCAGAGCCTTGATTAATCTATTTCTTTGCATGCAATCGTGAAATGCAGCCTTTTTCCTTTTTTTTTTTTGTTGGCTATTCGTTGGGGGGGGGCGGATCTCGGGTCGAGTTCGGGCTCTAAATTTAACCGTGCAGCTCGGGTCGGGTCGGGTTGGGTCAGACAATCTCGGGTACGGGCCGGGTTCGGGCTTCAGTTTTGAGCCCGTGCAGACCTCTATATGTCAGTAAAACATCTTTCCTGTCCTGTCAGCCGTCACTGTGCTCACGGCGCATGCCCTGATCGCGTCATCATAAATAAGCGCACAAGAGACTGCATACGAGTCTGTCGTCAGTTAAGTCATGAAATTACCAAAAAAGGCGATTAAAGCTGCAAACTGTGCATGCATGTGTAACGGATGTATGCCAGTAAGGGCTGTGTGTAAACCTCACTCCCCTGACCTCAAAAAGAGGCGCTCTAGCGACTGACGCTAGCGGCTGTAGCCTTTAGCCTCCTTAGAGCGCCCGCCTCCCGCGCCGGCATCCGGGTTCGAGACCCGCTCGGTGTGATGGTGCGGAACCGGAGGGGTTACACATGTATGAATGCATTACATTTCAGAACGTCTCTCAAATGCATACTAAAATATAGGCTCTCGTGAAATGGTTTGCTAAAAAGAGACACGGGATAAATGTTTGATATCATTATTTAATCACATTGGAATCGAAACTGGGAATCGAAAAGAATCGGAATCGATAAGCAGAATCGGAATCGATAAAATTCAAACGATACCCAACCCTAATTAAAATACATTATGAGCACAGAGAGACAATTTGACAGAACAGAACAGAGCAGGATTGTTTTCCTGTAAATACTTTTTTTTTCATAATGTTTAGTGAGAGTGTGGCCAGCAGGTTTAGCCAAGGCCAAAAGATCAAGAAGGCCAAACTACAGGAGTGGCCATCCGAGGGGCATGCGACTGCAATGGAGGATAGTCCATAAGAAATTGAGCCATGAGGTGTTCAGTTTGAAGCCCATAAAACACTTAATTTAGATGTTCTTTTTATTTAATTTATCCTGAGATGTTTTTAAGTTTAAATATTAGCTCAATGAAGCACTTTAAGCACCAACAATTTTCAGTAAATTACCTTTCTTGTAGAATTGTGCTTCAAATAAAGAAATGTATGTTGACCAGATTGTTAGTTAATCGTTTACTAGTTGCCTATTTGAAAATTTGGGTGCACTTAACTTTTGTGCTGGTACACCTAAGAAAAAAAGTTAGGCGCACCAGTGCAAAAAGTTAGTCTAGTGCCCTGTACAGTTTCTTGTCCACACTCTAAGCCAGGAAATACAATGTACAGTGTACAGTCACTTTCCAACTCAGAGCAGCCAGTCCACCATACAGTATAACCCCCCAGTAAAACTGGATTTTCCCACCTTCAGTAATACCCAAGAAGATGATCCTGTTGTTTTTATCGAACGTTGTGAAGAGTATTTTGATGTTCGTCCTCTTAGCGACGGTGAAATCCTTGCTTCACTTTCTGCTGTCCTCAAGGATACTGCAAAGGATTGGTGGATGGCGGAACGAAGAAATGTGCACAACTGGAGACAGTTTAAAGGAAGTTTTCTGCACTCATTTCTAAGTGAGGATTATGACGATGTTGCAGCAGGAAAATTGGTAGAGAGGAAACAGGGTGCTAAAGAAAGCATCAGAGATTTTGCATTCCATTACCGAGCATTGTGTCTAAGGTGGAGAAAGGAAATGTCTGAAAAAGAAGTGGTTCAGGCAATCCTAAGAAACTGTAATCCAAGAAAAGCTAGTCTGCTACGTGGGGCCATCAAAGATGTTGGAGAATTAGTCAGGATTGGAACCCAGATAGAGAGAGATTTTGGTGAGTCTAAAAGATATTGGAGTCAGGCTAATGTTGAAGAACAGAGGAAAAATACTCCCATTGTTCAAGAACCTCAGCGTAAACCTCCAAGTGCAAGCAATCGGGTAGTGCAATCCTTCCACAGTTCAGAACAACATGACTATAAAAATATCACCCTTCCTATAATTGTGCAGGACAGGTATGCAGTCGCCCTGGTCGATACAGGTAGCACCTTCTCGCTGAGCCAGGAGTATTTTTGGAAACAGTTGTGTCATCAAGAACGGTGCCTGCCCAGTGAAGGACAATCTTTTTTACTGGCTAATGGACAAAGGCAGACTGCTATCGGTGAGGTGAAATTGAAGTGTGAGTTGCAGGAACATTCAGTGCATTCATGCTCAGTATAGCCTACCCGCAGCAGAAGACAGCATTAGTGAACTTCGGCACTGCACAACTAAAAGCCCTCCCACCAAAGGAACTCATCTTGAACTTTGGAACAGACAATAGGTCTGCAGAAGATGATCTCAAAGAGAGCAAATGAGTATACAAATTAAAAGAATATCTGAGAGATAATGAGGTACCAAATTATGAAGAGCTTTGTATGTTAGAAGTAAAATTTTATAGTGAACACGATAATGAACAGGAAGTCAATGCAGCTGAAAAAGAATTGGAGATATATGGTCAAACGTATGTGAGTTAGTAACTATCCTAGCAGCTGAATTCTGGATTAACTGTAATCGATGAAATTGCTTTTCAGGAATGCCAACTAAAAGAGAATTGCAATAATCAATCCTAGATGTCACCAATGCATGAATAAGCACTTCAGTACTATCTTGAGAAAGTGAAGAACGCAGTCTAACAATATTGCGTTAATGAAAAAATGCAGACCTTGAAATATTACTAATATGAGAACCAAACCATCGAATATAACCCCAAGGCTTTTCACCAGGGTAGAAAAATTGACTAGGCAATTATCAATAAATAGGGTAAATAGGATAAAACAGATCTAGAACTCACAAGAAGGGCTTCTGTTTTGTTAGTATTTAACTTAAAAAAATGATTGGTCATCCAAATATTAACATCCTGCAAACATTTAGTGATGTCAGGAGAGGATAAGAAACATTAGGTTTTGTAGAAATATACACTTGTGTGTCGTCAGCGTAAAAATTAAAATTAATACCATAAGAGCGAAAAATACGACCAAGAGGTAGAATATAAATGATAAATAAAAGCGGACCCAAGACCGACCCCTGTGGAACGCTATGAGTAACTGAAACAGAATCTGATTGTATATTCTTAATCTGCATAAACTGTTTTCTGTCACTTAAATATGATGAGAACCAGAGAAGTGCATTATCAGCTATTCCTATGCAAGCCAGCCGTTCCAATAATACTGAATGAATAATAGTATCAAAGGCAGCACTAATATTTTAAAGAATAAGAATAGACAGAAAACCAGAATCAGCAGCTAGGAGAAGATCATTTATAACCTTAACAAGAGCTATTTCTGTACTATGTTTGGGTCGAAAATCTGACTGAAAATGCTCATAAATATCATTACTTTGCAGATGTGATTCAAGTTGAGCTGCTACGGTTCTTTCAAGTATTTTTGAAATAATCAAATCAAAATCAAATCACTTTTATTGTCACATCACCACAGCACAAGTGCCTTGGTGAGTGAAATTCTTGAGAGCGTGCTCCAGACAGTGCAAAAAACTATTTACATATAGACAGTACATACTTACAGACTGTACAGAAGACAATGTGCAAAAAACACATACATATACTCAGTACACACAAGAATATATTATAAGAATATACATACGGCATATATTGCCGTAGTCATGTGTTTATTAGTCATGTTGAATCAATGAAAGCAGTTAAATCTTCTGTTTATTCAGCTGCGGCGGGAATTCTTCTGCTGGGTATATTTGGAGTTTCAGCAGGAGAGCGTCCACTGTCCTCCGGATGGAGATTTTCTGCTGATCACAGAACCGAGCTTCACTTACAAGATGCGCATGACAACCGCAGCTTTTGCCTAACCGCGATTGCGATTTCATTTTGAGTAATCAAGCAGCCCTAGATTGTAGGTATTTACAGAGATTTAATGAGGCTCAGAGGTGGCATGAGTGCAATTAACTTCATAAATTCATGTTGAAATTAATGTTTTAAAAATAACATTTTGAATATAGAAATATTTAATGATTTAAATAACTGAAATGATACTTTAAAAATGAAGCTAAGACTGCCGTTAGGTGGCGGCAAGTTACTGATTTTATCACTGAATCATTCATTCAATTGATTTGTACAAATTTAGAAGAAAAAGGTGAAATTTTCCTTGACAATTCTCAAAAACTGATTTTTTCAACATTACGTCACATAAGGGAGTTGTCTGCCGGGCTCTGCTTTGAGCGGGAGTGAGTCAGTGTGTTTTTGATAGTTATTTTTATTTCAATTTATCATCGTCATGGTAAATTATTGTGTTTGTGGAAGTTGCACTAACTCCAGCCAGTCAGCACATGGAGTCCACAGATTTCCGAACAAGAAATAGGACGGTATCTTCCGGGTCTCGGTACGTTTTTTGCAGCTGAAGAGACAGGACTTCACTAATGCATCTGTATCGAGAAATACGGTGGTGTGTAACCTAGCGATCAATTTATACTAGTGGTGGAGGTAACGAATTACAACTACTCACCTAACTGTAATTAAGTAGTTTTTTCGGGTACTTGTACTTTTTTTAAATATTTTTAAAGCTGTACTTTTACTTGTAATTACTTGTAATACAAATTAAGCAAAATAATCTACTTCATTACATTTAAATCATAGTTTGTTACTGAGTACACACACAATTTGAATTTATATTCAAACCTTTGACGGCACTTCAGTAGCCAATAAAAAGATCCGATCATAAACGGACCAATAAAAGCCCTGATATCTGAACCGGGAAAAGCCGCCGCTGCAGCAGGTTTTGAAGAGCTGATGGGACAGCGAGGGAGGCAGGGAGCTACCGTAGGCCTATATACACCGAGCTGCTACTCGCTCTCTCCTCTCCGACAGCGAGTTTGACACGCATCCGCCTGCTGTCAATTACAGAGTCTGAATGTCCGTGCAGGATTGCAGGTATTCCGGATAATTTTAATCATTCCCGCCCAAATGTGGCTAGCGCTTTATTGTAACATGATACATTTTCTGTAATCGCAGAAAATGTCTCGAGTTACTCGCGTAACCCTTGTTCTCTGAATAGGGAACGAGACGCTGCGTTGACCGCTTCGGGAACCCCCACCACGTGACCGATGTCTGAACCCATATAGAATCACGCCAATTCATTGGCTGGTGGCACGACGCCATCTCTGATGCAATGACGTCGTCAGCTCATACTGGCGAATGCGCCAACCACTCCTCAGATTTCTCTGCCGAAAAGAACCCTGTCGGCAGCGTGAGGAGCTTGGCAGCATACGCAGCGTCTCGTTCCCTATTCAGAGAATAAGGGTTAGCCGAGTAACCCGAGACGTTATCTTTCATAGGTGTACTCAACGCTGCGTTGACCGCCTCGGGAACGATATACCAAACACGCCAAGCTGAAAAGCGCTGCCTATCTGGTCCAATAATGAACCAACAACGTACGGTCGGTTTAAACAGACAGGACCTGAGAACCTGGAGCCGTATCAACGTCAAGGTTGAAAAACCTGACAAAGGTGTTCGGAGAGGACCATCCTGCCGCAACACAAATATCCTCCAGGGGTACCCCTCTAAAAAGAGCTTGAGAGGAGGCTACGCCCCTAGTAGAATGCGCCCGAAGACTAAGAGGTGAAGGGAGTTTCCGCGCCTCGTAAGCCAGCGAAATGGCGTCTCTCACCCAGTGAGAAATCCTCTGCTTTGACATGGCAAGACCGCGGCGACCAGCACAAAAACAGATCAATAACTGGGGGGATTTTCTCCAAACCTTGGAGCGATCCACATACAGCTTCAATGCCCTGACCGGGCAGAGCATGTGGAGTCTCTCATCCTCACTTGAAGCAAAGGGAAGGGGATGGAAAGAGTGAAGTGTGACCACCTGAGATCGAAACGATGTGGACAAGACCTTGGGAATGTAACCCGGCCTAGGCCGCAGGGTAACTTTGACTAGACCCGGGGCAAAGTCCATACACGTCTCACTAACAGAGAAAGCCTGCAGATCTCCAACTCTTATCAGTGACGTAAGCGCCAGCAAAAGAACAACCTTAAGAGTCAGTATCCTTTCCAAAGCTGACTCTAAGGGCTTGAAAGGGGCCGTCACTAGTCCTTCGAGGACGACTGACAAGTCCCAAGAAGGAACTGCCGTGGGGCGAACAGGCCTAAGGCGTCTGAACCCACACATGAAGGTGGAGACCATCCGATGCCTCCCCAAGGGGATCTCATCCAGCTCTCTCCGAGCTGCAATGGCCACTATATAAACCCTAAGGGTGGTAGCAGCCGCCCCCGCTGTCAGCCTTTCTTGCAAAAACTCCAGCACTGGACCAACAGGGCAGTTAACTGGGTCAATTGCACGAGTCAAACACCAGGATTCAAAGACCCCCCACTTGGAAGAGTACAGCTTCCTAGTAGCGGGGGCTCTGGCACTGGCTATGGTTTCCTGAACTTCGGCAGGCAAACCATCAATCACAGCCCTTGGCCCTGTATGGGCCATACCCACAACTTCCAGAGCTTTGGTTGAGGATGCCAGATCTTGCCCTGAAGCTGGGACAGTAAGTCCCGCCTGATCGGAATCTCCCAAAGAGGCCGATACAAGAGGGGAGTTAGCTCCGAGAACCAGGTCTGGGAGGGCCAGAATAGGGCTATGAGAAGGAGACGGGCACCGCTCACCTTCACTCTGCATAGTACTGCCGGAATCAGCTTTATTGGCGGAAATGCGTACAGACTGACATTCGGCCATGGGTGGGCGAACGCATCTATGCCCAGAGTCGTCGGGAAACTCAGGGAGAACCAGAGCGGGCACTGGGATGACTCTTGAGAAGCAAAGAGGTCCACCTCCGCTTTGCCAAACAAATTCCTGATCTGTGATACCGTCTGATGGTTCAACATCCATTCCCCCGGCCTGAGCTTCTGTCTCGACAGAAAATCGGCCGCCAGGTTCAGTACTCCCGGAACGTGAACCGCCCTCAAAGAGAGGAACTTGTCTTGGGACCAAAGGAGAAGACGGCGCGCAAGCCTGTCCAGGGTGCGCGACCGTGAACCTCCTTGGCGGTTTATGTGGGACACAACCGCCATATTGTCCGTCCTGACTATGATATGATACCCCCCGAGAACGGGGAGAAAATACTTCAAAGCCAGGAAGACAGCCCTGAGTTCCAGGCAGTTTATATGCCAAGAGAGGAACTCTTCCTTCCACTCCTCGCTCGCCGGTCTGCCTTCAAAGACCGCGCCTCAGCCTGTCATTGATGCGTCCGTCGTGATCATATGGCGACCCCATTCGCACCCATTCTCACCCCGCTCTGGAGAAAAACGGGGTCTCGCCATATTAAAAGGGGTCGACAGCATCTGCGCGACACCCTGATAAGGCGAGTAGCTGGTACAGTGGGGTTTAACCTCAGCTCCTTCATCCACCAAAGGAATGGCCTCATGTGAAGCAACCCTAGGGGCAACACAGGGGAGGCTGCTGCCATGAGGCCCAACAGCCTGCGGCAGGTACCTACAGAGACATTATGGCCTAGCTTGAAGCGGGCCAGACATGCTGTAAGATCGGATATCCGGGCAGGAGCCAAACGGGCCTGCATCTGAACGGAATCCAAACGAACCCCTAGAAACACGGTTCACTGAGATGGGAGGAGCACACTCTTCTTGGCGTTCATCCTGAGGCCAAGAGAATGGATGTGGCCGAGAACAATATCCCTGTGACGACTCACTAGCTCCCTGGAGTGAGCCAGAATGAGCCAGTCGTCCAGATAGTTCAGTACACGAATGCCCTGGAGCCTCAAAGGGGCCAGTGCAGCATCCATGCATTTCGTAAACGTTCTCGGTGCCAAAGCCAGGCCGAAGGGCAGGAACTTGTATTGGTAAGCCTTCCCTCCAAAAGCAAACCGAAGGAACCTCCTGTGTCTTTGAACGACCTGGATGTGAAAATACGCATCCTTCAGGTCGATGGTGACAAATCAGTCTCCCTCCTGGACCTAAGACATGATGGTTTTTATCATCAGCATCTTGAACTTCCCTTTGTAGAGGGAAAAATTCAAACGCCGTAGATCCAGAATAAGCCTCAAGCTACCGTACCTCTTTGGAACGAGGAAGTAGCGGCTGAAGAACCCTCATTCGACTTCCGACTGCGGTACTTCCTCTATTGCTCCTTTCTGTAGGAGGGAGGAAAGTTCCTGTTGTAGAACAGAGGCCTTGGAGCGGCTGTTTACTACTGTCAGGTGAACCCCGTCGAAACGGGGGGGATTTTTTCCAAACTGAAGAGTGTAACCGGTTCGAATTGTGCGGAGAACCCACAGCGATACCCCCGGTAGACGCTCCCATTCGTGAAGGAAGTGCGACAGAGGAATCAGAGTGTCGTGTAAGGGAAGACATACCTGAGATGGGGTGTCGAGAAGGCCTGGAAGCAGCGGCACCCTCCACCGTGAAGGAGAGCCCTCGGCATCCTTGTTCAGGATGATGGAGAGAGAAGTGCTAGGCTGACGGGTGGCCGGCACGGGTTCCGTACACTGCAGAAGAGAAACAGCTGTGTCTCCTAACATGCAGCTCGCCGGCGGCGAATGGATGAGCTGCAAAGGGGGAAAGATGATAAGAGTGGAAGTGGTCCTACACGGCTTGGAAGGAAGGAGGGGGCGGGACTTCCAAGAAGGAGCCAAAGAGGGTGAAAGATGTGAGGCTAAAGTATCCTCGATCACCAGCATGGCGGTGTAACCCTGCTCCACAGAACCCACAATGTTGGTGAAGTCAGCAGCCGCCGCGTTAGTAAGGCGGGAGGAAAATGGCTGCTTCCAGGAACTGGAGATCTCTCGATGCAGATCGCTGAAAAATGGCAGCTTTCTCC
Organism: Schizopygopsis malacanthus; assembly: GCA_027474115.1. Classification (NCBI taxonomy): domain Eukaryota; kingdom Metazoa; phylum Chordata; class Actinopteri; order Cypriniformes; family Cyprinidae; genus Schizopygopsis; species Schizopygopsis malacanthus. The sequence continues at coordinate 28,804,438 of CM049866.1, forward strand.
TTTCAGGCTTGGAATGTGCACCGATGAGGAACCGCTCGTCGAGCTTCGAAGCTCGAGACTCGCGGGGCTCATCGGGCCAATCCAGGGCGAGCTTTTTGGTGGCGCGCGAAAGCACGTCCAGAAGCTCAGAGTAGGCCGCGCCTCCTGGCCGCTAGGCGGGAGCGCATCTGCTAAAGCAGGCCCGAAATCCTCGGAGTCTGAGGCTGCTGTATGCAGAATATCATCTAGCCCGAAGGAAACGGTATCACGTGCCCTCGGGCTAGGAAACAGAAAATCATGCAAGAATTCGACCGACGAATTCGCACGCACGCACTCGGGAGATGGAGGGAGAGAAAAGGCGAGGCCTGTCTCGACATCCGAACCCCAGGTCGCGGCTTCACGAGAGGCCTCGCGATGAGCCGCGGAGGTGCTCGATGTGCGCCGGGGAAAAATGGAGGATTCCCTTTCACAATCCTCAAGCCGAGAGCGGAGGGTTATGAGACGGAAATCGTCACAAATCTCTTAAAAACATCTTTTAATAACTAGAGTGCCGCGTTTTTAGAAAGCCGTTTCATGCACGAGACGCTGCAAGAGACGCGAGCGCAACAGTCAAACGCGTCCATGCTTACATAGAAAAAACTACGGAACAGCAGCGTAATCGAAGCCTACTACTGTATATCTGATATTTCAGGTTTGCATCCCGGTGACAGGCTGAAAACTGCTGTTCATTGTTTTACAGAGCCTTTATAGTTAATAATAGCACTCTAGGTGTTATACCTTCAGTCATTTTGAATTGGAATTACTTCAGTTTTTTGGAGCATTTGTCTTGTATTATTTCTGAACATATAGCCTAATATGCATAATATAAGTTTGTACAAGATGTAGTTGTAGTTCATCTTTTCTGCAAAGATATTTAGTGATTTGTTTAACATTTACATCATGAAGACAATGTCATGTGTGGTGCACTTAGAATATACTTTTCTTTAACTAGAGGGTTAATAAAGAAAAAGTAGCTTGAATCATGTTGTAGTTACATTTTCAAGTTGACTAGATAAAATCTTACAAAATCGAGAATTGGTCAAATATAAGTGAAATTGCTAAACCTAAAATATCCTCCTGAGACGCCCCCCTAAAAAAAAAAGTTTTCATGTCATTACATTGTTTAGACCATAAGAAAAAAAATATACTTTTTGAAAAACTCTATTTTATTCATATTTGATTATATGTCCTCTGTAGAGGACACAAGGACTAAAATTAAATGGCATGAATAGACATCAAAACAGCAAAATCAATGGGAGTTTTTTTTAAATCACCAAATACATTTTTAGGTTTCAGGAATTTTTTTATACTAAACTTTGTTTAAGGATGATTCTCAACTATGTTTTAAAATGTATAATAAAATGATTTTGTTTTATGCAATATGTGTGTAAAAAAATTCCATAAACTGGTTTCCCATTAAACACAGTGTACCTATACACTATATCTAATTTGCTTGTTAATGTGTTGCTGTTGGGACAGAATGTTGAAAAATAATTTTCATAATGGGATTAATACATGGCCAGATTTTCATAATAATATATAATATTTCATAAGCAAACTGATATATAATTGATTTCCCTATTCAATAGCCATGTCTCCCAAAATGCATAATAAACATGCTTTTAGTCCTGGTGTCCTCTACATTGAACATGTATGAAATGTCCTGTTTCATAACAGGAAGTTATATTTGAATTTGAAAACCCATAACATTTTCCTGAGATGTTGCTTTATGACAAACAATCTGAAAATGATTCAGATGTAAAAGACATTACAGAATATAATCATATTTCCATAAGGATGTACAATTTTTCACTAAATAAATATAAAATATATTATAATTATAAATATATAAAATATAAATATAGCCATCTTTAAAAACGTATGAGAGGGTTTAAAAAAAGATTTAGTATCTCTATAAAGCCCTGAATGTGCTCTGTACAGGACATCCAGGCTTATAACTGTGACATGCGAGGTCTCAGAGAAATTCTCTAAAATAGAATGTCCACTACAGAGGCAAAAACTCCATAACTGGGTCTCAGGAGGAGAAATAAAATTGCCTAATTTGATCCTACAGTGTTGCTGCACATGCTTTAGATCATTACAAACAATAATGCAAAATTATTATATTAGAATAGAAGATATGCCATCTCTCGTATCAAATCAATTATCAATAATTAAGTATGTGGTTTTGAAGAAGATTTTTTTCTTTCTCTGTTTTGACCGTCTCACTTGGACTTGACTTGGACTCGAATCTCTTTGGACTCGGACTTGACTCGGACCTCTATGGACTCGGTCTTGACTCGGACCTCTTTGGACTTGGACTTGTCTTGGACTCGACAAAGGTGGACTTGACTACAGCCCTACCTGTCCTCTCACTCCAGTAATAAGACTGTGTGCAATCGTGATCTCACCATGATTTTAAAGTAGATATAATTTTTCTTTGCTCCTGGATTAAACTTTGTCAAAAGTTATCAACCATTCAGAATAGTTCCACGCCTAACTGATGAAAATCCTTTTGGAAATTGTATTGGTTGTAAGCTAAATGCACCAGAAAGTCTTCCCACAACCAAAAATGAAACTTTAGTTTCTTTACCTTGTAAGTTTATGTTAGAAATGTTTCGGAATGGGATATTTGATCCCATCTGATGTTGCATTTATCTAAATAAACAGGCCTATCATATATGGTTCTTAAATCACTGCTTCTAAAAATTCAGTGTTGTCATATTTCAAATACCTCAACTGAAATGAGGTCATTTGTTTTATAGTTGTATTACCGACTGGGCGTGCACCATGAAACACAGTGACGGCTGACAGGACAGGAAATTTTGTTTTACTGACATATAGCCTAACAGCATCTCATTGTTCTACTGAAGCTCATTTGGCAGGTGTACCTTTTCCGCGCTCATTTGACTCGCGCCTACAGTCAACTGAAGGCAGCTCAAAATCCGACAGTACTTGCTGACCAACAAATATGATTATGTCCATTTTTATAATCACTAGACATTAAAACAGAATTAAGCAATTCATGTATACTGTCAGTCTTACAGTAAAAAAAAAATTAGAATAAGACACACATTGAATGGGAGAAAGTGAGACAGCATTGTGAGGTTTCAACAGTTTTTTAACAGTACTTGTAGGAGCCAATGTGTTAATGTCAATGTATTTTGGGCTGTCACCACTTGGGGGCGGTATGTGCACATAGGGTATTTAAGTCAGTGTTTCATTCACATAGAGCAAGCAGACTTGGGGCAGGGAACGTATACAGTTTGTACCACACTTTGGGAAGCTAAGGTGTGTGCCATTCATCATTACAAGTATGTATTTATATTATATTCAATAAAGTAATCTTAGACTGAAATCTATATGAAGACTGGACATTGGATGTGTGCGTAAAGCGTGCGTTGCTATATTCCAAGCCTCCGGCAGTTAGCTGCAGATACAAAAGTAAAAACTGAGTTCCCGTTTTATTGCTTAGTGGCGGTGAATGGATTATACGTGAATGCTATTGGAGTGGATTTCCGTATAAATGCCAAACGAGGAAAGTGAACGGGGATTAAAGGAACTTGCTCGCTTGGATTGAGTTTGCAACGCGGACAACAAGGGAAACCGGTGGGTGCTGTTTATGTTGATTAAATGCTTCATGTAATGGAATCTGAAGTTTTGGACCAAACGGAGACATACTGTGCTGATAGTTTGTGCTGGCTTTGTTGTTGTTCATGGATGGAAAGGAAAGTTTGGGTTGTGGAATGAGTACTGTTGATGGTGGAAAGGTTGTTACGGAAAATCTTGCAAATGTTGATGGTGCTGTTGATGAAAATATGTCGCAAAAAAGATAAAGAAAAATGACTGCAAAGGGGGTTGCTCTGCTCTTTGAAAATTTGCAAAGGTCTAGAAAACAGAAGTTGAATCAAGTGAACAAAATCAAACAAAAGGTAAATGATATAATTTCTTAAAATCACAAGTGAAACTGTACCAAATGTGGAAAAGCAAATGAAGAGGTTTGTAAAATATTGTGAAGCTGAAGATTTGCATAATTCGATTGTGGAAATGCCAATACCCCAGGATGAGTTTGATAAGCAAACCAAATGGTTCGATGCTAAACAGTGAAATAGGACCTGATGACAGTATTTTAAACGTGTCTACAAAATAATCCCAATGCAGCAAAGTGTCAAAAGGTTCAGCAAGTACTTCAAGTTCAACTTCTTCTGCACGAATAAAAGCGATGGCAGAAAGGGCTGCATTAGTACAACACGCTGCTGCTATGGAGAAGAAACATACTTTGTGTGACAGAGCGGTACAGGTTTCAGACACCAGGAATTTCGACTACGCCACCCTTGGGAATTTCACCCAGGGAAATATGAATGACACCTAAAAAGATTGTTATTAGGTCACACAGGTTCGACTCTCTTACGAAGGTAGGCAGAAACGTGGGTATCATAAAAAATACAAAGTTACATTTAAAGAAAGGATAACAAAATCACATTAAAATAGCATCCGTTGTACAAGGCAGCGTCTGACGGCTGGTTAGAGGTGCGTGGCTGACAACGGTTTCAAATAAACACAAAAAAATAACAAAAGACACATACACAACACTTTACATAACTAATATTAGCACAACTCACAAAAACACAAACTTACAGGGCTGAGGTTCACCACAGGAGAAGTGATCACCACGCTAGTTATCAAAAGCACACTTTCACACACCACCGTGCACTCAGATCACACCACCAAAACACTTCAAAAGTGTCACACGGCAAACACTGGAGGAGCACCACCACAAGAGATCCTTCACCCATGGGACCCCAGCACCTGCGAGGAGATAAATAAATAAATAAACAAACTTCAAAACATAAATTACAATAAACCACAGTTTGATGGTGGCCAAAAATCCGTGAGCATCAACCCCAAACTAAAAGCAAACTATAAATCAATGAAACCAGACAGCAACAATCCCCTCTATTAGTTGAAAGATAACGGCGTTCTCGCAGTGTGGCAGCAGAGAAGCGACCAGGCTGTAACTATAGCGACAGCAGAGAAAACGATCACCACGAACGAGCGGGAGAATCCTGAGCCAAATACAAACAAAGAAAAACAAAACCATCACTAAAATGTATGCATCACCTGCTAAAATTCAGCTCATAACTACATGCACGACGACACTTACCGGAAAAGGGCAATGTGCTCTATTATCCCTTCACAGGCACGAGTACACAGCATTCATATAAACCGCCGTTTAACTGGGATACTGCACATAACTCAAAACATCAGTCAATCTCCAAGCGAAGCTAAACCATCTGCTTTCCACAGAACAGTTCGCACATACCTGAGAGGTGAGCAGTCTTAGAATCCACTTAATGTAACAAGCCGATGGAAACAAGGGGGGGGGGGGGGGGGAAGACAAGCTAGAATGCAACAATGAATCATTAATGTCACACGCACAGCAACTAGAAGGAAAACTGCTACATGCTAACGGCACATATCTGCTGCTACTGTCAACAGCAGAACGGGGAGGAGTCGGACGTGACGCATCACAGGCTATAGCCAACCAGCTCTTAAATAGGAGGAACTCCTTGCTGATAGGTGCTCGCCAATGTCAATCACCACCACTCATCTCATTCATTCGGTTACATTTGGAGGAGGAAGAAGAGACTTCGCATTCAAAGTGAAATACTCAAAAGACAAAAGGAACAACTCATGATGAATGCAAAAATAGCAGCCAATGATGCAAGGTTGTCAGTTTTAAAAAACAGTGCTGTTGGAAGCTGCAAAAAGGCATCATCTGATGATTCAAAGCGTAAAAAAATCACACTCATTGAATCCTGACTCACAAGTACATCTTCCTGGTAATTCTAATCAAGTTGCAATGCACTGTACAACTATACAACAAGCTGCAGGAAAACAGGATGGCACAGCTGTTGTTCAAAATAATCCAGTCTCTCATTCCCAATTACAAATCCATTCTTTGCAATCTCCTGTTCATCCGCCAACTGATGAAGGACAAGGTATTTTGTATAACATCATGCAGCAACAGGCAAACATAACAGCTCAGCTTGTGCATAGGGGGGATGTAGCTTCATTACCTCCTCGAGTAATTCCAATCTTTGATGGAGATCCCTTACAGTTTGCTGCCTTCATTCAAGCCTTTGAGCATGGAATTGAAAGAAAGACCACAAATGCACAGGATTGCTTGTATTATTTAGAACTGTACACTAGAGGACAACCAAGAGAGTTGGTCAGAAGTTGTCATCATATGTCAGCAGAACAAGGATTCCGTAAAGCAAATAATTTGTTGAAGGAACACTTTGGTCACGAGTTGAAAATCACTGCAGCCTACATGGAAAAGGCTTTGAACTGGCCTGCAATAAAACCTGATGACATCAGTGGTTTGCAAGCATATGCTTTGCATATGCTCTGAGAGGGTACTGCAATGTGATGGTAAACTTGCAGTATATGGATGAGATTAATGTTTCATCGAACCTTAAGAATATCATGATGAAATTGCCTTACCGACTCAGGGAGAAATGGAGAACCACAGCTTGTGAATTACAAGAACGAAATGGTTGTAGGCTCAGGTTTATAGATATGGTGGACTTCATTGAACATCAGGTTAAGATTCTCACTGATCCTCTCTTTGGAGATATTAAAGATACACAGGCACCTATATCCCACAAAGCCAAAGTTCTTTGGAACTTTGCCTTGCAGTGGTTGGGGACGAAATTCAGCTACAGTGGCTGTAGTCAACACTGTTGGAGATTTTCAGTCTAAAGTCCACCTATCACAGCACAGTTTTTCATCTTGTTGCTATGCGTGCAAAGAAAATCATGCTTTGGAAAGGTGCCCTGAGATTCATAAAATGACTCACAGACAAAAGATTGAATTCTTGAAGAATCATGGAATTTGTTTTGCTTGTTTGAAATGTGGACACCTTAGCAAAGATTGTACAAATCGTCAAATGTGTGGTATGTGTAGTCAGAAGCATCCTACTATACTGCATATTTCAGCTAAGGGTAAAACTAATGAGGAGAAACAAGTGAGTAATGCTCTTGTTTCTTTACAGACCTATGCTCATATTGGGGCCGGAGAACAGGATTGTTTTTTGTCCATTGTGCCAGTGCAGGTAAAATCTAAGCTTGGAGATTTTACAGTAACAACATATGCTTTCTTGGATCCAGGGAGCACTGCCACTTTTTGTACCGAAGGACTTATGCGGAGGTTGAAGATGACTGGGACGAAGAAGTGCATATTACTTCGAACAATGGGGCACGAAAATGTAGTAAACACATCTGTGCTTACTGGACTGGAGATCTCAGGATTATCTGAGGATAAATTCATGGATTTGCCAGAAGTCCTTACTCAGAAGACAATACCTGTAAGTAAAGATAATGTGCTTAATCTGGAAGATATAAAGAAATGGAGGTATTTGGATGATGTCAAAATTCCCAAACTGGATGCTGAAGTTGAATTGTTGAATAAGAATTATTGGTTGCTCAGTACAATCATGATTTCGATGAGAAATCTTCAGAGGATGATTTCAAAATGTCTAGAGAAGATCAGAGGTTTATGGAGATAATGGATCAGTCAATTAGTACTGAAAATGTTCATTATTGTATTGACTTACCCTTCAGAAATAATGATGTCATCATGCCTAATAATAGATGCCTTGCTGTACAACGTTTAAAGAGCTTGAAAAGAAAGTTCAGTTGGAACCAGGAGTTCAAGAAGAGTACATCGCTTTTCTAACTAATGTTATCAACAAGGGGTATGCTGAAGCAGTACCACAAGATCAGTTACTTCGAGATGATGGTAAGGTGTGGTACATCCCTCATCATGGGGTATACCATCCTAAAAAGAAGACCATTAAAGTTGTGTTTGATTGCAGTGCAGTTTTCAAAGGAGTGTCCTTGAATTCACAATTGCTGCAAGGCCCAAATCTCAACAACAGATTATTGGGTGTTTTGACCAGGTTTAGACAAGAACATGTGACTTTGTTGGCAGACTTTCAGGCCATGTTCCACCAAGTAAAAGTATCACAGAAGAATGTGGATTTTCTTCGGTTTCTATGGTGGCCCAACGGTGATAGTACGCAAAGCTTAAAAGAATACAGAATGAAATTCCATATTTTTGGAGCCATTTCATCACCAACCTGCAGCAATTTTGCTTTGAGAAAGCTTGCCGAAGATTACAAGGATTGCTTTCCAAACAAAGTCTTAAATTCTGTCCTGCATAACTTTTATGTACATGACTGTTTAATATCTGTTCCCACAGAAGTGGAGGCACTTCAGATGGTCAAAGACTTAACTGCAGTCTGTTCCAAAGGAGGATTCCAGTTATCCAAATGGATAAGTAATAGCCGTAAGATGTTAGCAAGCATTCCAGAAGAACGTCTGTCAAAATCAACGAAAGATCTCAACCTGGATAAAGACAACCTGCCTGATGAAAGAGCACTTGGGTTGTACTATCTGATGCATTCGTGTTCAAGATTTCTATAAGTGAAAGACCACCAACAAGACGAGGCATTTTTCAGTTGTCGGTTCAATTTATGATCCCTTGGGATTTATTTCACCACTAATACTTCCTTCTAAGTTGCTGTTACAGGAATTGTGCAAAAGAAACATAGGATGGGATAATGAAATGCCACAAATTCTTTCATGCCAGTGGTCTGAGTGGCTGCAAGATCTCAACAAGGTTGCTATGGTGAAAGTTGACAGATGTATCAGGCCAAAGGATTTTGGAACGATCAGGATGGCTCAATTGCATCACTTTTCAGATGCAAGTCAATGTGGTTATGGAACTGTCTCTTACTTGCGTCTGGAAGATGAAAATAAAAGGGTGAGACTTTCCTTCAGGCTTGGAAAATCTAGGGTTGCTCCGTTGAAACAAATAACTATACCAAGACTTGAACTTGCTGCTGTACATTTAGCAGCCAGAATTGACACGATGCTAAAGAAGGAACTTCAACTGTATCTAGAGAAGTCCGTTTTTTGGACAGACAGCCAAACTGTACCAAAGTACATTGCAAATGATGCCAAAAGGTTTCATACATTTGTAGCTAACAGAGTGTTTGTCATCAGGGATACAACAGAGGTTGTACAGTGGAGACATATTGGAACAAAATTAAATCCTGCTGATGATGCCTCCAGAGGCATGTCTATTGAACACTTCTTGAAATCTAGCAGATGGATACAGAGTCCAAATTTTCTGTTGGAAGCTTCAGAGGAATGGCCACAATATTCTTTTGACCGAGCCTTGATAGATGATCCAGAGGTAAAAAAAAGTATATAGTGGTAAATGCTGCCATTTCAAACTGTTCTGACAGTGCTACTCATCAACTCTTGAACTTTTTTTCTGATTGGACAAAATTGAAAACTGCAGTGGCATGGATTCTAAAGTTCAAAGGTATTCTTTTGAAGCTCAAGCAATTCAGAACACATATTCAGTCTTCTGGAACAAACAATTCTAAAGTAGAGCAGGACAGAATTAATGAGGAAATGAGAAGGTTTTGAACTGGATTCCAAGGTCAAAATCTTACACCAGATGATCTTTCTCAAGCAGAATCAGTAATTATTGGATTTTCTCAACATGATGCATTCAAACAAGAAATTTCTTCCTTGCAAAGTGCAACATCTGGAGTCAAAATGTGTAGTAATATCTACAAGCTTGATCCAGTATTGATAGATGTTTACTTAGAGTGGGTGGAAGACTTAGTAGAGCAGCAATGCCTGAGGAGACAAACAGACCTGTTATCCTGCCGAAAAAACATCCCGTATCCAAACTTATATTGCAACATGTTCATAGAAAACTAGGTCATGCAGGGAGAAATCACATGATGTCAACTTTACAAAAGAGGTACTGGATTACTAATGCAAACACTGCTTGTAGAAAAGTAATCTCTGAATGTGTTGTGTGTCGACGTTTTCAAGGCAAAATTGGAGAACAAAAAATGTCTGACTTATCAAAGGAAAGGATCATGCCAGATTTGCCTCCTTTTCCAACACTGGTGTTGATTACTTTGGACCTATTGATGTGAAGAGAGGTCGCAGCATTTTTAAAAGATATGGAGTTATGTTTTCCTGTATGACTAGTCGAGCAGTACACCTTGAAGTAGCCTACTCTCTGGATACAAATTCCTGCATAAATTGTATTCGTCGTTGTATGTGCCGTCGTGGCCAAGTACTGCATTTAAGATCCGATAACGGCACAAATTTTATTGGAGCACAGAGAGAGCTTAGAAATGCTTTAAAGAGTTTGGATCATGATAAAATTCAGAGTACTTTCCTATCAAGAGGGAATAAAATGGACCTTTAATACCCCTGCAGGATCACATCATGGAGGCGTGTGGGAGAGACTTATTAGTCTTGTAAAGAAAGTGTTGTACTCCACACTTCAACAACAATGCTTGGATGATGAGAACTTTCACACTATTCTTTGTGAAGCTGAAGCTATTCTTAATGACCGTCTTATCACAAAAGCTTTCAGATGATCTGAATGACTTGGAAGGTCTCACGCCAAATCACATCTTGCAGTTGAGATCTGTCACGGTTCATGGGTTCCCGGTCCCATCCTCGCTTTGTCTTATGTGTGTGCGTGTGCGTGTGTGTGAGCAGGTGTCTGTGGGTGTGTGTGATTGAGGCTGATTCGCTCCAGCTGAGAGTCATCACCGTGGGCTATATTAGATCCTGTCACGCTGTCTCCCTTGTCAGATCCTTGCAGTGTTTGCCGTGTTCGGGTTGGCGATTCGGTCCGTTCCTGGTTCCGCGATTCCAGAGCCCTGCTGCTTTCCTGGACTCCGAACGCCGGAGACTCGTCTGCCCATTGCTTCCCTGCGCTACCCACCTCTGCCTACGGAGAGCTCCACCGTAGTTTCTCTCACTGTTTATTTCTGTAATAAACCTTCTATTTTCCGCAACTGAATCCTCCCGTCTTCATTGTGACAAGATCAAAACCACTTCTTCCTCCAGGACTTTTCCAAAAAAGTGATTTGTATATCAGACGTAGATGGCGACAAGTTCAATATCTGGCTGATCTGTTTTGGAAAAGGTGCTTCAAGAAAGACAAAAATGGAGTAAGCCACGTAGAAACTTCACTGTTGGTGATATAGTGGTCATCATGGATCCAACTGCTCCACGTGGTTCCTGGTCATTAGGCAAAATCACTCAGACATATCCTGACAAAAAGGGATTTGTCCGTTCTGTACAACTGAAGACAAAAACAGGATTACTGGACAGACCTGTTTCCAAAATGTGCCTGTTGTTGGAAGAAACAATGGAATGATCTTCAAAGAAGAAGTTCACATACACCCCTTTTGGCTCCTTTGATAATTTAAGAGATAATTGTAGTTGCACACCAACAATTATGGGGCCGGTGTGTAGGAGCCAATGTGTTAATGTCAATGTATTTTGGGCTGTCACCACTTGGGGGCGGTATGTGCACATAGGGTATTTAAGTCAGTGTTTCATTCACATAGAGCAAGCAGGTTTGGGGCAGGGAACGTATACAGTTTTTACCACACTTTGGGAAGCTAAGGTGTACACCATTCATCATTGCAAGTATGTATTTATATTATATTCAATAAAGTAATCTTAGACTGAAATCTATATGAAGACTGGACATTGGATGTGTGCGTAAAGCGTGCGTTGTTATATTCCAAGCTTCCGGCAGTTAGCTGCTGATCGAGTACTGAACAAAGTCCTTGTATTAGACTGTCCATTAGAAATAATATTTGCATAAAACATCGATTTTGCTCTTTCTAGTGCAACCTTGTAGGAAACCAGATGCTCAGAATACATCTGTTTATGTACTTCAAGACCAGATCTTTTGCATAGTCTCTCCAATCGATGAACTAACGCCTTTTGATGACGAAGTTCAGAAGTATACCAAGGAGAAGGGTTAACAGAAGATACAATGCGGGTCCTCATAGGAGCCACAGTGTCAAGTATTTGAGACAAACTGTTACCAGATTAACGAGGTTTAATTATATATTCATATCCTGATGGAACTGTTTGATTTAAATAAAAATAATAATTCGGCTTCTGCCAAGTCTCAGTCACACACATAAAATCAATATTTTGGTCCTCAATAAGTTCATGAATAAGAGACGTCTTATTGTTGAGTGACCAAACATTAAAAAGTCCAAAGTGGAGTGCAGAAGGCATATTATAATCTGACCTGGGGAACGGAGTAAGCACTTCATGGTCAACAGACCCCCCAGCATTCTTAGGCAGTCTTGGGGTAGTAGACCAAAATTACAGAATTTGTCCACTATAATCAGAATTAGTAGAAGTGATTCGGATATTCCGACAAGACCCATGATGAATGTATTTCGGTCGGCGTACGAGATCCGGATGATTGAACAGCAACGGCGGAGGTTTAGTTACGAATCTTAGTTTGTGCAGGTCTGCCACCGAGTACATCAGTCGAGGAGCCGCGCTGATCACAGCTGAAGAAAAAACTATCCATAGCAACAGCTTAAACAACCACATGATGAAATCTTGTAGTACTAGGATAGGCAGACCAACGGAGCCAAGGAAGTCACCAGTGAAGTCGGGCTACAAACGCCAGTCCTTTCAGTCCTCCACTGGAAAATCAGGATGTCAGACAGATGACAAATGTCAGCAAAATTTGAAGGTCCAAAGTTAAAACCAGTTCAATAATGCAGCATATGCTTGATACATTTCCCAACTTAAAACATCCAATTATAAAAAGAGAGTAAAACAAAAGACTGGTGAGTAGCGGCAGCCAAAATGCGCCAGCGTTCACTCAACCAGAGATATGCAAAGAGAGAAACACTGAGATGACACTAAGGAAATGTTGGAAGTAGACCCCAATGAATCAGTTCACACCGTGGTCCATTCGAACAATAAATGTTCTAGCTGTCATTTTTGACTTTGTGAAACCTCAATCAACCAGTACTTTTATCATTGTTCGGTTAGCATCACTCATTTACACAGATGGAAGCGCTACGTGCAGTCTAGTAGCAGAAGACAATACATCAGCAAGTTTAAAGCTGGCAGAAGCAATAAAATAATGTGACTCCTCTTCAGGACGCGAAAGCAAAATCCAACTTCATGCCAGAAATAGACTGAAACTCAAGTCTGATAATGTCATGATTCCTCATCACAAATACCCTAAACGGATATACTTGGTTGTGCACCACACATTGTAGAAAAACTTTTCCTACTGCTCGCTGTATATGACCGTTGGCGAGTGAAAATGTTTGACCTTTACTGGACTGCAAAGTCTCCCTTTCCTGCTTGATCAGATCCCAGAGAGACTCTTGGATTAACGAATAAGAGCTTCCGGTGTCAATAATTGCTTCCAGATTATGGTTACAAATATTCAAAGGCAATGTCAAAGTTGTCATGGGGGGTTGGTAAACCTCTGTCTATACAGCAATGGTATCGCTGTTGGGACGTCCTCGGCCTGGCTTTCCTCCTCCATGTAATGTGGCTTGCTCTGCTTGTCTTTGCCTCCAAAAAACTCTCTCTTCATTCAGATCACATTCCACCAGCATGCCAACACACACTAACTCTTCTATCGTGGACACAGTTCCTCTTAGAATGCTAGCAATGCGCGGATTGCAGTTCTTCAATATAGCTTGAAAAATCTCACGCTCTGTCATGGCAGGCTTCAACCTTAGACATAGAGCGCTATATTGGTAAACAAAAGAACCAATGTTCTCATCCACTGCCTGCTTTCTTTCCCTAATCCTACTCTCTGCTTCCACCTCATGGTCTTCAGGTAAAAATGACTGCAGAAAGACTGTTTTAAATTGTGTCCACGATTTGACACGTGTCTTCTCAGCTATCCACCAGTCCTTGGCCGTATGGGTAAGAACAGATGGTAACACAGACAAAATCTCAGCATTACTTAAAGGTTGGATGGCAAGATACTCTTCGCACTTCTCCAGATAGGCAATAGGGTCTCTCCCCATCTAAACTGCTTAATTTTGGAAAGTCAAGTTTTCTGGGAGTTTTGAACTGAATAGAGCGAGAGTAAATTTCTGGAAGTGGAGTTGAATATCTGGTAGGAGTGGAAGTAGCATCTCTCCGCTTAAGACAATCCATGACCGCTCTACCCAAATCTTGGATGCTTTCCTCTAAAACCTGTTTTATTCGTTGACATTTCATTCATTCTTGACTCACAATTGCTTCATCTCGTTGGTTCAAAGACCTTTCATAAGCCTTGACTTGAACTTCTAAAGAACTTATTTGGTTCTGATGAGTGTTAAAATTATCCAGCACCTGAGTTTCAAACTTATCAAAACGGGCACTCAGGTTTCCTTCTACCTCACTCATTCTAGTTTCCAAATATTTAACTCGATTGGCCAACACTGGGGAGATAAGACTGCTTCCGGTGGCGCTGCTGAGTTCAGACGCCTGTGAATTAGCTCCGCTCAGAACTGTGCTTTTTATGTGTTTTTTTTTACCTATTTCTTACTTTTTTACTTCTCTTTTTTGATACGTGTATTGTCTGCAATGATTATGTATGGCAGAAGAATACTTTTGGACATTGGACAGCGCTACACTAACCTGATTAAGGATACTTTACCCACAGACCCAGCGTGGCCATTGGAGATACTTCGGAACAATGAGTTGAACAATGACCACCTGAATAACCGCAGGAGGCGAAAGAAACATCGCGGGAGACGCGCTGGAATACGTAACAGACTGAGGAAAAGGGCTCACAGTCCTCCTCTACCGAGTATTCTGCTCGCTAATGTCCAATCCTTGGAGAATAAGATGGACGATCTTAGAGCCAGGATAAGTTTCCAACGGGACATTAGGGAATGCAACATCCTTTGTTTGACCGAAACATGGCTCACGCCGATGGTCCCGGACACCGCTGTAACGCCGTCTGATAACTTCTCTGTTTTACGGATGGACAGAACAGCCGAGGCCGGAAAAACCAAAGGTGGTGGAGTGTGTTTCAAGATTAACAGGAAATGGTGTGACTCCAGGAATATCTCCAATCTGTCGCGTTCCTGTTCGCCTCATCTAGAACATCTCTCCATTATCTGCCGCCCATTCTACCTGCCCCGGGAGTTTACATCGATCATCGTTACTGCCGTCTACATTCCACCACATGCAGACACTAGCTTGGCCTTGTCCAAACTCCACGATGAGCTCAGCGGATATAACAACACAAACATCCTGACGCTACCTTCATCATCGCCGGGGACTTTAACAAAGCCAACCTCAAGAAAGTCTTGCCGAACCTTCATCAGCATATATCCTGTCCAACCAGAGGACTGAATACACTCAATCATTGCTACACTCCGCTCAAAAATGTCTACAAAGCCCACTCACTGCCGGCTTTTGGCAAATCAGATCATGCCGCCATTTTACTCACACCGGAATACAAACAAAGGATCGCTCATGAACCTCCGGTGGAGAGGGAAGTGACGCGCTGGTCCTCCCACTCTGAAGCTATGCTACAGGCATCTCTTGATGACGTCGACTGGGACATGTTCCGGGCGAGTTCATCTGACGTCAGCGAATTCACGGATGTAGCATTAAGCTTCGTAAACACGCTAACCGAACAGGCCACTGAAACGGTAACAATAAGGACATTTTCTAATCAGAAACCATGGGTGGACAGATCTATCCGTGATGCGGTTAACCATCGTACTGCCGCATACAACGCCGGTCTGTTGTCAGGAAACATGAGCGAGTACAATTCTTCGTGCTACACTCTCCGTCGTGCAATAAGAGCCGCTAAGCGCCGGTACAGGGAGAAAATTGAGTCACATTTCCAGCTCAATGACTCTCGACGCATGTGGCAGGGACTGAAGACCATTTGTTCCTCTGGAAATAACTCCTCCGCAGAGGTGAGAGCAGGTCCGTTGCTGTTCTCCAAACACCTTCTACGGCCGCTTTGAATGTAATGGCGGCGGCGCGACTCTGCCGAGCAGCGCGTCAGAAAGCAGCAGACAGAGCAGCGATGATTATGCTATCACCTTGTCAGAGGTCGATGTTCGGAGGGAACTAAAGAGAGTGAACGTCAGGAAAGCAGCAGGACCTGATGGGATTACTGGCCGCGTTCTGAGGTCCTGTGCTGATCAGCTTGCTGGTTTGTTTACTTCCATCTTTAATGAGTCCCTCGCTACCTCTGTGGTTCCCACCTCCTATAAAAAATCTGTTATAATCCCTGTGCCTAAGAACAGTAAACCCTCTTGCCTGAATGACTATCGTCCAGTTGTCCTCCATCCCTGCTACTTTGGACCCTCTTCAGTTTGCCTATCGGCCAAATAGGTCTACTGATGATGCCATCTCCCAGGTACTGCACTCCTCCCTCAGTCACATCGACAGCAAAAATGGCAACTATGTCAGGCTGCTATTCATTGACTATAGCTCAGCTTTCAACACTATAGTCCCCACCAAGCTAGCTGTCAAACTCTCAGACCTCGGCATAACCTCTTCACTTTGTGACTGGATTCAAGATTTCCTCACCACCAGACCACAAGTGGTGAAAGTCGGCCAGTTCACCTCCAACTCCATCACCCTGAACGTAGGAGCCCCACAGGGCTGTAATATCACCAGTTTAAAATAGAGCTATTGTTTCAGCTCCGGGAATTAGTTATTAAATATTCAATGTTGCTTGATCAGCGTAATATTAATATTTAACGTACGATTTATACTTTGAGTATTCGGCCAGCGATTACTACATCAGTATATCTATTAAATCTCGCTTTTATTGCCCCGTGGCCCCGGTAACAATAAGACGAGATTAATAATTAATCAAGTTATTAGCTAGGTAACGTTATCTTTGGCAAATAAGGACGAAAATACTTAATCACATTCCAGAGACAATTCTTTATAAAAATGGAACAAGGTTTATTCGTGATATTGCTATTCCAACATAAATGGATTAACTGATAATACACAAACATACACACACATACGAGAGTTTTGAGGTTAAGGTTGAAAGAATACCATTCTCTCTATTTCATAACTTAACTAACCAGCAAAAGATCACGAACAACTGCGTCTGCTTTGTTACTGCCTTCAGATCAATTTTACCAGTTCAATCAGCATTAGGAATGTTTAGTTTGTTTTACTTGCTTGTGTTGGTTTAAGCAGGATGGATCTTTGGTTTCGTTTTCCCGCGTGAGTTCAGTTCTTTGTTTTGGGTGTCACGTGGTCAGTTCGTTCTTCTTCGGGGAACCTCTGCTGCGTGACGTCACCGGGAAAGCTCTCCCCTGCTCTGCAGTCGTTGAATTCGTTGCTCCTGTGCTTTGGCACGGTCTTAGACTTCTTCCGATGGTTGGCTCCGAGGTGAGCGTCCAGCGGCGCTTCGCGGAGTTTCAGAGATGTTCAAGCCATGTTCAAGAGAGTCAGAGAGTCAGAAGAAGAGAGCGTTTTGCGACTGGCGCGTTGTTTTAAACAGTCCAACTTGGCCCTGCCCGCGGGCGGCTTGTCGAATCCGATTGTCCGTATGGGGCGGAGCCCCCCCCCATGTCCAGGCTTTCTGGGGGTGGAATTTACGTGGTCCGACATTCCAGTCATTCCGTGGAAGATACAAACTTACAGATTTTATATGCCTGTTTAGTCACACATGATGCTAAAGCTTAACGGTCATGCACACCAACTTATGGCTTACGACGCCAGCTTCATTTAGAGACTAAACATCGCATTTACCGGGCACACACACATTACAGTTTATGCCGTTTAAAGCATGATTAAAAATTACCCACATTGTCCGAAATAATTCACATTCGAAATCATCACATCAAGCCTATGAGGGAAAGAGTACACATTAATATCCATATATTTCTTTGTGTAGATAGTTGTAATAGTCATAATTGGAATAAATGTCAGGAATTCGGTTTTCCTTTGTCTGTCCGATGAAGAAAGGCGCAACTTCGTGCTGAAAGAGAGGGAGGGGTTGAAATACCCTCTAGGAATGTAGACCCAAAGGCGTCTCTGGCTTTCTCGGAGACGTTCGTACCTTTGCACGAAAGTTAGTGATGGGGTCAGTTGACCTTCTCCCTTTTGCAGAGAGGGAGGACTTGAGGAATAATTAATATCTGTTGCTGGGTTGCATTTTCTGTGTGTGTCTTCGCGCCGACGTGGCACTACACATCCCCCTTTGCTTGGTGATGTTCCCGATGGAACATCGTCAGGCACTGGAACAAGAGGCAGGAAGAACAGGCACATACAAGACACAAACATCATTTCTATCACTGACTGAAGCCTGGTGCAGGGTAATTTGGGAAGGAACAGGTTAGAAACTTGAGAAGACATAGGGACGCATTGTTTATCATTATTGACAATTGGGTCATTTTTGACTGTCTTAATTGTCAGGGGCTCGACGAGGCGGTATAGGCATGATCTCAGTCAGGTTGGTCGAATTCTCGGGTTCGGGTTCTAGGTCGGGATTACCACGTCGAAAAAGGCGAGGGATGCCGGATGTGCATTTGTTGAGAGACTCTTGAACGACGTTCACTCGCTTGTGTAGGAGGAAGGCCAGTGTCAAAGTCACAACATATCCTACGATAGTAGAGATACAAAGCGCCATGTCAGTGGCAGACCAGGACCGAATAATTAACGCGCCGGCGGGCGGAAGGCGAGCTATAGCTTCTAACGCTGTCAGCCGGTGTCAACTCAATAAGAGATTTCGTTTTCAACCTGATATTCATCGTCGGTGAGGTGATACAATGCTAACTCGTCAATATGGAGGATCGCGCCCTTCGGGACAGTGATCCATAACGTTTGGTTGGGCAAATTAATGCGCGTAGCGGTGTCGTGTTAATCGCATGTGAGGGTGGCTGTTCGTGCTGGGGTATTGACCGGCCATCGGTTTCTGATGATTTCGGCTTGCGTTACCTCAACTTGAGAACGTGGTGTTGCTTCGGCGGGGCAGCTAGTGTCGTTTTAATGGATTCTAAACCGCAGATGCCCTTGGTATTATCGCGTACGCAGAGTTTACTCGGGTAGGGGGAGTGAATGTCCTAAGTGAGCGTGCCCATCTTTGAGTTTGGGGCCAGATACAACTGTTCGTTGTTCTCGTAATACGCAGCGACTTTAGGAGTTTGGATTTTGACATAGGTTTTCCCTTGCCGTAATCCCACATTCACAACGTCTTTTGAGCCGGTAAACATTATTAACGTCGATAATGGGCAAACTAAAAACAACTAAATCACCTGTTTCCGGGTTTGCGTATATGGGAATAGCGCTACCGGGAAAGGGGCGAGATGGGTTTGGATGAGACTAGCGGGGCCCGCAGTGGCCGAAGTTACAACGTTTGAACAAGGCTAAGAGGTATCGTGTAGCACGGAATCCTATTCATGGCTACGTTGTCAATCCAGGAACTTACATCGCGTATCATGTCGTTCATGATTTTGGCGGGTGACTTCGATCGGTCGACAACGGTTCTCACAGCGAATTACAGCGACTTTACTGACGGAAGTCGATCTCAATTTCAGGACCTGGATTCAAGGTTTGGTTAAGGGGTTCAAAGTGAGAGAGAGGAAAGGAAACACAAAGTGAGACACGAGATAAAGAAACCAAACGATAAAGTAAATAAAAAAAAAAAAAAAAAAAAAATCTAAAATTAATAATAAAAAAACAATTATATAAAAAAAAATTATATAATAATAAAAAAAAAATTGAGAGTAACTCCTCTCTACTAGATTGGTCCTAGCAGTGCTGCGGAGGAGAGAATATGGGTTGTGTCTAAGCATGGTTGCTATATGTTTTCCTAAAATGACAATACTTATGCTTGTGTGGTGCATATGGTTGTCGGTCTGTGTCAGTCGGTTTGATCTTCCCCCTTTTCCTGTCGGTGGTTTGGATTTGCCGGTTGGCACTGGCAACCCATCATGGTGCATCGTGTGTGTCAGCGTACTCCCCCTCTGGCCGTGAGGTACTACGAGCTGTGGCGCAGTGAGTGGTTCAGGGACATACGTGTGGACACCGTCTTGCAGATGCAGCATGTAGTCGACAGAGTGGAGCTCGCGGAGCTCGGAGGATGTGTTATAATGGTTTTGACATGTGAGCTGTCATGGTTCGTAGTGACGAATCCGCATGTGAGGGTGAGGAGATCGTCAGCAGCGAACTGAGGTGGTATGGTAATGCAGGAGGGCAGGGGTGTGCTCGCCAGTGGCGTGCTGGCGGCGGGTTACTGCTGCCACTGTAGGGTTGGGTGGGAGGGCATGAAAGGTCCAGGACTCTTCATGTGATGCACCTGCTTTGGTGAGGGCATCGTTTTGGTCATTTGAGGGGCTGAAGTTTGGGAGGAAACGTTTAGGATGTCAGACCTGATCTGGTGTTCTCCGGAGGAATGGCAGGTGACTGAGACAGCACTTTCAGGAACTTGGAGTTTCATCAGCAGGTGTTTGATGGACGCCGCTGTGATTTGGAGTATTGGGTGTTGAGTTAGTGTTTAACTCTGTTGCTGGGTTTTCAGGTGGGGTTTCATGTCCATCTGAAGTTAGGGTGTTTACTGTTCTCTGAGAGCAAGGTGAAGCGGTGCTGTTTTCTGTGGCTGATTTGTTCAGCTTGTCACTGCCTTTCCGTTTGACAGCTAGTCAGGCTGAATCTGGTTTCTCTTTCTTTTCCCACTTCCGGTCCTCCTCTTTTCGTTGGAAGAACTCTTTCACCATCATTTCCATCAGCTTCTGTGAGTCGAAATGCGGTGGTGTTCCTTGTTCTTGTGTGGATTCAGTTTGAGCTCGGTCAGTTTGGAATCTTGGTGACTTCTTTCGTCGATTCCTTGGGCTGACTGCTCCAGGGTGAGTTTGTCGCTTTCCCTTGGAGTTTCCATACGAGCCTGGCTGGTTCCACGATCTATCCCGTGGGCTCTCATGAGGCCTTGCTTGGTCCCATGACTTATCCCAGTATCGTCCAGGTGAGCGTTGACGTCCACGCGGTCCATCCCATCGGTCATACCTCTGTTTAGGTCGGGTGTCAGCGTGTGAGTATCGTTCTCTGTTGGACGGGGGTGCATTCCACTCTCTGTGTGGTGGCTTAGCGCTGTCTTGGCGTTGGGTGCCCTCTAGAGCAAGTTCATGGTGTTGCGTGTTGAAATCAAGAACTGCTGGGGTTTTTGCGCTCTTTTCTGAGGCCATCTTTTGTTTGTAGTAGGCCTTTTGCACCAAGTCTCGCAACTGCTGAGTGTTCATCGTTCGTGGACATGCGAGAACGCCAAGATGGTGGCTTATGCCAGGATGAAGGTTCCTGAGGAAGAGAGTTTTAAAGTTCAGTTCATCTTCCATGTCAGAATCATTGCGAGTTCCAAAATATGCTTGTCTGAGTCGACTATAGTAAGCTTGAGGAGGTTCGTGACGTCCTTGTCTCGTCTTCAGGGCAGCCACTAAGCCTTGATCGGACTCAGGGTCGGCGAACTCTTTAATGAGGGCTTTTCGCAGCCGTTGATAATCAGTCTTTGTGTTAACAGGCTGCCGGTCAAGGAAGCTGCGTACTTCAGGACTGGATGTCGTTCGGAGTAAATAGAGTTTATCTTTGTCCGTAACGTTAGGTCGCATTTCCAGATGGAAATCAATATCTTGCAGATACGCTTGGACCTTTTGGCTGTTTGGCACGCTGGGGTTGAATTTGCCAACGTTTCGGGCCAGCTTGTCAAGATCTTTTAGGTCCAAGCCGTGTGACGATCTGCGGCTGGCTGCAGCAGATTCTTCTGGTCCTGTCGTGATATAAAGTTCTTCAGACGGCGCTGGTGAATGTTTTAACACCACCCCCTCTGTCTTATGTTCACGTGTCAGTCCAGGCACGGGTGACTTGGTCCTGCTTGGCAGGGGTGCGGTTGGTGCACGTCCTGTCCTTGACGGCTCCTGGCGTAGTTCGTAAGCGTGCTTGAGTTCCTCTTGGAAACTTTCAGACTCCTCTGTGACGTAGTCGAGCTGTCGTGTTAGGCGGCTGATCTCGTTTCTTGATTCAGCCAAATGAGCTTCAAGGGCCTTGATTCTGCTGTTTTTGTCCCTGAAGTCAGTCTTTGCCTTCTCTAGTAGCTTCTCTGCATACTGTAGCTTGTCTGCACGATCAGCGAAGTCCTCTTTGAGTTGCTGCATTTCGTGGCTGGTAGCTGCTAGAGTCTCTTTTAGCCTGTTGATCTCCTCCTCGGCGCCTTGCTCCACCTCATCGGTCCCTTCCTGTCGTTCACGTTCCAGCTGCTCTATGCGTCGTTGTGCGCTTGTCAGCTCCTGCTGGCGTTGTGCGGCGTGCTTGTCACCCAGTTTGAGGGTGGCGATGAGTGTGTGACTTAAGCTTGAGGTGATCTTGGCTAATTCTTTGTGATTGTAGTTTTGACTTGGGTCTTGTCTCATGATGCTTGTGATGTTGTCATCTAGTTGGTCCTGTGTCTGATGTTGGAGTGCTTCGGCAGCTTTAGGGAGGATGCTGTCTGTTGTAACACTTAGCCACATTTCCAGTCCTTCCCAGTGACCGACATGTTCTGTTTTGTGAGACATGTTCTGGCGGGTGATGGGGATCTTGGACCGAACTGACACAGACCTTGGATGGGAAACAAAGCAAAACAAAAACATAAACAAAACAACAGGGGTGTAAATGTGCACAGTGTAGTGTATGCTAGTGTTGGGTGTGATTCTGTTTCTGTGGTCCTCTGTGGTGGGGTGCGTGTAATTTGCAGCTTCTGCGTAGAAATTGAGCACACGTAGAGGCAGCACAGCTGGGAAACAGAGGAAGAAAAGCACACTAACAGAATGAGTAAACAGGGATAACAATTTTGTGCTTCACCTTTTCCTGTACGAGAAAGCCTCCTTTCCCTTTTAGGAAGGAGGTCAATGTAAATACGAAGGTGAAGGACCATAAAACTAAACAGATCTCTCTTTTAATAGCAGATTTTCTTCTTTTCGCTTTGTTAAGTCTGATTTAGAAGGACGCTTCTAATCAGAGGATTGTAGGCGAGATTTTCTCTTTTTGTAATAAGACTGTTATTGCTTATTCCAATTTTCTCCTTGATGGAGGAAAACAACAGCAATGACAGTGCTTGTCCCTTAATGGCAAGATTTTACACCGCGACGCTGGTTAACGTGTCTCTCGCACGTGTTTAAATTTTTTTTGCCGATGTCTATCTTCTCATTGCAACTGCTTTAACCTGGGGGATAGGATTTCACAATAGAGGGTAAATGGTAAACAGTTTTGAATGTAGTTCTCAAGTTTCATAAACATCTGTTCAATTGTGACATTTCGCTCTATTCGTGATCTTCCCCTGGCCAAGTCTTAAGCAAACAAGTCAAATTAGAAGTTAGTAACAGGGAGAAAAGAAAAGAGAAATTAAGATTTATTCCCAAGATTTAAAACTAATACGTTGGCACAAGGTGGTGCTGTTGAGTCTATATGCTTAGGTTGGTTTGGCTGTTTACAGGGTAAACAAACTGACCTAAGTTGAGGAAACCTTAATTTCCCTTTTGGGGTTTTCTAATTAGAAGGTTGCATTTTATGCTCCAGATTGGTGAGAAGTGACTTTGATTGTATGGTGTCACTGTCACTTCTCCAACACAACACTAGGGGGAGCACTATCTACTCTCAGGCCTAAGTAAAGAGGACTTTATTTAATTTTAACTTAATAAAATTATTTTAATAAAATTATTATTAATTTTATTTGAGTTAATCAGATCACCTAAGGAAATGAAGTATGGCCTACAGGGGGCGCCAGACTTGTGTTAAGTCTGAAATTATAATTAAAATTAGACTTTGTGGTTTCTAATTAAAATGTATGATGTTATAATTAAAATTAATAGGCTCACCTAGGATTAGAAATTACACGTGCAATCTGCAATTGAGTTGATAAACCAATATTGTTGCAAAATGTAAACAGGAAGTGTAATTAATTATTAAATGTAATTAGAATTTCCGAATTCATAATTAATTATTAAAT
Organism: Schizopygopsis malacanthus; assembly: GCA_027474115.1. Taxonomy (NCBI): domain Eukaryota; kingdom Metazoa; phylum Chordata; class Actinopteri; order Cypriniformes; family Cyprinidae; genus Schizopygopsis; species Schizopygopsis malacanthus. Next base: position 28,828,312 of record CM049866.1, read on the forward strand.
TAATTTATAGCTTCTAAATCACTAGTTTTGGATTCCCATAATAGTAATTAAAATAATTTCCAAACTTAATCATTCCTCATTGTGTCATTACATCAAAAAAAAAAAAAATTAATCTGTATCCTCATTACTTGTAAATGAAATTAAAAATTTCTGGCCCTCTTGATAATTAAGGTTTTACTGTAGTGGTCAAATTATAAGAGCGTTTATGATTCATAAATGGATACTGTTGTTGCTGGAAGCAGGAATTAAAATAATTTTATTTAAATGAAATTAATTGCAAATTTGCAATTAATTATGACATTCAGTTAACAATTAAAAATTCCTAACAATAGCGCTTATCCATTGATGTGTTTTAAAATCATAAAAGCCATTATAATTGAATGCAATCAAATCACCATATTATCAAGATAATGAGGTAATACTAAATTATCTTCTAATAACCCACCAGTTATTACGCTGGTCCCACAAAAGGTAAAAAGACTTTAATCAGCTGTTATATTAAACCAACCTGTGAAATTGTTAACACTGATGATTGGGAAACATTAACACAGCCAACTTAAAACGTACGTTAGTCTTTTAAATGGGAGAGAGAGAGAGAGAGAGAAAGGGAAAACGTGAGTGGCTTTTTCACACACACCCACTGCATTCACCTCATCCAAGCTTTAAATGCTATGTGCTAATCGCTAGCCGTAATGCTACCAGCATGGTATTTGCTACGAGCTAAAGTTTCTTTGTTAACTTAGCGCTAATGCTATTTACACGTGGCACTAATAGCAACTGCCCGGAAGGGTTTTTTCTGGTCGCTATGGCAACTCAGTGCCTGTAGGAAAAAAAGAAAAATGTGCTCCCCGCTTCAGATTAACCAAGCATTGTTCAGACTTGAATTTTTATAGCACATATAATCTCACTCGTTTAGGGCGAGATAAATTTATCTACGGGTTACTTATAAATCATCAAAGCCTCGGCGGGCTATTATGCGAATATTTGTCTGTTTAGACAGCACACATGAAAACAATTCAAAATCGATTGCAAAATTTCTCCCTTTCTCAAAACGACTGGCCACTCCTTTGAGCGCCGTGCGTTTGAATTCACTCGTGTGAAATCAAATAATGGCTGAGAATTACTTAAATAGCTACTTTAAAAATTCCTACAGCCGGGAGAGTAACGTTATAGCTGAGTTTGAAAGTGGGACACGCACTTACAAATCAGACTATACAGGCCTTAAATCAGAGCAAACGAGGAACACGCTCATTTGTCTCTTTATGCGCTTTAGAGCGACTTTTTACTGCAGTTTATTTTCTTCTCAACGAACTCGAGTTAACAAATACCCTCTCTTTCATTCAAACGCACTATGTTTTACAAACAAGAATGCAATACCACAAATAACCGCTTTTCTCTGTATTTACTCAATTTTTCCGGATAAAAGTGAGAAATAGATTTATTGTCTCTGGTTTGATTTTCAGATTTTAATCTTTAATGCCAGCTTTATCCTCCACCATTCTGTAATATCACCAGTTTAAAATAGAGCTATTGTTTCAGCTCCGGGAATTAGTTATTAAATGTTCAATGTTGCTTGATCAACGTAATATTAATATTTAACGTACGATTTATACTTTGAGTATTCGGTCAGCGATTACTACATCAGTATATCTATTAAATCTCGCTTTTATTGCCCCGTGGCCCCGGTAACAATAAGACGAGATTAATAATTAATCAAGTTATTAGCTAGGTAACGTTATCTTTGGCAAATAAGGACGAAAATACTTAATCACATTCCAGAGACAATTCTTTATAAAAATGGAACAAGGTTTATTCGTGATATTGCTATTCCAACATAAATGGATTAACTGATAATACACAAACATACACACACATACGAGAGTTTTGAGGTTAAGGTTGAAAGAATACCATTCTCTCTATTTCATAACTTAACTAACCAGCAAAAATCACGAACAACTGCGTCTGCTTTGTTACTGCCTTCAGATCAATTTTACCAGTTCAATCAGCATTAGGAATGTTTAGTTTGTTTTACTTGCTTGTGTTGGTTTAAGCAGGATGGATCTTTGGTTTTGTTTTCACGCATGAGTTCAGTTCTTTGTTTCGGGTGTCACATGGTCAGTTCGTTCTTCTTCGGGGAACCTCTGCTGCGTGACGTCACCGGGAAAGCTCTCCCCTGCTCTGCAGTCGTTGAATTCGTTGCTCCTGTGCTTTGGCACGGTCTTAGACTTCTTCCGATGGTTGGCTCCGAGGTGAGCGTCCAGCGGACCGGCGCGCGTTGGAGGGCCCATTTACGTGGCCCATTTACGTGGTCCGACATTCCAGTCATTCCGTGGAAGATACAAACTTACAGATTTTATATGCCTGTTTAGTCACACATGATGCTAAAGCTTAACGGTCATGCACACCAACTTATGGCTTACGACGCCAGCTTCATTTAGAGACTAAACATCGCATTTACCGGGCACACACACATTACAGTTTATGCCGTTTAAAGCATGATTAAAAATTACCCACATTGTCCGAAATAATTCACATTCGAAATCATCACATCAAGCCTATGAGGGAAAGAGTACACATTAATATCCATATATTTCTTTGTGTAGATAGTTGTAATAGTCATAATTGGAATAAATGTCAGGAATTCGGGTTTCCTTTGTCTGTCCGATGAAGAAAGGCGCAACTTCGTGCTGAAAGAGAGGGAGGGGTTGAAATACCCTCTAGGAATGTAGACCCAAAGGCGTTTCTGGCTTTCTCGGAGACGTTCGTACCTTTGCACGAAAGTTAGTGATGGGGTCAGTTGACCTTCTCCCTTTTGCAGAGAGGGAGGACTTGAGGAATAATTAATATCTGTTGCTGGGTTGCATTTTCTGTGTGTGTCTTCGCGCCGACGTGGCACTACAGGGCTGTGTATTGAGCACCCTGCTCTACTCTCTATACACCCATGACTGCGTGTCCTCTCACAGCTCCACTTCTATTGTCAAATTTGCGGATGATACTGTGGTTCTGGGCCTCATTAACAACGATGACGAGGCCGCATACTTGGATGAGGTGGAGAGACTCACATCATGGTGCCAGGACAACTGTCTCTCTCTGAACGTGAGCAAAACTAAAGAGCTGATTGTAGACTTCAGGAAGAGACAGCAGCGGCCCTACACCCCTCTTATGATCAGTGGGACCCCTGTGGAGAGGGTGAGTAGCTTCAAGTACCTCGGTGTAAACATCTCCGAGGACCTAACTTGGACTACACACATTCAGACTCAGGTTAAGAAAGCCAGGCAAAGACTGTACCATCTGCGACAGCTGAGGAAATTCAGGGTCTCACCAGCTATCCTGAAAACTTTCTATTCAGGGGCCATAGAAAGTGTATTGACTCAGTGCATCTCAGTGTGGTATGGTAATTCCTCAAACCAGGACTGCAAAGCTCTGCAGAGAGTCGTGTGTTTAGCAGAACGCATCTCAGGGTCTGCTCTCCCCTCTCTGCAGGGCATCTACCTCAAACGCTGCAAAAGCAGAGCTGCTAAAATCCTAATAGACTCGAATCACCCCGGGAACCATCTTTTCCGTTTACTGCCATCTGGCAAGCGCTTCAGGAGCATTATGGCAAAAACTGAAAGACTAAGGAGGAGCTTCTTCCCTCAGGCCATCAGGCTCCTAAACACAAACCCAGTCTCATAATCACTTACAAGACTGTTACTGAAAAACATCCATACTCTCATCACCCGTATTTTTGTGTACATACCCTGAACAACCCGTCTGCATATCCCTCCTATTCATATCACTATTTATAAAGTTCCAGTCCACTGTTTTTTGCACATCCTATTGTTTTTTGCACATCCTATTGTTTTGCACATCTTATTGTTTTGCACTTTTTATATTGCACATTTTACTCTTATTTCTCTTTTTTACCATATATATGCTCTTGTGTTGTGTTACTTTTATATAATTCTTATTTGTTATTCTTTTGCACTGTCCACTGAGCGGACCTGATTTGATTACATTTCACTTCTGGTTATACCCTGTATAATTTATTATGTGACAAATAAAGAAACCTTGAACCTTGACTTTTATCTTCATCTTCAGGAGGTGGTGGGAGTGGTAGCAAACCACCATCTTCAACTTCCTTCACCTCATCTGCCTCCTGCTCATGCTCTAGATAAAGACAATTGAATGACTAAATCAAGTCACGGACAGGTTCCCGGCGCACAGTAAATGCACCTAAATTATAATTAAGCTCAATGAGATGAGACTCCCAGTCTCTGCAGGGTCAGTCGCCATTTAGAAAAATTATGAGGCAGTATAACCTTCAGAATGACTTATTCATGCAATAAATTGACTGGCAGGGGTATATACACTCTATACAAAACTCTTGTCATATAATTGAATTACCTCTCAAGTAAGTACACACTGCTTTTATAATTTGGATTGTCGAAAGCCACAATAAAACAATTGGGAATACAATCCATTGAGATTTTGATACTAATATATTAAAAGTGTCATAGTGTATACAAACAAGCAATCTCCACGCATAAAAAACATTTCACCCTCTCGCCATAATATGTACAAATCAGTTCCTTCAAAACAGTCCATGCAATACATTCTACAAAAACCTGTGTTTCCAGCGTTGTTTGGCTGTTCCCAACAATTTTGTCCCAAGCGTTCCAATACCGGCAACCGGCACGATGAATCAGTCAATGAATAATCCACAGGCAGTCGGTATATAATCCAATGGCATTTCTCACACTCGTTACGCGGTTGAATTTATCGTACAGTCTATTAGAGCAACTTGACTCAAGACTTCATGTAACGTACACTTAATTTAACATAAGGCTTTATTGAAAATCGAAAAAATTCAGAAGACGGGAACAGCTGTCCAAAATCTCACAAGGCTGCCCGTTTTGGTTGAAGCTGTGGGAAGAGCGGTCAGCATTGAGACTGAGACTATTAACCGGAATATGGATTCTATCACGATGAAGCTCATGGCTTTGCAAGTGAAAATTGATGCTTTCGGAGACCAGAATGGACAAAATGGACAGAGAGAATAGCTGTGAAAGTATGCAGCTGTTCGCCCCAAAGACACAACAATTCAATCTTATCTTTTCTGGCTCCCCCGTACCAGCCGGCCTCGGCCAAGGCCATGCTGGATAACAACCCTGGGAAGAGCGCTGCAGTGGGACTCTCTTGCTCGTTTCCCGATTACAGACATTATTCCCCTCCCCCGACCAAGTGCCTCCGGCTTTGTTCCGCCAGGCTTGGTCAAGCGGGTCTGCGACCAGCACCGTAATAAATGGCGCCGGACCGGATGGCTGCTTGCCAGAGCTGGATATGTTTCCCCCAGTTGCAAAGTTGGGTATATGTGCTTTTGTGCTGAGGTGTTCTCACACTGTACTCCTCAATGGAGCATAGTCTGGGGGTTAAATTTTTTTTTCTCTTCCCTTTCCTCATGTAATGCTGTAATTTTCTTCAATTCCCTGTCTTCCTGTCCTGTCTACCCCCTTGTTTGTATGTTATGTATGGGCAGGTGGATGGCTTATTTCACTGGTACTTGTGACTAAGTGACAATAAAGGGCTACTACTACTACTACTATAAACAGTCATGATGTCAGGACAGAAACAGAACTCAAATACTAAACAGCTCAACACACATGTACTAATTCTATTATAACTGCTAACACATTTTAATCACATTAGTTGTTAAGGGCCTCATGGTATGATCATGACAATATGCTGCAATATAATAAAGACGTCTCACGTAAGGAAATGTCTCTCAATGACAGAAGCCACATATTAGTTTCACTTCCTCTAGTTTTTTTTAGATGCAGCATTTGTAATTTCTTCCACATTTGAATGTTATCCCCCTAAAGAAATTAATAGTTCTTTTGAGTAGTCTAACATTTAAATCAAACATTCAGATAATATATTTTGTAATTATAAAAAAAGATGTATACACAGTCATGTAGTTGTGCATCGGAACAGAAATGTTCTTCTAATAGGCGTATCAGTGAGACATTGGTATCATTTACAGCATTGGCTTCTAAGGAGTGTTAGTTCATGCTACCAAAAACAACTAGTTCTCAACCAGTGTGTTTGTTATATAAAGATTGCAACTGTAGTGAAGAAGCAACTATGGTGAAGAGTAACTACAGTGCAATTTCATTATGATCTGTAGTACATGAGTACAAAAGATTAAAATGCAGTATAAATGGCTGCCCACTGCTCCGGGTGTGTGTGTGTGTGTGTTCACTGCTGTGTGCGTGTGCACTTTGGATGGGTTAAATGCAGAGCACAAATTCCGAGTATGTCACGTCACTTTCACTTTCAGTAGCACTATACACAGTAAAATAAAAATAAAAAAATAAAAATGAGTCAGTTTTAATCATTATAAGGATATTTATTATTGTCAGCCTCTTAAAATATAGCAAATACACAGTTTGAACATGAACACTGCACCGTGCTTACTTCCACGTAAATAAAAAACGTAATTATTAAATTAAAATATATTGTACCTAAAAGTGAAATAAAAACTGTACTGTACTTAGATTGTTAAAAAACTGTACTTAAATAAAGATTAAATGAAAACGTATCATACTTAACATTTAAGTACAGTAACTTAGTTTTAATTTAATTTTAAGTAGCTACAATACATTTTCATGTAATCTTTAAACACAGTACAGTTTTAATTTCACTTTTAAATAAAAAAGTACTTGATAAAAAAAAAACACAGGCTGTATATGTAGCTGCAAGAAACAACAATCAGGCCACGTTTCCACCAAAAACAGCTGAAAACACCAAGGTGTGAGCGCTTGAAAGGGCAGTGTATTTTCGAGAAGCTGCGGTTGCTATGATATGGAATATCCGCTGAAGTAATATGGCATCGCGAATGAAATGTTTCTCCAAGCATTATTTTTCATAACAATATTATTGTACTCCGGCAATTCCATCTGGTAAAGACATAAATACTCAGAGACAAGCAATATTAACTTCTCCATTGCTGTTCATTGCTGTATTAGTCCTGCCCCTCCTCCACTGTGATTGGTTAGCTGACTAAAACGTGACAGTGATGAGTGCTAACATTCTTAAATTCTCGGTGCCAAGAAAAAAACGCCCGAGTGCTCAGCATGAAAAAGACGCTCCCATTTAAAACAATTAAAAAAAAATCGCTTTGGTGGACACGCGGCCTGATTTAGATTTAATTCTGAGATTCCTCTGCGTACCACTAGACGAAGCTCACGTACCACTAGTGGTACGCATACCACACTTTGAGAACCACTGATCTACAGCATTGCTGCTGCTGAAGAGTCACCTTTGAAGCAGAGTGTAGATCTACCCAATGGTGTTTTTATATCACTGATATGCTATTAAAGTTTTTATTTATTTTTATTTGTTTGTATTTTTATGTCTGTTTTCATTTTAACTTTGGTTAAAGGTTTAGCAATTTGGTTGTGTTTTTTTATTTTGCGCATATTGCAGGTTTAAAAAAAATTCAAATTAATATATAACCTTGTATGAAAATACCGTATGAGCTGTTAATGCAGGATTTGAAAATGTTTTACAAGACGTGAGGGCACAAATTTAGAAGAAAAAGGTGACACTCTCCTTGACAATTCTCAAAAACTGCTTTTTTTCAACATCGCGTCATATTACGTCACATAAGGGAGTTGAGTCCGTGTGTTTTTGGTAGTTATTTTTATTTCACTTTATCATCGTCATGGTAAATTATTTTGTTTGTGGAAGTTGCACTAACTCCGGCCAGTCAGCATATGGAGTCCACAGGTTTCCGAACAAGAAATAGGACGGTATCTTCCGGGTCTCGGTACGTTTGTGCAGCTGAAGAGACAGGACTTCACTAATGCATCTGTTTCGAGAAATGCGGTGGTGTGTAACCTAGCGATCAATTTATACTAGTGGTGGAGATAATGAATTACAACTACTCACCTTACTGTAATTAAGTAGTTTTTTCGGGTACTTGTACTTATTTTAGTATATTTTTAAAGCTGTACTTTTACTTGTACTTAAGTACAAATTAAGCAAAATAATCTACTTCATTACATTTAAATCATAGTTTGTTTCTGAGTACACACACAATTTGAATTTATATTCAAACCTTTGACGGCACTTCAGTAGCCAATAAAGAGATCCGATCATAAACGGACAAATAAAAGCCCCGATATCTGAACCGGGAAAAGCCGCCACTGCAGCAGGTTTTGAAGAGCTGATGGAACAGCGAGGGAGGCAGGGAGCTACCGTAGGCCTATATACACCGAGCTGCTACTCGCTCTCTCCTCTCCGACAGCGAGTTTGACACGCATCCGCCTGCTGTCAATTACAGAGTCTGAAATGTCCATGCAGGGTTGCAGGTATCCCGGATAATTTTAATCATTCCAGCCCAAATGTGGTGAGCGCTTTATTGTAACAGGATACATGAACGCAATCTGTAATTGCAGAAAACGTCTTGGGTTACTCGCGTAACCCTTGTTCTCTGAATAGGGAATGAGACGCTGCGTAGCTTTACGCATCGGGAACGCCCACTGCTTGACCGAGTCTGAACCCATATAGAATCACGCCAATTCATTGGCTGATGGCGCGACGCCATCTCTGACGCAATGACGTCGTCAGCTCATACTGGCGAACACGCCATCCACTCCTCAGATTTCTCTGCCGAAAAGAACCCTGTCGGCAGCGTGAGGAGCTTGGCAGCGAACGCAGCGTCTCGTTCCCTATTCCGAGAACAAGGGTTACGCGAGTAACCCGAGACATTCTCTTTCATAGGTAACTCAACGCTGCGTAGCTTTACGCATCGGGAACGATATACCAAACACGCCAAGCTGAAAAACGCTGCCTATCTGGTCCAATAATGAAACCAACAACATACGGTCAGTTCAAACAGACAAAATCTGGGAACCTGGAGCCGTATCAACGTCAAGGTTGTAAAACTTGACAAAAGTGTGCGGAGAAGACCATCCTGTCGCAACACAAATATCTTCCACGGGTACCCCTCTAAAAAGAGCCTGAGAGGAGGCTACGCCCCTAGCCGAATGCGCCCGAAGACTGAGAGGTGAAGGAAGGTTCCGCGCCTCGTAAGCCAGCGAAATGGCGTCTCTCACCCAGTGAGAAATCTTCTGCTTTGACGTGGCAAGCCCGCGGCGACCAGCACCAAAAAAGATCAATAACTGGGAGGATTTTCTCCAAACCTTGGAGCGATCCACATACAGCTTCAATGCCCTGACCGGGCAGAGCAAGTGGAGTCTCTCATCCTCACTTGAAGCAAAGGGAGGGGGATGGAAAGAGTGAAGCGTGACCACCTGAGATCGAAACAATGTGGACAAGACCTTGGGAATGTAACCTGGCCTAGGCCGCAGGGTAACTTTGACTAGACCCGGGGCAAAGTCCATACACGTCTCACTAACAGAGAAAGCCTGCAGATCTCCAACTCTTTTCAGTGACGTAAGCGCTAGCAAAAGAACAACCTTAAGAGTCAGTATCCGCTTCGAAGCTGACTCTAAGGGCTCGAAAGAGGCCGTCCTTCGAGGACAACTGACAAGTCCCAAGAAGGAACTGCCGTGGGGCGAACCGGCCTAAGGCGTCTGACCCCACGCATAAAGGCAGAGACCATCCGATGTCTCCCCAAGGGGATCTCATCCAGCTCTCTCCAAGCTGCAATGGCCGCTACATAAACCCTAAGGGTGGTAGCAGCCGCCCCCGCTGTCAGCCTTTCTTGAAAAAACTCCAGCACTGGACCAACAGGGCAGTTGACTGGGTCAATTGCACGAGTTAAACACCAAGACTCAAAAACGCCCCACTTGGAAGAGTACAGCTTCCTAGTAGCGGGGGCTCTGGCACTGGCTATGGTTTCCTGAACTTCGGCAGGCAAACCATCAATCACAGCCCTTGGCCCTGTATGGGCCATACCCACAACTTCCAGAGTTCTGGTTGAGGATGCCAGATCTTGCCCTAAAGCTGGGACAGTAAGTCCCGCCTGATCGGAATCTCCCAAGGAGGCCGATACAAGAGGGGAGTTAGCTCCGAGAACCTGGTCTGGGAGGGCCAGAATGGGGCTATGAGAAGGAGACAGGCACCGCTCAACTTCACTCTGTATAGTACTGCCGGAATCAGCTTTATTGGCGGAAACGCGTACAGACTGACATTCGGCCATGGATGGGCGAACGCATCTATGCCCAGAGTCGTCGGGAAACTCAGGGAGAACCAGAGAGGGCACTGGGATGACTCTTGAGAAGCAAAGAGGTCCACCTCCGCTTTGCCAAACAGATCCCAGATCTGGGATACCGTCTGGCGGTTCAACATCCATTCCCCCTGCCTGAGCTTCTGTCTTGACAGAAAATCGGCTGCCAGGTTCAGTACTCCCGGAACGTGAACCACCCTTAAAGAGAGGAACTTGTCTTGGGACCAAAGGAGAAGACGGCACGCAAGCCTGTCCAGGGTGCGCGACCGTGAACCTCCTTGGCGGTTTATGTGGGACACAACCGCCATATTGTCCGTCCTGACTATGATATGATACCCCCGAGAACGGGGAGAAAATACTTCAAAGCCAGGAAGACAGCCCTGAGTTCCAGGCAGTTTATGTGCCAAGAGAGGAACTCTTCCTTCCATTCCCCGCTCGCCGGTCTGCCCTCGAAGACCGCGCCCCAGCCTGTCATTGATGCGTAAGTCGTGATCATATGGCGACGGTGGATCGCACCCATTCTCACCCCGCTCCGGAGAAAAACGGGGTCTCGCCACATTAAAAGGGGTCGACAGCAACTGCGCGACACCCTGATAAGGCGAGTAGCTGGTACAGTGGGGTGTAACCTCAGCTCCTTCATCCACCAAAGGAACGGCCTCATGTGAAGCAACCCTAGGGGCAACACAGGGGAGGCCGCTGTCACGAGGCCCAAAAGCCTGCGGCAGGTACCTACAGAGACATGATGGCCTGGCTTGAAGCGGGCCAGACACGCTGTAAGATCGGGAACTCGGGCAGGAGCCAAACGGGCCTGCATCTGAACGGAATCCAAACGAACCCCTAGAAACACGGTTCGCTGAGATGGGAGGAGCACACTCTTCTTGGCGTTCATCCTGAGGCCAAGAGAACGGATGTGGCCAAGAACGATATCCCTGTGATGACTCACTAGCTCCCTGGAGTGAGCCAGAATGAGCCAGTCGTCCAGATAGTTCAGTACATGGATGCCCTGGAGCCTCAAAGGGGCCAGTGCAGCATCCATGCATTTCGTAAACGTTCTTGGCGCCAAAGCCGAAGCCTTCCCTCCAAAGGCAAACCGAAGGAACCTCCTGTGTCTTTGAACGATCTGGATGTGAAAATACGCATCTTTCAGGTCGATGGTGACAAACCAGTCCCCTTCCTGGACCTGAGACACGATGGTTTTTATCGTCAGCATCTTGAACTTCCCTTTGTAGAGGGAAAAATTCAAACGCCGTAGATCCAGAATAGGCCTCAAGCCGCCGTCCTTCTTTGGAATGAGCAAGTAGCGGCTGAAGAACCCTCGTTCGACTTCTGACTGCGGTACTTCCTCTATTGCTCCTTTCTGTTGGAGGGAGGAGATTTCCTGTTGTAGAACAGAGGCCTTGGAGGCGCTGTTTACTACTGTCAGGTGAACCCCGTCGAAGCAGGGGGGATTTTTCCCAAACTGAAGAGTGTAACTGGTTCGAATTGTGCGGAGAACCCACAGCGATACCCCCGGTAGACGCTCCCATTCGTGAAGGAAGTGCGACAGAGGAATCAGAGTGTCGTGTAAGGGAAGACATACCTGAGATTGGGTGTCGAGAAGGCCTGGAAGCAGCGGCACCCTCCACCGTGAAGGAGAGCCCTCGGCGTCCTTGTTCAGGATGATGGAGAGAGAAGTGCTGGGCTGACGGGTGGCCGGCACGGGTTCCGTAAACTGCAGGAGAGAAACAGCTGTGTCTCCTAACATGCAGTTCGCTGGCGGCGGATGGACGAGCTGCAAAGGGGGAAAGACGAACGCGTCCCCCAACTGCCAGCCCGAGTAAAAATGAGGGTGAACTAGATCTGCACACCAAGCCTCGAAGGGTGGCTGTGACAGATTTAAGTGAGGAGAGCGCGTTCGGGGCGGGCAGAAAACGCTTCCTCGTAACGGTGAAACGGCTCTCCTCATTCTGACCCGGAGGTCAGGAACGACCCGGATTAGCCGAAGCGGCAGGCTTGTTGGGCCGCTTCAGGTTAACCCGCTTGCGTGGTTGTTGGCGGGGAAAATACCGGCCACGGGCTCCCCAAACCGTAGTGGGGGAAGGGCGTGTGGCCTTGGCTCCACCGCTAGGGGGCTCCTTTCTGGGGAGCGACTGCTCCCTAGACACAGAGGAGGAGGGAGTAGAGTAGTCCCTTGATCTCCTCGGCATGAAGTGCTTGAGAGCAGCCGACTGCGTTTTGGCTGAGTGGAATTTATCCACTACAGCGCTAACCGCCTCCCCAAATAACCCAGATTGTGAGGTGGGTGCGTCCATCAAAAACACATTTTCCCTCTCACGAATCTCAGTTAAATTGAGCCACAGATGGCGTTCTGCAGCCACCGAAGCCGCCATAGTGCGCCCCACGGCACGTGCGGTGTGCTTGGTGGCTCTCAGAGCCAAGTCAGTGGCTCTTCGTAGCTCCTTCACGGCTCCAGGAGTCAAGCCGGTTCCTTCGTCCATCTCCTTCAGGACGTCCGCCTGGTAGGCCTGAAGGATGGCCATTGTGTGAAGGGCCATACCTGCCTGACCGGCCGCGATGTAGGACTTTCCGATAAGAGCGGAAGTGGTCCTACACGGCTTGGAAAGAAGGAGGGGGCGGGACTTCCAAGAAGGAGCCAAAGAGGGTGAAAGATGTGAGGCTAAAGTATCCTCGATCACTGGCATGGCGGTGTAACCCTGCTCCACAGAACCCACAAGGTTGGTGAAGTCAGCGGCCGCCGCGTTAGTAAGGTGGGAGGAAAATGGCTGCTTCCAGGAACTGGAGATCTCTCGATGCAGATCGCTGAAAAATGGCAGCTTCCTCCTTTCAGGCTTGGAATGTGCACCGCTGAGGAACCGCTCATCGAGTTTCGAAGCTCGAGACTGGCGAGGCTCATCGGGCCAATCCAGCGCAAGCTTTTCGGTGGTGCGCGAAAGCACGTCCACAAGCTCAGAGTAGGCCGCTGAAGGCCGCGCCTCCTGGCCGCTAGGCGGGAGCGCATCTGCTAAAGCAGGCCCGAAATCCTCGGGGTCGGAGGCTGCTGTGTGCAGAATATCATCTAGCCCGAAGGAAACGAAATCACGTACCTTCGGGCTAGGAAACAGAAAATCATGAAAAGAATTCGACCGGCGAATTCGCACGCGCGCGTTCGGGAGAGGGAGGGAGAGAAAAGGCGAGGCCTGTCTGCTCACACGAGAGGCCGCGATCTCACGAGGAGCCACGGAGGTGCTCGATGCGCGGCAGGGAAAAATGGAGGATTCCCTTTCACAATCCTCAAGCCGAGAGCGGAGGGTTATGAGACGGAAATCGTCGCAAATCTTGCATTTTGAGGTCCCATAAACTGCGTCACGTGCATGCGAAAACCCCAAGCACTTAATGCACTTACTGTGTGGGTCTTCGCGAGCGATGAAACGCACGCACGGCAGTTGACAGCGGCGAAACTCCATGGCACTTCACCACGAGGAGAACAAAGTTCCACTGAGGCAGTCGCCGAAGTGCAGATGGATGATCGCAAAGATGAGTTTGGGCCAGAAATCGCAACAATGAAGGGTAATGTGACCGCTTCGTGAAGGCAGAGAAATCTGAGGAGTGGATGGCGTGTTCGCCAGTATGAGCTGACGACGTCATTGCATCAGAGATGTCGTCGCGCCATCAGCCAATGAATTGGCGTGATTCTATATGGGTTCAGACTCAGTCACACAGTGGGCGTTCCCGATGCGTAAAGCTACGCAGCGTTGAGTTACCTATGAAAGAGAACTGGATACAAGCTCTCAAATAGGTCTAACTTATACAAATGAACTGCCTGTCCTCTCAATCCAGTAATAAGACTGTGTGCAATCGTGATCTCACCATGCTTTTAAAGTAGATATTATTTTTCTTTGCTACTGGATTAAACTTTGTCAAAAGTTATCAACCATTCAGAATAGTTCCACGCCTAACTGATGAAAATCCTATTGGAAATTGTATTGGTTGTAAGCTAAATGCACCAGAAAGTCTTTCCACAACCAAAAATGAAACTTTAATTTCTTTACCTTGTAAGTTTATGTTAGAAATGTTTCGGAATGGGATATTTGATCCCATCTGATGTTGCATTTATCTAAATAAACAGGCCTATCATATATGGTTCTTAAATCACTGCTTCTAAAAATTCAGTGTTGTCATATTTCAAATACCTCAACTGAAATGAGGTCATTTGTTTTATAATTGTATTACCAACTGTGTACTTGTCTTTTTTGAAAATTCAATTCAGTTTAAAATTAAGCTTCCTTGTAAGCTTTTGCAACAAAGTTACCATATTTTAAAGACAAAAATACAGAATGAGCAAATATTTAAGATCGAGATTTTTGTAATGGTAATTGATCAGTACTTATATGTGTAAATGAAAGCCTGTATTAAAATATGTTCATCATATAAAGCGAATGTGTCATTTTAGTAGACTTGGATTAAATAAATTTCAAACGTCGAACTAATAATCTTGAAATAATGATTGCCTTAAAAAAGGGATGCACAAAAAAATAAAATATCTATATGGCAGTATACAGTATGTAGTAGTTTTGTCAATGGTATTCAAATGGTATTGTCATCATGAAATCAAAAATGACTCTTCTTACCTCTTTAGTGCACATTACTAGTCTTGTTGTGAACAATTGAACGGTGCAAGTCAATACACTGGGAAAAATGTTTTTGTCTGCCGTCGTAATCTTTAATCAGAAACTGAAAATTCGCTTCCACTCTGGAATGGCGTTCTCCCTCTGTTGATGTCAGTTTAACAACTTGGGGAGAGTACACTTGTTAAGTCATGACGTAAGGATTTCTGTTTCTGGGTCTATGTCTCTACTCATTTCACTTGAGAATCCTATCTCAACAGCCTTTTATGAGCACTGTTTAATTAATGTTACATATTTAAGCCAAGCATTTCAAAATGTGCTGTGCACACTACAGTCTCTGTCTCAGACACTAATATTTAAGCTGAAATACTGTCTAGCCATCTGGGATTTCAGTATGGAGATAAAGGTTAGGGTTATAATTTTTCAGTATTACATGACATTGTGGGTGTATATTAGCACAGTTTGGTGTTGTCTTGAGGTGTCTGGCATAGTGTTAGGATCCAAAAGAGGTGAAGCATAATGTCCGATGTAACAAGCAGATGCTCTTTACCAACTAACCGTGAATCTGCTATAAGCAAGAGGTGGAGTGGAGGTTGCAACTTCCGGTTCATGGGTACTTTGATATTGATATTTTTCAAGGTATTGAAGTTAGAAATTCCTGTATCATGACCACTTATTCACGTACTTTATCAATAAGATTAAAGTGGGGTTTAGTAGCTATTATCCACATAGAACTTTAATATGATTGAATATTCTTTGGTAAATAATTACATAACGCCTTGTAAAAATTAACTATTACTCTGAGTAATTTTTGAGAGGAGTACTTTGTACTTTTACTTAAGTTCTGTTTTGACACCAGTACTTTTACTTGTAATTGAGTATTATTTCAGTAATGTAACAGTTCTTGTAATTAAGTACAAATTTTCAATACTCTTTCCACCACTGCTTTATACCGGAAGATTATCATCCCGGCAGTGGCGGAGCTAGAGTTTTATACATGGGGTGGCCAAGGCTAATTCAGGGACCATGACAGAAAATCAGTGTATAACTCCAACCTGGCATTAAAATAAAAAGTATGAATAAATCCTACAATTGCTTATTACTTCACATTGCCACACATTGGCTATACATATCTACCGTAACTTCAAATGTTAGTTTATTGAAACGTATTTCTCTTAATTCTATCACCTCATTAACAGTGGCTGGAGCTGCCTGGAGTGAGAATTACTCACAAATAATTAACAAGCCTGTGATTAACACTACCAGTTAAAAGTTTTAGAACAGTGAGATTTATTATGTTTTTTAATTTGCTTCTGCTCACCAAACCTGCATTTATTTGATCCAAAATACAGCAAAAGCAGTAATATTGTGAAATAGTTTTACTATTTAAGATAACTTCTTTCTATTTGAATATATTTTAAAATGTTAATTTATTCCTTTGATTTCGAAGCTAAATTTTTGGTTAAAAAAACATGTATTATCATTATCATTATTATTATTATTGAAAACAGTCAAGTATAATTTTTTTAAAGTTTTTTTGATGAATAGAAAGTTCAGAAGAACAGCAATTGTCTGAAATATAGATCTTTTGTAACATGATAAATGTCTTTATCATCACTTTTGATCTATTTAAATCATCTTTTGCCCAATAAAACTATTCATTTCTATAACCCCCCCCCCCCCCCCCAAAAAAAAAATATATATATATATATATAATAAAAAATAAAACAAATATAATTATACTAACTCATTCATTAAAAATAATAATTCATTAAAATAATCCTGAACATTTTTACTGAACTGTTTAAAAAATGTATAATAACAATGATAAAAAAAAATGTTTCTTAAGCAGCAAATCATAATATTAGAATGATTTCTGAAGGATCATCTGACACTGAAGACTGGAGTAATGATGCTGAAAATTTAGCTATGATCACAGGAGTATATAATTTGTTTATATATATTAAAATAAAGCAGTTATTTTAAATAGTAAACCTATTTCACAATATTTCTGCTTTTTCTGTATTTTGGCTCAAATAAATTCAGGCTTGGTGAGCAGAAGAGTATTATTTAAAACTTTAAAAATCTTATTATTCAAAAACTTTTGACTGGTAGTGTGCACTTTACTTGTTCTAAACTAAACTGTACAGGGAACCCTATTGTTAAAGATAAAGTAACAATTTGTTTGTTTATTTTTTATAATAACATTATATCTATTCATTTTTATTAATTATAATAAAAATAGCATTATGAGTAAATATTTAAACTTGGGCTGTCGATCGATTAAAATATTTAATCGCACGATTATAAAATGTAAAACCTGTTTACATTTCTGTAGGACAGAGCAGCTCCCTTCTGAACATGCAAAATGTACATAGCCTATATTGTTTATTATTACATTTGTTCCCCTATCTGTGCCCACATACTGTATTCTGATGCAGCTAAATTCTCAATAAAACAGTTTTCATTTATATATTTGACTGTTTCTGTTTTCAGACAACTTAATGAATATGAAAAAGTGATTGAAACGCGACCCATTAAGACTATAAATAGCTCTCCTTTACAAGATGTTAATCTGCACAAAAATCCTTATAATGGAGCTGTTTTCTGATTAAATAAAACACCCATAAGCTAAAGACAATAGCTGTGCTGTGATTTTGGCTATACTTGCATGTAAAATTAGAGAAGCAAGCAGCATAATACCTGTGTTTAACTGAATTAAGCTCTGCTTTTCTCTGCTGCGCGCTGAACAGAAACTGAGCAGACGCGGAGAGAGAGAGAGAGAGAGAGGTGTGTGCACGTGCTGGGAAACCGGCGATTCTCGGTGACTAAATAAGGTTTGGATGCACTTTTTTAGGGAAAGAAATTCGCTAAAGGGGTCTGCATTATTCCTAAGTTGGCAACACCGTGCAACAACTTTACCAACATTAGTGTTATATATCTCTATATTAGGGATGTCAATTTTTTATAATTTCCATAATCGATCGTCGTTTAAATTAACAATTAATTAATTAATCGATTAATCTTTAACCTTAACTACTGCAAAATGCGTCTATTGCAGTGGCATATAGTCACCGGCATGACAGTATGTGCAAATGCCACTCAAAACGCCAGCTTCCTCACCCGATTGAAAAGGGTTTTTAGTCTAAATAAAAGGCTACTGGCAGGATGGTAAAATGAATGGATGTGATTACAATCAATTGATAAAAGGAAGAGAGCATACACGCACGGGATCATTGTAGGCTACTTTGTGTGCTGTTTCATATCCTGCCACAGAGACCGCTGAATGTGCCTTTTTAAATGGTTTCATTGTGCTCGTTTTTTTTATTTTTAAAACATCATAGCAATATTTGCTATTAAAATGATCGGGATTTAAAATAAAATGATCCCAAACGCAAGTACGGCGCGTGGGGCTGTGACGTGCGGTCAGTGATCCGCTTCCAGAACCACCGGCGTTGCTACAGGAAAAACAAACTGTTACCCATTTGAAACATTTTAATGTGAGTATTATGGGTCCGTGTACTTGGCACCTGGTACTTGGATTTTTCTTTTGGAATTAGAAAACCAAAATCGGAAATCTAGCGTTCTTTCATTTTTTTTTATATTGAAAGTAGAAAAATTAGAAAACGGCTCCTTTTTCTTTTTTTTTCAAGAAACGAAAAACAAGAATTCGGTTTTTGTCCAAGGGTAGAAAAATGAATAAACAGATTAAATATTCGTTTTCTACACGTGGGTGGGAATTAAACGCCTCTTTTTTCTGATTGGTCAGCCGAAGATCTTCCGCAGTTCCGCGAGACAGACGTCCTCCACTGCTGCAGTTGTATTATCTTGATGTGTTTATTGCAACTACATTTCATATTTTTCTCATCAAATAACCAGACAAATTAATAGCTTGCGATGTGTGTGTGTGCGTGTAACACAGTTAGTATACGGGAAGAAGGAGGTGGGAACCAGCGAACATTCAAATACTTTAATTATAAAATAAACAAACTCAAAATACAACCACAAACTAAAATCCAGGCCTGGTCCTCTCTCGTCTTTCACTGTCATCACTCCTCCTTTTATCCTGCCGAAGCTCTTCCGTGGGACTCGAGACCGGTGAGTGGCGCAGGTGTAACTCATTATCATTAACTCCACCGGCCTCGCTCCGTTCCCACGGCTCTCGGGCCCACTCCACTCGTCACAGTGTGTTTAAAAAATAAAGGTAATACGCCTTTAGAAAACCAAGGTGAGTTACCCATATAGCTCACACAGTTCCAATAAATTGCGATGGTTTAAATAAACTCAGTAAATTAGACAGCAGACAAACACGACTACAGTCAAGCTCAGACCAGTATTGAAGTGTAAAGCAAATTTGCAGTCATAACTTTGTTTTAACTGAGTTTAATTAATTAATATTGAGTAGGCCTATTAATTGATGTTCACTTGGATTTTTTCCTCTGAAGGGGAAATAATCATGTCATTCATGGGTGTTTGGTAAAATAAAATATTGTATTTGTGTAGGTTCAAAATGACAACAAAATGTTATCCCTTTGAAAAATAAAGTGAACAGAAAAATGTGCTACATCAGTGCGTCTTGTCTCAATGAGCATCTTTATGGCGCACGCCACAAACATGAACCAATACACAGCAAATAGCCTTCTTGACGCACCTAGAAGTCTACATTCAGATTATTTTACATTAAATGCATCATATAAATCACTTTGGAATAAATCACAGCATGTATCAAAAACGTATTTTCCAGTCTGGAAAATATGGTAGGCTATAGCATTTATTTTTTTGCGGACCCTCTGGCACTTTGAGAACTGCTGTTCTACACAGAAGAAAGCACAGTCTAAATTATGCGCCGGTACGAGTTGTCAAGCTATTAATTAATATGGTTGTTTGATGAGAAAAATATTAAATCTAGTGTAAAAAAAACCGCATCAAGAAACCATGCACCTGTAGCAGCTGAGGACTATTATTTTGCCTCGCAAAACTGTGGAAGAACTGATGATGACACGGTTTGACCTTCGGCAGGCCAATCAGAAGAAAGGGGCGTTTAATTCCCGCCCACATGTAGAAATCGAATATTCAATATGTTTAAACATGTTCTTTGTGACCGTCTCATAATTAAAACAGGACTAGCCGGTTCGTTCATTTCAGGGATGATCTCAGAATGTTGAGAAAAATCCCCTGATACTTCAGAGGGATTACTAGAAATGTCCTCAGTCCCTGTTCCCTCAATCTCTTTAGCAATTACCGGAGTCGTGTTTTCGGGAACGTCGAAATCAGGAAATCTAGAATCCATTCCCTCTTCTGAAGTGTTTACAAGCAATTTCTGTCGGGGATGAATTTGATCCACATGCCGTCGAACCACTCGCCCATCGCCCAGCATTACTTTATAAGAAAGTGGTCCAGTCACCGTCGCTACATGTCCCGGAATCCATTTCGGTCCATAAGAAAAGTTCCGAGTAAGTACTGGATCTCCAACACAAAAATTCCGCTCACGGGCCTTTTTATCATGATAGATTTTTTGCTTTTGTTGTTGTTAATTAATCTTCCTTGTCAAATCAGGATGTATAAAGTCCATAGAACAGCGTAATTTCCATCCATACAACAATTCCGCTGGAGAGAGCCCTGTGGTGGTCTGGGGAGTGATCCTATAACTGAATAAAACTCGAGACAATTTAGTTGCAATTGTTCCATCAACAGTTTTCTTTAGCATGGTTTTAACAATTTGGACAGCCCTTTCCACTAAACCATTACTGGAAGCATGATAAGGTGCAGACGTAACATGCCGTACTCCATTTTTATGCAGGAACTCTTTGAATTCTGCACTAATGAAGCAAGTACCATTATCTGATACAATCAGTTCGGGTAATCCATGGTTACTGAAGCTATTCCGCAAACATTCAATAGTGGTAGCAGATGTGGCTGAATTCACTGGATACACATCCATCCATTTTGAATGTGCATCAATCAAAACAAAGAACATTTTTCCCATGAACGGTCCTGCATAATCCACATGCAATCGTTGCCATGGTTTATCCGGCCAATTCCAAGGATGTAATGGGGCAACCGCTGGAACATTTCTATGCTCTTGGCATGTACCACAGATTTTAACCAACCTTTCCACATCCTGATCCAACTTAGGCCACCACACATAACTTCTGGCCAAAGCTTTCATCCTAGACACTCCTGGGTGGCATTGATGCAATTGTTTCAGAACATCTGGTCTACCCACACTGGGAATGATTACTCGGGCCCCCCAAAGTACACAACCATCCTGTACACTTAATTCATCTTTCCTTAATGTGAAGGGGTCAAACTCTGTTCCTGTTAATTCATGCAAACTTCCACCTTGCACTGTTTCTCTTACCCGAGATAATATGGGATCTTTTCTGGTCCATTCTCTCACCTGTTCTGCTGTGATCAAGGTGATATCAGCATTCTCCAGCATTAGTACTCTTTCCTCCTGCTCGGTAGAAGATTCCATTGGTAATGGCAGCCGACTTAGAGCATCTGCATTGCTATGATCTTTGCCAGCCTTGTAGATGATGCTGTATTCATATGCTCTCAAGGTCACAGCCCATCGCTGGATTCTAGGAGAGGACATTTGGGGAACAGCCTTTAACTCATTAAATAAAGACAACAAGGGTTTATGGTTTGTAACGATTGTACATTTTCGACCATACAAATACTTATGGAAACGCTGTAAGCCAAACATTACAGCCAACCCTTCTTTGTCCAACTGTGAATAATTCCGCTCAGCCTGATTCAATGTTCGTGACATGAATCCTATCGGTCTTTCACTTCCATCAGGCATCATATGCGAAAGAACTGCTCCTAAGCCATAAGGAGAAGCATCACATGATAAAATAACATCCTTCTGGAGGTCATAATGAACCAGAACTTGTACGGACTGAATCTTTTTTTTTAGACTGAGCAAAAGCAGCCTCTTGTTCCCCGCCCCAGTTCCATTTTGCATCTTTTCGTAACAGTCTGTGTACAGGGGCTAAAACAGTAGACAGGTTAGACAAGAACTTATTGTAATAATTTAAAAGTCCTAAATAAGCCTTCAATTCTGTCACATTCTTTGGTGAGGGAGCATTTTGAATAGCCAACACTTTTCCTGGTGCAGGATGGAGGCCTGTCTCATCCACTTTATGACCCAAGAACATTACTTCTTTTTCCATGAAGGTACATTTACTCCGTTTCAACCGCAGTCCTGCATCCTGCAATCTATCCAATACTTTAGCAAGAGTTTGAAGATGCTCTTCATCATTACGACCGGTTACCAGGATATCATCAAGGAAAACTGCCACATACGGAAGACCCTGCAGGACCCCTTCAATGGTCCGCTGGAAAATGGCGGGACTAGAAGAGACTCCAAAAGGTAAAACCCGGTAAGTAAACAGCCCTTTATGGGTATTCACTGTGACATATTTCCTGGACTCTACATCTAATGCAATCTGATGATAAGCATAGCTCATATCCAGTTTTGTAAACTTCTGTCCCCCCGACAGAGTTGCAAACAAATCCTCTATCCGAGGAATAGGGTACTGTTCCAAATTTGAAACTCTGTTTACCGTCAGCTTGTAGTCCCCACATAGACGTACAGTGTTATCAGACTTTAAAACAGGTACTACCGGTGCAGCCCATTCAGAGTATTTAACCGGTTCTATAATGTGTTCTCTTAACATGCGTTCTATTTCAACTTCTACCTTTGCCTTCATTGCATAAGGGACTGGTCGGGCTTTGAAAAACCTTGGGACTGCTTCCTTATCCACATAAATCTTCGCTGGTGGACCCTTCAATTCTCCCAACTCCTCTTTAAACAATTCTTCATGTTGGCTAAGTACTTCAGGTAAAGTAACATTTTTCACCCCTTGCATCCTATGTAGAGCCTCCCATTCCATGCCCAATTCCTTAATCCACCCTCTGCCCAGTAAGTTAGGTCCTGTTCCTGGTACAACCACTACTGGTAACTGCTTCACTGTGCCGTTATATCTGACTTCTACTTGTGCAGAACCCAACACTGTTAGAGCTTGGCCAGTATAAGTCTTTAAGTTCACAGAACAGGTCTTTAATTCAGGAATTTTATCTGTTTCCCCCCAACTTGGCAAAGTTGGACCTATTCATTATGGTCACACCACATCCTGTATCCACTTCAAACTGTGCATCTGACTCATTAACAGCCAATGTGATGGTCAGTGGAGCTACTTTCAGAATTTCTGGTTCTTGCAAACTGTACACTGTAAAAAATCCTTCTTCCTCAGATGCACTTTTTTCATCTTTGCTCACAAAATGCATTCTTTGTCCCTCTCTCTTACGTCTTCCTCCCCCTTGAAAGTTGAATTCCCCAAAGGAAGTTTTTGATCTACATACTTTCATAATGTGTCCTTGTTTTCCACAGTTATGACATTTCTCAGAAGCAAATCTACATTCGTTAGCCAAATGTTGCAAACTTCCACATCTGTAACATGCTCTACTTTGACCATCATCTTGCTTTACTGACGTTTTATACACTCTCCCTGAAATGGATGTTTCTGGGCGTTGAGCATGCAAATCTCTCACATCTTTATTGGCTGTTTCCATTGCTTGGGCTATTTTCAATGCCTTCTCAAATGTTAAATCCGTCTCTGCCAATAGTCTACGTTGAATACGGTCATCATTTATGCCACATACCAGTCTATCCCGAAGCATTTCTGTCAGTTTATCTCCATAATTACAATCATGAGCCCATTTCCTCAATACTGCCACATAATCAAGCACAGTTTCCCCCTCTTCTCTTGATCTTGAATTAAATTTAAATCGTTGTACAATTTCACTGGGTTTTGGATTGAAATGCTGTTTAAGTAAGTCCATTAATTCATCCACCGTCTTTGAGCCTGGCTTAACTGGGCTTAATAAATTTCTCAGTAGACTGTATGTTTGACTTCCCACAGAGCTCAACAATATAGCTTTCTGCTTAGTTGCTTCTGTAATCTCATTTGCCTCGAAGAAATGTTGCAATATTTCACAATATTCTTCCCAAGACTGGGACTGACTATAAAATGGTATGACTGTTCCTACCAGACTGGCCATCTTCCTTTCCAAAGCTCCAACTCATAGAGATCCAGGTTCTCACTTCCAAAAAAACCTCATTCCGTCCTCAAAGTATTCCGTCTTGCTTATCCTCGTCGCCAAAATGTAATAACTTGAGGAGGCATGAGATCAGTTCAAGATTGCCTTTACTCAGCGGAATGCATCAACAAGCAGTACACTCAGTCCCATCACAGGTGGAGTCAATTTGCACACACACACCAAGTTCTTCTCTGCTACTTTTGAAGCAAATGCCCACAGCATTAACCTGCCCTCTACAGGTCATTACAACAATTGACAATTCAGAGTGACTTTACAACAACAAACAAGGAACTGTTTTCTCATTTTTCTACTTTCAATAAATAAAATAAAAATAAAAAAACGAGTGAACGCTAGATTCCCGATTTTGGTTTTCTAATTTCAAAAGAAAAATACGTTGGCCGCAAAGTAAGTTACACGGACCATTATGACACAAGTGAGGTACAAAGCTTTGTTAATAAGATAAATAATTGGTTAGCAGGCAAATGTTACATCGCGACCATGCTTTTTGATTCATGCCGAGCGCATACATTTAAATCAAGCCATATGCGGATTTGTGTTCTGTTTTTCCGGATGGTCACGAATTTAATATTATTTAATGCTTCTTTTCCCAAATCCTCACTGTCTCACCCTCTAGATTCGCAGGTTTATTTTATTATTGTTCACTTTTAATCACTGTTTTCCGAGCGGCACGGCGAGAACCCATTATAATCAGTGATGCTGTCTATACCAGATGCGCGATACAACACGACAAATCGGTCGCAGTAAACTGTCTCGTCCTATTTATGACGAACTGAAACTAAGTTAAAATGTCCTGTGGACAAACTCAACCTGTTGTGTTGTGACGCGGCTTCCACCAAGCAAGCGGGCGCGTTAACTCCTCGTCTGCTGCACGCGCTCTCTGTGGAATAGGAATCGCGTCGTATGTTGCCACATTTCTTGTTAACATCTTCCATTTACCGCTGTCTTATTCGTATTTGGCCAATTTGGAGAAATCCTCACCAATACACACCTGATCATCCGGGCGTTTGCGATCACGTGAACTTGAACACTTGTGACACTTGTACAAACGCGGATGGGTGACATGAATGGAGATGATTCCAGATCAGCGATTTAGTATTTGGTTTCCCAACCAGGTCCATCGCTCATCACGAAATAAATATGCTGAATGCAGAATAAACATTCTATCATTCCTACCGCCAGTTTTCTGTACGTTAAGCTATGCAAGTTAATAGTGTTGTA
This sequence comes from Schizopygopsis malacanthus, assembly GCA_027474115.1. Lineage (NCBI taxonomy): Eukaryota > Metazoa > Chordata > Actinopteri > Cypriniformes > Cyprinidae > Schizopygopsis > Schizopygopsis malacanthus. The sequence goes on from CM049866.1 coordinate 28,853,440, forward strand.
AATGTCATGGACCTGTGTCATGCTACAGACGTAGCCAGCTGCTAGTAGTTAGCCGCAGGCTGGCGCCAACATTGTGCCAACAACGGTAGAGTTAAGCCATGATAAGTAAACAAATGTTTTCTGTAAACTGTAGACTGATTTAATAGTTAGGTGAAGTTTGATATCTGGCATAAATTGTGACCTGTGGCATGCTACAGACTTAGCAGATAGCAGACTAGATTTACATTAGCGCTTTCACTATGACAACACTAGATCGTGTTGTAATCAATGTGTGCAATTCTTTTTCGTAGGAGAGGCATCACTTGACTCCAGTAGTCCTGACTTTGTGCCCTCCTTGTTTGTGTACACGAAACAAAGCCAGACACCTAAGACAAAAATGGAAAGGTACAAATAATAATAAAAAAGTATCTTATCTATCTATAAGGCTTGTCTGTTTCTCCTTGACATAATATGCCGGTCTATTAGCCGCGCCATTTTTCTGACCCCAAGCTGCGCACGCACCCAACCTAGGCTTTCGATGTTTACAAACATTGAAGGGGTCTATATGCAACAATTATCTATGGAAATTATAATTGAACATGACTTATTACTACATTTCAACACAAAATAACTTTGTACTGTATCTGTTTTAATGCACTTTTAAAGTTTGGATTCAAAGCGTAGTTTGTACATTAGTAAATTATTTTCTTGTAAGATCCCCCTCACCGTCACTCACAGCCGTTTGTTTTGAGAATGATCCACACGCACCCCAAAATGAAACTGCTTAATCGACCATCGATAGCTTTTATCGATTATATATGTTATCGACAATTAATCGATCGTCGATTAATCGTTGACATCCCTAATCTGTAGTATCTGTAGGCCTATTTAATGCAGTGTAAGTCGTTTTGGATTCAAGTGTATACCATATGCTTAAATATAAATTAATATGCAAAGAGATAAACACTGAGATGATGTGACTCCAGACATCAAAATAAAAAAGGTGAAGCTCAAGAGAAGATAAAGAGGAGATGAAGATCTATGCTAATGACGATCCTATAAACAGTCATGATGTCAGGACAGAAACAGAACTCAAATACTAAACAGCTCAACACACATGTACTAATTATATTATAACTGCTAACACATTTTAGTCACATTAGTTTGTAAGGGCATGGTATGATCATGACAATATGCTGCGATATAATAAAGACGTCTCACGTAAGGAAATGTCTCACAATGACAGAAGCCACTTATTAGTTTCACTTCCTCTAGCTTTTTTAGATGCAGCATTTGTAATTTCTTCCACATTCGAATGTTATTCCCCTAAATAAATGAATAGTTATTTTGAGTAGTCCAACATTTAAACCAAACATTCAGATGATAATATATTTTGTAATAATAAAAAAGATGTATATATATTTTTGTAGTTGTGCATTGGAACAGCACTGTTCTTCTGATAGGTGTATCAGTGAGACATTGGTGTCATTTACAGCATTGGCTTCTGAGAAGTGTTTGTTCATGCTACCAAAAACAACTAGTTCTCAACCAGTGTGTTTGTTATACAAAGATTGCAACTGTAGAGAAGGAGCAAATATGGTGAAGAGTAACTATAGTTCTATTTCATTATGATCTGTAGTACATGAGTACAAAAGATACCCCCCCCCCCCTTACAAGGATATCACATGTTCATGACAATAGTGGTGACTTATAAAAGTAAAAGCTCAAAGCAGATGTTCAGAGCAGTGCAACCTACTTGAAGCAACAACTTCCAATAATCTCACATTAACCTCCATCTTATTAATGGCATTCACGGAGCATGGAATGAATAAACATAAAGAGGAGATGACCATCTATGCTAATGTACATTCTGTAAACATCCATGATGTCAGGACAGAAACAGAGAACACCAGGAAACACCAAACACTTCAACACTCAGGTACAGCGACTCATTTCATTATAACAACAACAACAACACATTTGCCACACATATAACAATTTAAATTATACGAGTGTGTGCTTTCCTGTAGCTCAAATAGTAGAGCATGGTGCTAGCAATGCCAAGATCATGGGTTCGATTCCCAGGAAAATCAAGAGATGATAAAAAATGTAAAAACTGTATGAATTTAATTTAATGTAATTCGCTTTGGATAAAAAAATCTGCTAAATGCATAAATGTAATGTAATGTAATATGAGTGTTTAATAATCTTCAGAAAGTGACTCTGTGAAGATCAGAAGCACCAAAGCAGCTGTAGTGTGTTTGGTTCTGCTGTGTGTTCTTCTGCTGACTGCAGTCATAGTGATGTGTGTCCACATCCATACAAACAACACAAACTACACAAACTACACACAAGAGACACACCAGCTACTAACCAACATCACCAACCTCACAGAAGAAAGACACCAGCTAGTAAATAATCGCATGCAGCTGATAAAAGAGAGAGATGAATTATTATCACGGAACCATGATCTGATTAAACAAACAGACCAATTACATCAGGAGAAAAATGAACTGTTGAAAAGTATTCATGGAATGGGTAATTATGAATTATATTAAAACTAAAACAACCACTTATTAGTAGATCAGTGTGATGAGAATAAAGTGCTAATAGTTTAATTGTTTCTCTTTACAGATGGATGGATTTACTATCAATCTAATATGTACTTCATTTCAACTGAGAAGAAGAGCTGGACTGAGAGCAGAAGACACTGTAGAGAGAGAGGAGCAGATCTGACCATCATAAACAACAGAGAGGAACAAGTGAGTGAAAGATACTCTCTGTGTTTGTGGTGTTTAGTTGCTAAGTCCAGAGATGTTCAAATGAAATGTGTATTGTCGATTTATGATATAAACATGTAATTTGTTTAACTATTTAGGATTTTGTTATGAAAATTACTGATAAAAGAGAATTCTGGATTGGTCTGACTGATGCTGATGAAGAGGACACATGGAAATGGGTTGATGGCAGCACACTGACCTCTGTGTGAGAAATCACTGGATTTAACTGATTATTATTTAATAAATAATTCTCACAGTCAGCATCATATCACACAGAAAGCAGCACTGAACATCTAATGCTGATCTTTTGTTGTAGGTTCTGGGCGTCTAACGAGCCAAATGGAGGAAGAGTAGAGAACTGTGCCGTGACTTATTTAATAAAGTGGCCTACATTAATAGGGTGGCTTGATGTTAATTGTAATGATGCTTATCAATGGCTCTGTGAGAAGAGTATTTTACCTCTCATAAAGAGAGAAACATCATAAAAAATGTATCTTTCTTTCTTTTTATTTGTTGATGACCTAAGTTTAGCTGTTCAAAACATTCAGAATTAATGATTATCATCTACAGCATTGCTGCTGCTGAAGAGTCACCTTTGAAGCAGAGTGTAGATCTACCCAATGTTGTTTTTATATCACTGATATGCTATTAAAGTTTTACAAAAAAATTATTTGTTTGTATTTTTATGTTTGTTTTCATTTTAACTTTGGTTAAAGGTTTAGCAGTTTGGTTGTGTTTTTTATTTTGTGACTAAAGTGCATATTGCAGGTTTATAAAGTTTTCAAATGAATATTTAACCTTGTATGAAAATACCGTATGAGCTGTTAAAACAGGATTTGAAAATGTTTTACAAGACGTGAGGGCACAAATTTAGAAGAAGAAATTGACACTTTCCTTGACAATTCTCAAAAACTGCTTTTTTTCAACATCGCGTCATATTACGTCACATAATGTCTGCCGGGCTCAGCTTTGAGCGGGAGTGAGTCCGTGTGTTTTTGGTAGTTATTTTTATTTCACTTTATCATCGTCATGGTAAATTATTTTGTTTGTGGAAGTTGCACTAACTCCAGCCAGTCAGCACATGGAGTCCACAGGTTTCCGAACAAGAAATAGGACGGTATCTTCCGGGTCTCGGTCATAGACGGAGTTTCACATTTTTGCCTGGGGGGGCACCTACCGGTAGACCATGATCTCTGATTTTTATTTTTTTATTTTTTTACATGAATTACAAATAATTAAGCCTTAACATACTCATTAAAATACGATAATGCAAATAAAATGAGACAATGTGAAAATATTTTTGTATTCATAGATCTGACAAAATCGATTGGCTCTGATCTGGGGGGGCAGTGCCCCCCCCCGGCCCCCCCCAAACTCCGCCTATGGTCTCGGTACGTTTGTGCAGCTGAAGAGACAGGACTTCACTAATGCATCTGTTTCGAGAAATACGGTGGTGTGTAACCTAGCGATCACTTTATACTAGTGGTGGAGGTAACGAATTACAACTACTCACCTAACTGTAATTAAGTAGTTTTTTTCGGGTACTTGTACTTATTTTTGTATATTTTTAAAGCTGTACTTTTACTTGTACTTAAGTACAAATTAAGAAAAATAATCGACTTCATTACATTTAAATCATAGTTTGTTTCTGAGTACACACACAATTTGAATTTATATTCAAACCTTTGACGGCACTTCAGTCGCCAATAAAGAGATCCGATCATAAACGGACCAATAAAAGCCCTGATATCTGAACCGGGAAAAGCCGCCGCTGCAGCAGGTTTTGAAGAGCTGATGGGACAGCGAGGGAGGCAGGGAGCTACCGTAGGCCTATATACACCGAGCTGCTACTCGCTCTCTCCTCTCCGACAGCAAGTTTGACACGCATCCGCCTGCTGTCAATTACAGAGTCTGAATGTCCGTGCAGGATTGCAGGTATTCCGGATAATTTTAATCATTCCCGCCCAAATGTGGAGATCGAGCGCTTTATTGTAACATGATACATGAACGCAGTCTGTAATCGCAGAAAACTGGATGCAAGCTCTCAAATAGGCCTAACTTATACAAATGAACTGCCTGTCCTCTCACTCCAGTAATAAGACTGTGTGCAATCGTGATCTCGCCATGCTTTTAAAGTAGATATTATTTTTCTTTGCTCCTGGATTAAACTTTGTCAAAAGTGATCAAACATTCAGAATAGTTCCACGCCTAACTGATGAAAATCCTATTGGTAATTGTATTGGTTGTAAGCAAAATGCACCAGAAAGTCTTTCCACAACCAAAAATGAAACTTTAATTTCTTTACCTTGTAAGTTTATGTTAGAAATGTTTCGGAATGGGATATTTGATCCCGTCTGATGTTGCATTTATCTAAATAAACAGGCCTATCATATATGGTTCTTAAATCACTGCTTCTAAAAATTCAGTGTTGTCATATTTCAAATACCTCAACTGAAATGAGGTCATTTGTTGTATAATTGTATTACCGACTGTGTACTTGTCTTTTTTGTAAATTCAATTCAGTTTGAAATTAAGCTTCCTTGTAAGCTTTTGCTTACAAAGTTACCATATTTTAAAGACAAAAATACAGAATGAGCAAATATTTAAGATCAAGATTTTTGTAATGGTAATTGATCAGTACTTATATGTGTAAATGAAAGCCTGTATTAAAATATGTTCATCATATAAAGCGAATGTGTCATTTTAGTAGACTTGGATTAAATCAATTTCAAACATCGAACTAATAATCTTGAAATAATGATTGCCTTAAAAAAGGGATGCACAAAAAAAAAAATCTATATGGTAGTATACAGTATGTAGTAGTTTTGTCAATGGTATTCAAATGGTATTGTCATCATGAAATCAAAAATGACCCTTCTTACTTCTTTAGTGCACATTACTAGTCTTGTTGTGAACAATTGAACGGTGCAAGTCAATACACTGGGAAAAATGTTTTTGTCTGCCTTCGTAATCTTTAATCAGAAACTGAAAATTCGCTTCCATTCTGGAATGGTGTTCTCCCTCTGTTGATGTCAGTTTGACGACTTGACGAGAATACACTTGTTAAGTCATGACGTAAGGAATGCTGTTTCTGGGTCTGTGTCTCTACTCATTTCACTTGAGAATCCTATCTCAACAGCCTTTTATGAGCACTGTTTAATTAATGTTACATATTTAAGCCAAGCATTTCAAAATGTGCTGTGCACACTACAGTCTCCGTCTCAGACACTAATATTTAAGCTGAAATACTGTCTAGCCATCTGGGATTTCAGTATGGAGATAAAGGTTAGGGTTATAATTTTTCAGTATTACATGACATTGTGGTCATATTAGCACAGTTTGGTGTTGTCTTGGGGTGTCTGGCATAGTGTTAGGATCCAAAAGAGGTGAAGCATGATGTCCGATGTAACAAGCAGATGTTCCCCTCCATGGGAACTCGAACTGCGTCCCCTAGGGGTCGCTACGGGGAACGCCTCAGCGTGACTCGTGTCTGAAGATACATATTTAATAACACCACCTGTTGGCCGGCGACAGCCCATGACGTCACTACCGGCGTGCCACAATATAAGTGCCGCCGGGAGGATACATCATCAGCTTTTTCGTCTTCACTGACTGATTTGTTTGAAGCGTGCAAAGTGAATCTGGTAAGAGTACAGTTTTCCTTTCTACTATGGCGAGCACTAGCAAGGCGTTTAGGAAGTGTGTGGATCCGTGTCCTCGTTATTTGACACCCGATGACACACACGACTGTTGCGTCTTTTGTTTGGGCATAGAGCACGCACGCGATGTCTTTGAGGGGGCGGTTTGCGTGCATTGTGAGCGGCTCCCTATGAGGACGCTACGCTCTCGCCTGTCCCTCTTTTCGAGGAAAGAGGGGCAGCCGTCTGCTTCCCACGATTCAAGCCCCACCGCTGCCGAGGCACGGAGGAGATTGAAATCGTGGGGCTCGCAGGCGGATCTAGCCGATGAGTTTGAGAGGGAGCTTTCCCTTTCACACGAGTCGGCAAAGAACGAGAGCGAGCCGCTAGATTATGATGATGTAATCTCTCTGACGTCATCTGATCCGGCGGCTAGTGCTCTGCTGGGCTGTGCCCAGGAAGAGCAGGAGATGTCTGAGAATGAGGATGTTGAGACTGAACTCTCTCAAGACTCCTGCCCTGCGTACGAAGAGCTAATGGATGTTATGGAACGCGCCACGGCAAGGCTTGACTTGCCGTGGGAGCGAACCAAAATGGCGGCGCCGCGAGGACGCCTCGACGAGCGATTTCTTCCTGGCCATAAAACCTCAGCTCAAGTGAACCTTCCATTTCTTCCTGATCTCCATACGGAGGTTGAGAAGGAATGGAAAAAGCCGTTTTCTGCTCGCATCCACAAGTTCCAGCGTAACAGTTATGCTAACATTGCAGGGATGCGTGAAAATGGCTATGAGAGGATGCCCCCTGTAGAAGAGACGCTAGCTAGCTATCTCTCTATGGGGGAGACACCCTCTCTGAAGGTTCCCTCCTTGCCATCCGGGCCCCTTCAGGCTACATCACGCTTGAATGGCAGGGCGTACGCAGCAGCAGGTCAAGCAGTCGCCTCGTTGCACACCATGGCGGTGCTTCAGGCGTACCAGGCGGACCTGCTGAAGGACCTGGATAGCAGTCAGGGCTTGTCACCTGACGAGGTAGCTGAGCTGCGCCGCACCACAGATCTAGCCCTCTGTGCCACCAAACAGGCTGCCTCTGCTATGGGCAGGTCTATGGCAGCCATGGTGGTAACGGAGAGGCATCTGTGGGTGAATCTGGCAGACCTCGAGAAGAAAGAGAAGGGCTTTCTGCTCGACGCTCCAGTCTCGCCCTCCCAGCTTTTCGGTGCCTCCGTCGAGACGGTGGTCGAGAAGTTTAGAGAGGCGAGGGTGCGCTCGGCTGCCTTCAAAACCTTCATTCCAAGAAGGTCCAGGTCCGAGCCCAAACAAAGCGGGGGTCCTGGTCCATCCTGGTCTAAGGACCAGAGACGGGCGCAGAAGGCTAGTGTCGCGACTCGTGCCCCTCCCCCACCTGCGGGTAGGGGTAGAGGGAGGTACTGGTCAAAGAGAGGTAAGAGGCAAGACCTGAGGGAGGTGATCCAGACTAAGCGTTCTCAAAGAGGCTTTCGTCTGGACCAGAGTAAAAAATAATATCTACTCCCCTCCCTTGGGGAGGGTTCTACCATCGACCCTTAGCTTCCCTCCTTAATTCCCCTGCAAATCTACCCCACCGGAACCGAGGTCAGGTGGGAGCCTAAGAACTGCAGTCAGGCTGGACCTATGATGATTTCAGGCAGGTTCTGTATTCTCGAACTGCCTTACTGATGGTCTGGACGTGAGTCCCCTCGGAGGTTTCTGAGGATCCTCCTGGATCTTCAGTCATTCTGGTCACCACTGCAAGGGTAGAGCCAGCATTACTCCCCTCACGATAAGAGGGTTACCTATGAGTATGCCGCTCCCTTCTGAGCGGCGGAGTGCCTTTTTTCATTCTGAGGAATGAGTCCTCCACTCTCCAGAGCTCGTTATAGGTAGAGCTAGCATTGCTCCCCTCGTTAGAGGGTCACCTTTGAGCATGCCGCTCCCTGCGGAGCGTCTGAGTTCCCACTCATTCTGAGGAATGAGTTCTCCGCTCCTCAGAGCTCTGTGATAGGTCGCTCTCCTTGCTGGTCGAGCTAGCATTGCTCCCCTCACTATAGAGGGTTATCTATGAGCATGCCGCTCCCTGCTGAGCGTCTGAGTTCCTTCTCATTCTGAGGAATGAGTTCTCCGCTCTCCAGAGCTCGTTATAGGTAGAGCTAGCATTGCTCCCCTCATTAGAGGGTCATCCTTGAGCATGCCGCTCCCTGCGGAGCGTCTGAGTTTCCCTCTCATTCTGAGGAATGAGTTCTCCGCTCTCCAGAGCTCGTTATAGGTAGAGCTAGCATTGCTCCCCTCGATAGAGGGTCACCTTTGAGCATGCCGCTCCCTGCGGAGCATCTGAGTTCCCACTCATTCTGAGGAATGAGTTCTCCGCTCCTCAGAGCTCTGTGATAGGTCGCTCTCCTTGCTGGTCGAGCTAGCATTGCTCCCCTCACTATAGAGGGTTATCTATGAGCATGCCGCTCCCTGCTGAGCGTCTGAGTTCCTTCTCATTCTGAGGAATGAGTTCTCCGCTCTCCAGAGCTCGTTATAGGTAGAGCTAGCATGGCTCCCCTCATTAGAGGGTCATCTTTGAGCATGCCGCTCCCTGCGGAGCGTCTGAGTTTCCCTCTCATTCTGAGGAATGAGTTCTCCGCTCTCCAGAGCTCGTTATAGGTAGAGCTAGCATTGCTCCCCTCATTAGAGGGTTATCTATGAGCATGCCGCTCCCTGCTGAGCGTCTGAGTTCCTTCTCATTCTGAGGAATGAGTTCTCCGCTCTCCAGAGCTCGTTATAGGTAGAGCTAGCATTGCTCCCCTCATTTGAGGGTTATCTGTGAGCATGCCGCTCCCTGCTGAGCGTCTGAGTCCCTTCTCATTCTGAGGAATGAGTTCTCCGCTCTCCAGAGCTCGTTATAGGTAGAGCTAGCACTGCTCCCCTCATTAGAGGGTTATCTATGAGCATGCCGCTCCCTGCTGAGCGTCTGAGTTCCTTCTCATTCTGAGGAATGAGTTCTCCGCTCTCCAGAGCTCGTTATAGGTAGAGCTAGCACTGCTCCCCTCATTAGAGGGTTATCTATGAGCATGCCGCTCCATTCGGGGCGTCTGAGTTCCCTCTCACTCTGAGGAGTGAGTTCTCCGCTCTAGAGCTCCTTATTGGTAGCTGAGGTCCTCTCATTCCGAGGAATGAGTTCTCCGCTCTCCAGAGCTCGTTATAGGTAGAGCTAGCATTGCTCCCCTCATTAGAGGGTCATCTCTGAGCATGCCGCTCCCTGCGGAGCGTCTGAGTTTCCCTCTCATTCTGAGGAATGAGTTCTCCGCTCCTCCGAGCTCTGTGATCTCTCTTGCTGGTCGAGCTAGCATTGCTCCCCTCACTATAGAGGGTTATCTATGAGCATGCCGCTCCCTGCTGAGCGGAGAATCATGGTTGGGAGGTCTCACTCTGAGGAGTGAGTTTCTCCGCTCTAGAGCTCCTCTTTGGTAGCTGAGTTCCTCTCATTCCGAGGAATGAGTTCTCCGCTCTCCAGGGCTCGCCGTCGGTAGAGCTAACACCGCTCCCCTCAACCAGAGGGTCACCTATGAGCATGCCGCTCCCGTCTGAGCGTCCGACTTTCTCCGCCCCCCAGAGCTCTGTGATAGGTCGCTCGCCCTGTTGGTCGAGCCAGCATTGCTCCCCTCAACCAGAGGGTCATCTATGAGCTTGCCGCTCCCTTCTGAGCATCTGAGTTCCCTCTCACTCCGAGGAATGAGTAGTTCTCCGCTCCAGGGCATAGAACGTTCTTCTAATAAGTGCGCACGCGAGACTTTGGGCACTTTCTAAAATCCACTCAGTGGTAAGTCCGCACATCAAGGTTCTGCGTTCTTTCTAAAATCCCGTAAGGGTAGGGTTACGCGCACAGCTTCGTGCCCTTTTTTGAGTTGGTTAAAGCCCCGGTTTGTGCCTTGGGCCCCGCTCCCTTGTCCCATATGTATTGGGTCCAAAAAGGAAAAGAAAGAAAAAAAAGGGGTATACACTACCAAGAGGTCTGTTGAGACAGTTCCCTCAGTAAGGAGCAAGTGGTAACCCCTGAGTGATCGGCCAGGACCTGGTGAGCCAGGTGCCTGGCCATATCCCCTTAAAGGAATCTTTCTGATTCCAAGACTTTGAGCTCTACCCTAGGCCCGGTAATCCGGGCACCTAGCAGGTAAGTACTAGGGTATGCAGCTGGGGCCTTTGGCCGAAGGAGATAATATCACTGACAGCCATCAGTCGTCCCAGGGGCAACTCCCTTAGCCGGGTAGAATTGGTTTAGTGCTCGCCTTTTTCGCGAAATTGACTTGCATTCCCCTCAGCATGGTGAAGTGGGTATAATGTTCCCCGTAGCGACCCCTAGGGGACGCAGTTCGAGTTCCCATGGAGGGGAACGTCTCAGATTACGTATGTAACCATGGTTCCCCGAATGGGGAACGAGACACTGCGTCCACTAGGCTTTGGACCATGCTTCGGACGCAAGCTTCAGACGAAGAAGCTGATGATGTATCCTCATGTTAATTTAAAATGTTAATTTATTCCTGTGATTTCGAAGCTAAATGTTTGGTTCAAAAAACATTTATTATCATTATCATTATTATTATTATTGAAAACAGTCGAGTATATTTTTTCAAGTTTCTTTGATGAATAGAAAGTTCAGAAGAACAGCATTTGTCTAAAATATAGATCTTTTGTAACATGATAAATGTCTTTATCATCACTTTTGATCTATTTAAATCATCTTTTGCCCAATAAAACTATTCATTTCTATAACCCCCCCCAATAATAATTATAATTATACTAACTCATTCATTAAAAATAATAATTCATTAAAATAATCCTGAACATTTTTACTGAACTGTTTTAAAAACGTATAATAACAATGATAAAATAATTGTTTTGTTAAGCAGCAAATCATAATATTAGAATGATTTCTGAAGGATCATCTGACACTGAAGACTGGCGTAATGATGCTGAAAATTTAGCTTTGATCACAGGAGTATATAACATTTTTAAATATATTAAAATAAAGCAGTTATTTTAAATAGTAAACCTATTTCACAATATTTCTGCTTTTTCTGTATTTTGGCTCAAATAAATTCAGGCTTGGTGAGCAGAAGAGTATTATTTAAAACTTTAAAAATCTTATTATTCAAAAACTTTTGACTGGTAGTGTGCACTTTACTTGTTCTAAACTAAACTGTACAGGGAACCCTATTGTTAAAGATAAAGTAACAATTCGTTTGTTTATTTTTTATAATAACATTATATCTATTCATTTTTATTAATTATAATAAAAATAGCATTATGAGTAAATATTTAAACTTGGGCTGTCGATCGATTAAAATATTTAATCGCACGATTGTAAAATGTAAAACCTGTTTACATTTCTGCAGGACAGAGCAGCTCACTTCTGAACATGCAAAATGTACATAGCCCATATTGTTTATTATTACATTTGTTCCCCTATCTGTGCCCACATACTGTATTCTGATGCAGCTAAATTCTCAATAAAACAGTTTTCATTTATATATTTGACTGTTTCTGTTTTCAGACAACGGTAATGAATATGAAAAAGTGATTGAAACGCAACCCATTAAGACTATAAATAGCTCTCCTTTACAAGATGTTAATCTGCACAAAAATCCTTATAATCTAGCCATTGTCTGATTAAATAAAATACACCCTTTAGGCTGTCTACACTGGACGTGACAAAGCAACCATTACAAATAATTTTGTGTCAGTACTAAGGGTGTGCGATATTGACAAAAATAATATCTCAATAGGCTATTTTCTGGGATTTTATCGATAAAGATAATTAGACAATATTTTGCTGAGTGTGTTATTGTGCTGATATCTTAAGGACTACCGTGGACAGCTGACTCCTACAGTTTTTGATATTCTTCATATTATGTGTGGTCAGTTCACAGCAGTGATAGAAATGAATATTCTCTTTTTTTTGTCATCAACATTTTTTTATTTTTTCACACATAACACAACATAGCATCCAAAATATAACAAAACAAAACAACAGACACATACTCAACAACTCAAAGTCCAATCAAAAGGGAGGGGGAGAGGGAAGGACAATAAAAACAGAAGAGTCACTCCTTTATACAATCACGTATATGAAACAAAAAACATTGCCAAGCATCAATGGTCGAAGGCCTGGCCCCATGCACCGACTCGCGCCGTTGTACATTCACATGACACTATTTGTAGGAGGCTACGGATCCAATATGTTTTTCCACACATGTGTGGTGTAAACCAGTTCTGTATTATTGTCGTCTTCGCAGCTGTAAAACCAGCAAACAACATTCTCTTTTGCATTGAACTAATACAGAGACCTGAATCATCATTAAGAAGACACAAACTTGGGTTAACAGACCAATCAATTCACAGTAATGATGACAAAACCAGGTTTACATGTGTCCATAGACTGATGACCACAGGACATTCCCAAAACATATGCAGAAAAGTGCCTGATGACGTAGTATTACATATATGGCAGTTCAAATTTGATTGTAGTTTCATTTTAAATCTTTTGTAAGGAGTTATGTATACTCTATGAATGACTTTGAAGTGAATAAAATGATGAGCCAAATTTTTAGATGTTAAACTGAGATTAGACCACACCCTCTCCCAGTCGACAGATAAATTAAGGTCAGATAATTCCCTATTCCAAATAGTTTTAGTAGAAAGAGATTTTGTAATGCAATCAATAATCTTATTATGTAGTAATGAAACAGATGGCCGACCAGCAGATGGTGCAATCCAGTCCCGCATATATGAGAGGAAATGGGAGAAGACCAAGGAACGCCATACGCTTTGAGAGCAGAACGTAATTGAAGAAAAACAAAATATGCGGATGCTGGTAGACAAAATTTGGTTCTTAATGTCTGAAACGAACATAGGCCCTGGTTATCATATATATCACCGCACGTGTTTACACCTAAAGAAGACCAAGAGGGTTGGACAAATGGACGATTTCCGCATACAAAATTAAAATTGTGCCATAAATGTGTAATGTTACAGAATTTGATGGGTCCTCCTATCCCTATCCGACGTTCAACTGTTTTCCAGATTTTAGTAGAGTTGGCCACAATTTTGTAATTATCCCCTTTTTGTCCTGTGCCAGTAAATAAAATATCTTGGAGTCTATTTGGTTTAACCTTGTCAGCTTCAATAACTCTCCATGAAACTGTAGATTGAGGATCAACCCAATTATGAAGAGCCTTAAGCTGGAACGACCAATAATACAGTTCAAAATTTGGTACAGCCAGTCCTCCTGCGCTATTAGGATGTTTTAATGTGGTAAGTTTAATTTTGGGGCATTTATCATTCCAGATAAATTTAGAAATTATGGAGTTGATCTCCTTAAAGTAACCTGGAGGGGGAGAAAGTGGTAGCATAGAGAAAAAAAAAAATTAAACCGAGGTAACAAATTCATCTTAATAGTGGAGATTCTTCCTTGAAGAGAGACTTTAAAGGGATAGTTCTTTGAAATTAAAATTTGGTATCTATCAGCTTACCCCAAGGGCATCCAAGATGTAGGTGTCTTTTTTCTTCAGTAGATCCCATTTTGATGTTTTTAGGTCAAACCGTTCTAGTCTGTCAGTCATATAATGGCAGGTACACTGTCAGGTGTACCTCCCACTGAGCAAAGACACGTCCAAAAGACGTCAATTTAACGTCTTTGTCGTACATTCAAAAGACGTCCACCGAGGAGCCAGAATGAAAGTTTTACGTCTTTTTAGAGTTCAGTATTAACGTCCAAATGACATAAATATTTAACGTTCAAAAGACGTCCACAGAGGAGCCAGAATGAAAATTATTGCAACGTCTGTTTTAGATGTTCATTCTAGTCATAGTAAAGGTGTGCAGAAGTACGGCTTTAAAATTGTAAATAATAAATTAATAACTATATCCCTAGTTGTACCTGTCCAAGACATATAGGTGTGCAAAAACATTTTAGTAGCCTTATTTGCAATTGAAAATTGGATCAGATCTATATAAGACAAAACCAAATTTGAAATAAGACAGAAATAAAAAAAGTTTAAAACAACAAGAGATTACTTTTTAACCATCTTTAATGAGTTCTTCAGCAAAATATTAACAAGCTGATAAAACAAAATTATAATAGTTACATTTAGCTCTCAAGTGAACAACAACAACAAAAAAACTCAAGACTAAGATATTTAGTCTGAAATGGGGAGGGGGTATTAAGTCCACTATAATGGAAATAAATACAAATGTCTTACAGTACTCATACAAAAGTCCTCAGTTTATTTCCACCCCTGTATGTTCTCCACCTCCCTTCCTCCCCGGTGCATGTTTGAGATGTTCTGCTGCATGATGCTTTATTGTAGCCTCTGTAGCTTCTTTGTCCCATTTCATGACTGCAGCTGCAAGATTTGAACAAAAGCAAAAATTACAAATATGTAAAGAAAACAAAAGGCATGTACAGCCAACTTTTTAATAGGTTTGCAGAGGGCAAAACTATTAATGTATGCATTTTTGCAGACAAATGTTTTGTTACTTCTCAGAAAAATTAATAAATGTAAATGTACAAAGTACATGTATAACTGAATAATTTGTTTTCCCTGAAGATCCTCCGGTAAATGTATAATAGGGTTTGAATAACAGTCCTCGGTCTGTGCCGCCGTCATTTACTACATTCATTTTAATCTCTTTCGCTTTATTTTTTTTTTATTAAAACAAATTAAAGGGTTGGAGCTAAACACTAATGTACAATTTGCTTCTGAATTTGCAAAAAAAACAACCAAAAAAACATCTTCAATAGGTTATCATTTAAAAAAATGTATAATGTCAAGATCAAATTGCGTATACCTTTATTATAATAACAATAACAGAATGTTTTTCTTAGTTAAGCTTTTTTGAGCATTCAAGTTTCCATTTAAATTCAGATTTAAGGCAAAATTCCTTTTCTGCTTTTGGTCACTCATCTCGGATTCGACTTGAGTGCAACTCACCGATTCTGGACATTCTATATAACAGACCTGTACACAAACACAAAAAAGTATGAAACTTAACTATAATGTGGTATTTATATTTGATTTGACCCTTGATGTAACTAAATTATGCACATTTAAGTTTACCTGAGAAAACAATTTTAAAGTGCTGTGTTACTTACCAAGAAACTATTAAAAATCATTAAAATCTTACAACGAACAATTAAATTCTTTATAATAATATAATAAAATATATGAAAAAATGAAGCAGTTATTGGGGTGAATTATTTATTAGTCTAATATTATATAATATACTATATTTGAAATAGTTTCAAAAGATGTAAATGAGAATTATTTAACAATCATCGAAAAAAATGTCAGTTTACAAGTTTAACTGTAAATGTCTAAGTTTTGTTACGTTCTGTGCCCATCATCCACTATTTCCATCACTTAATCAAGCCACTATTCATTAAAACATGATGAGGTTTTATTTCATACATCGTGTTGGCTCCCGTGTTGAGCTATTTCATCCACAACCATTAAAGTATTAGATTGTTGTAATGGTAGTAACTATATAGTGTTTTGTCCAAGCATTGCAGTTTTTTCACACTTACTAGAATTCAATCAAATGGCTTTACAACTCATTTTTGTGTCTGTTCTGTGCACAGTATATAATTTCTCCAGTGCAGCTTAGAGGAAACACTGCTCATCTCGGCTCAATTAGTAAGACTCGGTCTCAACGAAGATGAGGTAAACACAAATAACATTAATATCAAGTGGTCATGGTGGATTAACATCATAATGCATTATTTAGCTTTCTGCTTGACCCTTTGATTCCAATATTCTCATTCAACAAGCAAGAAAACAAACTTTCATTAAATAAAATTATATTAACTGACTAAATTGTTTTCCCTTCTACAGTGAGAATGTTCTACATTTAGAAAAAACTGAGGTAGTAAATATGACTGAGTTGGTGTTAGACTTAAATGACATGGGGAAAATGCTTAGTACCATTAATAGCTTCATAAGTTTTTGTTTTCTCCAGAGGAAGTTTCTGCTTCTTCCCCTTCATGTTGAATTTTGCCATCAACCGGTTAGTAAAGAGCCTAAAGAAACAAACGCACCATTTAAAAATTACATGTGTGTGGTAATCTACAGCTGTAGCATGGGTGAGTGTGCTAAAAGTGGACTGAAGAGATGTGGTTTTGGACACTGTAGTTTTCTGATATTGATTAAACAGACCTCTGGGAGGTGACCATTTGATAGCTCTAATGACATTCTTTCCCTGCTTCTGTCAAACACCCTCCTCTTTAACTTCCACATCAGGTTTCTATTCAGTCTCATGATTCCACTTTAGATAATTAAAGTCTGTGTAAACTAGAATTTTCTGCTGACTTAATTTCAGTATAATGACGTATTTCCAACTGAAACTGAATATTACATAGTAGGGAGGGATTTACTGTAGTGCTCCTCCTATCCATCTCACTCATAGCAAACTAACGGTTGGAGGGACTGTGGTTAAGGATATTCTGCCCAATCAGACTGACATCACCATAGAAGAAATTATATTCCAGAGCAGAAGCAAATGTTCAGATTTTGATTAAAGATTGCTAAAACAAACAATTTTTTCAGTGGATTAACTTGCATGTGGGGTGAGCGATATGTTTTTTTTTCCTGGAAAACCACAATTACGATTTTATCACGATTCTTTGTCATGTTGGTTTTGCTATTTTGCAAGTTGTCTGAGCAGTACAGCCAAACTAATTTCCCTATTATAAAAACAAAGACTTACAAGGTAAACAAATATAAAATAAAAAAAATGGCAGACATTTATGCCAAAGTGGGTGAAGATAAAAAAATAAATGTTGCCATTATTTTTCCTGCTGTCAAAGTCAATGCTGACCAGCAACTGTTTGGTTACCCACATTATTTAAAAAAAAAAATCGTTTTTGTTCAGCACAAGAAATAAATCGATACAGATTTGGGACAACATGAGAGTATAGTATAAGCATAGATATATCACATCCTCGGTCAACTGGCACACTGTGATAAGAAATGTAAAGTGTTTGGCAAGTTCTATATGTAGGGATACTGTTGAAAATACCTGTCAAGAATTTTGTGAACACACTCCCTTACATCTTTCCCTCCAATTCTCGCAAGTTGCAACACCTTTAAAGAGAGTGGGTAATTTTCCTATCATGTTAAAAAACATTTGACTATAACACGCTTCACTGATATATGAAAGAAGAATATTGATAAATAAAACAGAGCATAAAATTATATCACTTCTGGTGTGTGTCTTGCAAATCATACCAGGGACTCAAAGGCTTGCTTGTCCTTGAGGCGCTCCTCCTCTCTCTCAAAGTCCTCCATCGTCTCCAGCTGCTCTATATGGGCAGATGAAAGGGGAGGCTCGCTTCTTCCTAGCCTTCTGACCTCCATGTGGATATCCACTAATTTAGACAAAACTTTTTTCTGAAACTCTGAAATAAAAAAGAATCACGTTAAATTAATGTCAATTTATACTGATGGCAAAGAGCCAATAGGACAATTATGCTATTGGTATCCTTAAACAGATACATAAGTTAAATCTGCTAATGCTATATGTCCTGTTCAATTCATTATTGTGCTTTTGATACCAGTTCTGACTTAAGTACTTACTTGCCATATCCATTGGAAATCTTAAGTCTGTTTCCCTACGAGACCCTGTACGACTGGATTCATGTGCAGAGGACCCTCTACTCTGCTCTGAGAAAGACCTTCCAGAGTATCTTGTAAATCGGTGTTTGATCAATTTCATAATCTGAAAGACAAAATTAGTCAAATATTATTTTGTTGTTCGTAATAGTGGATATAGATCTTGTAGCAAGTTTTGCGCCCATATGATTAATTTAATTTGGATGACTCAAGCAACCCCAGTGCGCAATTCTTGCCACTGCTGTACTCCGCAGTCAGTCAAGCTCAATCGGTGCAAAAACAAGTTATAACGAGTGAAGCTATGTATACTGTATGATGAATACCTCTTACCCCTTATTTACTTTGCACTGCATGCGGGACGTAACAGTTCTGACAAGACCACAAGCTGATCGCAGCCACTATAGTTAATACTTGTGTTTATACCAGGCGTGCCACAGCACGTATCTGAGCATGTCCCAGGCTCTCTGCGCTGCTTCAGTTAAGATAGGCGCCTAGTGTATTTTTGAAGGATAATAGTAATAACAATAATAATTGTTTTGCTATCGTCAAAGGTATCAGCAACAGGCAATATCTCTGACACGACACTATCATCTATCGGCACAACCCTATGCTCAACCATGAGGCTCAGAATGTTAAACACAAAATCAGTTGTTCATAATATCTCATAACACGGCCGCTACTTTAGAACATTTACGTTCTAGACTCTGTGATTTGCATAAGGGTTTAAATTAATAAACTCCCTTGGACAAATCGCTGTGCTGGACTGCTTGCCTTGTCTCATCTGGTTGCTGTCTCTGGACCGCTTCCTGTGTCGGTACCGTTTGCTGTGCTGGGACCCACCACTGTATTGGGACTTGTCACTGTGCTGGGACACATCACTGTGGCTGGACTGATGACTGGACCCAGCACCTTTCAACTGGCTGGCTCGGTTCACATTTAAATGCCCAGGGTCTGAAAAACAAAGCACAAAAAAAGTTAATTTAAAAATATGCTTCAACTGTATTCACACACAACGTGGTTGATTAATGAGTTGGTATTTGATGTGACTGGTTTAATATGATGATTACTAACTGCCTGTTGACCTGTCCCTGAACCCAATATCTGTCTGGTGAGACCTGGCTAAATTTGAGTGTCCAGAGTCTGAAGATTAGCAAATGTACATTATTAACAATGATTTCGCAACCATCATGTTATAATTATGCAAGAAAAAAATATGAAAGAAATTAGTAGATTCAAGTGATGAATACTTTGTACCAGTGAACTTTTTGTTAAATCCAGCAGACTCCATCTGGATGGACTTTGTCACCTTTGATGGTGGAATGGGAAAGGAGGGCACCTTGATAAGGGCATCTAGACAGATGCAGTATATAATTTAAATGGAAGCATCAGTCGTAAAAACAATGAGCTTTAACTTTGTAATCTTATAACTTTGCAATACAGCTTAGGAAACCGTTACCTGTCATGTTCTCTTCTTCTTCCTCCAAATCGTCACATTCTGTAATTGTACAAATGAATATATTTTATATCATGCACTAATTACCTGAAACTTGAGGGCCCCCATATTCATTTAATGAATAGACTTTGATTCTCAAGACAGATTCAACAATTATCATAGAAGCATACCAAGAACATAGTCATCAAAGTTGCGTTTGGTCTTTTTCCTCTGAACTACTTCCTCATCTTCCTCCTCAACATGACTCGTCATTTCATAATCATCGCATTCACGAATGCTAACTGGAAGGTTAAAATCACAGACAATACCATTACAATAAAAATGACTTCACTACTAGCACAAGTATGGGTGCTCGACCGATACAGCTCCCCCATTGGAACACCCCTCAGTTTGACTTGATTTTTCTCATTTGGCTGCCTTACAATTTTAATTTTGACAAATTGTAAAGAATCTAATTAGATCATAAAAAAAAAAAAACTTACCAGAGGTCATTTTACGCTTCACCAAGGTGAATGTCATCCAGTCATCCTGAGGGGAGTACCGATTGAGGAAAGCTGCCTTTTCCCCTTTTTTTGGCCATCTAATTATTTTTTTTTCAGCATCAATCCAGTTGTCTGGCGCAGTTCCCTCTACTTCTTTACCATGCTCCAACCACACAGCTCTGGCATACATGATCTGGGAAGTAAAACACATTCATAAAGTGTTAGCATTTGTTCAGCCTACATTTTTTTTATGAAACACTACAAATAAACAAACACAAATGACACCAGAAATAAATAATACACATTGGATTGTCAATACTTCATCAGTACGCCCATTTATACTGTGTACTTATGGGTGCATTCAGTGATTTATGAGAAATGCTGTTGATATTTGAAATCACCAAAACAAACACCCAAAAGTATCACACCTCTATCTTGACAGCTCTGAACAAATAAACAAACAAGCGAATATGACACAGAGTATATTAATTTCTCTAGTCTCTGTCTTTACTGAGCTGTCTCCTCCCCCCACACGCTGCATCATCGTGAGTGTATACACTCCTTACTGCTGATTGGCTGTGTTATGTGCACGGTCTGCTCCAATATAAAACACTGTTTGAATCCACCTTTGTTTGAGCACCAAGTGCTCTAAACTCATTAATTATGAAAAAAGTGTAGGACACATCTACATAGAGCAGGGGTGGCCAACGTCAGTCCTGGATAGCCACAGTCTTCCAGACTAAGCTCCAACCCTAATAAAACACACCTGAACAAGCTAATCAAGGTCTAAGAATTACAAAGCTACAGGCAGGTGAGTTTTTATTAAGGTTGGAGCAAAACTCTGCAGGACTTTGGCTCTCCAGGACCAACTTTGGCCATCCCATACACAGAGGATAATTAAGATAAAACTTGCCAACCTTCAAATTCTGTGTTCTATACCATGGAGCAGAGGTAGGAGGACAGAACCATTTTCATGAGGGAGGCAGGCCAACTTACGGAACAGATCAGTTTCAAGCAGTTGTCGTCTTTTCATCCTGCCTTGCCCATTTCTTGTGTACACTATATTGAGAAGTTTGGAGTTGCACGGCTTCTCAAACAACGGTGATGTGTAACGCTGGTGCAGGACATCACATAGCACAATGCCATCTCCTCTTCTTTCTCTGATGAAAGCAAATTTTTCATCTCGCAAGAGAAAACAATTGTCCCTTTCCTTTGTAGAAAGAAACAGGTCGTGCTTCAGGCTGTGTTTTGGCATTTGCATATTCAATCTCTGACAATCGCCTGGTCACCTGTGCTAGGGGATTTTTCCCACTCCGTACTTGTTTCTTGATTTGTTGGAGATGGTTTTCAAAAGGAAAACCAGAAATATCATTCAGCGAGCAATTGAAGTGACGCACATCCTCATGAAGGTGAATCAGTCCATGTACATTGTAAACTGAAAAATAATTTCCGTACAGGTCAGCACAGCGCATGACAAAGTGTGACATGAGTTCATGGGCATACTGAAGGTATGCATTGCGAGTGCTCTCATCTGACTCCAACATAATTGACATAGCTACTGCCAAGGACAGGAAATGGTAGTATCTTTCGGGAGATAACACATTCTTTAGCACAACTGGTCCTGTATACAACAAAAACTGCCGAAATTCTGTGGCCTTCCACCTGTCCAGGTCTTCTAAACCCCGTGGCTGCCGAGCAAATTCACTAGGCATCTTTCCTCGCAGTCTGTTTAGCTTTTGTGATATTTCTTGCCTTTGCCTTACAGATAAGCGGCAAAGTGTGGGGCCCCGAGTCAAGAATATTAGCATCCGTCGAACCACTCCCAAGTTGACCATATGCATATAATCTAAGACAAAAGAGCTAACACAAGACAGTCCTACAGCAATGAATGGGCTGACACCAGTTTGATGGTTCTTGTAAGCTACTGCACTGAAAGCTTCGTCTGTTCGCAAGGTGCATCCCTGTTCATTAAATGCCACTCTTTTTGTGATGTAAGCACCTTTGGTGATGCATCTCTCACAACTGGGATAGGCATTATGATTTTTAATGCGCTTCAGATAAGCTCTTGCTGGTGCATCGCAGATCAACGCTTTAACATTAACAGTGTAGGTCTTCTCTTCATGAATCAGCCCATTCTCTGTGAGATCTTTACACTCCATCAAAAAGTCATCAAGATATTCCTCAAGAGGATATGGTTTGTTTTCCCCACAAAAGAGAGCAACCATAAATGGCTCCAAGTTGTGAAACTTCGCCAATATTGGCCAGAACTGGACTTTGCTGCTTTTGAAGAGTGGGACACCATCAATATTGATGCTGAGGTTTACTGAATCATGATCATGTGTGAAAGATTTTGTCTGACTTAGTAAATGACAAATCCCCTTTTCTAACCCATAATAAATGTATTGCCCACTACATTTCGGCTCAGATCCTATGGCTCGTGGTGTAACAAGGAGTGTCCTTGCATCCTTCGGTAGCAGGTGTCCTTGCTTTCTTAATATTGCCAATAATTCATTTAAGGATCTTTGTGTGATTTTGTTCTTTGTAGACCATTGTCTTAAGTTATCTTCTAAATCTGGAAAATCTAATTCAGCATCATCATTTAGAACTTCTTTTTCTGAGTCAGAAGACACATACTCCACATCAGTGTCAAAGTCAGATTCATCTGTTGTCAAACTGTCAGTTGCAGAATTAATACTTTCTAAATTGCTTGTAGTGTCTGCCTGGTTGTTATGTAATCCACAGGCTGATCTATTGGTCACTGATCTCTGACTTTCATGGTCATCATCAGTGTCAGAATGCAGTAACAGATCCATTTCTGCCTTCCTTTTTCGCCATACTTTTAGATAAGCCATCTGTAATACAGTTTGATCCTGAGTCAGATTCTGAACTGTGCTTCCTTCAAATAAAATGTTTTGGTATGCCAAGTTCTCAAAGCTCTAACTGTATAAATATAATTTCATTGAAACAGTCATGCACTGTCAAGGTTTATGTGATGTAGACTGATTATACATTTGGTGCAGGTGCAACTCGTTTAGCTAACTATCCTAACGAGCACAATACTTATATATATGCAGCCTGCCTACCTCTGTCCAATGACAGTTTTCCGGAATCCTTCCTCCACGACCACCCCAACTCCTCACTCCTAATCTATTTCTATCCCATATTAGAGATAGGGGGAGTTCTCTGAGACCGGGCCATATTCCGGGCTCGGAGCCCTAACGTTACCCCAGGACAGCACGCCAAAATATGCTTAATATTTGCTATCATATTAGATGTAAGGGTGATCTCGTGAAATATATATATATATTATATATATATAAGAGAAAGGTTTTCTGCTTGAACAGAAACTTACCTTTTTAAGCTTTGTGCTTCAACCTGAAAGAGATAAAGAATATTCGTTATTACAAAACGAATTGTATAAAATTATATCTTTATTGGATTAAATTAGATTTACTCCGATATGTTGCTCTGAAATATACAGATCAGATTAATTTCAAGATGACTTACACACTGCTAACGTTAAGTGTTTCATATTTTAAATGTTGCACTCCACACCTGGCGCCAAACCCAAAACGTTAAGTTAACGTTAGTCTCCTGGTAAACACTTAAAGCGCCTTAATTTCTTAGTTAACATTACTTAACCAATAATATGCAGACACAAATTCATTGTTAATTTTCGGTTTTCTGTCTGACTATATGACACAATGATTGATTATCCAGACATTAATTAACGTTATCGTTAATCAGACCTAAGCATTTATGTTAGAACGTTAACTTACTCGCAAGATATAATATTAACCATGGACATTTTAACCTGCAAAATGTGCGTCCACCGTCGCAAAGTCTCATGGAAGGTTAACCCCAATTGATTACGATCATATTTAGAGTAAAACTTTCAAAAACATGCTGAAACCAAGACATTGGATCGGGATATTGCTTGTGTTAATGTGATGGGCCTGGAATGCCCGCGCAAAATGCCGCCGTTTTTAAAAAGTATTTTCAGACATGGATCGGGCATCAAATATCTAAACTGGAAAACACATAAAATTGATTGTTTTTACTTACCTGGTTGCTTGCATTCAAATTGACTGAAGTGTCCGCGCGGTCTCGGTCGATTGTACAGGATCTCTTTTCAGTTGACGTTACGTGTGACGTCACTGACGTGGCGATTATGAATCAATTTCGATATGCTGCTGCAAAAGTCTGACGAAATTAAATATTTGCCAATTATGTGTATTTTCTGTGTGTATGTGAGTGTGTATACATTTTTTTTTTACATTTTGAAAGATTAACATGTCCTCTGCTAATACAAATTGATCTTTGGTCCTTTGTGGTTGATGCAACGTTAAAGTTAACGCCCATTTTATGGGCATTCATTTATATCATTTTGGCTTTATGCATAACCTATAAGACTTCAAACAACCATTCTTTAAAAAAGTGGAAATAGACTAAAAGTGTTGACCTTATTTGATGCTGGGATGATGGAACTTGCTATCTGACTGTACACCTAAATTAAAATATTTGAATTTTTTGTTAAAACGGGTACATTTTGGTCCAAATATTATTCACAACATTTGGCCTACATCTTGCAGCATAACACATCTGCTTGGTTCATGCCTTTATTGCTATGCCAGTTTATGCCAAATCTGGGTCGAAATGTAAATGTATAGGGTTGCACAATTTTTGGAATATTGAAGTGCACTCTATGGGGATTAATGAAGGGTAATGACATTTATGTAGAACTAAAGCAAACATTATCACTGTGATTTAAAAAATAATATGATAACAGAAAGACTTTATTACCAGGTATGTTTACACATACGATGAATATGTTTTGGTGGCAGAAGCTTCCACACTACAAACAGAATGACAGTGACAAGACACAGATAATAATAATAATAAAAATAAGTAAATAGGAAATGACAATATATACAAAAATATTTAAAGCAAATAAGACTAAATATATACACAATATACAAAAAAATCAGATAAATGGTATCTGTGTGTACAGGTATATGTACAATGCAAGGAAATGTAAATAATGTGTGTTACATAAATAAATGTATAAATAGTGTTGTGTATGACACGTTTATTGTAAAGTTAACTGTTCATGGGTTGCCTGAAGGAAGAAACTGTTCCTGTGCTGGCCGTTCTGGTGCTCAGAGCTCTGTAGCATCAACCAGACGGTAACAGTTCAAAGAGGGAGTGTGCTGGATGTGAGGGGTCCAGAGGGATTTCCTTGCTCACTCTGGATAAGTACATTTCTTGGAGAGTGGGGAGAGTTACCAGTGATTCGCTCAGCAGTCCAGACTATCTGATGTATTCTTATAAGGTCTGATTTGGTAACTGAGCTAAACCAGATAGTTATAGAACAGCAGAAGACAGATTCAGTGACAGCGTAGAACTGTATAAGCAGCTATTGTGGCAGGTTGAACTTCCTCAGCTGGCAAACGAAGTACAGCCGCTGCTGGGCCTTTTTTAACAAGTCAATGTGAATGTCCCACGTAAATTCCTGAGAGACGGTGGTGCCCAGAAACCTGAATGTCTCCACTGTCATTTCAGTGCTATTCATGATGGTGATGGTGGGAGTGCAGGGGGGTTCCTCCCAGGGGCGGATCTAGGGGTGGGGCCAGAGGGGCACCAGCCCCAGTTGAAATCTGATTGGCCCCTGAAGTGCCCCTGTCCTGTCAGTCATCGCTGATTTACATCAAGCTCTCTATTGGCTGCGTCGGTTCGTCGTTTGAAAATCAACCTGCTCAACGGTTTCTGTCTACAACTGCTAGTGCTGTGTTTTCAGCAGTGTTGGGGAGTAGTTAACTACAAGTAGCGACGCTACTAACTTAACTACATTTTTCAGTAGCTTGGCAGTAGCTCAGTTGCTTTTTAAACAGTGTAGCTTTTCCAGTAGCTAACTACTTTTTGCAGCAAGTAGCGGTGTAGCGCGAGCAAAAGCTACATTGCGTTTTGTCGAGCCTGCGCGAATCAGCGCGATGCAAGGATATTCTTCTTGTTAGATTACAAACTCATTTTTTGCCATTACCGCCACCTGTTGTTTAATCACGCATCTTGCGGCTAACGGTTCACTGACGTACAGAAGTGGGTTGACACTTTTTATTGTTATTGCCTGCTCTTATTAGAAGGACACTGCACCTCAATTCTCGACTGATGGTGTGAAACCATTCCTGTTTTGCTTGAGTGGTATAACAATAACAGTGACTAACTATGCCAGTTCAACTAAAATACTTAACATTTTCCAAGCGTTCTTACTCTTCAGTTGAGGCTTTTGTAACATTACAAATTATAACATTTTGACCCTTTGGAGGTTAATGTTTTGGATGAGGTTTCAGTCTACTGCAACTACACCAGATAGTTCTTTCCCTGCCAGTGCCACATGTGAGCGGTTGTTCAATGTATTTTCTTGCCAAAATGCAACCATCTCACAATCGGTATTTTTGAGAAAATGTTCTACATGCAATTTATGTTGGATGTATATTTTGTTCTTGCAATGTTGTATTTGTTGCAATTTTGCACTTTTGACAAACAGTCTGAGATATTTGAGTGTTGTGTGTAATAAAACAATACTCTTTGAAATCATAATTGTATTGCATTGTTTTAAACACTAAATATTTTACTTAAAACATTCCTCAGACACTTATTCAGTTATTTATAATATACGTTGTTCAAAAAAATCAAAAGTAGTTTCAATGTAGCTAGCTACTTTTTGATAGTAACTTGTAGTGTAGCTAACTACTTTTCCAAAAGGGTAGCTTGACTGTAGTTTAACTACTTTAACTTACGAGTAGCTTGTAGCTTGTCAAACTACAGTTTCAGAGTAGCTTCCCCAACACTGGTTTTCAGTTACGGTCTTCGTCCCCTTTACGGGAAGTACCTATTCAAAACTTTAAAGTAAAAAAGCATATTATGGTTGATGTCATTTAAGTTCTCTTTCTCTAATGTTAGAAAGCTAATCAGCTCAGGACTCGACGAGTGCCCGATAGCCAAGCGTGAAAGCCACTCGGGACCAGAGCTGCCAACTCTCACGCTTTCGCCGTGTGACACACGATTTTGCCTGTTTTCACTCGCACTCACGCCACATATCCAGGGGCGTAACCATGGTATAGATATTGGGGGGGGTCCAAATGTGAGCCCTCCCCCAGATATATTTTTTTTAAGGTTAGTCGCGGATCAGATCGTAAAAACAAACAGGCCAGTCCATCAACGAATGAATAGAGGCTTATCAATGGAGTGGGAAGTGCGGGAACTCCTTGGTCTGTGACTCCAGCAGTTCATTATTCAGCCTATTTTCAGGGTATCATGCTAGCTACCTAGCTGTAATACTGAGCCATTTAAGGTGTCTACTTGCTTACCTTCTGAAAAAAAGGCGAATGTCCGCCTGTTCGTCCTGCTTCTTTCTTTTAGCTCCTACCTTCATTTCATTTAAGCACCAGTGACAGTCGGACTGAGCGGTTTTTTCAAACGATGCCGCGAGCCGGCGTTTACGGGCTCAACCAAGTGTACAATCGAGGGGGGGTGGTCACACAGTTAAGTTTCCCTTGTTTTTCCTAAATTGAACGTCAAAGTATATGGTGGTTATGCCCATGCACATATCCAATTACCAGTGGTGGTCAGTAACGAAGTAAAACTACTTCGTTACTGTACTTAAGTACATTTTTCAAGTATCTGTACTTTACTGGAGTAGTTTTATTTTGAGTAACTTTTACTTTTACTTCACTACATTCCAAAGCATAAGATCGTACTTTTTACTTCACTACATTTCATAAAACATATCGTTACTCCTTATAATACATCACGTGCTCCGAGACGCAGAAGCGGTGTCTGATTCATGAACAAACTGATTCTTTTCAATGAACCTGTTCAATCGGTTCGCAAATCGCAACATCTCGAGTCGAAAACTCACTGATTCAAATGATCCGTTTAGAGCGAGTCTTCTTCAGTGAACTGAACTCACAAGTAAAGAACCGGGAGATCTTGTGAGCACGCGCTACTGATGCTGTGAAAAGTAAGTTACTAATGTCGAATTTTAGGATTAATTATTGTAACTGAAAATAATATTTAGGTCAAAACTGTCAGTTGTTTGTGAACTAAATCTGCTGTAAAGGGTGATCTATTTAAGCCCACTGAAATGCTTGAATGCAGACAGATCAACATCAGTGTCTCTAATGTTATGTTTTAGGTCAAAAAACAAAACATTCAAATAACACCGATTAAATACAACAAATACAAATTAAGCTCGGATGAGCTTTATTTGTCACATACACAACTATATAGAGTATAATGAGGAGTGAAATGTGTTCTCTGCATTTAACCCATCCAAGTGTACACACTTGGAGCAGTGGGCAGCCGACTGTGCAGCGCCCGGGGAAATAAAATAACTCATGCACGTTCATATTCCCCGCTGCTGTAACGTTAGCAGTTTTATTAAAATGCTATGCATTTAGACCTATGTGACGTCTGTTTTTATATTGTTTATCAACAGTATACATTTTTATATTGTTCAGATCAACTAGCCGAGTAGACAGATATGAATGTTTATTCATAACCATACTGAAAATAAGTAAATATTGTTAACTGATGCTAACTGTCTTGCTAACAAGCTTGCTGGTGGTAAGTTGAGGAAATTTTTTGATATAAAGTCCAAATATTTTTATTCAGCCACCTAGATAGATTCCATCTGAGGGAAAAAGAAAGGATGTGATGTTCAGAACATAGTAACTACAGTAATTATCAGAGTGGGAAGTGATGCCCTCTGGGGGCATTGGGCCAGGGGTGTTTTTACACCACAGACAAGGTTTGAGAAGAAAAAAAAATCATTATGAAAATATCATTAGATTTTCCTTAAAATGTTCTTCCTAATTTCAGGCCTAATTCTCATGTCATATATAACTGACGTTCTGCAAAACAACAAGTTCTAAAACACTTTTTTCTTACTGGTGTAAATTAGATGGTGAAATCTGTTTTCTCTCAGGTACATGGCAGTGTAAGCTTCACAGTGAACTACTACATCACTCTCATCAACGTAGTCCATATAAACAAAATATATATCTTGACTCTATATAGTGGTTATTTTGGGAAAAACCCAGGTATTTTGGGCAGTAGGATAAGGATTATAAAAATATGTGCTAATATAAAATTAAATAACGTAGTCTATATAAAATTGCAAAATAAATCTGTCTATCAGTACTTTTTTACTTAAGTACATAAAAAATTGAGTACTTTTGTACTTTCACTCGAGTAAAATTGAAAAAGCAGTACTTTTACTTTTACTGGAGTAATATTTTATTATACGTATCTGTACTTTTACTCAAGTACTTGATCTGTGTACTTTGTCCACCACTGTGATTTAGTGTGGTGAATATAAACTTAGCTGTCATAACAGGCAGCAGGAGAGCACCCTTTTAACTTCGTGGTATACAGCTCAAAACATCAGTTCATAGCATGTTTTATTTACTTACATGCCATTTATCTTTTTATTAACAGGCCAAAGAAAAGGACTCACTGTGGCTGAAGACTTTTTTCTGTAGGACTAAAACAGCACTTCGAACAGGTAAGATGTATTCCAAAGAATTTAACATAAATACAGGAAATTTGTGCAATAGAAGTAGGCATGTTTTTGTAACTGAGAGTAGAGTTATTAAACCAACGTGATCATAAATTATTTAAGGTTTCAAAGATGTCCCATAAGAGACCTTTGCCAGGACAAAAGCGAAACCTTTTATTTTATTTAAACAACCAGCCAAGTGAGAAAAGACAGATGGATCAACCTACAGTATACTTACAGTATTAATCAATAACAAATCAAGGTATGTTTTTCCATTGTGTTCTCGGTGCATTTTCCATAGGTGACAGGAGCCAAAGAATTCGAGAGGCATGCTGCCGTCGCCAAACTGGTCCTGGTGTTGCCCCATGCAAACGCAGATGCTGAGAGGGTGTTTTCAGTTGTGGGACTGAACAAAACCAAGAGAAGAAACAGCCTAGCATTGGATGGCACCTTGTCATCAATAATGACCATAAAGATGGCCAATCTGGAGTCCTGCTTCAAATGGGAGCCCCGCTCAGATATCATCAAGACCTCCAAGAAGGCCACAGGCCAGTATAACCATGCCCACAGATCATAGACAAGGACTTTACCCAGCTTCTGATCTGCATCTGATACTGATTATGCCTCATTTTTAGTTATTTTTGTATGCATTCATCTGTTTTATTGCTTGGAAAAGGTGTACTGTTTAAGCACTTTATTTGTTTCTGATGGACCATGTAGTGGGAGGCTTTGAATGAAGAATAATGTCCCTCCCTAACTAATCTTGTGTCGTTTTTGGCTGAACATTAATCATCAAGTGCCCTTAAGAATACAATTATTCACAACATGGGCTAGGTTTCAGTTAAGAATTAGTTTAATACCATTCTAATCAAAATATCAATCAACCTACCTAGGTCAAATCTTAAACACTGGTCTATGAATAAGGCTTTATTGTGGTACATAGGCAGTCATTTAGGCACAACAATAGTTTTCTGGTTGAATGTTCAGCTCAAGTCTAGAAGGCCCTACAAATCATTATGCCGAACATTATGCACATCTTTATCAGACCACCCAAAAGTCCACTAGAATGCAGGAAGTCAAATCTACTTAATCCAAAATTTCCTGGGGGTGGACCTTCAGCTATGTCTGGTTCACAGAATGTAACCAATATTGTCCATCGCCAGTAGGCTGCCCCTATCAACGGCTTTGGGCCTCGCCACAAACCACCAGAATGCAGGGTACAACATCAAATTAATTCCAATTCTCTGATATCTGAGCCACCAACTTGTGAGGCTGCATGTGTGGCATAATTTTGATCACCCCTGACAAAATCTCACTCCAAGGTTTTGTGAAAAGTTGGCAGGTATGCTCGGGACAGTCGACGGATTTTTACCTGAGCTTTTGATTTGTTTGCAGCTAAGTTAGATTTAATATAGGATTCACATATTAGTTAACACAGTTGCACAGTTCAGGGTCAGGGAAGTAATACGGATAATGGTGTCTGACACTTACATCCCTATTCCGGTCATACCAAACAGCCAGACATTAATTGTAAATAAATGTAATGCAAAGTGTACAGGAAACATTGTATTACTTAAGTTATTCTGAAGTGTAATAGTGAAGTGTTTAAAATCAGCGATTTTTGTTAACCACAATGTTTGGCAGAGGTAGAAATCATGAAGAGGAAGGATGATGCGAGGGACATTTTATGGTTTCTGAATAAAAAGAAGCCTATGCCTGCCGCTGAGAGTGACAGGAGTGAGAGAGAAATAGAGAAGAATCAAGTAGCAGTCAGCAAGGAGCATTGCAGCTCCCAACCGTTTCCACCAGGTTAGCAAAATTTAGGAGACACCCCTCGCTGCAGACTGTAGCGCGGTGACATCACGCATCTACGTCACGTATGTGCTTACCGCGCATGCGCAAAGTGACGTATGGTATGTCTATAACACGCATGCGAATTAACGTGGTGACAGCGCATACGTGTGTAATTTGCATTGCGTGATGACGTTAGGTATTTTCGCGTCATGCGTGACGTAACACGTCATTAAAACGCATGCGCATACTTAACAACAGAATACTCTAATAAAATGTAAAAGTATGAAAGCTAAGGTGGAAAATAAGAAGGGAAAAAAACTGTAAAATGTAACACAGCACATAGCCATGATTTTAACCATGTTTCATCTGAGGTAAAATTATACGGAATTACAGAGTTTATTCTGTAATATCTGTGTAGTATTTTATTTACAATGTATTAGCATTCTGTTGCACTTTACTTCACCGTGTATATTGTAATATTACACTTTAATGGCACCTTATATATCTCTAACTGTGATAGTCAACACTACAAAAGATAGAGTAATCATCAGCTCTAATGGCGCAGATGGTAAAAGTGACGTGATCAACCTGTGTTCGAATCTGCCTTTTGGCGAAGTATTTTCTTCCTTTTCATAATTTCAAATCACATCAGAAAAGCATTTATTTTCATTAAAACAATGATGGGTGAGTAAAAAAGTAAAAAAGAAAAAAGTATGACAGCATTTCAGTGCCACGTAACAAAATAATCTAAAAAAAATTGCATTATACTCGGCCCCCCTCTGTAAATTGTGGTCCCACTGTGGCCCCTGCCTTTAAAAAATCCTAGATCCGCCACTGTTTAAACCGTTTAACTGATTGTATTAATGGGTCAAAATTCTCATCAGTCGGTTAACGGTTAATGAACATCCCTAATTAAAACAATTTCACCCTGAAACATAACCGTTTAATTGAGACATTTATTCAATAATTTGACTATAAACAGGAAAAAATAAATAGGCCTAACGTTACTGGAGACATTTAATGTGAGCGCGTGATCTGAGCGGGATTTGGTTTAGCGGTGAGCGTGAGCGGAACATAAGCGGAGTGTTTGATTTGGCCGTGAACGACTGAGCGGTGCGCACACACACAGAGCGGAATATTGAGCGGAGCGTTCCCTCACATGCTCTGGTACAAAACGTTAATTAGGTAAAGCGATACACGAATTTTCATGGGAAAGTAATAAAATATTATATTATATGAAAAAGAAATAGGCCTATAGCCCTAACAAGTTAATATAACCTAATAATAATAATAATACAAATATTAAATGAAATGTTTAATGTTAATAAAAACTGTTTTATCCATCTCTGATAGTCCCGGGTTGCTGTGGACATGCAAGTTTGTTTAAACCTGTTGACCACGAGAAACATATGTCTTTCCCTCAACATAACATCTCGAGGCCACGACATAATATCACGTCCCCAGAAATGAATATGATGTTACCGCGAATTAACATCTCTGGCTACGGCATATCATCACGTTCCCACTGCTTCATATGTCTTGGCCACCGAGGATGGCCGCTCCCGGGCACCTATATTTGTGTGTGGGCAGCCCTAAAAAAATCAATGTTTTAACTTAGCCTGTCTTTACTGTCTATCCCATCACGCAGAATAAGAGTCCATCTATGTACCGCTTTGCGAGTTAGTCACAATAACGTTTTATATATTCTGGATGTTGCTTTAGCTCATATAAAGCACACCACTGCTCTTCTCAATTCGGCGACACCGACGCGATCCCTTACATTGTGATAACCGAGGAAAGCAATATAAATGTCTGCTTTATTTTATAGACTTCCACAATAAGAACAAAATGTTACGAATTGCTTTTGTAAAATAACAGCGTGCGCTTTCTGGCGCGCCTTATGTCTAAAGGTCTACTTAAAGAAAACAATCGAAAACAAGTTTGTGTTTATTTAATTCGTATAGCCTAAATCCAGCAAGAGATACTACAGTCTTTTCATCTGTACTATTGTGTTCAGTGCTCACACCCAGCAGCGCAGCGAAGACTGTACCTTCCGTAAAGCAAAGCCTGCAATTTAACCCATAAGAAGAACGTGATGCGATGATTCAGCTAAAGATCATTTAATAATCATTAACACACAATTAATATAGCCTAAATCCAGCAAGAGGTACTGTACAGTCTTTTCATCTGTACTATTGTGTTCAGTGCTCACACCCAGGCGCAGCGAAGACTATTCCTTCCGTAAAGCAAAGCCTGCAATTTAACCCATAAGAAGAACGTGATGCGATGATTCAGCTAAAGATCATTTAATAATATAAAATCATTAATACATAATTAATATATAATCAGACTAAAGTAGCTAACAAAAGGCCGCCCACACATGTGAAACAAATATTAAAACAGCTTATTTGTTTACCCACGAACAAAAATAGGCCTACGAAAAAAACTAGCTTAATTTGTTTGCCCGTTTTCAAACAGAACGAAATAATAATAAAAATAATAATAATTATTATTATTATTATTAACCTATTAGAAAATCTCTTTATTTATCTTTGTTCATATTTCGATTTGTTGTTAAATCAAACTTCAGTCATTCAAATAAATACATATTCCAAGCCCAGAGTCAATTATTCAAAAATAACTGTTTTAATCTGATCATATATAGCCTAAACAAGTCATGGGTCTGAGTGCTGTTATTTGATAATGTTGTATTGGAGATTAATCCTAATAAACATGCTGCTACAATTAAAACCATTACATTAAATACATTTAAAACAATGTATTTCAATTCAGCAGCGTGCAGAACCTCGTTTATGACAGACTGAGCAGCGCGGAGTCGCGGACAATCACTCAGCTCGCTCACATAATGTATCATCTATTATAACAGAA
Organism: Schizopygopsis malacanthus; assembly: GCA_027474115.1. Taxonomy (NCBI): domain Eukaryota; kingdom Metazoa; phylum Chordata; class Actinopteri; order Cypriniformes; family Cyprinidae; genus Schizopygopsis; species Schizopygopsis malacanthus. The sequence continues at coordinate 28,887,679 of CM049866.1, forward strand.
AACGTATCGTCGTTATGACATATGTTGTTATTATGAGAAAAATATGTCGTTATAACGAGAAAAGATGTCCGTTATTACAAGAAAAATATGTCGTTATAACGAGAAAATATGTCGTTATAACGAGAAAATATGTCGTTATAACGAGAAAATATGTCGTTTTAACAAGAAAATATCTCGTTATTATGAGAAAATATACATTGTATAAAAAAACAACAAGTTGAGAGAATTTTAAAATCTGCTGAAGCTGGTTGCATTGACCTTTTTCGTTAAAATCTCGTTAAAACTAATGATATTTAATGGAAATATTGTCCAAGAGTTGTAACAATAACTCATATATGCATAAAAATGTTTATTTCCAGTAGGGATGAGCGAGTACAGCATTATCTGTATCTGTATCTGTATCTGTTAACCATATGAATTATCTGTATCTGTATCCGTACTCGGACTGGGCGGGGCCTAACCCGGAAGTGGGCGGGATTTAACCTGGAAGTGGGTCGGGTTGTCTTGAAATGGGCGGGGCTTTAACCGGTATGTTATTTTAAGCATGCAATTGATATGGGTTGATCAGAAATTGTTATATTTATTGCTGATTAGAAAACTACATGACAGCATCAGCATTAAGCTTCAGATCAATGGTTTTGATCACGATAACAAACGAACTATATACAGAACAAGTTTTGCAACAATGAATACAACACATGCGGTTGCAATTATGAAGTAAAATGTAATGAACAAGAGTTTTCATCTCAACATAACTTTCTTTTTTTAACTTTTAATTTTTTTATGATCAGTGTGAATTTTTTTTTTTTTGGTTCTTTTTATTTTATTTTTTTACACCAGGTATGTGTGTGTGTAGCTAATTAATTTGTAATATAGTTTTATACCACCACTACCTTTTTTTTTTATGAAATACAGCAAGAAAGTGTCAGACACTCTCTTGGTTTAAAAGGTTTAAAAAAGAAAAAAAAATCGCATTCTACCAAGCACCACGTCTGAACAAACCCCACGTTTACCAAAATTCTGCTGGTTAATAAGTAACTACTACAAACCAAAGTAAAAAACAAACCTGAAGCTGAAGAAACCCTAAACGTTAACGGAAAAAACCTGCGAACCTGAGTGACTGAGGGAGAGACAGAGAGAGAGAGCGCGCTGTTCTCTTCTCTTCTCAGTGTTCTGTGTGTGAGTGAGCAGAGCGGGACACAGCAACACAATAGGGGTCGTTCACATATCGCGCCTAAAAACGCATCTTTCTCCTTTTTTTCCAAAGCGCTCGGGCGGTTGCGCTCCGGAGGCGTTTGTCGTTGCTAAGCAACCATCAGCTGCGCTCTCCGTTACAAGAAGGTGCGGTGCGCTTGCGGCATTCTGAAAAGTTGAGATGTTTTTATCTCGATGCGGCGCGGACGCGCCTGGAAAAAACGAGCGCGTCGCTTCCATTATGAGCGCGCATACCGCGCTTCTACATTTGAAATAACGAACTTGAGCGCGCATAAGACGCGATATGTGAGCGGCCCCTAAACCTTTATGTGTGTAGGAGAGGGGCGCTGTGACTAGCCTATCACAGAACGCAGACACAGTCAGCTACCCAATGAGAATTTTTATTCAATCCGAGCACAGATATTGACTCGGATTACTCGTATGATACTCGTACTCGGCAAAAGTGCTTTATCCGTACCGGATACTCGTTTCAGCCGAGTATCCGGCTCAACTCTAATTTCCAGCATACCAAGTCACACTGACTGGCGTTGTTCATTGGTCAGGCTCCTCCGTGTGTGTGTGTGTGTGTGTGTGTGTGTGTGTGTGTGTGTGTGTGTGTGTGTGTGTGTGTGTGTGTGTGTGTGTGATCAAATCATTTTACTCCAGTCTGTTTTCTGAATGAGGGACAATTCAAGGCAGGTTTTGTTAAAAAGTTAAAACTCAAGGATGATCACTTCCACAGAAGAGAGAGGAAGAGGGTGAGCAGTGATCATTATCATGTAAAGAGATATGCACTGAAACGAGTCACTGTGAACAGAGCTGATTTTGACAAGGTAAAAAAGGTGTTGTTTTACACGACCACTGAGACCATTTCAAGAATACCCTAAAGAATCATACCACCTTGTGTAAAATGGGCATCCAATGTCCCCTTTGAAGAACAACCACCATAAAATCAGACTTACTTTACAATCATGCTGATGAAAAATACAGATTTACAATCATAACAAGAAATACACTATAGCTATGACTGTTTAAATACAGTCATATAAATACACTATGATTTCAAACTGTTTTTGAAATCAAATCTTTGCATAGATACGACAGGCAACACTGGATCTAACAATGCCTTACAAAAAAATGTGTCAGGGAATGAGAACTCAGAATCCAGTTGCAAATGAATAGATGTTTAATGACAAACAGTGAGAGATGAAGCACGGTGAGTAGCTAGAAGGTCTCAAGCAGACGAGCCGATCTCCAAGGCACAGAGACTGTGAAGCACTGACCCGATCCAGCCGATCTCCAAGGCACAGAGACTGTGAAGCACTGACCCGATCCAGCCGATCTCCAAGGCACAGAGACTGTGAAGCACTGACCCGATCCAAAACTGCAGGATTCCAAGGCAGGAAATAAACAGGAGACAGAGAACTGGAGAGAACAAACTGGCATGAGAAAACAACGATCTGACAACATGCACAGCAAACGCGAACCAGATAAAGGCAGCGGATAACGCACAGCAGGTGCGACCGTGCTGATTAGCTAATCAGCACTGAGGTTGCCGTAGCAACGCTGACAAGCAATCAGACAGGTGACAACACGCAGACACACAGAATGAACACACAGATCCGTGAACCGTGACAGTACCCCTCCCCCTAGGAGCGCCTCCTGGCGCTTCCAGGGGAACTTACCTGACGATTGTAATCATCAATAAGTGAATGATCCAATATGTCTCTAGCAGGAACCCAACTCCTCTCCTCCGGACCGTAACCCTCCCAGTCCACCAGGTACTGAAATCCGCGTCCCTTCCGCCTCGAGTCCAGAATACGTTTTACCGAATAAGCAAGTTCCCCATCTACGAGTCGCGGCGGTGGGGGAACTGGGGCCGGCGGATTAATGGTAGAAAGAAAAACTGGCTTTAATTTGGAAATATGGAAGACGGAATGAATTCTCCTGTACGCAGGAGGAAGTTTAAGGCGAACTGCCACCGGACTAATAATCTTGGTGACAGTAAACGGGCCAATGAATTTAGGAGCAAGCTTATTACAGACGGTACGGAGAGGAATGTTTTTGGATGAAAGCCACACTTTTTGACCAACGACGTAGACGGGAGGCTTTGACCGGTGGCGATCGGCCTGGGCCTTGGTGCGTGACCCCACCTGGAGGATAGACTCTCTAGCCCTCCTCCAGGTGCGGCGGCACCTCTGGACAAAGGCGTGGGCAGAGGGGACCGCGACTTCGGATTCCATACTCTGAAAGATAGGTGGCTGGTAACCTAAGCTACACTCAAATGGAGACAGGCCCGTAGACGACACTGGTAAAGAATTGTGTGCGTACTCCACCCATGAAAGTTGCTGACTCCAAGAGGAAGGGTTCTGAGACACCAAACACCGCATCACACGTTCTAAATCTTGGTTGGCCCTCTCTGTCTGACCATTACTCTGGGGATGATAACCAGAAGAAAGACTAACAGTTGCCCCCAACAAGCGACAAAATTCCTTCCAAAATTTGGAGATAAACTGAGGCCCCCTGTCAGAAACCACGTCCATCGGGAGGCCATGAATGCGAAAAACGTGGTCAATGACAGCAACCGCTGTTTCTCTGGCAGAGGGTATTTTGGGCAGAGGGATAAAATGAGTTGCCTTCGAGAACCGGTCCACCACGGTCAAAACTACCGTGTTACCCTGGGAGGGCGGGAGTCCCGTAACAAAATCTAGCGAAATGTGGGACCAGGGTCTCGAAGGAACTGACAGCGGTTGAAGGAGTCCAGCAGGGGGCCGATTGGAAGTCTTAGAAATAGCACAGACTGAACAGGACAAAACAAAAAGTCGAATGTCACGGGCCATAGATTGCCACCAGAACCGTTGTTTAACAAGAAAAATTGTACGATTAACCCCTGGATGACAAGCTACCTTGGAACAATGACCCCAACGGATGACATCGGACCGCAAATTCTCTGGCACAAACAAACGACTTGGTGGGCATCCAGGCGGAGGTGTTACCCCTTGTAAGGCCATACGGACCTTCGATTCGATCTCCCAAGTCACCGCAAAAACCACAATCTTCTTGGGCAAGATGAGCTCGGGAGACAACGGGCGCTCGGATCGGTCAAAAATGCGGGACAACGCATCCGGTTTAATGTTCTTAGAACCTGGACGGTAAGAAATAGAAAAATGAAAGCGACCGAAAAATAAAGCCCACCGAGCCTGCCTAGAGTTTAACCTTTTAGCAGACCTGATGTATTCAAGGTTCTTGTGGTCTGTCCAGACTATAAAAGGTTCCCCCGAACCTTCCAACCAATGACGCCATTCTTCCAAGGCAAGCTTGACTGCCAGCAACTCTCTATTACCAATGTCGTAATTTTGTTCGGCAGGTGATAAGCGGTGAGAAAAATACGCGCAAGGATGCATCTTGTCATCCGAGGAAGAGCGCTGGGAGAGAACCGCACCAACCCCCACCTCTGACGCATCGACCTCCACCACGAACTGACGAGAGGGATCAGGGGCAACAAGAATTGGAGCTGAAACAAAGCAACTCTTTAGTTTGGAAAACGCAGCTTCAGCCGAGCTGGACCACCTGAACATCGTCTTAGTGGAGGTCAAGGCAGTCAAAGGGGCGGCTAGCTGGCTGTAATTGCGAATAAAACGCCGGTAAAAATTGGCAAAGCCCAGGAACCTCTGCAGGGCCTTGCGGGAATCTGGGGTTGGCCAATTTACCACAGCCTGAACCTTGTCGGGGTCCATGCGCATTCCCTCGGACGACACAATGTAACCTAAGAAAGGGACCGACTGTGCATGAAAAACGCATTTCTCCGCCTTGACAAAAAGCCCATTCTCTAGCAGCCTCTGAAGCACTACCCTGACGTGCTGAACATGTTCCTGGAGAGACCGAGAAAAAATCAATATGTCATCCAGGTAGACATATATGAATTGATCGACCATGTCTCTCAGCACATCATTGACCAGTGCCTGGAAGACCGCGGGAGCATTAGATAACCCAAACGGCATAACAAGATACTCAAAGTGCCCCCTGGGGGTATTAAAAGCGGTCTTCCATTCATCCCCCTCCCTTATGCGAACCAAATAATAGGCATTACGGAGGTCCAACTTTGTGAAAAAGGAAGCACCCTGCAGACTCTCGAAGGCTGAAGACATCAACGGCAAAGGATACGTATTCTTTACCGTGATGCTGTTCAACCCTCGATAGTCAATACAAGGACGAAGAGACCCATCTTTCTTTTCCACAAAGAAGAACCCCGCACCTGCAGGAGAAGAGGAAGGACGGATGATCTTGGCTGCCAGAGAATCAGAAATGTATTTCTCCATGGCCTCCCTTTCAGGAGTTGAAAGCGAGTATAACCTGCCCTTAGGCGGAGACATACCTGACAATAACTCTATTGCACAGTCATAAGGACGATGCGGAGGAAGAGAAGCAGCCCGAGACTTACTGAACACTCCCTTCAGGTCAAGATACTCAGCGGGCACGTTAGACAGATCCATATGTTCATCCTGTAACACAGAACAAGACACAGAAGGACATGCAGACAACAAACACGAAGCATGACAATATTCACTCCAGGAAGAAACAGTGTTCTGGCGCCAGTTTATGTTGGGATTGTGGTGTGAGAGCCAGGGGTGCCCCAAGACCACAGGAGCTAAAGGAGAGTCAGTCAGGAGGAAGGAAATAGTCTCAGTGTGGTTACCCGAAGTGATGAGGCTCACCGACTCAGTGACATGGGTGACGGGTGGAAGAGACTGACCGCAGAGAGCACTGACAAAGATGGGCGAGTTGAGCGGAACCACAGGAACTCCAAATTGAAGCGCAGTCTTGTGATCTAAAAAATTGCCCTCCGCTCCAGAATCGATTAAGGCTTTACATGTAAATGCAGCACGATCCACAAGTAATTGAACAGGAAGAAGAGTAGCAGCAGAAGAAGAGGATTTCTCGAAGGCGACTCCACCCGTCAGTAACCTCCTATCTACTGGCGGGCTTTGGCTTTTACCGGGCACTGCGCCGCAATATGACCAGCCGCACCGCAGTATAAACATAGTCCCTGATTCCTGCGTCTCTCCTTCTCCTCCCGTGAAAGATGGGCTCTGCCCACTTGCATGGGTTCAGAATCAAAAACATGACCGACCGTACCCATACTGGAAAATCGGTCTTCAGTATTAACAACCGGCATCTGTAGAGCTCGTTGGCCACGGCGTTGCAATCTAGCGTCCACCCGGATCGCCAGATCAATTAACCCGTCAAGAGAGGTAGGTAATTCTTGAGTATAAATTTCGTTTATAATACGGTCGGCCAACCCATGCCTAAACATGTCCCACTGCGCTTCATAGTTCCACTTACATTCAGCCGCCAAAGTGCGAAATTCGATGGAGTAATCCGTCACCGATCGATTCCCTTGACGTAACTCAGCCAATTCCCGCGCCGCCTCCCTGCCAGATGCAGCCCGATCGAACACCTTCTTGAGTTCCTCTGAGAAGGACTGGAATGAAGAACAACAATGGTGCTTCTGTTCCCACACCGTCGTTCCCCAGAGAGCTGCTCGTCCAGTTAACAGAGTGATCACAAAAGCCACTTTGGAATCTTCTGTGGGAAAGGATGAAGGCTGGAGAGCAATGTGAAGAGAACATGTAGCCAGAAATGAACGACATAACAGGGGCTCACCGGAGTAGACCGCTGGAGGCGGTAGGCGGGGCTCCGCGCGACGGCTGAGATAATCCACAGATGGAACAGTCGGGGGATTGAGCGCGGTGGGCTGTTGAGTAGGTTCAGTTTTAAACTGTCGGAACTGAGTGGTTAACTCCGCGACCTGTGTTACCAGTGCCTGAACGGCACGACCGGTAGCCATGATCTGTTCCTCTTGCTGTTCCATGCGAACTTGGCTGCTGGTAAGAATGTCTCTCAGCTCTGAGGCACTTGCTGGATCCATCTCTGGTCAGATCGTTCTGTCAGGGAATGAGAACTCAGAATCCAGTTGCAAATGAATAGATGTTTAATGACAAACAGTGAGAGATGAAGCACGGTGAGTAGCTAGAAGGTCTCAAGCAGACGAGCCGATCTCCAAGGCACAGAGACTGTGAAGCACTGACCCGATCCAGCCGATCTCCAAGGCACAGAGACTGTGAAGCACTGACCCGATCCAGCCGATCTCCAAGGCACAGAGACTGTGAAGCACTGACCCGATCCAAAACTGCAGGATTCCAAGGCAGGAAATAAACAGGAGACAGAGAACTGGAGAGAACAAACTGGCATGAGAAAACAACGATCTGACAACATGCACAGCAAACGCGAACCAGATAAAGGCAGCGGATAACGCACAGCAGGTGCGACCGTGCTGATTAGCTAATCAGCACTGAGGTTGCCGTAGCAACGCTGACAAGCAATCAGACAGGTGACAACACGCAGACACACAGAATGAACACACAGATCCGTGAACCGTGACAAAATGAGTTAATCTTAAAAAAAAATAAAGCACATACATAAACCCATATAGGAAATATAAGAGTTATTAGATAAGCATGTTATAAACTTCTAAAACATTGGTGTTTCATATTTTAGAGCAGTCACTGTTATTTATGAAATAAATCAATGAATTCTATGTGGGAGTGTGAGTGAAAAAAAATCAGATGTAATCCCCTTTATAATCCTTAACATTTTCATAAATAACTGTAATTTAATTACACGTTTTTTCTCAGTAACTGTAACTGATTACAATTACTTTTATTTTGTAATTAAATTACGTAATTCCGTTACATGTAACTAGTTACTCCCCAACACTGTATATAATCCACACTCAGAGTGTTAAAAAGAAACACTGAGTCAGGTTAATGAGATAATTAGTTTAGTAATTGAGTGATGATTGAGCATTAGTGATGAACACCTGGGGCCCGTTTCAATAAGGAGGTTCAACCAACTCTGAGTTTAAACTTGAACTCAGAGTTGAGTTACTCTGAGATGGGAAACTCTGAGTTTTCGGTTACAGAACAGCTGAATTGTGTTAGTTTACTCAACTCTAAATAGGTTGACTCTGAGTTAAGCGCGTGCACCATGACTATGAAAAGTCATGATCAGCGGAGTGGCGAAATTACGATTCACCATGGCAACAGATCCCGCCAAAAAGACGTCAGTGTGCGTACTTCCGTCAATGCGTAAATTTAACTCTTAATAACTTAATAACTGTTATAATATCAGAGGTGAAAACTGTAAATTATTGAACATATTCATTTTAATGGTATCCCACGGCCACAAAAAAGTAAAAATACTGAAAAATGAAACAAGAACGTGCAGCAGCTAAAAATGAAGTATAAAAACACAATTAAATCACGGTAAAGCTTTAAGCATGAAAGGTTCATATGTGTGGGCTTAATGACTTTACAAACATTTGACATTAAATATCATTCAATGTCTATTTCAATGCGCTGCAGCTTTTAGTCAAACACTCTTTTCACATAGTTAAATATTCTCTAATCCAACCTGTTGCATTTCTTAATTAGAGTAATACAATTAATTACTGACTTGATGACAGCAAGAAGGCAGAGGGAGAACCAGCACCACTGACAGATGAAGAGGAGGTGGTCAAGTATTGGAAGAATTCTCAAATCCAAAAGTAAAAAGAATAACTTTTGCTTTTGTATTAGGAAATAAAGATGATAAAAAGTTAATAATTTGTTTATTTAACAGCAGTGGAGGTGGTTACGGCTTGTACTACCCCTCCATCTGGCATCCTTCCATTCCATACAGTAATTAATTTCATTTTCAGAAGGTGCGATGATGGTGGAGATATGCTTGTCATCAAGGCATCCAACCACATTACTTCCAGCCCGATCTCACGGCAATCCGGACATATTTTACGAGGTGGCTAATTCAGGGTTACTTCCAGATGTCACAGAAAGATGATATCAAGTGAACATCATTTATCAGATTAGCCTCATTTAAACCGATTTTTTCACCACTGACCTACTCCTCTGTGAAACTCCTCTTTGACGGATTTGTGCCCAGGACAAATGATCAGAATGAGTATGAGAGCGATGCACACTTTCCTTAAAATCTGCATACAGGACTTATAATGTGCTCTGCATCTCCGATGTTTTAAAGTGCATTTTCCTATTTTGCTAATTATCTTCCAATGGGGTAAGACATTAAACATATTCTTGTTTCCGTTTGCATTAAGAGTATTTTTCTTACCCAATGGCGGACAATTTTACTTGTTTTATGTAAAATGCACTTAAAAAGGAAAATCCCCCAGGAAACAAGACTAAATATTGACAATTTTTTCATATATAATTGTACATTTTTAGATATTTGTACTTGAAAAAGACAAAAAATACTCAGTAAGAAAATCAATTTTGCAGTTTGAATTAGGCATTTAAACCTCACTAAAACTATAAAAAGGGAGAGGAGACCGAAAGAAACTCTGGGTTTACCGAAGAAAACCTGCTCCCGACCAGGTTAGGTTCACAGAGTAAGTTACCACGGTAATTGACTCTTGAGTATAAGTTACCTCTCTTTCAGAAACGGGCTTGACTTACCCTGCTTTCTCTGGTTTGACAAACCTCCCAATTTGAAACGGAAAACCCAGAGTTTCCCTCATTTCAGGGCTAACATACTCAGAGTTTTCACTTAACCTCCTTTCTGAATCGGGCCCCTGCTGTTAACAAACTGAATCACTGAAAGAAAGGAAACAAGAACAGAAAAAAGAGACGAGCAGAAATACAGGAACTACAACTGACTTCAGTCACAGCCTTGAAATCAACACAAGATAAAAGAAGACATTAAATCTCTGAAGATCTCGGCAGAGGATGATGAAACTACTCCACAAACAGCATCACCAACTTCACTCATTACTCACCAGATTGATTTTAGATGTTAATGTTTTAGTTTTGTTTGAATTATAATTATCGAGGTCAGTGTTTGCTTTAGTTGGGCTCTTGACTTAAAACTAGTGGTGGGCCGTTATCGGCGTTAACGTGCTGCGTTAACGTGAGACTCTTATCGGCGATAAAAAAAATATCGCCGTTAATCTATTCTCAAAGTTGGGTTGGGAGCTGGGTCTATACTACGCACTATGATGACTTTCACCCTGATATTTTAGCGCGGATGTATACCTAGCCGAATTGCACTGTAGGAGGCGAGAACGAGTTTTCGAACTAGAGGCTCGCAGTCCGTGATGGACAGATTGTTAACGGCTGGTCTATGTGGTAATACACTCGGACAGGACATCCAAACGCTCACCTATCATTCATCAACCTCAAATATGGCTTTTCATCTGAAAGATGTATGTAGTAGCAACTTTACATGGCCGCTCAATATGATGTTAACCTAGAGAAATGTGCGCTATTGAAGTGTTTGTGTGGAAGCGCATTTGCGCAGGACAGGCTCCGGTGCGTTCACTTGCTCTTAAAATCTCCGTCATTTTTGGTCATACAGATAAAAGTAGCCTAATACATCTTTCGAATCTGTAAAGACTCTACGTTTATTTGTGTGCACTCAGAATAACAACGAAACGTTGCGCTTTTAAGCAAACAGGATGGCTTTAGGTCTCATGTGAACTTGAGAATTCACTCCCGTGTCACCCTCTGCTTCGAACCTGTGTGTATGCCTAACGTTACTGTGAAATTACCACATCAGACGTGACGTGCTAACATGGATGCAGCTATGAAGCCGCCGGGTTTGCTTCAGGGAAAATTTATTTTTAAGAAGCTTCCCAATGGAAACTGTAAACAGTTCATCACGACCTCTTATGTAGGCCTACAGTTCAAAATTCATGTTTAACTGAATAAACAGTTAGTAAACACAAGTACATCTTATTGAACATAGTTTATTTCATCACCAATTATCATAGTAGAACAGCTTTCTCAAGCAGTTTGTGATGCATTTTGGAAACAGGAGATGAGCCCCTGGTCTAATGCGCCACCTGGCTTGAGAAACCCGTTCTCAAAGACTTACTTTTAGCCATTATTTGGGTAGCACACATATTCTGAATGCCTTCGGCAGAATTCAAATGAGCCATTTTAATCTAGATTAATCTAGATAAAAAAAAAAAATCTATGCCCACCCCTAATAAAAAGTGTTATATCAGCACATGACAACAGAATAAATGAGAACTATAGGATATAACGTCAAACTGAATTATGTCTATTGAAAATGAGAGGACAAAACTTCATCTGGTTATGAAAAGTACATTGTTCTTCAAGCAATGACATCATTTCAAAAGGATTTTGTGTAAAAGTTTTTTTTATTCCTTTAAAAAAATACAATTAAAAATTACTTACACTAAATGAGTGAGTGTGTCATCATCTGCGGTGTTTCTGCTGTCAGTGTGTTGAAGTGTTGTTTCTGGAGTTTGTGTTCACTCGAGTGGAATAGAGGTTTTTGTACGACCGCTTCATTAGAATATATATATATATATATATATATATATATATTTACTAAATATATGTGAAATGTCATAAACATCCATAATCATAAACCAAGAATCAGTCATTCTGACATTAATTGTGTAAGATTGTAAATCTTTCAGTGGGTTAAATTGAAATCATCACCTCCAGACAGCAGAAGTGACTGAATGCAGTCTGTTCAGTTTGATTGACAGGAATCATATTTTACACCTAAAACATGATGATTATATTAAAACACTGACTTGTGTTCTTCAGGGATATAATATTTCTGTTATAATGATATTGTGTGATTAGTGTTTGTGTTGATCAGTGTTGTGTGTGATTGTGTTGTAGAGCAGCTGCAGTATCTCTCAGCTGTATCAGTGCAGTCACTGTGACTCTGACTGACGGAGGTTTTTGTACGACTCTTTATCACTGTGTGAACACATGTTTACTGTTGATATAGTGTTCACTCTGACAGTAATAATCTCCTGTATCTTCAGTCTGGACTCCACTGATGGTCAGAGTGAAATCACTGTTAGATCCACTGCCACTGAATCTAGATTGAGTTCCTGGCTGGAGGGTGTTTATGTCATAAATGAGGAGTTTAGGAGCTTCTCCAGGTTTCTGCTGATACCAGGCTAAGTCGTTGCTGTATATTCCTACATCTATATTACACTCTATTGTAGCTGTTTGACCGAGCTGGACAGTTTTAACTTTAGGTTGAGTTAGAGTGACTCCTCTGGATTCTGAATAAAACAAAATAAAGTCAGTTTATCAATAAATCAAATTTATAGCAGAATATTGATAGCCTATATTAAAATGGTAATAAACAGCAATATCTTATTATTAATATCAAAGCGTAATATTCCACCTTGAATAAGTACTGCAGTGGTCCAGATGAGGATGATGATGTTGTTCATTGTAGTTGTTGTGTCTTGTGTGATGATGAAGATTGTGTTCTGCTCTCAGTCATGAAGTGTTAAACACACAGCACTATAAACACTCAGAGCACTGAAGCGTGTGCTGACGATGCAAACAAGTGGGCAGGATTTACAACAGATTATTTAAGTAGATGTCGTTACAACTGTTACATGTACGGTACTTACTATAACAACAGTAGATTATGCATAATTTCAAGTAATTAAACCAAAACCCTAACTATAATCCCAAAGTAAGTTTAACGTAATTATTATTACTGCAACAACATCACTTTTAAATAAAGTATAGCATAACAAAATAATAACTTTACACTGAATGTAGCACGACACAAAACCCTTCAGAAATATTTATTACCCATGATTTATTTATTATATTCATTTATATTATATTATATTATATTATATTATATTCTGGACCACCATTATGTAGAATAAAGCAACTATTTCTAAACCTTATAACAAATAACAAGATGAAATACACATCGACACAATGATAAATTGATTTCAACTGAATAAACTTAAAACAAGATTGCACAATTAATATAGATTAATGTCTGAAATCAATATTGATTCAGTGGTGAGTCATGTTGTTATGTGAGAGAATACATTTTTATGTTTGAAAAAGATTTGACAAAAGCGATATTATTGAGTGTTTGTGCTGTCGGTGTGTTGAAGTGTTGTTTCTGGAGTTTGTGTTCACTCGAGTGGAATAGAGGTTTTTGTTCGACCGCTTCATTAGATTGTGTCACTGTGGTACACTTTCGGTGGAGGAACTAAACTGCTGCTCGGTAAGTCTCTATTTTAATTCTCCACTGCAAACATACAAATTAGATTGTGTACAATTATTATTATTATTATTTTAATTGAACCAGAAATAAAATCTAACACTTATATTTTTGTAACACTGAACAATAATGTTTCATTTGTTAATATTAGTTAACCACATTAGTTAACGTGAACTAACAATGAAAAACTATTGTAATTAATCTCAGTTAATTGCATATTAATTGCAGCATTTACTAATACAGTATTAAAATCCAAAGTTTTATCTGCTAATATTAATGGACCTGAGTTATCATGAACTAATAATGAATAATTGGACCTTTATTAATCAATGATAACGAAGATTCATAAATATTTTTAAAAAGTATTTCTCATTGTTGGTTAATATTAATTAACACAATAATTAACGTTACCTTATTAACATTATTGCAAAGTGTTACACATTTTCTAAATATAGTTTTACAGTAAATATTTAATCTAAAATATTGTGACGTTTAGATATTCAGAATAACTGAATTATTCACTTTTTTATAATGTGGCTCACTCTTGATTTTATTAGTTTATCACAAGTATATTATTCATAAAAATGTAATGAAACATATATATTTTAAATTGTAAATGGAGCTACTTTCTATGGATCAATAAATGGTTTTGAATCTGTTTTGCTCGTGTTGTGCTTATAATTCAGTGCAATTCATACAAGCACAGTTTATACAAAAATATAACACAGTTGATTAATTTCTAATTCCAGTGAAATCATTTGTAGTCACACAATCTCTGTTTGAAATTAAGTTTTGAGTTGAATATCTCACCTAACTAAAATGCAAAGTCATTATTTAGAGATATAAAACTACTGGAGTTAAAGCAGAAAATATCTTAATATGTTTAGGTTCTTTTATGAGGTTTGATTGAAATGTATGAAGTGTTTGTGTTTTCTGTGTGTTTGTGAATGTGTTGTGTTTGTCTCCTGCAGCTGGTCCCACAGTGAAGCCCTCAGTGTCTCTGCTGCCGCCCTCTTCTCTGCAGAGCTCTGGAAACTCAGCCGCACTGCTCTGTCTGCTCAGCTCTTACTCTCCACAGGGGGCGCTGGTGAGCTGGACACTGGACGGCTCAGAGGTCACCGAGGGGGTTGTGACCAGCGCAGAGAGCGAGCAGGACGGCCGCTACAGCCGCAGTAGCGTCCTGACCCTCAGCAAAGCACGCTGGGAAGCGGGAGAGCTGTACGTCTGCAGAGTAACACATGCTGAAGCTCCTCATGAGGTCTCGTTCCACAAGAGTCTCTGTTAGTCGCTCGCAGTGCTGATGTTTCTCCAGTGAGCGCTGCTCTCTCCTGAAGATGAGTCGTATCTGAGTGTCCTGTGTCAGGCAGGATTCACATGAGTCTAGTGCTGCAGCTGTAGTCATTTACAACTCAATACTGAAAGAGAGCTCTAGTGTCAAAGCACTGGCTGATCTTTCAATCTGCTGTGTTTGCTGCAACATTCAATAAAGCTTCTCAACAAACTCCATTTGTGTCTGACAACATCATTCAACTAACAGATGACGATGCATGTAGTGTTTGTTCAGGTGTTTTCAGTAAATCTAGTCAAATAAAGCTCTTGGGGTTTGAACATGGTCTCTGGAGACAGAGCTGCTCTATTCTGAGAGGATCACAATCACTCCACCCTGACAATGCAAATGATTTTCAGCCCACACTCCCAGAGTCACTGTTTGATTGGTTACATGATCTGGACTGAAACACACCAGTTTCACTTCTGCTGTAGTCCAGCAGCCCAGGTGAAAAGGAAATATATTGAAATTATGCTATACTAAATGCATATTACATTTATTATTTTTAAACAATAAATATATTAAGCATATTTCAAGATATGCTTAAGATCAAGTTTAAGCTATTTACAATATATTTAATTGTGTTAAACTGTATTTCTTCACAATCCATGTAAAATATTTGGTCTCACTTTATATTAGGAGGCCTTATCTATTATGTACTTGCAACCAAAATTAATAATTTGATATAATGCACTTATTGTTTACACATACAGCAAAGCGAAAATTTAACAATAGAGTTAAATTTAACACTTTGTTAGTGTATATATGGATACCACCACAAGTATTAATGTAACACTATTACAGTTCGAAAACAACAATGCAATAAGTGTTTTAAACTCCAAACTGTTGTAAAATGTAAAATGTTGAGGATAAAAAAAAGGCTAAACAAAACCCTTCAAAGCCACATTTCAACTGTTTATTTAACAACAAAGCACATGCAGTTTCAGTGCTCTACAAAATGCAACAATCTGTACAACATACAAGAACGAATCGGAGTCATATGACATCTGAAGGTCAAAGGGTTTGGGATGCTGCAGTTCATGTTGCTTCACAATACAAAAATGATCAAGATCTTCAACCTGAAATGCATGCAGATGCTCAATAAAAACGGCCTCCATTTGCATCAAGAGAAAATGTATTTCTTCCTTTCTTAGGATAATTACAACTACTTTACAAAACAATGGCATTTCATCCACCACATCAATACAAACAACAGATCCACACCGATATTCAATTCCACTGCATCTTACCCATGCAGTATGAAGTACTGTATCAGAGCTTCTATTTTTCCGGGAATCATATCTTACTCCTAAATACACCTCCAGAGGTTGTACAACTCCTCATTGTTCGCAAAAATATTTTTTCCATTTGCTATTGGTGTTCAGATCAGAAAAAGGATTCTTTAAATTCGCAAGCACATTTTCTACATTACACTCTGGCACTACATTCAAGATCTGATTTTTGAAAGATGTATGAAACTCATTTAAACATTCTTCCATACTTTCAACAACAGACAAAATAACATTGTTTGAAACACCACTTCCCTGCAACTTTGCAATAACAGAAGCACACATTTTTTTGACACAGAACAGTCAGTGTTACTCAAATCTTCATGTGTGCCACTGTTTGGTCCACTCATAGGCAGAGCCGGCATACCTACAGATGACAGTTGAATCTGATATTTCATCAGAGCAACTCGGAAGTTCAGTGTCACTAGTGTCACTGTGAAAAAGTTTAAGATGTCGTCTGAAACCACAGTAACTTTTAAACTCCAAAGAACAACCATCCTGTGCACACAACAAATTAAACTTTTTGCCAGGATATAAACCATGGGACAGTTTGAGATGTCGAATCAAGTATGCTCTTGAATGATGAAGTGTCCGGCAAATGTAACACCTATACATCATTCAGCAACCAAAGACAGCGGTCTGGATGAAGTTATACATGCTGCGAAGTGCTTCATCATAATTTAAACTAAAAACGAAGTGGACCTTGAAAAGCTCATCAAATGCTGCAAGTGATGTGGTTCCCTGGCACAAGATGAGTTTTTTATCCATGATGATGTAGTAGCTGCTGATAGCTCGTCTGCTGGTTCCTGATGCAAGAAGATACGGCTGCCGACGTTCATCTGCATCCAAGTGCTCTTCAAGACTCCGGCATGACTGAAAGAAATGTATGGAAAAAGAATTGCAATCACATTATGAATGTCAATTTCTACAAATTCCCATGATCAATCGTCAATAAAATTAACGATCAATTACTTGATTAATCATTAACTATAATAATGCTAGATGTGTCACATTAGTGGTACATCGTCACCGGCATGACAGGATGTGCAAATGACACTAAAAACGCAAATATCCTCACCCAAAGAAAATGTTTTTACTGTAAATAAATTTACTTAATATACTTAATGTTGAGAGACTAACTAGACAAGCGAACATCTAGTTTTATTCAACGGAACGTAAACTGCACCGACACAGTAGTCTACGTAATGCAAGAAAGTCATACTGCAAGACAAGAATTTGTGGTTAAAAAGTTTGCATCCCTAAATCAAATACTTGAATATATTCAAAAGAACATATTCAGTTCAGTGATTTATGGAGTTTAGAGTATGTACAAATTCATGAAATCATAACACACCTTATGAAGATCTACGAGGTGATCCACGGCTTGACGTGCACTGATCTTAGTAGTCCTCTTTCTCCCAGCTGGTTGAGGTGACAGGATGTGCAACAACAGAAGTAAAGTGGACATATCACTGTCCCAACCTGCAAAATTAATCGATTCAACTACTAAAAACTAGTATGTCATACAAATTTAATCAAATCGACAAAAAATAATAATAAATACATTACGAAAATACATTATGCAAATATATATAATACATAAATACTTTTCAAGATGTCTTCACAGGATTCCCCTTGCTCCTCTCTGGCTGATTGTAAAAGCTGTTCCAGATACGATGTCGATGCAAGCATTGATGCCTCCTTTATCAACTTCGGTTTGTATGATGGCCACCTTTCTAGAAGACTAGCAGACGTTTCAGGTCCAAAGAGAAGGCTGAAGTCTTGAAGAATCTAAAACATTGGGGAGAAGAAAAAAAAAGCAAGCAAGGAGCAGAACATTATTTAAGGGAGAGTTCACCCAAAATGAAAATTACCACCCTGATGTCATTCTTTGAAACACAAAATATATTTTTAATACTCACTCTCTCGGCTTCATGAAATGCAAATACAATGAAAATCAACAGCTACCAACACTTTGAAACTCCAAAACGTAAAGGTAGCATGATATTAATTCATACAATTCAAATATTTTATTCCAAGTCTTTTGAAGTGAGAAGATCGGCTCAAACTCAAAACAATGTTGGCAACATAAACGTTAATGTGGTATGCAAGATTGTTGTTACATTTGCCAAAATGTTTTAACATTAATTGACGTTTGAATTTATCAGACCTAACTGATGTTACTTCAAAAGACTTTCAATATACCAGTTAAATTGTGTGGATTAATTGTATGCTTCCTTACTGACACTTTATTTACAGTAATATGCACAGTCATTTTAAACTTACTAATCCTTTCGTGTCCAACAGTCTTGGGAACACTGACAAAACTGTAGCTGAAGTTTCAGTCTTGTGGATCAGTCTCTGTCGATACTCAAATGTCTCTCGCATCTTCTGGAATATAGTCTCCTGATCATTGGTATGGGTCATCAAAGAAATAGCCTGTTTACACTGCTCATCCTCAAGAGATGTTCGTGGTTTATACTCCTGATGAGTGTCGGACCACCTCCTGTCACCACTGCTGATCTAGAAGAACTAGATGATGAGAGAGGGCAAAGCTTTGTCTTTCTTTGTATAGTCTTCAGCCTCCAAGCCAGGAAGCCTGATCCACTCTGTGCATCATAGAAATGCTCCTAAGTAGAACAAAACACAACATGCAATTCTACTTGACACACAGGTTGCAGAGTTGTGATGAAGGAACAAACCTGCATTTAACGAAAGAAATGCACCAGTTCACCAATGCTGACGGGAGTTGCTCTCTAAAGAGAATGCGAAAGGTGGCTAATTTGTAGTCAAATACAAATTTATTTTTTTTAAAGAAAAACTTATATGGCTGCAAATTTTAGACAATTTTAACTGATGGATTTGAGGCATTTATTTAGTTTATTATTTATACCGTTTATTCCCCATGCCATTTAAGTTATATTTAGATATTTTATTAAGTTAAACCTGTATTTAGAGTTGTAAACCTAAATAAACACTAGGGTTGTGCCGATAGACAATAGTATCGTGTATCGACGATAGTCAGAGATATCAACGATAGCAGATGTCTGTCGATAGTCAAGACAATATTAGGCTTTTTCTCCTATTAATGTATAAAACTATTATTATTATGCGGCCTATTATTATTGGGCTATCAAATTGCCCTGCTATTTCACATGTTTAAATCAGTTTAATTTAACTTTACTGCAAAAATATGAACTTACCTGAAAATACTTGTATCTTTAATGTGTTCGTATATGTCCAATATTTAGTGTTAAACTGTTGGTTTTTAAAATAAGTCTACTTTTAATATTTACCTTGCCTGATTTTTAGACTGATAACTTCCGTGCCGATGCAGCAAACTTTTCACAGTAGGACGCGCGGTCCTAAAAGCGATGTATGACTGCTGCCTGTATCCGAATATATGAACTAGCTGTTTTAAATATTTGTATATTTAACAGGTTAGTTTTTCAGTATATTATTTCGGTTATTGGTACTTCCAGGCTATCTTGATAATATCGTGTATCGGCGATCTCACAGGCTGGCGATATGAAAAATGACCATATCGCCCAACACTATTGTCCATTTGCAGTGGGATTTATGAAAACGCATCTTAATACCAGGTGTAAATAGGGGCTCAGTTGAGTTAAACAAATTGACAAAAATACGTTGTTGATGGTGAACTAGGAGTGTTGAAATCATTCAGACTTTTGCACCAGTAGTTGAAACGGATTCATTTCTGATAAAATAACCCAAATCATTTTGATTATAACATATTGTTCACCTATGGTATTTTTGTTACAGTTGTGGTGTGGACTCGTTTTAGAATTGGAATGATTATAAAAATGTTAAGCTATAGTTAGCATTCTTGGTGTGAATGGGCTTTTACCACATAAATGCCCTTTCAATGCACAACTAATAAAATTAAGCGTTTTAGGATACACACTAAAAATTTGATGGTGACAACCAGGAGGTTTTATGTGCTATAATGTAATAACCAGCATTTAGCTACCCCAGAAAGTATCAGACAACTTACATAGCCTTTCTTAGACAGTGGATCTTTCTGGGCTGGGAACAAGCTGATGATACCATGGGCATATTTTTCCTTGGTCAGTCGTTGTGGAATCCTCCTAATTTAAAATGTATCACAGAAACAATACAATGGTATTACACACTAAAAAAATTCAAGAAAGTAAAAATGCAATGTAACATTAAGGAATAATATACCCCTCAGTTTCTGTCATGTGTGCCGCTAACATGTTCACCATTTGTCATCTGGAACTATCACATATGCTCCCAGTTTCCTCATACTCCTTTAGGATTTCTACACCACCAGGTTTCTCAAGTAGAATCCTTTTAATAAGCTGAAAAGAAACATACATACATATATACATATATACAGGTGCTGGTCATATAATTAGAATATCATCAAAAAGTTGATTTATTTCACTAATTCCATTCAAAAAGTGAAACTTGTATAATGTATACATTCATTCCACACAGACTGATATATTTCAAGTGTTAATTTCTTTTCATTTTGATGATTATAACTGACAACTAATGAAAACCCCCAGTCTGTGTGGAATGAAAAAAAGTTAGGCGCACCAGTGCAAAAAGTTAGTCTAGAGCCCTGACATGTAGTCTCAACTGTACACATTCTCTCCAAAGAGAACTAACTCCTATTGAGCCACAAGTGTTTAAATCAAGGGTGCTGTTGTAAACTTTGTTCTTCTAAAGTGTAGAAAACTCAGAAGAGAAGACCAGGAGACTTCGGATTGGATTGTCAGCAGAATTTCTTTATTCTATGACATGTGTTGTTATCTGTAGTCATCGAAGATCTCTCTTAAGTAATTTTTACAGGGTATCTTATAGACAGAATTGGAGGAGGGACTTTTACAGGTTGAGACAAAACATCAAATAAACATACATCTGAGGGCAATAAACCTAACGAATCCACATCTGGCCAGGACAAAGTCATTTGCAGATCAAAGGTTCAATCTCTCAGTAGTCATTGATCTCATTGACAAAAGGCACAGCTGTCCCAAGCCCAAATGGTCAGGAAACGATCTCAAGCACCTTTGCCTTGCCCGACACCTCTTAGTCAGGACGTGAATTCAAATCAAACATAGAATAACATTTGTGATCCTTCAATCCCCTCTTTGAGAGTTCTAATAACTCTCACAAAAATACAAATTTAGACACTTAAAAGTTAATTCTTGTAACTTGTAATCGTTACAGGCACATTGTACATGTTCTGTGTTGCTTATATGTAATTGCATGCTGACACAGAAACAAAACATGCAATTAGGGTCCGTGAAGATTTTACGGGTAATAATCTTTTCTGGTTGGAACTGTCATTTCCTTGTGAGAGGCGGGCGTCATTTGCTGACAGAAACACTTGATACTGTGGATGCATAGATAGTACGCAAGTAGGAGAAACAACAGCAGAATTGCTATTTCCTTGATCCACAGCCAGGGTTTACCTAACAAGTTTCCGAACCATGAAGAATTATCTTCAGTCATCTGGTGTAATTTTGCTGAAAGATCGTATGTGAGTCTCTGCGTTGTGTATTTTTTTTTTTTTTTCTTCTTTCTTCTTTCTTTTCTCGTTCTTGTGTGATAGTTGGCTCGACAATGGGTCTGGTTGTTTTCTAGAGGTTGTGGCTTCATCCGCAGGTGAGAAGGGTGGTGCATATGGATCTCAGGACAGCCATCAAATGGTATCTGCACAGAGGAAGAAAGAAACACAAACAAGAGAGAACTAACGGCACAGAGCAGTATTTGTAGAGTCTGCATACATTAGGGTTGTATCCTCTGTTCAAAATATAGTCTGCTATGGTTGTTCCTTCTTTCCCTATTTCTTAATTCCTGCGACACCTAAAGAACAGTGAGGAAAGGATGGACTAATGGAGGGGAAAGGCCTATGAGGAAATCTTCACCTCAGGGTTGGCCCCCGAAGCCTGTTGCTTTCGGTTCTTCCCTGGGCTCCTCACTGGTTCTTGTGTCTGCCCTATCCTATCCCTGCAGGGGGAGGAACAACCTTACAATGTGACACATGAGTCCAAGTTTTCCTTCCCTGACACAATACTGCAGCTGCTGTAATCAACATCACTTGATGTGGTCCGTACCACTTAGGCTCTAATGGCTTGTTTTTGAATGCCTTTACCATGACCCATTGACCTGGGACGATTGTGTGTCCACCTTCTGGTGGAGTCTGCCAGGGTAGAATTATCTTCTGTGCTGTACTACCTGAACACACTTGTACAGTTGCATAGAAACAAGCCTGTTTAGCCGCTACATCAGCAAGAGCATTACCTTTAGCTTCCGTAGTATTAGTTGTGAGATGTGCTTTCACTTTGATCACTGCTAATTTCTTTGGGAGTTTCATGGCAAACATTAAATCTTTCACTAATCCAGCATGCTTAATGGGGGATCCAGCAGAAGTTAGAAATTTTCTGGTTTGCCAAATGACACCAAAATCATGAATTACCCCAAAAGCATACCTGGAATCTGTGTAGATATTTGCAACCGATCCTGAAGCTAGCGTGCATGCTCTAGTTAAGGCTACTAGTTCTGCAGCTTGAGCTGAAAAATGATCTGGAAGACGACCTGAAGCAACTACTTCAGTGGTGGAAGTTACTGCATATCCTGCTCGTCTGTTACCTTCAATAACTTGAGCTGAACCATCAACAAACAACTCCAATTCTGCGTTCTCTATGGGAGTTTCTGCTATTTCACTTGTCGCTGCATATGTAAGCGTAACACAATCATGAGTCATTTCGCCTTCATCCTCTAACACAAATTCAGTCATTGCAGACATCATACATGAGGATGGGTTCGTGACTGGTGCACGCTGTATAACAATATTCGGGGCTGTGAGAGTTGCTAACCAATTTCCCCAACGGGAGGAGGTGACAGAAGTGACTTTTGCTTGATTCATTAGTGCGGACACTGGGTGTGGGCATTTTACGTTTACAGTCTGACCTAACACCATTAATTTTGTAGGAATTACTGTAATTTCTGCACCTGTATCAAGCAAAAAATCAATCTCTTTCTCTTTTATGCTACCTTTCACAAAAATTCTTTGGTCATTGTGTTGGATTACAGGGGAAAGGTAGCTACTCACAGCCCCAATAATTAGTTTTTTTCCTGGTCTTGTTGTGCTCTTAGAAGAGCCTGAACTATCTGTACCACAGTTTCAGTGGTCACTGGCGGAACTACTTCAGGGTTGTGTGCAGGCTGAGAAGGAGCAGAATTATGCATAGCATTTCTTTTACTATCTTGTAACTTCTTCCTACACTCTTTCTCCCAGTGTCCTAATTTTTCACAGTATTTGCATTTGCTTTCTCTTTTAGACCAATCTATTTTGGGTCCTAAGATATTCTTTAGGATTTTCAAAATACCTTCTCTTAAATCACCCTTACTGGCATTTCGCAGTTCAGAAGTGACAGCAGATTCAAAACTGTTGAATTCAGATTCAGTTAGTATTTGTGACATCAGCTGCGTGACTTCTGCCAACGACATGTCATAAAGACGCATTTTACTGATCAATGTTCTTCTAAATTCAGAAAAATGTGTGCGTGCTGACGGTAAACTCTGAGATAGTCTCTCTATATCTTTAGGACATAAAGCTTTGGCAGCAGTTTGTATTTGCACAACAGAAGAATTGAGAGGAACACTATCAGTTTCCTCAATCCCCTGAGATCTTCTCCTAGCCCCACACACATGGACGGAATTTACAGGCACATCAGTTACTGATTGGAGAGCTACATCTGTTTCAAAGAACGCTTGTAAATCAGGGTAAAAGTTATCAGGCTGACTTACTTCCAAATCAGTTTTTGCTGCAATTTTCTTGAGGTTCAATTTCTTAGTCAAAGTGGATACTCTCGCACGGAGTTCATTGTTCTGTTTCTCTAGCTCTGCGTTACGCTGAGACTGTTGTGTCGCTAGCGTTACACTGAATTCCCTGTGACAACAGATAATGTCTTTCACATTGTTCTTACGAATGCTTGCTCCTAGTACCTTTTTACCCTCATCTACCGACCAAGTCTTGTCTGGATGAATCTCATATTTCTGCGTTAGTTTTTGTCTAACTTTTTCAGTGACTATTAGGTCCATTTGTTCCCCTAACAGCGTTTTGAATTCACTATCTGACCACAAAGGAGTCGCAAAACCAGTCTTTTCTGTGGTTGGAATCAGTCTAGCATTCATTCTAACCATTTTGTAAGTTTCTTCGGTACCACACAAACAAAACAAACAAAAAAACAAAAAAAACTTCTCTGATCAACAGAGGGTACACTTGTTAAATAATAATAAAAAAAGCTTAACTATTGTTAACTTTCCAAATTACCAACACTTCACACTTAACTTCCCTGCCTACAAGAAACAGAGGATAAAACTAAATTATTAGCACGAAATGCTAACCTTCCCTGCCTGAAACAGAGGGTAACTAATTTTTAGCACGTAATGCCCAAAATCTTCCCTGCCTGAAAGAACAGAGGATAAACCAAAAATTAGCACGTAATGCTAACCTTCCCTGCCTGAAAGAACAGAGGATAAACCATTTTTAGAATCTTCCCTGCCTGAAAGAACAGAGGATAAACCAAAAATTAGCACGTAATGCTAACCTTCCCTGCCTGAAAGAACAGAGGATAAACTCTTCCCTGTCTGAAAACAGAGGATAAACTTTAGTTAAACAAACCCTACAGATGTATGTTAACTCTTCTCTGACGGCACAGAGGATACAAAAATTTGTACTGGTCTTAGGTTCTTTTGGATTAGAGACAGCCACTCACCACAACCCTTTGGTTGAGAGAAAAATTCAGTCTGGGAATCCTTGAAGTTTCGCTGGATTCCAAAAGATGCAGATCTTTGTTTGAGCTTGAAGTTTTTCAGGTGAGGAAGCTGGAAACTCTATCCGGGTCACGGCACCATCTGTTGTAAACTTTGTTCTTCTAAAGTGTAGAAAACTCAGAAGAGAAGACCAGGAGACTTCGGATTGGATTGTCAGCAGAATTTCTTTATTCTATGACATGTGTTGTTATCTGTAGTCATCGAAGATCTCTCTTAAGTAATTTTTACAGGGTATCTTATAGACAGAATTGGAGGAGGGACTTTTACAGGTTGAGACAAAACATCAAATAAACATACATCTGAGGGCAATAAACCTAACGAATCCACATCTGGCCAGGACAAAGTCATTTGCAGATCAAAGGTTCAATCTCTCAGTAGTCATTGATCTCATTGACAAAAGGCACAGCTGTCCCAAGCCCAAATGGTCAGGAAACGATCTCAAGCACCTTTGCCTTGCCCGACACCTCTTAGTCAGGACGTGAATTCAAATCAAACATAGAATAACATTTGTGATCCTTCAGTGCCCAACCCTGTTCCTGGACAGAGATGCAAACAGGTAAGGGGGGAAAAAGGTGAGAACAATGCGCGGATTGGGGGCATGCTCCACATGGAATTTCTTTTAAAGATATTTATTTACATGCTGTTTTGTGATTACTTTAAGATTATTTTGTATCACCTTTACCCCCGGTTTCACAGACAAGGCTTAAGCTAGTCCCAGACTAAAATGCATGTTTGAGCTGTCTCAACTGAAAATATCTTGCTCTGACATTATCTTAAAATATGTCAGTGTCATTGTTCTGTGTCAAGATGCACACCTTAATGTTTTCTTCTAAGGCTTTCTCCTTTCTTTGTTGAGAGTTTGTTTGTGGCGCGTTTACGATGATGTCACGGCAGTAGAGGCGGCGCAATTATAACGACGCGTGAATAATCCCGCCCACTCTATAGCGGTACTAAATTGCAGTGGAAACACAAACCGACCCGAACTGAGCCGTACTGTACCGTACCGAGCCGTGCCGAACAGTACCGTACCATGCAGTGGAAAAGCGCCATAAAACTCAACACAAAAACGAAAGCAAAAACAAAGACACATAGTAAGAATTCAATAAAATAAGTGGACAATTCAGTGGCATCATTTATTCATACCGCAATGCATGCTGGGAGTCATGGGTGAGTACCCAGCATGCATTGCGGCATGAAGCTTTTGATTGTCACCACTGTTGAGATTCATATGCTGATTATTGATGTCTCTCTTTGAGTGTAAATAACATAGAAATGCAATATGTTTTAAACCTAAACTGCTATTAAATCTGTTATTTCTGGTTGTCACTGACTGCTATTATACTGTAAGTCATGGGAAATTATATATAGTTTATATATATTCAATACATAAAACAACACTCTAACAATTAGATTCTGAATGAATCCATTATGCCAGACTGTAAATTAGTCTAGTAGATGATATTTGTGACATTTAGAGATAGTCGACATCATCTGACCAACCATAACTATTTTGCCATAACTATTGTATCTTAAAGACACAATTATAGCATTCAATCAAACATTAATGTTCAAAAGTCAACACTGATCTCCACAATGGTAACGTCAAACGAAACAATAAAACATCATCATCTAAACTTTACAGTGGTAGGCAACATCTGTCCTGCATAATTTAGCTCCAACCCTAATCAAACACACCTGAACAAGCTAAGCAAGGTCTTCTGAATTACTAGGCCTAAAGAAAGGTGTAGTTTTTTTTCAGGGTTGGAGCTAAACTCTGCAGGACATCGGCACTCCAGGACCGACGTTGCCTACCCCTGATCTAAACCTGATCTGACGATGCAAACAAGTGGGCAGGATTTACTACAGCGTGTGCTGCTAACAAACCCATATTGTAGTATTTTGATTTTACATATTAACTAATGTTATGTCGTCCATGCAGCTGGTTTTGTTTTAATGTGTTGGCCTATGTGGAAATATTATCCACGACAAGATGATATTTTTCATGGAGGTTACTGAACTTCTTGAACAATGTAGTCACACGGTGCACTCAACAGTACAAGCTGCAGATACACACAGTTTGTATGACGTTGTTGAAATGTTTGATTTTGTGATCCATGAGGATTGAGCTGCAAATGAAGAACAAAAGAGGTCAAAGGTCACCTCAGAGGTAACAGATCATCAAATATATTTCTTTAAAAAGTGTTATATCAGCACATGACAACAGAATAAATGAGAACTATAGGATATAACGTCAAACTGAATTATGTCTATTGAAAATGAGAGAAAAAAACTTTGTCTGTTTATGAAAAGTACATTGTTCTTCAAGCAATGACTTCATTTCAAAAGGATTTTGTATAAAAGTGTTTTGTTATTCCTTAAAAAAATACAATTAAAAATAACTAAAACTAAATGAGTGAGTGTGGTCATCAACTGCGGTGTTTCTGCTGTCAGTGTGTTGAAGTGTTGTTTCTGGAGTTTGTCTTCACTCGAGTGGAAGAGAGGTTTCTGTATGACCGCTTCATTTAAAAAAAAAAATATATATATATATATATATATATATGAAATGTCATAAAAATCCATAATCATAAACCAAGAATCAGTCATTCTGACAGTAATTTTGTAAGATTGTTAATCTTTCAGTGGGTTAAATAGAAATCATCACCTCCAGACAGAAGAAGTGACTGAATGCAGTCTGTTCAGTTTGATTGACAGAAATCATATATTACACCTAAAACATGATGATCATATTAAATCACTGACTTGTTTTCTTCAGGAATATAATATTTCTGTTATAATGATATTGTGTGATTAGTGTTTGTGTTGATCAGTGTTGTGTGTGATTGTGTTGTAGAGCAGCTGCAGTATCTCTCAGCTGTATCAGTGCAGTCACTGTGACTCTGACTGACGGAGGTTTTTGTACGACTCTTTATCACTGTGTGAACACCCAGCTACCACTGATATGGTGTACACTCTGACAGTAATAATCTCCTGTATCTTCAGTCTGGACTCCACTGATGGTCAGAGTGAAATCACTGTTAGATCCACTGCCACTGAATCTAGATGGAGTTCCAGTGTAACGGCTTGTTGCATAATATATCAGGAGTTTAGGAGCTTCTCCAGGTTTCTGTAAGTACCAGTGTAAGAAATCACCATTATACACGCTACTGCTGGTTTTACAGTTTATTCTGACTTCTTGTCCTTGAGTTGCTGGTATTAATGATGGACTCTGAGTTACAGTGATCTGTCCTCTACACTCTGAAAGAAAAGAGCAAAGGATAATAATGAAAAATTATATATATTTCACATTTTAAAATAATTGTCTTTATGAAAGTTTTACTACAAACCTTGAGCAAACAGTGTGAGAGTCCAGATGAGGATGATGATGTAGTTCATTGTAGTTGTTGTGTCTTGTGTGATGATGAAGATTGTGTTCTGGTCTCAGTCATGAAGTGTTAAACACACAGCACTATAAACACTCAGAGCACTGAAGCGTGTGCTGACGATGCAAACAAGTGGGCAGGATTTACAACAGCTTGTGCTGCTAACAAACCCATATTAACTAATGTTATGTCGTCCATGCAGCTGGTTTTGTTTTAATGTGCTGGCCTATGTGGAAATATGAGCCGCGACAAGAGGATGTTTTTCATGGAGGTTACTGAAGTTCTTGAACAATGTAGTCACACGGTGCACTCAACAGTACAAGCTGCAGATACACACAGTTTGTATGTCGTTGTTGCCGTCGATCGGTGCTCTTGCTCCGGCAGAGATTTTCTAACCATGTGATGAGCATGCGAGCAACCTCCAAAATAATTTAATGAAAGACAATTTTACTAAAGATTGATTAGTGTGCACGAGAAATGTTTGATTTTGTGATCCATGAGGATTGAGCTGCAAATGAAGAACAAAAGAGGTCAAAGGTCACCTCAGAGGTCACAGATCATCAAATATATTTCTTTAAAAAGTGTTATATCAGCACATGACATAATGAATAAATGAGAAATATAGGATATAACGTCAAACTGAATTATGTCTATTGAAAATGAGAGGACAAAACTTCATCTGGTTATGAAAAGTACATTGTTCTTCAAGCAATGACATCATTTCAAAAGGATTTTGTGCAAAAGTGTTTTGTTATTCCTTTAAAAAAATAAAAATTACTAAAACTAAATGAGTGAGTGTGTCATCTGCGGTGTTTCTGCTGTCAGTGTGTTGAAGTGTTGTTTCTGGAGTTTGTGTTCACTCGAGTGTATTAATCTTAGCACTCAACATACCCGGTTAAAAAAGTCACCGCTCGCCACTGATATATATATATATATAAATACTAAATAAACGACAAAACTAAACCAAAAAGACTTAAGCTTCATTTTTTTAATCTTCCAGAGACAGTCATTTCTTAATTTATGCCAGGAGTTATGTAAATGAAAAATGAAGTCGAGATCGATACAAAGCTTGAGTCTTAGATCTTTTTAATGATGTATAGTTTATGAAGTTAATTGGATTCGTTTACATTAAAACTAGCAGTAACTCTGAACTAATGTAAAAGAACGCTGTGCGCTGGCGTCCTCGCACAGGTTAAGAGGTTTTAAACAAGCACTGTTAATGCATATTTAATTAATCAAAATAAAACAATACACATTGTAATGCTATAAAAGTGTGCACATTGAGAGAAATAAACAGCAGATGTTCATATTAACAACTTCTTTAACTTGAGCAAATGCTGCTAATACACATATACATTTGTTAATAAAGTTAATAAAATGAAAACATGCATGTTGTAAAGCTAGTAAATAATGAATGATGACGTCACTTCCAGGTAGGCATGCACAGGCCTGTTGTACACGCCCCCGTCCCTTGACTCCACCCCCATGTCAAAACAGTACCACAAAGCAAGAAGCGCAGAAACATGAAGAATAAAGGGAAAAACTGCATCGAAAGCTCAAACTGGAATGAAACACACAATAAAAGCAGCGTTGTAAATTAATTAGTAGATATGGCCATGGAAAATATGTATTGCAAAATCATTGTTTTGCTCTGTTTCATTTATATTTGCAATTCTTTATTTTTGTTTGCAAAACGTCTTTTTTTCTCGCAATACTTCATTTTCTTTTGCAATACTTTAATATTTTGCATATATATGTGGCATTAAATTGATTCCATACTAAACGCGCGCTGTATGAGACTGAATAAGTGGAGTGTGCATGAGAGAGAGAGAGAGAACACTTCTATCCTTAATCTAAAACTTTAATCTTTTGCATATTTATGTGGCATTAAATTGATTCCATACTGATGTATGAGACTGAAAAAGTGGAGCGTGAGAGAGAGAGAGAGAGAGAGAGAGAGAGAGAGAGAGAGAGAGAGAGAGAGAGAGAGAGAGAGAAAACACTTCTATCCTTAATCTGAAACTTTAAATTAATCGACAACGAATTGTAACTCCTGGAAAAACATTTGATTTCAACACTTTTTCAGAGTTTATATAGCTCCACACTTAAATAGCTCCTTATTTGACTCTAAAAAAGTGCTAAAATAACACTAAAAGGGATACAGAACAACACCAGTGTTAGAGTTGCATGGTTATGGTGGTTGGAATTTAGAATTTAGGTGGTTAAAGATCTACAATCACTGTTAAATAAACTGAAAACATAGTTAAATCAACTACAACACACAACACAATTTTCATCAACATGCTTATTTTTAATTCTCCCTTGCAGTGCAATTTGAAGTAGAATTAAAACTTTACAAAAGAAGGAAATGATATACAAAATTTCATCCACAACACTATGAGTTGCGAATATCAAAATGCTCATACAATTTAATCTCTGACATTTTTATAATACACCTTCCCTCACTTCGTAGTACTTTGAATGCATGAAGATGCTCTTAAAAATGTGTAAAAGTTCACAAGTATACTATCATATGACAAACTGAAAAAAAATGTGCTTTTAAAAGTTCATCAAATGCTCCAAGGAAGCAGTTTGCCTGGCATGGGAGGAGGAGATGCTTATTCAAGGCGATGTAGAAGCTGTTGATTTTCTGACGTCCAACAACAAGGAGGAACGGATGCTGACGCTGAGGTGCTTCTTCAAACTGCAGCATGACTAAAGTTGAAATGAAAACCAAACATTAGACAAACATAATGTGCAGTCACAGAGAAAACAACATTATAAAAGTCATTGTTCAAACAATGACCCACAACACATTTGTAAAAAGCCACTACCTTGTGACAGATGACACAGCTTTCAGCTGCATCGCTTGCACTTTCTGGAGACTTCAGTCCTCCTGGAAGTGGTGGAAGGGATTAAAAGAAGGGATGCCATTTCCTGGCCGTAGACTGAAGACAAAGATTCACATGAATTAATGAATGGGAAGCTTCAAATGCAATACTTTTTAAGTTTAAGAACAGAGATCATTTTAAACATTCCTGTTGAGGAAGAGGGCTGTCTGGTGGCATCGCTTCATATTCCTGTGGACAGTTTTTACTATGTGTGTTGCTTGCAGCATCATAAAACTGTTCCTGAAACAGATTTTTTTATATATCCTTTATCATATTCAGGCTAAAATCTCAAAGAATCAAATTTCAATGTCATAGACACCACCTGTCATAACATTGCAAGTATGACATGAAAGTGTGATGCAAACAATGACTTACGGAGCCTTTCTTGGAATATGGATCACTATGCCAAGATAATTCTGTTTTCTGATTGTGTTAGTAGGGAGTTGCCTAAGGGAAGATATCAAACTAGTTATCTTAATTTGTACAATGGCCATGCAGTTATTTGGTTAAAAAAAAAAAAAAAAAAATACCCATGTGTATCAATCATGAGAGCCACCAGTATGTTAATCATTTGTCTTCTTGTGGCATCTGTAAGGGTTTCTGTTTCTTGATACTCCTGTAGTACTACTTCACCACCAGACTTGAAATTTAGCACATCTTCAACCATCTAATTTAAAATAAATATAAACATGAGCATGGTGATTCACAAATTTCTACAGACCCGGGGGGGAAGTGTTGCCCCAGAAATTACATTCTGTCATGTTTACTCACCCTTATTTCGTTCCAAACCAATAAGACTTTTGTTCATCTTCAGAAAACAAATTAAGATATTTTTGAATGAAATTTGACAGTTCTCTGACACTCCACACAACTACCACTTTAAAGATCCAGAAAAGGTAGTGAATGTCATTAAAATAAATCATGTGACTACAGTGGTTCCATCTCGATATTTATGAAGCGACCTGAGTGCTTTGTTTGAGTAAAATATAACTCTCCAACCCATATTCACAAGAACACCTTGACACGTGTGTTGTGTTGCCATGAGAGTTGTTACAATGCTTTTGGAGATCAATAGTTTGTAAATAAAGTGTTAAATGGTAAAATTATTTTTTTGTGCAAACAAAAGCACTTGTGAACAAAAGTTATACAGGTGTGGAATGACATAAGCGAGTAATTAATGACAGAATTGTAATTTATGTAATTTACTCATAACAAGCTTTGTTCTAACCCGTTTAGGAGACAGTGCAGATGTCTCAGTTCTTTGTCAGGGACTACAGTCGATGCACTTGAGCTGTTGCTTGAGTCAGACGTCTCAGAAATAGAAGACAAGGAGTCTGAAAATCCTAAAGAATCAGAAAGTATTACAATATTACAAATATTGTGATGACCAGCACCAGGATCAGAAATATTAAATGGCTGTTTTTTTTTATTTTGTGTGCTTGACAATACTTTCAAATTTAATAAAACGCAAACTTTAATTTATTTTATTTTATTTATTTTAAACAAACACAGTTATGGCAGCAAAAGTAATTGTAATGTTTAGTCAAGGGTCAAGAGCCCAACTAAAGCAAACACTGACCTCGATAATGATAATTCAAACAAAACTAACACATCAACATCTAAAATAAATGAAGTCAGTTGTATTTCTTGTATTTCTGCTCGTCTCTTTTTTCTATTCTTCTTTCCTTTCTTTCAGTGATTCAGTTTGTTAACAGCAGGCGTTCATCACTAATGCTCAATCATCACTCAATTACTAAACTAATTATCTCATTAACATTAACACTCTCTCATTACTTTTTAACACTCTGAGTGTGGATTATATATACACTGGGAGTGTTGATTTAACACTGGGGGGGTTTGCTGTGTAACCGTGTGATGAGCATCGGAGCAACCTGCAAAATACTTTAATGAAAGACAATTTTACTAAAGATTGATTAGTGTGCACGAGAAATGTTTGATTTTATGATCCATGAGGATTGAGCTGCAAATGAAGAACAAAAGAGGTCAAAGGTCACCTCAGAGGTCACAGATCATCAAATATATTTCTTTAAAAAGTGTTATATCAGCACATGATAACAGAATAAATGAGAACTATAGGATATAACGTCAAACTGAATTATGTCTATTGAACATGAGAGGACAAAACTTCATCTGGTTATGAAAAGTACATTGTTCTTCAAGCAATGACATCATTTTAAAAGGATTTTGTGCAAAAGTGTTTGTTATACCTTTAAAAATTTTTTTTTACAAACAATAATAATAGTTAATAATTTATTTTATTATGTAAATCATTTTTCTTTGATATTTGCATATATTTTTGTTTGTATATGCTGTCAATCATAGTTCTTAGAAAGAAAAATCGGTATCGGCAGGTCACACTTCCAAAAAATCGGAAATCAGAATCGGCCAAGAAAATTGCAATCGGTGCATCTCTATAATCCAACAATAACAAATAACAACAATAATGCGCTTACCTTCGTGTCGCTCTAATTTCACACAGAACTAAAGGAAGTCTTTTGTTAAGTTCATATTGAATATAATACCGAATTTGCTCAGTCAAAACTAAGCAGCAGCTTTCAAGGATCTGGGCCGTTTAACAGAAAAAAGAAAGGATCGTATATACAAACCCGATTCCAAAAAAGTTGGGAGACTGTACAAATTGTGAATAAAAAAGGAATGCAATAATTTACAAATCTCATAAACTTATATTTCATTCACAATAGAATATAGATAACATATCAAATGTTGAAAGTGAGACATTTTGAAATGTCATGCCAAATATTGGCTCATTTTGGATTTCATGAGAGCTACACATTCCAAAAAAGTTGGGACAGGTAGCAATAAGAGGCCGGAAAAGTTAAATGTACATATAAGGAACAGCTGGAGGACCAATTTGCAACTTATTAGGTCAATTGGCAACATGATTGGGTATAAAAAGAGCCTCTCAGAGTGGCAGTGTCTCTCAAAAGTCAAGATGGGAAGAGGATCACCAATTCCCCCAATGCTGCGGCGAAAAATAGTGGAGCAATATCAGAAAGGAGTTTCTCAGAGAAAAATTGCAAAGAGTTTGAAGTTATCATCATCTACGGTGCATAATATCATCCAAAGATTCAGAGAATCTGAAACAATCTCTGTGCGTAAGGGTCAAGGCCGGAAAACCATACTGGATGCCCGTGATCTTCGGGCCCTTAGACGGCACTGCATCACATACAGGAATGCTACTGTAATGGAAATCACAACATGGGCTCAGGAATACTTCCAGAAAACATTGTCGGTGAACACAATCCACCATGCCATTCGCCGTTACCGGCTAAAACTCTATAGGTCAAAAAAGAAGCCATATCCAAACATGATCCAGAAGCGCAGGCGTTTTCTCTGGGCCAAGGCTCATTTAAAATGGACTGTGGCAAAGTGGAAAACTGTTCTGTGGTCAGACGAATCAAAATTTGAAGTTCTTTTTTGGAAAACTGGGACGCCATGTCATCCGTACTAAAGAGGACAAGGACAACCCAAGTTGTTATCAGCGCTCAGTTCAGAAGCCTGCATCTCTGATGGTATGGGGTTGCATGAGTGTGTGTGGCATGGGCAGCTTACACATCTGGAAAGGCACCATCAATGCTGAAAGGTATATCCAAGTTCTAGAACAACATATGCTCCCATCCAGACGTCGTCTCTTTCAGGGAAGACCTTGCATTTTCCAACATGACAATGCCAGACCACATACTGCATCAATTACAACATCATGCTGCGTAGAAGAAGGATCCGGGTACTGAAATGGCCAGCCTGCAGTCCAGATCTTTCACCCATAGAAAACATTTGGCGCATCATAAAGAGGAAGATGCGACAAAGAAGACCTAAGACAGTTGAGCAACTAGAAGCCTCTATTAGACAAGAATGGGACAACATTCCTATTCCTAAACTTGAGCAACTTGTCTCCTCAGTCCCCAGACGTTTGCAGACTGTTATAAAAAGAAGAGGGGATGCCACACAGTGGTAAACATGGCCTTGTCCCAACTTTTTTGAGATGTGTTGATGCCATAAAATTTAAAATGAACTTATTTTTCCCTTAAAATTATAAATTTTCTCAGTTTAAACATTTGATATGTCATCTATGTTGCATTCTGAATAAAATATAGAAATTTGAAACTTCCACATCATTGCATTCTGTTTTTATTCACAATTTGTACAGTGTCCCAACTGTTTTGGAATTGGGTTTGTAAATAGATTTTGATTAAATAATTTAACTGTGCTCTGATTTCGGAGATGCCTTCCTCTCATCTATCCCTCAACAGATGTAATTCACATTTTGAGAGTTAAAACACTCTCCACTCTTTACCATGTAACTTATTTAATCATCATGATCATCATTCATACAGATATACGTTCAAAATTAGATCCGTTATTGCGTTAAAAACCTGTCGCTCATGAATCATCACGCCTGTCTGCTGATCGTGATTGGCTAAAAGTGCAGCAGCAAAGTCAACATCAGCACCAGTGTTTGTTTGTATGTGTGTGTGTGTGTGTGTGTGTGTGTGTGTGTGTGTGTGTGTGTGTATGCGTTTAGTAATGTCGTGATGACTGATTGGATGCAGTATATGCATACTTGGGCTTATATGTTAACCAATTAGCCTATATAGTTGATATGTTTTAAAACCTCCAAACTGACTCCAAACCTGACCAAATTGTGTCCACTCGCCCAAACCAGTATTCACCGCACAATCAAATTCAAAACCGCCCAATCTGGCAACATTGATTGAAGAATTCCGTTTACACTGACTACAGTATATCGGTGGAACATACCAACTACTCAAACTGTGTGGGGGGAACCTAAACTGAACCACTCACTATATAGTCAACTACAACCAGGGCATCGCTGAAAATGAGTGTGTGAGTTTGTTTACAGAATGCTGTTGTCACTGCTGTAATCTCCCATATAAATAATTATTCTAAAAATATAATTTCCTTGCAGCCAGTGTTTCCAGTGTAGGCCCTGGGCTTCAGCCCCTTGAAGCCGGTGCATTAATGCGCCGCTGATCGTGAACAAAACACATAATAAATTAAAGATCAGTGAAACGCTATCGCAGAGCTCTTTTTATCCATCTGTAGAACATTTAAGTTATGCCATACTATGATCATTATTGAATATAAGCATCAAAACAGAACTTTCTGAAGAAAAAAATACTGAAGCGTGTAAACGGCTGAACAATACAAAGAAACAGAAGAGTTTATTGTCACTTCTTTGAGTATGACGTGTATTTTCAGCAGCTGAGGGTTTGTATTTCAGACTCTGTAGAATTGAAAGAGTGTTTTATCACAGGAAAACTAATTCATTTAAATTAACCAATGATTAACAGTTTTACATCAGTGTTTGAATATATGTATTATAATCTGCACAAACATTATCATTTTTAGAATTCTTGGAATTAAATATGCTTATTATAATGCTTAATCATAGTTGAATTTCTTTTTTATAATACATTAGAAGTTTATACATTGTAAGAATACACTTAGACACACAATGACATTGGCTCATATAGCTATCATGTATCTATGCGATAGTGAATTAATGTGCTATATAAAATATTTAAATATTAAATATATATATATATATATATATATATATATATATATATATATATATATATATATATATATATATATGTATGTATATGTATATATTTTTCAAAATATCTTACTTTTGAAAAGCGGATTGAAGCAAATACTCATTATAGAAATATTTAAAACACATTGCAGCGGGCCTAAACATTGTTATACAGTAATTATACATTAAAACCTATCAAACCTGAATCATTTTACAATCTTCTTACACAAAGTACTCATAAAATATACTTTAAGTAAGAGCAAAATGAGTAAGAAAAAATACACTAAAACTTCATTTAAAGTATGCTTGTGTTAAAAATATGATTTAAAAGCTCAACTAAGCATACATTTATTAGCATGGTTTTTAGAAATATATTAAATATTAACTATTGAATATATTTTAATGCACTTCAAATAAGCATGTTATGGATACAAATGTTCAAATTTACTTTAAGTATATTTTTTATGCATTAAAAGTATGTCTTTTCCACCTGCAGACAAACCATTACATTTCAAAGGGATAATGTATATGAAAATGTCAGTAAAATCATAAAAATCTATGATTGCAAATACAGAATCAATCATTCTGACAGTAATTGTGTAAGAAAGTCATTTTTTTCTGTGGATCAAATGGAAAGCATCACGTCCAGACATCAGTTCAGTTTGATTGACGGATCATATATTACACCAAAAACATGATGATCATATTAAAACACTGACTAGTGTTCTTCAGGAATATAATATTTCTGTTATAATGATATTGTGTGATTAGTGTTTGTGTTGATCAGTGTTGTGTGTGATTGTGTTGTAGAGCAGCTGCAGTATCTCTCAGCTGTATCAGTGCAGTCACTGTGACTCTGACTGACGGAGGTTTTTGTACGACTCTTTATCACTGTGTGAACACTGGACCACTGTGATAACTCTGACAGTAATAATCTCCTGTATCTTCAGTCTGGACTCCACTGATGGTCAGAGTGAAATCTTTTCCAGTATTTGCTGTTCCACTGCCACTGAATCTAGATTGAGTTCCTGACTGGAGGCTGTTTATGTAATAAATGAGGAGTTTAGGAGCTTCTCCAGGTTTCTGCTGATACCAGTATAAGTAGCTGCTGTATATTCCTACATCTATATTACACTCTATTGTAGCTGTTTGACCGAGCTGGACAGTTTTAACTTTAGGTTGAGTTAGAGTGACTCCTCTGGATTCTGAAGAAAATAAAAGAAAGTCAGTTTGTCAATAAATCACCTTTAGAGCAGAATATTGATAGCCTATATTAAAATGGTAATAAACAGCAATAGCTTATTATTCATATCAAAGCATAATATTCCACCTTGAATAAGTACTGCAGTGGTCCAGATGAGGATGATGATGTTGTTCATTGTAGTTGTTGTGTCTTGTGTGATGATGAAGATTGTGTTCTGCTCTCAGTCATGAAGTGTTAAACACACAGCACTATAAACACTCAGAGCACTGAAGCGTGTGCTGACGATGCAAACAAGTGGGCAGGATTTACAACAGATTATTTAAGTAGATGTCGTTACAACTGTTACATGTACGGTACTTACTATAACAACAGTAGATTATGCATAATTTCAAGTTATTAAACCAAAACCCTAACTATAATCCCAAAGTAAGTTTAACATAATTATTATTACTGCAACAAAATCACCTTTAAATAAAGTATAGCATAACAAAATAATAACTTTACACTGAATGCAGCACGACACAAAAACCTTTTTATAATCACCCTCTTCAGAAATATTTATTACCCATGATTAATTTATTACATTCATTTATATTATATTATATTATATACTATTCACGACGGAGGACCACCATTATAAAGCAGCTATTTCTAAACCTTAAGCAAGGAACAAATAAGCTTGCTTATTATTTATAACCCTAATAACAAATAAGCAAGATGAAATACACATCGACACAATGATAAGTTGATTTAAACTGAATAAATTTAAAACAAGATTGCACAATTAATATAGATTAATGTCTGAAATCAATATTAATTCAGTGGTGAGTCAATATCATGTTGTTATGTGAGACAGAATTACATTTTCACGTTTTAAAAAGATTTTGAGGAGAGGAGATTTTACATTTGAAAAACATTTGACAAAAGCGATATTATTGAGTGTTTGTGCTGTCAGTGTGTTGAAGTGTTGTTTCTGGAGTTTGTGTTCACTCGAGTGGAATAGAGGTTTTTGTTCGACCGCTTCATTAGATTGTGTCACTGTGGTGGACTTTCGGTGGAGGAACTAAACTGCTGCTCGGTAAGTCTCTATTTTAATTCTTCACTGCAAACATACAAATTAGATTGTGTACAATTATTATTATTATTTTTTAATAATTGAACCAGACAAAAAAAATATAACAATAATATTTTGGTAACACTTTACAATAATGTTTCATTTGTTAATATTAGTTAACCACATTAGTTAACATGAACTAACAATGAAAAACTATTTTAATTAATCTCAGTCAATCGCATATTAATTGCAGCATTTACTAATACAGTATTAAAATCCAAAGTTTTATCTGCTAATATTAATGGACCTGAGAAGACATCAGGGCCGTGCGCAGACATTTTGAGGGGCAGTGGCCCAAACCAAAAACAGGGGTACTAAGGAAAGGGGGGGGGGGG
The DNA here is from genome assembly GCA_027474115.1 of Schizopygopsis malacanthus. Lineage (NCBI taxonomy): Eukaryota > Metazoa > Chordata > Actinopteri > Cypriniformes > Cyprinidae > Schizopygopsis > Schizopygopsis malacanthus. The sequence goes on from CM049866.1 coordinate 28,926,949, forward strand.
GGTGCTTCTTAATAGAAATGATCCAGTTGTTACTAATATACACTAAACGTTTTTGATGAATTTTAATGTTTTTTTAAAGGTGGCTCTTCTGCTCATCAAGCCTGCATTTATTTGATCCAAAGTACAGCAAAACTGTAACATTTCAAATAACTGATTTCTATATTTTAATATATTTTTAAATGTTATTTATTACGGTGATCAAAGCTACATTTTCAGCATCATTACTCTTCAATATCACATGATCCTTCAGAAATCATCATCATTATTATTCTAATAAATATTTAAAACAGTTGAGTAGATTTTTTTTCAGGATTCTTATAGAAACATCCAAAGATCAGCATTTATACACTATAACCATTCAGTATACATCTATTGGAAAGAAATTATAGAAATGAATCATTATTTAGCAAAAATACTTGATGATAAAGACTTTATAATGAAAAAAAATATTTATAATGTTACAAAAGATTTCTATTTCAGATAAATGCTGTTCTTCTGAACTTTCTATTCATCAAAGAAACCTGAAAACTATTTTACTCCGCTGTTTTCAACATAATAATAATAATAATAATAAATGTTTTTGAGCAGCAAATACGAATATGATTTCTGAAGGAGCATGTGACTCGAGTAATGATGCTAAAAATTCAGCTTCACAGGAATAAATATATTCAAATAGAATATTAAATAGAATTAAACAGTAAAACTATTTCAGAATGTTATGTTTTTGCTGTACTTTGGATCAAATAAATGCAGGCTTGATGAGCAGAAGAGACTTCTTTAAAAACATTAAAAACATTACTGTTCAAAAACTTTTGACTGATAATTAAAAGAGAAGACAGCACTGTAATAATTTCAGACTTTATTGTAGATGTTTTGATAAAGTTGGCTCTTCCTCACTCTCTGAGTCTGCTTCTGCCTCACCTTTATTAATCAATGATTACTAAGATTAATAAATACTGTAAAAAATGTATTGCTCATTGTTAGTTAATATTAATTAATGCATTAATTAACATTAACTTATGAACCTAATTGCAAATTGTTACACACTTTATAAATATAGTTTTACAGTAAATATTTAATCTAAAATATTGTGACGTTTGATATTCAGAAGAACTGAATTATTACATTTTTCATAATGTGGCTCATTCTTGATTTTATTAGTTTATCACAAGTATATTATACATAGAAAAAATAGATTAAATGAAATATATATACTTTAAAATTTTAAATGGAGCTAATTTCTATAGATCAATAAATTATTTTGAATCTGTTTTGCTCATGTTGTGCTTATAATTCAGTGCATTTTAATACAAGCAGAGTTTATACATCAATATAACTCAGTTGATTAATTTCTAATTCCAGTGAAATCATTTGTAGTCACACAATCTCTGTTTGAAATTGAGTTTTGAGTTGAATATCTCACCTAACTAAAATGCAAAGTCATTATTTAGGGATATAAAACTACTGGAGTTAAAGCAGTAAATATATTAATGTTTAGGTTCTTTTATGAGGTTTGATTGAAATGTATGAAGTGTTTGTGTTGTCTGTGTGTTTGTGAATGTGTTGTGTTTGTCTCCTGCAGCTGGTCCCACAGTGAAGCCCTCAGTGTCTCTGCTGCCGCCCTCTTCTCTGCAGATCTCTGGAGACTCAGCCGCACTGCTCTGTCTGCTCAGCTCTTACTCTCCACAGGGGGCGCTGGTGAGCTGGACACTGGACGGCTCAGAGGTCACCGAGGGGGTTGTGACCAGTGCAGAGAGCGAGCAGGACGGCCGCTACAGCCGCAGTAGCGTCCTGACCCTCAGCAAAGCACGCTGGGAAGCGGGAGAGCTGTACGTCTGCAGAGTAACACATGCTGAAGCTCCTCATGAGGTCTCGTTCCACAAGAGTCTCTGTTAGTCGCTCGCAGTGCTGATGTTTCTCCAGTGAGCGCTGCTCTCTCCTGAAGATGAGTCGTATCTGAGTGTCCTGTGTCAGGCAGGATTCACATGAGTCTAGTGCTGCAGCTGTAGTCATTTACAACTCAATACTGAAAGAGAGCTCTAGTGTCAAAGCACTGATCTTTCAATCTGCTGTGTTTGCTGCAACATTCAATAAAGCTTCTCAACAAACTCCATTTGTGTCTGACAACATCATTCAACTAACAGATGACGATGCATGTAGTGTTTGTTCAGGTGTTTTCAGTAAATCTAGTCAAATAAAGCTCTTGGGGTTTGAACATGGTCTCTGGAGACAGAGCTGCTCTATTCTGAGAGGATCACAATCACTCCACCCTGACAATGCAAATGATTTTCAGCCCACACTCCAGAGTCACTGTTTGATTGGTTACATGATCTGGACTGAAACACACAAGTTTCACTTCTGCTGTAGTCCAGCAGCCCAGGTGAAAAGGAAATATATTGAAATTATGCTATACTAAATGCATATTCAATGTATTATTTTGAAACAATAAATATATTAAGCATATTTCAAGATATGCTTAAGATCAAGTTTAAACTATTTACAATATACTTTAATATATTTAATTGTGTTAAACTGTATTTCTTCACAATCCATTTAAAATATTTGGTCCCACTTTATATTAGGAGGCCTTAACTATTATGAACTTACACCCAAAATGAATAATTTGATATAATGCACTTATTGTGTACACACGTCTTTACATTGCACTTAAATAAATATAATGATTATAAAAAAACTGCATGTAGTTACATCTGTAATTAATTTCTGTAATTACATTTATAGTTTACACGGTGGACCCTTACATATTTATTATGTAAGTACATAGTAGTTAAGGCTACCAAGTATATGAAGTGGGACCAAATATTATCTTTATACTTAATTTTAATGTGATTCAATAACATTTAAAGTAACAAAACAATTTTATTTTTCAGTATTCAAAATGATATAAAAGGTCCAAAATCATTCAAAATAAAAGATTAAACATAAAAATAAAATACTAGAGTACAGCATACAGCAGCATATATAATATATTGACATTATTGAACATTGAAAATCTTTATTGTCCACACACGTGTAAATTAATCTTCGGCCCCACAATAACATATAGCACAAATACACTTAACTTCACAGTCCAGTACACAAGACATACAGGGACTTCTTACCCCGTGTATTACAGACTCACAGGACATGAAATCAATATATAGAGATAGACTATTAACACAAATAAAGAATAAATAACTAAGTAATATTAATAAACATTGTAAGTTTTTACAAGAATGCACTTATAGCATATAGCACATATAGCTATAGTATACTTACATAGTAATGAATTAATGTGATTCATCAAATATATTCAAATGATTTTCTTTTTTTTTAAATATCTTACTTTTGAAAAACAAACTGAAGCATGATCATTACGTACATATTTAAAATAAATTGCAGCAGATCTACACATGATTATAAAGAACTAATACTTTAGACCAGTGCTTCTCAAAGTCCAGACTCCAGACCGCCTCCATTTCCTATTTCAAGAGCACTAACTATATTTCCTGCTTTGATAAACGCTTGTTAAACTTGTAAATCATTTGTTTCATTTTTAAATGTTTGTTGGGAGATGGCCCGACATTAAAGCGCAGGCGATGAAACTTTCCCTTCATGACATTTGTTATCATGACATCCAGCGAGTTTGAATTTGATAATTGGGTGACATTTCACTGCAAATATGAGTAATTTATTATTATTATTGTTATCACTTAGATTATGGCCATTTGACTTATAGCAGTGTCCAGTGTTTCCCATTCATTGATTTATTTGTGGCGCTGTACCGACAAAACATGCTACCTATCAGATTGTGCTACATATAATATATTTGTATTGTTTTAAGGGTAAGTTTAGGGTAAGGGTAGCTGTGGACGGGTAGGTTTAGGGTAGGGGTATGTGTGGACGGGTAGGTTTAGGGTAGGGGTATGTGTGGACGGGTAGGTTTAGGGTAGGGGTATGTGTGGACGGGTGGGTTTAGGGTAGGGGTATGTGTGGACGGGTAGGTTTAGGGTAAGGGTATGTGTGGACGGGTAGGTTTAGGGTAAGGGTATGTGTGGACGGGTAGGTTTAGGTTAAGGGTATGTGTGGACGGGTAAGTTTAGGGTAAGGGTATGTGTGGACGGGTAGGTTTAGGGTAAGGGTATGTGTGGACGGGTAGGTTTAGGTTAAGGGTATGTGTGGACGGGTAAGTTTAGGGTAAGGGTATGTGTGGACGGGTAAGTTTAGGGTAAGGGTATGTGTGGACGGGTAGGTTTAGGGTAAGGGTATGTGTGGACGGGTAGGTTTAGGGTAGGGGTAGGTATGGATATTTAAAAAAGCCTCAAACCACATGAATGAGATGCTGGTAGGACAATCTGATAGATAGCATTTTTCGGTATCGATTTGTGCTACTCGTCTTTTTTAATGGGCGGTAGCACAAATCGTCAGAACAGCGCCCGTCACAATATCAAAACTGACCGCCACAAATAGATTTTCACTTGGTTGAAGAAACTGTGCACGGCACGTTTCAGAATTGAAATGCAGCACGGGTGTTTTATATGAATGTATTTTTGAAAAGAACTGAGCATCTTCTTCAGAAAAGCTTAGATTGTAATTTGTTTAGATGTAATTTTCATTTAGTTTTTCCTGTAAAGTCTGATAAAGTAGCGTTTGAGCGCATTACTTTGATTTCAGCCATTACCGGTAAACCACTATATCTCCCGCTACAACAGCGCCTACTGCTGGCAGAGAATTCATTTGCATTTGCAAGTCTGTGTGAAACACTGGCGTCTGTCAGCAAACACACAAAAATCATGCTTCAGAACTGTTATGAGAAGATGCTGAAGTTTTGACCCATGTAGTATCACTATGAATTAGGCTACTACTAATACTACTATTACCATCTTGTGCCCTGCAATAAACATTTACTCAAACTCTCTTTTATGACACAAAGTAAACATAAAATATACTTTAAGTAAGAGTAAAATAAGTGTTTTATGTAAATGCACTAAAACTTCACTTAAAGTATGATTGTCTTAAACATATTTATTAAAAGACAGAAGAAGTCACTGAATGCAGTCTGTTCAGTTTGATTGACAGAAATCATATTTTACACCTAAAACATGATGATCATATTAAAACACTGACTTGTTTTCTTCAGGAATATAATATTTCTGTTATAATGATATTGTGTGATTAGTGTTTGTGTTGATCAGTGTTGTGTGTGATTGTGTTGTAGAGCAGCTGCAGTATCTCTCAGCTGTATCAGTGCAGTCACTGTGACTCTGACTGACGGAGGTTTTTGTACGACTCTTTATCACTGTGTGAACACATATTTACTGTTGATCTCATGTAAACTCTGACAGTAATAATCTCCTGTATCTTCAGTCTGGACTCCACTGATGGTAAAAGAGAAATCTGTTCTGGATCCACTGCCACTGAATCTAGATTGAGTTCCAGTGTAACTCTGTTTTGCAGCATATATGAGGAGTTTAGGAGCTTCTCCAGGTTTCTGCTGATACCAGGCCATACAAGTATATGAACCTGTACAAGCATTGCTCACTACCGTGTTTGTTTTGCAGTTTATAGTGACTGATTCACCGATCTGAACTGTTTTAACAGAGGGAGTCTGAGTCACAGTCACCTGCCCACTGAACCCTAGAAACATGATTAGATTTAGAAAGAGCAGGATCTATGTGTAACATTCACTGAGGTTAATAATAGAATGTAATATTTTACTTTAACATTTTTATGAAACACTTAACCTGTATATACACGCACAGAGTCCAGATGAGGATGATGATGTTGTTCATTGTAGTTGTTTTGTCTTGTGTGATGATGAAGATTGTGTTCTGCTCTCAGTCATGAAGTGTTAAACACACAGCACTATAAACACTCTCATGCAAAGTGTCTCTTTATGTAAATGATCTTCATACACAGAACAGACAGCTGTCAGTCTCAGACCGCAGATTAATATTTCATGCGTGTTCATGTTCAACAAAACACTCAAAGCTTTAATTATTTCAAACTTAGACCCCTGACTACAGACAATGTGTGTTTTTATTATTTTATTCCACATTTTATATTAATTTTTTATTATATATGGTGTTTTGTGTGTGTTCATGGCCGTAGCCAGGCTTTGAAAATTAGTGCGGTACGGAGGGGGGGGGGTTGTTAAAGAATTGTGGGTAACACTTTCTATGAAGCCTGTATTTATAATACATTATAAAGGTATGCATTATAAAAAACCTTATAATGTGTTATAATATCTAACGAATAATCATAACAACAATTATAATACATTGAAGCACTTACATATTTGTGGTTGTAACTTTTAAGAGTATGATTATTTATAACAAACAATGAACACCACATTAAATCTACTTCATTAATAATGGGCTATATCATAACTTCACATTGTTTATTTAAGATCTGCACAGTACATTACTACATCTCTTGAGTGCAATGTTTATATATATATATATATAACTAATTGTATTAGTAGACTTAAGTAGGGTAGTAAAATGTTCCTATACTCAGTTTGTCTGTTGAACCATCAAAATAAAGTGTTAGCATACATTATATTCAGCAGACACACCACTAATACTCTCATGACTGCTCGTTCACATGAAGTTAAAGAGTTACTCAACAGCTGTCTAAAGAGTGCCATCAAAATAATAAAACTGATATAATAAAAATAATGTTCAAAGCAAATGTGTCATATTACATATTAATCTGATCTGATATCTGATCTTATGGCTGTTTGAGAAAAAACATTATTGTTATTATTATTAATCATAAGTGGTCTTTGTCTGCTTTAAGTACAGTAACATAAGTAACGTGGTAAGATATGAGATGTATAATACATTATAACTATGATAAGTATAATCATTGTAACTTAAGCGGATGGATTGTGTTCATTGCGTTATAAATCATCAGACTCTTGAAAGCTATAACCACAAATAAATAACTATTATAATACATTAAAACTGTTCTTATGAATATTCATGAGATGAAACAACATATTATAAAGTTATTTATAATGCATTATGCCTTCATTATAATACCATAAGAATATCTTCATAATGTATTATAAATGCGGGCTTCATAGAAAGTGTTACTGAATTGTGCTATAATAACCCCTACAAATACAACTCATTATATACACTATAAACACTTTAAAAGAGACAGACATGTAGATGTTTGTGAAAGATGTTTTCTCTGTTTTGGAGGATGATCATTTTTAAATCATACCATATTTCATCAAAACGTTTAATACTTTACTATAGTTAGGAGTGGATCATTTCATCAGTTGTTTATTATTCATGCAACAACACATATTACTGTTATCATTTTTATTAATAACCTTTGCTATGTAGCTGATAACATTGTCTACTGCTCATGTGAATGTTTTTAGCATTATTTGTGAAAATGTAAATACCATACTGAATGACATAGCATAGACTTCTTCATGCTAGTGTCTGTGTATTTCATTTCTTCTGTAATCTATTGGTTCTACAGATCTGTGTACTAGTTTTTGACAGCGTTGATAACCTCTCTACAATATAATATCATGATATGTTTTGCATTTGTCTTATCGAGTGCAATAACCTGTCCATGGTCTTTTTTAATTACTGTCAGTTTAAGTGCCGGCAATCAGTGTTGCCAGATATTGCTATTAAAAATAACGTAAACTACAAAATATAAAAAAATATATAAAATTAAACTGAAACTGAAAAATCTTTCACAATTAAGATACGATAAAGATATTGTTGCGTCTAAACTGCAACGTCCTAATTTATTAACTTTGTAAAGTGTCAAGTTAATTCAATTCAATTCAAGATTATATGTCTAGCGCTTCTTACGATACAATCGTTGCAAAGCAGCTTTACAGGAAATTAAGTCTCTACAATCGATTTATATATTTCAGAAACTTAATATATTTAACTTATGGCAACTTTTGGTTAATTCTGTATATTGTCTGAGGGGTTGGCATCATCTCTTCTCAGGTGTTCGGTCATCTCAGATCATAAATAGAAATAATTAGAGACATAATTAGCATAGATGTTTATTAATAGTCATGGGGTAGGATAACAGGATGTAATATTTGGTCATGCAGAATAAGGCATTAAAATGTGCTTTATAAGTACCAATGAAGAGCAAAGAATAACATGCATGCTGATTAATTAGTGAGAATTGGTCATTAAAAGTGTTACAGTATATTATTTTAAAATATAATAAAGGTTCATTAAGTTTTTGATTGCAATGTTGAGAGTCAAGTCTTTTTTGTTCAGCTATCATAGCGATTAATCTGACCAGTGCAGATTTAATTCATTATCAGATCAATGTGTTCTGCATTGTAATATAATAATCTACAGACAAGAGTGTTTGAGATGATTCACATCCATCAGCAGCTGCAGTATCTCTCAGCTGTATCAGTGCAGTCACTGTGACTCTGACTGACGGAGGTTTTTGTACGACTCTTTATCACTGTGTGAACACTCTTTTACTGTTGATCACATGGAAACTCTGACAGTAATAATCTCCTGTATCTTCAGTCAGGACTCCACTGATGGTCAGAGTGAAATCACTGTTAGATCCACTGCCTGACTGGAGGGTGTTTATGTAATAAATGAGGAGTTTAGGAGCTTCTCCAGGTTTCTCCAGTTTTACGATAAACTGCAATGAGTTAAAGTCATGTTTTTAGTAACTTTACTATCACAAATTAAGTGTTTGCAGTTTTATATCAAGAAATATTCCTTTTCAGTGGACTCAAATTAAATAAGATAACAAATGTTTACACACCATCACAACAATTGTATAGCATGCAAGAGTTTGCTGTAATTATTGATTTACAGAACTTTTTTGTAAATCGCAGTAAGTTTCTGTAAATTTTATAGCAATTATTTACAGTTTAGATCTATTTCAATGTTAATCAAACAGCAATATTTGAATATGTTAAATTGTGTTAAACTTTATTTCTTTACAATCCATTTAAAATATTTGGTCCCGGGGCCGGAGCTATAGGCAGAGCAGGTGATTGCCCAGGGCCTGGGACTTTGAGCAGGGGCCTCCATAACATCACACATCCCCTATATGCCAGTCCACCAGTCAAGATGCATAGAAATACTATTGTTCGTTGGATATAGCGGAATTGTCACTCATCTGCAATTAAACCAATTAATGTTGCAGTTTAAAAGCGGGTCCAGCCTTCTAGATATTTGCATAATGAACGCATCCTTCAGGTGCTGCGATGCAAAAGGCTAAACAGGCACGCAAAGAAGCTCCTAATGCAGGTGTGTGAGTTGTTGGCATCTATTTCGGAGTGATTGTAATGTATTCTAAATATAAACTAGTTCTGTTGATCAACGTAATTTCTGGAAAGATAATTCACTGCTTTATTACGTGTTTAAAAGACGCAACGCTTTGAATTTGCGAGTACAATGAATGACATCGAGTCGGGAGCTGACTAGCAAAATAGCTACAAAAAGCAGAGAAGTTTGTGTCCAAAGTTAAAAAGCAAGCACACTAGAACATTTAGTATGGTTCAAAAACATTAGTGTAATCTAATTCAGCTGATTAATGATGATTAGGACTACTGCTCTAACTCAATTTCAACTAGCTAAATAATAGATTTTTTCTGCTTGGCGACCGTGTCTTTCTGTTCCACTTAATTTGTGTATATATATTTCATATTTAACAATGCAATACATAATATTATATTATTGATATTAATAATATTATAATATCTGTAGTCAATATTGATTAAATGGAAAGGGGAAATCCTGCCCATGCCCAGGAAACACAAATTATAAAACACTCACTGAAGTGGTATTCTAGAACTGCGATTCAATTAAATAAAACATCAAAATAATAATAACAACAATAACATCTTCATCAAACCAACAAAAAATTACCTTAGATAAAGTTTGATTAATATGTACATACAGCACAAGTCAAAAGTTTGGACCATTACTATTTCTAATGTTTTTGAAATAAATGTATTATGCTCATCAAGCCTGCATTTATTTGATCAGAAAAAAGTAATATTCAGCAAGTATGTGTTAAAAAGATAAGATGTGATAGTAAAGACTTTTAACAATCAAAACATCTTTAAAAAAAAGTATCACAGGTTATAAATAAACACTAAGCACTGTTTCTAACAATGATAATAAATCACCATATTAGAATGATTTATCTAGGATCACGTGACACTGAAGACTGGAGTAATGGAGCATCACAGAAATAGGCCTGTATTTGAAAATATAGTAAAATAGAAAACTATAGAGCAGACCATTATGTTGTAATAATATTTCAATATTATTTTGTTTTGTATTTTTGATCAAATAAGCAAAATCCATGCTTGAAGAGCATAAGAGACTTCTTTCAAAACACGTTTCCTCATTTTTTTGGACTGTATAAATAAAAATATACAAAATGTAATGTTCAATGTTGTGTAAAAAAAGGTTAAGAATCATATTTGTTTCAAGTGCTTTTTATTGGGGTGGGGATCCTCCAGCATTAATTTTCCCTAGGCCTCCTAATGTCTAGAACCGGCACTGTTTGGTCCCACTTTATATTAGGAGGCCTTAACTATTATGTTAGTCGGAAAAACAGTCCAGGTAATAAACAGGGAAACACACTTGGGGAAAACGCTCGGAAATGTCAGACGGGGCTAAAAAAGACTTCGCAATGAGTGTAAGTGTGAAGGCTGCTTAAGTAGGGCAGTGAATGAGGAACACCTGTGCAGGTGATTAGTCCAGGTACGGGGTGTAAACAGTGAGTGCTAATGAGTGATTGGTGACAGCTGTGTGACTATTGCAATGGTGGATGGGAAATCCACCATTGCTGTAGAGTGGTGCAAGAGACAATGTGGTGAGTGGGCATGAGCTCATGAACCAGATTCGTGACAGAGCCCCCCCCCCCAAAGAGTGGCTTCCAGACGCTACACATAGAACAATCCAGGAGGGCAGTGGAGTGGAGGTGGAATCGGGGGAGGAGACGGAGGGCCAGGTCCATGTGGGGCAGACGAGACCAGAGCCCACCAGGGCGGAGCAGACGAGACCGGATCCCACCAGGGTGGAGCAGACGAGACCGGTGCCCACCAGGGCGGAGTAGACGAGACCAGAGCCCATTAGGGCGGAGCAGACGAGATCGGAGCCCACCAGGGCGGAGCAGACGAGACCGGAGCCCACCAGGGCGGATCAGGCGGGACCGTAGCCCCCCAGGGCGGAACAGGCGGGACCGGAGCCCCCCAGGGCAGAACAGGCAGAACTGGGACCCACCAGTGCTGAGCAGATGAGACAGGAGCCCACCAGGGCGGAGCAGAGACACATGGCAGAGACTGGGACCTAGAGGAAACTGAGACACAAGAGGCAGAGAGAGCACATGTAGTCGCAAGTACCGAGGCAGGGAGTTTAGGCGGCCATGGTGGATCCGGGGCCTCGGGCAGCCATGATGGATCAGGGGACTCCATCAGGGGTCTCTGTGAGCAATGGCGGGTAGCTCCCCCCCAAAAGGTTCTTGGGGAAATCCACTACCTCAGGGAGGCACTCTGGAGTCGCTGAACTGGAAGGAACCAGCAGGGGCTCTGGGGAGCCGAACGGAACCAGTAGGGGCTCTGGGGAGCCGGACTCTGTTTTTGCAGGCATGTTGTGAGACTCTGGGAACTGATGGTGCGTTGTTGCCTCCGCCATTTTGTGAGTGCATTCTGGTGCGTCCGCCATCTTCGTTAAAGACGTGGTGTCGCGTTCCTCCTCCGCGACACCCACAGCAAATGAGGAGCCAGCATACAACAAGGCACAGTCTTTGAACAGAAATTCATCGTACAGCGGTACCTGAAATGACAGCTCATAGAACTGGTGAACATACTCCTCAATGGACAGGCCTCCCTGGCGAAGATGTAGGAGTTGCTCTATTGAGTCCATGGTTGGACTGGTAGCCGAAATAAAGCCGCTGGATCTGAGTTTGGGCGAAGTCTTCTGTAATGAGAGGGGTCAGTGGCGTTGAGATCCAAATGCAGCTTTATTAATATAAACACAAGTGGAGATCAGACAGGCAAGGTTCGGTAACAATAATGGGTGTAACGTAGACAAGGCAGAATCAGCAACAGGGGCAATGCAATGGTCGGGGCAGGCAGCAGACAGAGAGGATATCAAAAGGCAGGCAGGGTCAAAAGGCAGGCAGCAAATGGTCAGAGTCGTAAAAACAGTCCAGGTAATAAACAGGGAAACACACTTGGGGAAACCGCTCGGAAATGTCAGACGGTGCTAAACAAGACTTCGCAGTGAGTGTGAAGGCTGCTTAAGTAGGGCAGTGAATGAGGAACACCTGTGCAGGTGATTAGTCCAGGTACGGGGTGTAAACAGTGAGTGCTAATGAGTGATTGGTGACAGCTGTGTGACTAGTGCAATGGTGGATGGGAAATGCAGTCCATGGGTGATGTGCAGCTGTAGAGTGGTGCAAGAGACAATGTGGTGAGTGGGCGTGAGCTCATGAACCGAATTCATGACAATGCGATTCAATAACATTTCGTGTAACACAAAATTTTAATTTTTCAGTATTCAAAATGGTATAAAAGGTCCAACTCATTCAAAATAAATGATTAAACATAAACATAAAATGCTAGAGTACAGCATACAGCAGCATATATAATATCTTGACCAAAACACATAATAAATGAAAGATCAGTGAAATACAATGGCAGAGCTCTTTTTATCCATTTGTAGAATATTTCAGTTATAGCTGTATTAGTGAAAATAACACTATGAATATTAATAACATCATTGAATATATAAGCATCAACACACAATTTCCTGAAGAAATAAGTTACTGTAAAATAAAATACAGAAGTGAACAACAGCATATTTACAAACGTAAGCCTGCAAACGGCTGAACCAAACAAAGAAACAGAAGTTGAAATATCATTTTCATCTTCAAGTGGATCAAATCAAATCAAAATCAAATCACTTTTATTGTCACATCACCACAGCACAAGTGCCTTGGTGAGTGAAATTCTTATGAGCGTGCTCCAGACAGTGCAAAAAAAACAACAAACAATTTACATATGGACAGACAGTGCAAAAAAACAACAAACAATTTACATATGGACAGACAGTGCAAAAAAACTGCACTGGAGCATTTATAGTGCTCCAGACAGTGCAAAAAAAACAACAACAATTTACATATGGACAGTACATATTTACAGACTGTACAGAAGACAATGTGCAAAATACACATACATATACTCAGTACACATAGTGTACTATAAAGACACACTCAATTATCAGCGACACATTATACACCGTATGGGCACATCTACATTATGTACAGTATCTATACATAATGTAGTCTATACATAGTAATAATGTGAGGTGCAACAGATTATAAATTAACAGCAGATTGGTTGAGCAGCAGATAGATGCGCAAAGGTGCAACAGATTATGCATATGCAGTGTCGTGGATGTGCATTGTATGGTGTCCAGTGATAGTAGATAGGTTGTGTTAGTGCAGTGTGTGCGTGTAGTCCAGTTGAACTGTGTTAAAGTGCAGTGCATGGCATGTTGTGTGAGTGGGAGTGTGATGTAGGTGAGTTATTTGTGACTGTTCATTAGCCTGATAGCCTGAGGGAAAAAGCTGTCCCTCAATCGGCTAGTGCGGGATCGGATGCTGCGGAAACGTCGCCCTGAGGGCAACAGAGAGAGCAGTCTGTGGGACGGGTGGCTGGAGTCTTTGATAATCCTCCGGGCTTTCCTTGTACACCGCCTGGTGTAGATATCCTGGAGGGAGGGAAGCTCACCTCCAACAATGTGGCGGGCAGTTCGCACGACCCTTTGCAGAGACCTGCGGTTGCCAGCGGTGCTGTTTCCAAACCAGGCGGTGATACAGCCGGTCAGGATGCTCTCCACAGTGCAGGTGTAGAAGGACCTGAGGATTCTGGGGCTCGTTCCAAACTTCCTCAGCCGTCTCAGGAAGAAGAGGCGCTGATGTACCTTCTTCAGCACTGCATCTGTGTGAGCAGACCATGTGAGATCCTCGGTGATGTGAACGCCGAGGAACTTAAAGCTGCTCACCCGCTCCACAGGTGTCTTGTCGATGGTGATGGGTGTGTGTTCTCTGCTCTGTCTCCTGTAATCCACCACCAGCTCCTTGGTCTTGTCGATGTTGAGTGAGAGGTGGTTCTCCTGACACCATTTAGTCAGGGTACTCACCTCCTCTCTGTAGGCCGTCTCATCGTTGTCGGTGATCAGGCCTATCACCGTTGTGTCATCAGCAAATTTGACGATGACATTCGAGCTGTGTGTAGCTGTACAGTCGTGTGTGTACAGGGAGTACAGGAGTGGGCTGAGGACGCAACCCTGCGGTGCACCAGTGTTGAGGATCAGGGGAGATGATGTGTTGTTGCCCATTCTGACCACCTAACTTCTGCCTGTCAGGAAGTCCAGGATCCAGCTGCACAGAGATCTGTTCAGTCCTAGAGTCTGGAGCTTCGCAACCAGTGTGGCAGGCACTATGGTGTTAAATGCCGAACTATAATCCACGAACAGCATCCTCACATAGGTGTTCTTATTTTCCAGGTGGGAGAGAGCAGTGTGCAGGGTGAAGGCAATAGCATCGTCTGTGGAACGGTTACTGCGGTATGCAAATTGTATCGGATCCAGTGAAGCAGGTAGCACAGAGCAGATGTGGTCTCTTACAAGCTTCTCAAAACACTTGCTGAAGATGGGGGTCAGAGCAACGGGCCTCCAGTCATTCAAGCATGTGATTTTTTTTTTCTTTGGTATGGGCACAATGGTGGATTTTTTGAAGCATGCGGGAACCACAGACAGAGAGAGGGACAGATTGAAAATGTCTGTAAAAACCCCAGCTAGCTGGATAGCGCATGCTTTGAGCACACGGCCTGGTATACCATCTGGGCCTACGGCTTTACGGATGTTCACCCGTTTGAAGGATCGGGTTACATCCGCGACAGAAAGCGTGAGTGGACTGACCTCTTTTGTAGCAGCCGTGTGAGCGTTCTCTGTGTGGGCGGTGTTATCAGCCTCGAACCGAGCTGTTACGCCCCAGGCTCGGACATAATAGAAACTCTAAATAGGGCATAACCAAACTGGGTTGTGGTAATGGAATCCCAAATGTTCAAACTACTCCGGTCGATAATCAAACAATTGCACATTATTTTCCCGAGCATATTCTACATAGGTTTGACTGGCATTTTTAACATGTGAACGAAATATCTGCCTATAAGCCTCTGGCACTAATTCGTAAGCTCTCAACACTGCACTTTTCAATTTGTCATAATCCAAGCTATCCGCAATAGATAACGTGGAACAAACCTCCTGGGCTTTTCCAGTTAATTTACACTGTATCAGGAGGGACCAAACCTCCCTAGGCCAGCGTAACGCAGCAGCTATTCGCTCAAAAGCACCAAAATATGAATCTACCTCGTTATCCCTGAATACGGGCACGAGAGTAAGATGCCGACTGATATCAAAATCAGCAGCACTGTCAGAGGTCACAAGCCCTTGAGGCACAACAGACGAATGAGAATCAACAGGCATATCAGGTGTAGGCGGTGGCACAACCATTTGAGCTCTAACTGAACCTGTTGTCTGCTGATCAGCCTGTGTTTCTAATTCACACTGCCTAAAACGCAAGAGTTGAGTAGTATGCTCCTGACGTTTAATTTCCAGATCTAACTGCTTTAACTGAATAGCTAATTTTAGATCTTCTGAATTCACACCCCTTAATGAGTGCAACATCGGATCAGAGCCCGAAGCGCTAACGTCATCAGTAGTCCCAGCACTCACCCCAGCACCAACGTTTGGACTCAGTTGTAAAATACCGTGCTGTGTTAGTGCCACATCAATTACGTCTCGCACTTCTTGCTTTCTGGCAGCCTTCGTCACCGAAATATCATAGAAGTCAGCGATCAAATATAAGTCAGTTTTTCGACACACATCCAATGCTTCTCGAGAAGGAGCCTGTTTAAACGCCTCCAAACTAAACTCCATATTTATCAACCTTTCACTTCCCCACCATCCATGAAAAAACTGCCAGTCAAAACATAGGAAAATAAATATATAAATTGTACTCACCAACAAAGCCGCGAATTTACTAATTTGCATCGAATGAATTCTCAACTCAAAAAAAATGAAAAACGGATGAGCCCCCAATTGTTACGCTCCAGGCTCGGACATAATAGAAACTCTAAATAGGGCATAACCAAACTGGGTTGTGGTAATGGAATCCCAAATGTTCAAACTACTCCGGTCGATAATCAAACAATCGTCCGGGATGTGCTTTTTGATAAATGGTGTTACTCCAGCAGAGTCGCTGATTTCGATCAACTTCGTGAATTGATTTTGATTGAAGATTTTAAAAATTCGTTGCAGGATCGAATTGTTGTTTATTTAAATGAAAAGAGAGTTTCGACCCTTGCTGAGGCCGCTGTGTGCGCGGACGAATTCTCTCTAACTCATAAAAATGTTTTCGTAGCACGTCGTGAATCACATCCTCCATTTGTGGAAAAGAGTGCTAAAATTTCGAAACCGTTTAAGCAAGCGGTACCCGTCGAAGCGCGTGAATGCTACTATTGTCACGAATTTGGTCATTTGATCGCTACGTGTCCCTCACTAAAAAAGAGAGGTAAGACTAAGTTCACTAAAAGTGTAGGATTTATTCAAAAGCTCGATGCTCAAGCTGGTTCAAGTATTGACGCGGCATATGATCCTTTTGTGTGTCAGGGAATGATTTCTCTTAGTGGTTTGGATCAGGATATGGTGTCTATCGCCATGCTGCGTGATACAGGTTCGAACCAATCCTTTGTGTTGGCAAGTTTTTTGCCGTTCTCTGAGGAGAGTTATTGTGGGTCTGAGATCCTTGTTCAGGGGATTGAGTTGGGTGTGTTGAAGGTACCATTGCATAATGTGTACATTCGATCTGGTCTAGTGACAGGCTTGGTTAAACTGGCCGTACGACATAAGTTGCCCGTGAAGGGTGTTGCCTTAATTTTGGGTAACGATTTGGCTGGAGGGAAAGTTTTACCATGTCCCGAGGTTATTGAAAGTCCCGTGTGTGATTCTGATACTTGTGGGTTAGCATCAGAGTTTCCGTCAGTCTTCTCTGCATGTGTAGTTACACGGGCTCAAGCGCGCAAATTTGGAAAGACGGTTGATCTTTCTGATTTTTTTTTCTGCAGCCGAGGATAGCGCTAAAAATGAGGCTCCTGGTGTGGGGCAATTGTCCGATGCTGAGCCGCTGTCCGCTGGTGGTGGTGCTGAAACAGGACAAGACGATTTGTCGTTGTCAGCGGATAGACGTCTGATTTCTGTTGAGCAGAAGGAAGATTCTTCTTTACTGTGTTGCAGGAATGTCGCACTAACTCTAAAGGAGATAGAGAATAAACCCATAGGTTACTTTTGGGATAACGATGTGTTAAAAAGAAAGTGGACTCCGACTCGTTCTGATGGTTCGGGTTGGGATACTGTTTTTCAACTTGTAATACCCAAATCCTTACGTAAACAAGTTTTGAGTGTGGCTCACGATAATGTGGCTGGGCATTTAGGAATTACTAAAACTTACTATCGCATTTTGCGAAATTTTTTCTGGCCCGGTATTAAGTCTGACGTGGCGCGATATTGTCGTTCATGTCACGTGTGTCAAGTTGTAGGCAAACCTAATCAAGTTATTCGTCCGGCACCTCTTAGGCCTATTCCTGTTATGCAAGAGCCGTTTTCACGGGTAATCTTGGACTGCGTCGGACCGTTACCACGAACAACATCTGGACATGTTTACCTGCTTACGCTTATGTGCGCGAGTACTCGCTATCCGGAGGCGGTACCGCTGCGCTCACTAAAAGCGAAGGCTGTGGTGAAGGCTTTGATTATGTTCTTTTCAACTTTTGGTTTTCCCCAGGTCATTCAAACAGACCAGGGAACCAATTTCATGTCACGTTTGTTCAAACAGGTATTATCCCAACTGAACATTAAGCATGTTACATCTAGTGCTTATCATCCCGAGTCTCAAGGTGTCCTGGAAAGGTTTCACCAAACTCTAAAGGCTATGTTCAGTAAATACTGTGCTGAGTCAGGAAAAGGCTGGGATGAGGGACTGCCTTTACTTCTGTTTGCTGTTCGTGAGACCGTACAAGAGTCGCTGGGTTTTAGTCCAGCAGATCTTGTTTTTGGACATACGGTAAGGGGCCCGCTCAAAATGTTGAAAGAAAATTGGCTTTCTGAGCAGAAGTCTGAGTGTAATTTGCTGGACTATGTAAGTTCCTTTCGGGAGCGATTGTATAATGCTTGCAAGCTAGCTCAAACTGCATTAGGGAGTGTACAATCAAAAATGAAAGAGCGTTATGATAAAAATGCTGTCGCTCGGTCGTTCTCTGAGGGTGACAAAGTGTTGGTCTTGCTGCCGATTCAGGGTCACGTATTGCAAGCTAGATTCTCTGGTCCATATGTCATCGACAAGAAGTTAAGTGAAACGAACTATGTTGTTCGAACTCCCGATCGCCAGCGGAAAACACGCTTGTGCCACATAAACATGCTGAAGTTGTATGTAAGTCGTGAGGAAGATGGGGAGTCAAAAAGCTCTGTTATCACTCCTGTTGCTTCTGCCGTGGCGCTATTGGACAATGACGCTGATGAAGATGGTTTGAACTTGCGGAGTACCCTAGTTTCGGGGGGTGAACTGAACAACTCTAAAGTTCTGGAGAATTTAAATGATTATTTAGTGCATCTGTCTGACCCACAGCGAACTGAGATGACGAGGTTGATTAACTCTTTCCCACGCTTGTTCTCTGATGTTCCTATGTGCACTCATGTGCTTGAGCATGACATTAATGTGGGTGACCATTCACCTATTAAGCAAAGTCCCAACAGAGTGAACCCTACTAAACGTAAAATCATGGAGGCGGAGGTAAAATATTTAGTTGAAAATGGCCTCGCAGTTCCGAGTTCTAGCGCCTGGAGTTCCCCGTGTCTGTTGGTTCCAAAATCCAACGGCACCCAACGGTTTTGTACGGATTACCGGAAGGTGAATGCGGTGACAAAACCGGATTCATTTCCTCTCCCGCTAATGGAGGATTGTATTGACAAGGTAGGCTCTGCACGCTTCGTCACAAAATTAGATCTATTGAAGGGTTACTGGCAAGTTCCCTTGACAGAGCGCGCTGCCGAAATATCTGCCTTTGTTACGCCAGATGATTTTCTTGATTACCGGGTTATGGCGTTCGGATTGTGTAATGCTCCGGCGACGTTTCAACGCCTAATGAATAAAGTGTTGGCTGGGGTTTCACATTGTAAAGCTTATTTGGATGACATTGTTGTCTATTCGAATTCGTGGAATGAGCATTTGTCCACTTTAACGACTGTGTTTGATCGTTTGTTAGAGGCCTCTCTCACTCTTAATTTGATTAAGTCTGAATTTGGTAAAGCCACCGTTACATATTTAGGGAAGCAGGTGGGTCAAGGAGAGGTCCGACCTGTCTATTTGAAGGTGCAAGCTATTACGAACTTTGCTGTGCCCCTCACAAAACGTGAACTGAGACGATTCTTAGGAATGTCTGGGTATTATCGGGGGTTTTGCAAAAACTTCTCAGATGTTGTATTGCCCTTGACTAATTTGCTCCGTGTTTCACAATCTTTCGAGTGGACCGAAGAATGCTAGACTGCTTTTGACTCTGTTAAGAGTATTTTATCTAGTGCCCCTGTTTTGGTAGCACCACGGTATTCCTACTCATTTAAGTTGGATGTTGATGCGAGCGCAACAGGCGCTGGTGCTGTACTTCTGCAGGACGATGGAAACGAGGTTGAGCATCCAGTTGGATACTTTTCAAAGAAATTTCTGAAACATCAAGAAAATTACAGTACGATCGAGAAAGAGGCACTGGCTTTAGTGTTGGCCTTACAACATTTTGAGGTGTATATTGGTTCTAGCTCTCTGCCAGTCACTGTATTCACTGACCATAATCCATTGGTTTTTCTGTCTCGTATGAAAAATTTGAATCAGCGAATTATGCGTTGGTCTCTTTTTATTCAAGATTTCAACCTGGAGATTTGTTACAAGAAGGGTAAAGATAATGTGTTAGCCGATGCGATTTTTATATGTTCGTTTGGCTGCTTTGATGGATCTCCTGAGATCGTAACTGGCTTGTTTCCGATCGTCAGTGTTTCCGGATTTAAAGGCAGATGTCCGTGCTGACAAGGCTGATCGAACATCGCTGTTAATCCACTGTTTTTGGTTGGGGTAGATACGGATTGTTTTGGTCGGAACTACATCATCTATCCTTTTCTAATCCTTTTCTATTTAACTGTTTTAAATTTAATTTTAAATAAATTTCTATATCATTTTAAATTTCCTTATTTTATTATTTTTAACTCCTTGTTTTTATTGCTGTGAATGATTATTTCACTCTCTTTTATGTAAAGCACTTTGAATTACCACTGTGTATGAAATGTGCTATACAAATAAACTTGCCTTGCCTTGCCTTGCCATCTATACACTTCCTGATGAAACACGTGACCGTATCTGAATACGCCTCTATGTCGTCATCAGACGCTGCCCGGAACATGTCCCAGTCCACGTGATCAAAACAGTCCTGTAGTATAGCGTCCGATTGGTCCGACCAGTATTGGACTGTCCTGAGGGCGGGTGCTTCACATTTTAGTTTCTGCCTATAAGCAGGCAGGAGCAGAACGGAGGAGTGATCTGATTTGCCGAAAGGTGGGCGGGGGAGGGACTTGTATGCATCCCGGAAAGAAGTGTAACCATGGTCGAGTGTACGATCCCCACGCGTGTTGATGGTGACGTGTTGAAAGTATTTTGGAGCTATTGTTCTGAAGTTGGCTTTATTAAAGTCCCCTGTGATAACAAAAGCTGCATCTGGGTGCGCGGTTTCCTGCTCACTTATATTCCTGTACAGTTCCCTGAGTGCCTGGTCTGTGTTGGCTTGGGGGGGAATGTAAACAGCCGTGATTATGATCGCTGTAAATTCCCTCGGTAGCCAGAACGGTCGACACAGAAGCGTATGAAATTCCAGATCAGGGGAGCAGAAGGATTTAATAGAGTGTATGTTCCTTTCATTACACCATGAGTTGTTGATATAGAAACAAACACCTCCACCTCTGCTTTTCCCTGTGAGCTCCTTTGTTCTATCCGAGCGGTGCACGGAGAAGCCCATGAGCTCGATGGCTGAGTCTGGAACTATAGCAGACATCCAGGTTTTTGTGAGGCAAATAACACAGCAGTCCCTTGTTTCTCGTTGGTATGAGATGAGACTGAACGTTGGCCAGTAAAATGGTTGGAAGAGGAGGTCGGAAAGCACGGCGTCTCAGTCTGACGAGAACGCCAGCTCTTTTTCCTCTTTTCCGGCGTCGGCGGCGTTTCCTCGATTGCACAACCCAGACAAAGGGATCAGATGCCGTGTCTGTGTACAATCCACCGGCATTCAAGAACTCAAAGTCCGGTTTGCATTGCGCGACCGAGGAACCAATGTTCAAAAGCGTGTCTCTATCGTAGACAGTTATACTAAAAACATCTAACACGTAAAACAACAAAAAAACTAATAAAACATACGAAAAACTGCAAAGTTTTCCCGGAGCACGCAACATGGCTGCCATCCTCGGCGCCATCTTGACCATCAGAATGGTCAAGTGTACTGTCAAACTGAACAGAATGCAGTCTGTTCAGTTTGATTGACAGGAATCATATTTTACACCTAAAACATGATGATCATATTAAAACACTGACTCATTCTCTTCAGAAATACAAGACTGATGTTGATTGTAATGATATTGTGTGATTAGTGTTTGTGTTGATCAGTGTTGTGTGTGATTGTGTTGTAGAGCAGCTGCAGTATCTCTCAGCTGTATCAGTGCAGTCACTGTGACTAACTGACGGAGGTTTTTGTACGACTCTTAATCACTGTGTGAACACAGATTACTGTTGATATAGTGTGCACTCTGACAGTAATAATCTCCTATGTCTTCAGTCTGGACTCCACTGATGGTCAGAGTGAAATCAGTTCCATGATCGGCTCCATTTCCACTGAATCTTGATGGAGTTCCTGACTGGAGGGTTTTGATGTAGTACACTAAAAGTTTAGGAGTTTCTCCAGTTTTCTGTAAGTACCAGGAGATACAGTTCTTACACCAACCATCTGATTGACGTCCAATAGCGCTACTGGTTTTACAGGTCAGAGTGACTGTTTGTCCATTCTGAACATGTTTCTCTGTTGGAGTCTGAATTACAGTCACCTGTCCTGCAGAATCTAAAGAATATTTAAAATACATTAAATTGAAAAAGTTGAACAATTATTTTTAACTGTTTGAGCTAATTGAATTTAAATGTCTAACCTTGAAAATACATCCCTAAGATCAAAATCAAGATGATGAATATCATTGTAGTTGTTGTGTCTGTTATTATGATAAACAGTGTTAGTCATGAAGTGTTAAACTCACAGCTCTATAAACTCTCTCAGAGCACTGAAGCATGTGCTGACGATGCAAAGTGACTCTCACTATGTAAATCATTTAACTGAAGTCTGTAGATCACTCTTAAAGACATTTACCAATATAAAATGAAAATTTTCCAACAAATTTCTAATGCCACAACATTCTATCAACAGCCTTTACTAAGACACTGCAAGTGACTGAATGTGTCGTCATGTTATAATTTATAACAATCTATATTAAACTGACAGATTTATGAGGGACAGTATTAAGTTCATTGCTATGTTGTTAATGAGAACTTTAGTTCAGTGACACTGAAAATAAGAGGGAAATTTCACAAAGTCAAACATTTCAAGGAACAAATACCTAATGAATACAGTACGCCATAGTACTAACCTAGCAACATCTGTCTTCATTAATAATCATATGTAGAATGTTTGAGCTAAAGCTTGACTGTAGCTTTGTAAATGTATTATGCACTTTTTTGTATGTTTTAACATCATCTAATATTATTTTTTGAAGATAACTTATCAGCTATTTGCCAAATGCTTGTGTCTGCTGATTTTCAGCTAAAAGTTAATTCACAAGTTAGTGGCACATGCTGCTGAGTCTTTATTTTTGTGAAATACTTTGATGAATGTTTCAGGAAGTTTATTTTGTTTGTAAGTGTTAATTTGTTTCAGAACCACACATCAGACGGGGTAATGCTGAAACAGGCGCCTTCGGGTAAAGTGAGGCTCAGTGATTTCAATCGAGGGTGTCTAGAAACAATGACACTCAATGACACACATACACGCTAAAGGAAACACACATATACGCTCGCATTCAGTGAACTCAAAGAAAGAAAAAATAACCGTAATCTACTGGCAGCTGTGGTTGCCAGCATTTTCCTGTTCATTTATAGCTCTTCATTTTACAGTATTTTACCGTTATTATACCATGTGGTAACTCATTTTATTTTGGAAACCGATTGCTTCAAAACATTTGAGTAAAAAAAAAAAGTGTTTATATGGTGTTAGTACAATGCACTTATTTCATTTGAATCCACTAAGAAATATTTATTACTATAAAACCACAAACACTTAAAGTGTAATTATAAAGCTACCAAACATGACTTTTACTCAAATCTTTGTAGATTATCATTAACTAACAATAGCAAACATTTACATACTAAAATGTTTAGCAAAGGGATTGTCACTGAATCAGCAACTCCACATGTACTGCCTTTAAATAACGCAGCAGAACATCAGTGTTTGTGGCTCATCATTGACTGAAGCACAAGCTCTACTCTCCAGAACAACGGTGACCCACAAAACTACATTAAACTAACAGATCTCTCTTGTGCAAAAACACATTAATACAGTTCAGATTAATATTTACTCTCCTTATCAGTTGACTTTGCATAACTTTTTTTCTATGAACATCCACTAATATTTATGTGAAATTAACTTGTATTGTTTGGGCTTTGTTTTTCGGTTAGGTAGTTAGGGAAGTGAAGTGTATTTTTCTTTACATCAATCAGGGTATTTAATATTTCCTCTTTATGTTCTAGATTGGTTTTGTTTGTTGTTTTGGCCTTTGGACACCCTGAAGAAATGCTCTCTGTTTTACTTGGTGTTCATATTTAAATAAACCTTATCACACCTTAAATGACTAATAATGTGCAATTGTTTGATTATCGACCGGAGTAGTTTGAACATTTGGGATTCCATCACCACAACCCAGTTTGGTTATGCCCTATTTAGAGTTTCTATTATGTCCGAGCCTGGGGCGTAACACGAGCATAAAAGGTGTTGAGCTCGTCCGGTAGAGAGGCGGCAATGTTCACAGTAGCTGGTTTATTCCCTTTAAAGCCTGTGATGTTGTTAATGCCCTGCCACATGCTTCTTGGATTATTGTTGTTGAAATGTTCTTCAACTTTGTTTTTATATGTTCGTTTGGCTGCTTTGATGGATCTCCTGAGATCGTAACTGGCTTGTTTCCGATCGTCAGTGTTTCCGGATTTAAAGGCAGATGTCCGTGCTGACAAGGCTGATCGAACATCGCTGTTAATCCACGGTTTTTGGTTGGGGTAGATACGGATTGTTTTGGTCAGAACTACATCATCGATACACTTCCTGATGAAACACGTGACCGTATCTGAATACGCCTCTATGTCGTCTTCAGACGCTGCCCGGAACATGTCCCAGTCCACGTGATCAAAACAGTCCTGTAGTATAGCGTCCGATTGGTCCGACCAGTATTGGACTGTCCTGAGGGCGGGTGCTTCACATTTTAGTTTCTGCCTATAAGCAGGCAGGAGCAGAACAGAGGAGTGATCTGATTTGCCGAAAGGTGGGCGGGGGAGGGACTTGTATGCATCCCGGAAAGAAGTGTAACCATGGTCGAGTGTACGATCCCCACGCGTGTTGATGGTGACGTGTTGAAAGTATTTTGGAGCTATTGTTCTGAAGTTGGCTTTATTAAAGTCCCCTGTGATAACAAAAGCTGCATCTGGGTGCGCGGTTTCCTGCTCACTTATATTCCTGTACAGTTCCCTGAGTGCCTGGTCTGTGTTGGCTTGGGGGGGAATGTAAACAGCCGTGATTATGATCGCTGTAAATTCCCTCGGTAGCCAGAACGGTTGACACAGAAGCGTATGAAATTCCAGATCAGGGGAGCAGAAGGATTTAATAGAGTGTATGTTCCTTTCATTACACCATGAGTTGTTGATATAGAAACAAACACCTCCACCTCTGCTTTTCCCTGTGAGCTCCTTTGTTCTATCCGAGCGGTGCACGGAGAAGCCCGTGAGCTCGATGGCTGAGTCTGGAACTATAGCAGACATCCAGGTTTTTGTGAGGCAAATAACACAGCAGTCCCTTGTTTCTCGTTGGTATGAGATGAGACTGAACGTTGGCCAGTAAAATGGTTGGAAGAGGAGGTCGGAAAGCACGGCGTCTCAGTCTGACGAGAACGCCAGCTCTTTTTCCTCTTTTCCGGTGTCGGCGGCGTTTCCTCGATTGCACAACCCAGACAAAGGGATCAGATGCCGTGTCTGTGTACAATCCACCGGCATTCAAGAACTCAAAGTCCGGTTTGCATTGCGCGACCGAGGAACCAATGTTCAAAAGCGTGTCTCTATCGTAGACAGTTATACTAACAACATCTAACACGTAAAACAACAAAAAAACTAATAAAACATACGAAAAACTGCAAAGTTTTCCCGGAGCACGCAACACGGCTGCCATCCTCGGCGCCATCTTGACCATCAGAATGGTCAAGTGTACTGTCAAACTGAACAGAATGCAGTCTGTTCAGTTTGATTGACAGGAATCATATTTTACACCTAAAACATGATGATCATATTAAAACACTGACTCATTCTCTTCAGAAATACAAGACTGATGTTGATTGTAATGATATTGTGTGATTAGTGTTTGTGTTGATCAGTGTTGTGTGTGATTGTGTTGTAGAGCAGCTGCAGTATCTCTCAGCTGTATCAGTGCAGTCACTGTGACTAACTGACGGAGGTTTTTGTACGACTCTTAATCACTGTGTGAACACAGCTTTACTGTTGATATAGTGTGCACTCTGACAGTAATAATCTCCTATGTCTTCAGTCTGGACTCCACTGATGGTCAGAGTGAAATCAGTTCCATGATCGGCTCCATTTCCACTGAATCTTGATGGAGTTCCTGACTGGAGGGTTTTGATGTAGTACACTAAAAGTTTAGGAGTTTCTCCAGTTTTCTGTAAGTACCAGGAGATACAGTTCTTACACCAACCATCTGATTGACGTCCAATAGCGCTACTGGTTTTACAGGTCAGAGTGACTGTTTGTCCATTCTGAACATGTTTCTCTGTTGGAGTCTGAATTACAGTCACCTGTCCTGCAGAATCTAAAGAATATTTAAAATACATTAAATTGAAAAAGTTGAACAATTATTTTTAACTGTTTGAGCTAATTGAATTTAAATGTCTTACCTTGAAAATACATCCCTAAGATCAAAATCAAGATGATGAATATCATTGTAGTTGTTGTGTCTGTTATTATGATAAACAGTGTTAGTCATGAATATCATTAATATTTATGTGAAATTAACTTGTATTGTTTGGGAAATCTAACTGTTATGTTTTACAGTATATTGCTGTTTTTTCCTTGAATTAACGGCAATCTACTGGCAGCTCTGGTTGCCAGCATGTTACTGTTTTTCTACAGTTTGTTGCCGTAAATTAATTACAGTTTATTACTGTTAATTTACATTTCATGCTTTTTTTCATCTTACATATTTAACCCTTTAAACCCCACAGCAAATCCTCCGTTTTAAATGAACACTTACAGTGTGTCCACGCTACAGAGTGTTAAAGTAATACTGAAGCAGTGAAGTTAATGAGGTAAATCTGTGATTATTTAAGTGATGATTGTGCATTATTGATGAACAGCTGGTGTTAACAAGCAGAATTACTGAATGAAAGAGAAACGCAAGAACTACAACTGACTTCAGCCACAGCCTAAGATGAAATCAACGGAAATAAAAGAAGACATTAAATCTCTCAAGATCTGATTAAACAACTCCTGAAACAACATCGCCAGCTTCAATTATTACCAGACTGACTTTATTTCTGTCAGACATCTACAGAAGATCGTATTGAGAGTTACAGAGGTTTAGATGTTTTGTTCGTTTTTTTTCCCACTACCATGATGTAGATCAGTGTTTACTTTAGTTGGGCTCTTAAACCTTGATTTTTAACATTCATTTTTCTTTGGTTGCTGTAACGATGTGTTTTTGAAACATGTTTGTTATGGCAAACAAGAGTCAAAGAAAAAACATCTGGTATTGTTGTTGGAGGATTGTTATTAACAATCATTTTCTGATTTCTGTTTCACTGATTTTATCCGGTGTCCCTTCTCTTACTGAATATTGATACTAGAGCAAAATAACAAGCACCGCTGAGCAATCAGTTTATGAGAGACCGTTCAAACACATAATTTAAACAAACAAAAAAAGCTTTGTGAAGTAGACACACACATCAAGAATCAGTGTATGAATCTCAACAATAATGACAAAACACAAAAATAAATAAACAGATCAGTTTTGAACATGCTACTAAAACTCAACACAAAAACGAAAGCAAAAACAAAAGTACATAGTAAAAATTCAAGAAAATAAGTGGACAATTCAGTGGCATCCTTTATTAATGTCGCAATGCATGCTGGGAGTCATGGGTGAGTTTTGTCCTGTGCTTCATATTCATATGCTGAATATTGATGTCTCTCTTTGAGTGTAAATAACATAGAAGTTCAAAATGTTTTAAACCTAAACTGCTATTAGCTTTTTTTTTGGTTGTTACAACACTGACTGCTATTATGCTTTAAGTCATAGAAATTATATATAAATAATGAATATATATATATATAATATATATATATAAAACAACACTCTAATAATTATATTCTGAATGAGTCCAGTACTGTCACGGAACGGCCAGGCTCTCCCCTCCATCAATCACTACAATTTGAATCACCTGAGTTCTCATCACGAGCACCTGCACCTCATTACCACCGTCATCACAACCACCATAAGAGCACCCGCCACAATTCACTCCCCGTCCGATCTCGTAAACACTATGTGGACTCTACTCCTGCTCATACCAAGCTGAGTATCAACCTTGCCTACTTACCTGTTACTCCTTACCTCCTGTGTCACTCTTTGTATTCTCCTCTCCCTCCAGATCGTCTGTCTCCGTGATCAGTGTGCTCCGGTTGTGTTTTCCCCATCGCAGCAGCCCGTCATATCTGTGGATGAGAAGACAATCAGTTACTCGTCAACCCATCATCAGGACGATCTCTGATGACATCCACTCACCTGAAGTCTCCATAGCTCATCCTGTTTAATAAACACAATAGTGCTTTTACTTACCTCTGTGTCCAGTAGCATATGTTACAGAAGATCGGACCTAGTTACCGATTAACAGGATGAGCTCTTCAGATCCCTTTCAGGAGCTTGTGGATTCACTTAAGAGGGTATTACTCCATCCATCCTCATCTCCGGTATGCCCCGCTCCTGCACCTCCACAACCCAGCACAACGCCCAGCACTTCTTCTCCGATCGTTTTCGCCAGTCCCATGGCCAGACCAGTGCCCTTCACTGGTTCGGCGGAGGAGTGCAATGGCTTCCTATTACAAATTTCTCTCACCATTGACCTGCATCCACAGATGTTTCCTACTGACCAATCTAAAATCGCCTTTTTGATTACCTCTCTGACAGGTTCTGCACTCCAATGGGCTGAAACTATCCTTAATCAAGCAAGTCCCGCCACCCAGTCATTCTCTCACTTTATAGCCCATTTTCAGGAAGTCTTCAGCAGCTCGCCAGGGGATTCGTCCTTGGGAGAACAACTGTTTCATCTACGCCAGGGCACGATGCCCATACACCAATATTCTCTCAAGTTCAGAACCCTGGCGGCTGCCAGCGGATGGAATGAGCCGTCCCTCCTAATAGCCTTCCGCCAAGGGCTTAATTCCTGCCTTCGCCTCCAGCTCGCTGCTTTCGATGACACATATGGACTGGAAAAGTTCATTCAACTGGCCATTTGCTGTTACAACCGCCTTCAGTCATGCTCAGAGGAATCATCGGTAGCCATTGCCACTCCTCCCATTTGCCAACCAGAGATCAGTGACCCTCCAGGACCCATGCAAACAGACTGCAACCGCCTATCATCTACGGAGAGACGCAAACGATTGACTGAGGGGTTATGTCTGTATTGTGGTGCTAGTGGTCACAGGATCCTGGATTGTCCCCTTCGTCCTCCTCGGGCCTTGGTTAGT
Source organism: Schizopygopsis malacanthus (assembly GCA_027474115.1). Lineage (NCBI taxonomy): Eukaryota > Metazoa > Chordata > Actinopteri > Cypriniformes > Cyprinidae > Schizopygopsis > Schizopygopsis malacanthus. Next base: position 28,956,190 of record CM049866.1, read on the forward strand.
ACCATACGGCCTCCCATTACCAAGATGAATCCTCTGTCCACCTGCGCTCAGCTCACGGCTGGCGATTTTGTGGTTACAGTTACCACCCTCCTTGACTCCGGTTCCGCAGGCAATTTCATCGCCGGGGATCTCTGCCGGCAGCTCCGACTCCCGACCTCGGTCACGGAGACCGCCTACGAGATCCAATCAATAACAGGCAAACCCCTCACCCGACGCCATGTCAAACACAGTGTTGGACCTTTACAACTGCAAATAGGGCAGTTGCATCAAGAAGAACTACATCTACTGGTTCTGGAGGGTTCAACTGTTGACATCATCCTTGGACGTCCCTGGCTGGTGCATGATCCACACCTTTCCTGGAAAACAGGAGAAATCCTTAAGTGGGGTAATAGCTGCTTCCCTCATTGCTTCCCACGGCTACCTCGACCTCTCACTTCAGTTCCCGTCCAGCTACCCATTCACTCCACATCCGTTGAGAGTCCCATTGAGAAGCAATCTGTCAACGTACCATCCAGCTATTCCCACTTCAGTGACGTTTTCTGCCCCAGGAGAGCTGCCCAGCTACCACCGCATCGGCCATGGGACTGTGCGATCGATCTGTTCCCGGGTGAGCCAGTACCTCACGGAAAAATTTACCCTTTATCACTTCCTGAACAGAAGGCCATGGAGGAGTACATTGAGGAGGCGTTAAAACAAGGATACATCGTTCCATCTACATCCCCTAGTGCCTCCAGTTTCTTCTTTGTGGCCAAAAAGGACGGCGGACTGAGACCTTGTATATCGACTACCGAAAACTCAACGAGATCACCGTCAAATTCCGGTACCCTCTTCCCCTTGTTCCAACAGCCTTGGAACAACTACGCGGAGCCACCATCTTCACGAAGTTGGACCTCCGCAGCGCTTAGAACATCATCCGCATCTGTGAAGGAGATTAATGGAAGACGGCTTTTGTGACTCCCACCGGCCACTATGAGTACCGGGTAATGCCGTACGGGCTAGTCAATGCTCCATCCGTCTTCCAAGGCTTCATGCACGAGTTGCTCCGGGAGTTTCTCCATAAGTTCGTCATCGTTTACATAGACGATATCCTCATATACTCCCGGAGCATGGCCGAACATCGCCAACACTTTGCGGAGGTCCTCCAACGTTTAAGGGAGTTCCAGCTCTACCTTAAAGCTGAAAAGTGCACCTTTCACCAGTCCACAGTCCACTTCCTCGAGTACATAATCAACAGTGGTGGCATACGCATGGACAAGGGGATGGTGGAGGCTATCACTTCCTGGCCCATTCCCTCCAGTATCAAGGAACTCCAAAGATTCCTAGGGTTTTCCAACTTCTATCGCCGATTCATCTCCAACTACAGCACTATCACCAGTCCCCTCACCAACCTATTAAAAGGGAAGACTAAAGCTTTAGCTTGGAACCCTAATGCCACAGAGGCGTTTAACATGCTCAAACACACCTTCACCAGTGCACCACTTCTAGTCCACCCTAGTCCCAAACTACCCTTCGTTGTGGAAGTGGATGCCTCCACAACGGGTGTCGGTGCCGTATTTTCTCAGCAGCAGGGGTTGCCTCCCAAACTCCATCCATGCGCCTTCTTTTCCCGTAAACTCAGCCCGGCGGAAAGGAACTACGACATCGGCAATCGTAAACTCTTAGCCATCAAACTGGCTTTAGAGGAATGGAGGCACTGGCTGGAGGGGGCAGCACACCCCTTTATGGTATTGACAGACCACAAAAACTTACAGTACCTTCGCGAGGCCAAGAGATTAAACCCTCGTCAAGCCAGATGGGCACTATTCTTTACCCGTTTCCAATTTAAGATTTCTTACCGTCCTGGTCCAAGAAATGTTAAGGCAGATGCCTTGTCCCGGATATACACCCCTGAGGGGGACTCGGGGGAACCAGAAGGAATACTGCCAGCGGAGATCATTACCAGTCCCATCCAGTGGACCTCACCATCAATCCGCCGGGCTGTCCACCTGATCCCTCTTGGGACATCTCTATCGTCCTGGCTGGACTTCAGAGGGGCCCCTTTGAGCCGCTGGACTCAGTCGAGCTGAAGTTCCTGTCTCTCAAGAAAGCGCTCCTGACCGCGCTCACTTCCATCAAACGGGTCGGGGACCTCCAGGCGTTTTCGGTAAGTGAAGAGTGCCTTGTGTTCGGGCAGGTCTACTCTCACGTTGTCTTGAGACCATGGCCTCGATACGTTCCCAAGGTTCCTACCACGCCCTTCCGCGATCAGGTGGTGAACCTGCAAGCACTGCCCTCGGAGGAGGCAGATCCAGCCTTAGCGTTGCTGTGTCCCGTAAGAGCATTGCGCATATACATGACCCGCACCCGGAGCGTCAGAAGCTCCGAGCAGCTCTTTGTCTGCCACGGAGGGCAGTAGAAGGGGAAGGCTGTCTCCAAACAGAGGTTGGCCCACTGGATAGTGGAGGCCATTGCCTTGGCGTACCAGTCGCAAGGCGAGCCGTGCCCCCTGGGGGTGAGGGCTCACTCCACCAGGAGTGTTGCCTCCTCCCATGCGTTGGCGCACGGCGCATCATTGGCAGACATCTGCAGAGCTGCGGGCTGGGCGACACCGAACACCTTCACAAGATTCTACAATCTCCGCGTTGAGCCAGTTTCTTCCTGTGTGTTGGGTAAGTAATGGGCGGGAAGAACTGGCCGGTGTCACGCTTGCTGCGCCATTCCCCCTCACCCGGGGTTACGAGCGCCTTTTTCTCCCCCAGTTCAGTTCCCCGGACGGTGAACCCTGGTGGAATCCTCCAAGCACCCCCGGCAGTCAGACTGGGCGGAGCAGTCTGACGCCAGGCTCTGTACTGGTGTTAGCTCGCCCGGGTCTCCGGTCAGCCCCTGTACTGGGCTAGGTGGCCGTATGGCCTGATTCCCCTTCGGGTAATCCCATATGTGTATTCTTCCACGGTAAGGTTTCCCTCACGGTAAACCCGTGTCTTCCCTGTGATAGAGCTTCTGTCAGGTTCTGCTGGCAGCCCTCCTCCCTACTCCTAGGTAGGATCTGCCCCAGAGTCCAGTCGTATGTAGTACTGCCCCAAGCCTGGGCCAGTCCATATCAGTGTCTCCACATGTTACCTCCCTTCGGGCAGGATGTGGCCTCCGTAGCGCCCTTCTCTGGATGGCTCGCTTCCCTGCCGTTACGACAAGCTGTAACAACAAATAGGAAAGACCTGAAGCTGTCTTTCACTGAAGGTCGAAATCCCTTCCGATTCCGTGGGGAAAGGAACAGCGGCTTGGCTATCTCCAGCAGCGATGTACTCAGTGGTCCCGGTGGGCACCAAGGTTAGCGAATTTGCACTGGAGCGGTAGGAAGGTTGCAACCTCTTGCATGGCATTTGTCTGTCACGCACTCGCTTGTCAACATCTGCATGCCACGAGGTTGTGACGGGGTTCAGCTTGTGACCCTTTCCATAGGACCCCTATGTCGTCACGACATAACTCGCAGTGACCGACAGATAGGGAACGTCTAGGTTACGTACGTAACCCCCGTTCCCTGATGGAGGGAACGGAGACGTTATGTCCCCATGCCACAATCTTGAACCATCGCTGGTTGCCAGGGACTCGTCTCGGCTCCTCAGCGTAAAACCTAATGAGTGGATGCACCGTCGCCCTTTTATACCCATATGCACGGGGAGTGGCTCAGGTATGCAAAATCCACTAGCCAATTTCATTGGCGTTTTCTCTTAGTCAGAGATGTTCGGGGCTTCCAGGTAAATCCCCTATGTCGTCACGACATAACGTCTCTGTTCCCTCCATCAGGGAACGGGGGTTACGTACGTAACCTAGACGTTCCTGCCTTGTCGTGCCCTGTCCTGTCCTGCCTTGCCCTGTCCTGCCTTGCTGTGCCCTGTCCTGCCAAGCCTACCAGCTGTCCTGTTTTTCCCCTAAGGGGTAGTTTTTGTTGTTGTTTCTGTTTTATTTTTATTAAATAAGTTGCCCATAACCTGCATTTGAGTCCTCGCCTCATCCATTCACCCCAACCCTGACACATTAGGCATACATTTTTTTAATTGGTCACAGAAATGACTGGATTTTTCATATCATGAGTGTTGATCATTTTTGAAAATATTTGTAAAAGCCAAAAAGCACTCGTTTTTTTTATTAATAAAATCTTGTACATGTTTTTTTTTTTTACTGTATTTAGAACAACCCAGGGGGGGGGGGACTTTGAATCAATGTTGATATTTGCTATATGGTAAATCTTTTTTTCCTTCTTGTAAAAAGATAATCAGGATTCATAATTGTGTCAAATGACACTCGACTGAAAAACATAAATCTAAAGTTCAGAATTACTCATTAATTTGACAGAAGCTGCATGTTTTTCTGTGAATCCTGATGATGAATCAAGATGAAGAACAGAAGCATCATTATGATAAACTCCATGACATCGTCATGATAATAGAAGTGAAAGGTCACCTAAGAGGTCACAGCTCATCAAATATATTCCCTTAAAAACTGTTCGTCAGCACACAAGACAATGAATGAGAAATATATGTACAATAAAGTCAGACTGAATCAAGTCTATTGTAAATTAGATGTTTAAACTCTTCAACAGATTATGAAAAAAAAGGATTTTGTCATCATCTGCTGTGTTTCTGCTGTCAGTGTGTTGAAGTGTTGTTTCTGGAGTTTGTGTTCACTCGAGTGGAATAGAGGTTTTTGTACGACCGCTTCATTAGATTGTGTCACTGTGGCGTACTTTCGGTGGAGGAACTAAACTGCTGCTCGGTAAGTCTCTATTTTAATTCTCCACTGCAAACATACAATTTAGATTGTGTACAATTATTATTATTATCTTTTAATAATTGAACCAGAAATAAAATCTAACACTTATATTTTTGTAACACTGAACAATAATGTTTCAGTTGTTACCATTAGTTAACCACATTAGTTAACATGAACTAACAATGAAAAACTATTGTAATTAATCTCAGTCAATCACATATTAATTGCAGCATTTACTAATACAGTATTAAAATCCAAAGTTTTATCTGCTGATATTAATGGACCTGAGAAGACATCAGGGCCGTGCGCAGACATTTTGAGGGGCAGTGGCCCAAACTAAAACGGGGGGTGGGGGTATGGGCTTTTAATAGAAATGATCCAGTAATTACTAATATACACTAAACGTTTTTGATTATTTTTAATGTTTTTTAAAGGATCCTCTTCTGCTCATCAAGCCTGCATTTATTTGATCCAAAGTACAGCAAAACAGTAACATTTTGAAATATTTGTACTATTTCAAATAATTGATTTCTATATTTAATTATATTTTAAAAAAATATTTTTTTACAGTGATCAAAGCTACATTTTCAGCATCATCACTCTTCAATATCACATGATCCTTCAGAAATAATAATTATAATAATTATTATTATTATAAATATTTAAAACAGTTGAGTAGATTTGTTTTTCAGGATTCTTATAGAAACATCCAAAGATCAGCATTTATACACTATAACCATTCAGTATAAATCTATTGGAAATAAATTATACAAATTAATCATATTATTTAGCAAAGATACTTGATGATAAAGACTTTATATAAAAAAAAAAATGTATTATGATTAGAGGTGGGCATAGATTAATTTTTTTAATCTAGATTAATCTAGATTAATTTTGGAATTAATCTAGATTAATCTAGATTAAAATGGCTCATTTGAATTCTGCCGAAGGCATTCAGAATATGTGTGCTACCCAAATAATGACTAAAAGTAAGTCTTTGAGAACGGGTTTCTCAAGCCAGGTGGCACATTAGACCAGGGGCTCATCTCCTGTTTCCAAAATGCATCACAAACTTTAATCTCTTCCCGTCCCAATCCCACGAAAAAACTGGAGGAAAATCCCGTTCCACTCCCGGAAGAATGACTCCCATTCCCTCCCACTCCCGTGTTGTTGTTTTTTTGTTTTTTTGATAACTGTCAATTACAGTAAAAATATAGTACAGATCACAGCGTGCCCACCTTATTAGTTGAATAAAAACCCAAAATGTTGTTTTTTGTTATTATATTGAACTGACAGCCATCTTATGCACAGTGTTGCACATATTCAATTTCATGTAAATCATCCATGCTAACACACACGTCTTCTATTTTTTTTTTTAGACATTTCACTCTCTATAGATATATTTTTCAAAGACGGAGTTTCTAAGTTTCTCGCTCAAGTTCACATGAGACCTAAAGCGCATCCTGTTTGCTTAAAAGCGCAACGTTTCGTTGTTATTCTGAGTGCACACAAATAAACGTAGAGTCTTTACAGATTCGAAAGATGTATTAGGCTACTTTTATCTGTATGACCAAAAATGACGGAGATTTTAAGAGCAAGTGAGCGCAACGGAGCCTGTCCTGCAGCAAACGCGCTTCCACACAAACACTTCAATAGCGCACATTTCTCTAGGTTAACATCATATTGAGCGGCCATGTAAAGTTGCTACTACATACATCTTTCAGATGAAAAGCCATATTTGAGGTTGATGAATGATAGGTGAGCGTTTGGATGTCCTGCCCGATTGTATTACCACATAGACCAGCCGTTAACAATCTGTCCATCACGGACTGCGAGCCTCTAGTTCGAAGACTCGTTCTCGCCCCCTACAGTGCAATTCGGCTAGGTATACATCCGCGCTAAAATATCAGGGTGAAAGTCATCATAGCTTGCGTAGTATAGACCCAGCTCCCAACCCAACTTTGAGAATAGATTAACGGCGATATTTTTTTTATCGCAGATAAGAGTCTAACGTTAACGCAGCACGTTAACGCCGATAACGGCCCACCACTAATTATGATAACAATTTTTTTTAGATTTCAGATAAATGCTGTTCTTCTGAACTTTCTATTCATCAAAGAAACCTGAAAAAAATGTACTCAGCTATTTTCAACATAATAATAATAATAAAAATATTTTTTTGAGCAGCACATAAAAATATGATTTCTGAAGGATCATGTAACTCGAGTAATGATGCAAAAAATTCAGCTTCACAGGAATAAATGTATTCAAATAGAATATTAAATAGAATTAAACAGTAAAACTATTTCAGAATGTTTCTGTTTTTGCTGTACTTTGGATCAAATAAATGCAGGCTTGGTGAACAGAAGAGACTTCTTTAAAAACATTAAAAACCTTACTGTTGGAAAACTTTTGACTGATAATTAAAAGAGAAGACAGCGCTGTAATAATAAGACTTTATTGTAGATGTTTTGATAAAGTTGTATCTTCCTCACTCTCTGAGTCTGCTTCTGTCTCACCTTTATTAATCAATGATATCTAAGATATTATAAATACTTTAACAAATGTATTGCTCATTGTTAGTTAATAATAATTAACGTTAACTTATGAACCTTATTACAAATTGTTACACATTTTATAAATATAGTTTTACAGTAAATATTTAATCTAAAATATTGTGACCTTTAGATATTCAGAAGAACTTAATTATTACATTTTTCATAATGTGGCTCATTCTTGATTTTATTAGTTTATCAGAAGTATATTATACATATAAAATAGATTAAATTAAAATTATATACTTTAAAATTTTAAATGGAGCTACTTGCTATGGATCAATAAATGATTTTGAATCTGTTTTTCTCATGTTGTGATTATTATTCAGTGCATTTTAATAGAAGCAGAGATTATAAAAAAATATAACTCAGTTGATTAATTTCTAATTCCAGTGAAATCATTTGTAGTCACACAATCTCTGTTTGAAATTGAGTTTTGAGTTGAATATCTCACTTAAATAAAATGCAAATCATTATTTAGAGATATAAGAATACTGGAGTTAAAGCAGTAAATATATGAATATGTTTAGGTTATTTTATGAGGTTTGATTGAAATGTATGAAGTGTTTGTGTTTTCTGTGTGTTTGTGAATGTGTTGTGTTTGTCTCCTGCAGCTGGTCCCACAGTGAAGCCCTCAGTGTCTCTGCTGCCGCCCTCTTCTCTGCAGATCTCTGGAGACTCAGCCGCACTGCTCTGTCTGCTCAGCTCTTACTCTCCACAGGGGGCGCTAGTGAGCTGGACACTGGACGGCTCAGAGGTCACCGAGGGGGTTGTGACCAGCGCAGAGAGCGAGCAGGACGGCCGCTACAGCCGCAGTAGCGTCCTGACCCTCAGCAAAGCACGCTGGGAAGAGGGAGAGCTGTACGTCTGCAGAGTAACACATGCTGAAGCTCCTCATGAGGTCTCGTTCCACAAGAGTCTCTGTTAGTCGCTCGCAGTGCTGATGTTTCTCCAGTGAGCGCTGCTCTCTCCTGAAGATGAGTCGTATCTGAGTGTCCTGTGTCAGGCAGGATTCACATGAGTCTAGTGCTGCAGCTGTAGTCATTTACAACTCAATACTGAAAGAGAGCTCTAGTGTCAAAGCACTGATCTTTCAATCTGCTGTGTTTGCTGCAACATTCAATAAAGCTTCTCAACAAACTCCATTTGTGTCTGACAACATCATTCAACTAACAGATGACGATGCATGTAGTGTTTGTTCAGGTGTTTTCAGTAAATCTAGTCAAATAAAGCTCTTGGGGTTTGAACATGGTCTCTGGAGACAGAGCTGCTCTATTCTGAGAGGATCACAATCACTCCACCCTGACAATGCAAATGATTTTCAGCCCACACTCCCAGAGTCACTGTTTGATTGGTTACATGATCTGGACTGAAACACACCAGCTTCACTTCTGCTGTAGTCCAGCAGCCCAGGTGAAAAGGAAAAATATTTACATTTTGCTTTTTTTGGACATGGTATATTTAAATTATGATATACTAGGGCTGTAGTACTCGAGTCCGGGGTCTCGGACTTGTCTTGGACTCGTTGGTATTTGGACTCGGACTTGTCTCGGACTTGGTCATCGGACTCGCCAAATGTTCAAGTTGGTCTCGACCGAGTCCAGCAATATATGCTTTTTTTCCCTCTTTCAATACAAAACCATTAATCTGGCTCGCTTGTTCTGCAAATGGGTAATGTAATTGCAATTGGTTTAACTCCATCTAGAGGGCATTGCCATTGGTCGCCTGTTAAATGCACAGCTGCATCATGCCTGGCTCTGAGTGTGCGCGCTGCATGGAGACATAAATAATCTTTATTTTGGCCACAGACACGATGTCGGCAAGTTGCAAAATACAGTTTGGTTTTACAAAGTTCGTTGGAGTTTTCTCCCTCATTTTCCTTCGCTTTTAAATACCTTATTAATGCCCGTGCACATTTTGCTTTCACTTTCATTTCAGGTCAATTGCTTATCTATAACTTACAACGACACATTTTATGCAATAAACATGGGACTTTAATTAACAAAACTAATAAAAATACACCCTTACCATGCTATAAGCCTAATATAAAATTACAAACTTGCAAAATGTTTAAATGTAAAAAAACAACAACTGACAATCGTCATTAGCTGTGGCACCAAATGAATAAGAAAAAGAATGAATAAGAGCAAAACGAATAAAGCCTGGAGGCACGGAATACAACTGGTTGTAAAATAAAATAAATCAATTACACAACAATTTAAATAAAGTAAAAAATAAGCAAACACTGTGGCAATGGCTGGGCAATTTATCAGATTTTATCGATTAATTCGAATTTAATGTTTTGCCACAATTCGATTTTTTATAAATCGAGGAATCGCGATTTTGAATAGAAATATTACCAAACGCTAGAATTAGACACTTTGATAATAACAGTAAAGAGAAAATATGAAGGTAATTTTACATCATAAAGATTTGCATGCGTATGGTAAGATTTGTGAAAGTGTACATAAGGCTGCAAGCACAAATACAATTTGCAAGCGCAAGAGAAGCTTTGTAAAGGTGTAAATCACGTTTTATGCGCAAGAAAAAAAATATTTGAAGCATTTTGCTGTTACTCGTAAGTGTAATTCATGTTTTGTGAAACTACAACTTCATGCTGACACTAAATAAATATGATCTACATTCGTATGACTTCCATTTTTCCGCGCTTACACTTTTGGCACGTTTTTTTTCGCCAAAATACGGTCAAAAGCACTGCAAGCCTGTGAACAGTGATTTGCAGGCGAAAACAGCAGTTTAAAGAACTGCAAAACAGATTGACCGCGTAGAACCAATCTGTATGTGTAAAAAAAACAGACTGTCACATGTCTAAATGACTTGTTGTGTATGTAGGGTAAAAAGTTTGCGAAATAATCCGATTTGTACAGCTCCGTCTTTCTTTTATCTGCGCTTGCAGTTTTGGCACGATTCTCGCACTAACTGAGATTTGCAAGCGCAAAGGGGAGGCGGGTCCACCTTCCTTCAGCCAATCAAATGAGGCTCTCGCTAACTCTCCATTTACTCTTATCTGATTGGTTCAAATAAACACATCAAACACCAAGACATGTATCTTCATTTAGTTCGGGGACGTTCTTGCTGCCAGAATGATACTTTTATCGTACACATGCAGTAAAAAACAAATAAATACCAACTTAATTAAAACATTATATTTTACCATTAAGCTAGACTCCCATGTGTTCAAACTGAATTACGAGCTGTGTAGTATCCTTCTCTTCCTAAACAGGCTATATGATATATTTCGTTTATTTTAATATTATATTGTAATTTCAATGATAATTAAAGAAGGCCTAGTATCTGCACTAGCCTAATACATGCATAATTTCACCTGTCTACTGATCAGGGATGGTTAAATGTTTTAACAAAAATTTGGTTCAATAATAATTGAACCAACAGAAGCAACAGTAATATTTTTTTTCTTTAACATGTTGTAATTTAAGGGGACTTTACAAAATATTACTAAAATATTTATCTATAACTTATTCACTATTTATCATCTGTAATACCATCGTGTAACCACTAGATGACTGTTTAGCTCTCTATATATAGACACATAAACATGGCTGTGTAGCTGGGAACTTTGGATTCCCACATAATTAGTTACTTGAATTTGGATATATATTTAGACATGATTAAATACATATTTATCATAGTTTTTGCATTAGTCATATCTGGACACAAATAAAGTATTTTGTTACTCATTCTTGCTTCCTATAACAGCTTGATCGGTCACATGAAAGTTATCAGAATCAATGCTGACATTTCAAAATATACAATTGAGTGTTACAAACCATAAACAGAGACATGGTTTGAAAAATTGACAAGTTCAGATTTAAGTAGCTTTATTGGCATAGCAAAAAAAAAGGTTTTACAAAGTGTAGCACTCAGATACCATAGTGTTGAGCATTTTCACATAACATCATTTTAATTATAAAGTTTAATCAGATTATACTATTTCAATGTAAAGCAAAACCAAACCAAATAACGTTAACACCAGCTCGTAATTCAGTTTGAACACATGGGAGTCTAGCTTAATGGTACACGACTTATAAAATATAATGTTTTAATTAAGTTGGTATTTATTTGTTTTTTACTGCATGTGTACGATAAAAGTATCATTCTGGCAGCAAGAACGTCCCCGAACTAAATGAAGATACATGCCTTGGTGTTTGATGTGTTTATTTGAACCAATCAGATAAGAGTAAATGGAGAGTTAGCGAGAGCCTCATTTGATTGGCTACAAGAAGGTGGACCCGCCTCCCCTTCCCGCTTGCAAATCTCAGTTAGTGCGAGAATCGTGCCAAAACTCCAAGCGCAGATAAAAGAAAGACGGAGCTGTACAAATCGGATTATTTCGCAAACTTTTTACCCTACATACACAACAAGTCATTTAGACATGTGACAGTCTGTTTTTTTACACATACAGATTGGTTCTACGCGGTCAATCCATTTTGCAGTTCTTTAAACTGCTGTTTTCGCTTGCAAATCACTGTTCACAGGCTTGCAGTGCTTTTGACCGTATTTTGGCGAAAAAAACGTGCCAAAAGTGTAAGCGCGGAAAAATGGAAGTCATAAGAATGCAGATCATATTTATTTAGTGTCAGCATGAAGTTGTAGTTTCACAAAACATGAATTACACTTACGAGTAACAGCAAAATGTTGAATTTTTTTTTTCTTGCGCTTAAAACGCGATTTACACCTTTACAAATCATCTCTTGCGCTTGCAAATTTTATTTGCGCTTGCAGTCTCATGTACACTTTCACAAATCTTACCATACGCATGCAAATCTTTATGATGTAAAATTACCTTCATAGAAAAGAACAATCCGCATGTCGGTGCACATGATTAACCGTTCACGTGTGATGCTCTCTAGGTGCCATTCACACAGAGTGTGCTTTTGTGTTGACGCGGGCAGTGGAATAGAAAAAATACAAGAATATGTGAGTTAAACATCTTTTAATAACTAGAGTGCCACGTTTTTAGAAAGCCGTTTCATGCACGAGACGCTGCAAGAGACGCGAGCGCAACAGTCAAACGCGTTCATGCTTACATAGAAAAAACAACGGAACAGCACCGTAATCAAATACAAAACCTGTGAATAACTACTGCTGTATATCTGATATTTCAGGTTTGCATCCCGGTGACAGGCTGAAAACTGCTGTTCATTGTTTTACAGAGCCTTTATAGTTAATAATAGCACTCTAGGTGTTATATCTTCAGTCATTTTGAATTGGAATTACTTGAGTTTTTTTGAGCAATTGTCTTGTATTATTTCAGAACATATAGCCTAATATGCATAATATAAGTTTGTACAAGATGTAGTTGTAGTTCATGCATATTTTCTGCAAATATATTTAGTGATTTGTTTCACATTTACATCATGAAGACAACGTCATGTGTGGTGCACTTAGAATATACTTTTCTTTAACTAGAGGTTTAATAAAGAGAAAGTTGCTTGAATCATGTTGTAGTTACATTTTCAAGTTGACTAGATAAAATCTTACAAAATCGAGAATTGGTCAAATATAAGTGAAATTGCTTAACCTAAAATATCCTCCTGAGACGACCCCCCCACCCCCCAAAAGTTTTCATGTCATTACATTGTTCAGACCATAAGATTGTATTTTTTTTCATTATTTATTTTTTTAAACTCTATTTGATTCATATTTGATTATATGTCCTCTGTAGAGGACACAAGGACTAAAATTAAATGGCATGAATAGACATCAGAACGGCAAAATCAATGGGAGTTTTTTAAAATCACCAAATACATTTTTAGGTTTCAGGATTGTTTTATACTAAACTTTGTTTAAGGATGATTCTCAACTATGTTTTAAAATGTATAGCAAAATTATTTGATATACCATTTTGTTTTATGCAATATGTGTGTACAAAATTCCATAAACTGGTTTCCCATTAAACACAGTGTACCTATACACTGTATCTAATTTGCTTATTAATGTGTTGCTGTTGGGACAGAATGTTGAAAAATATTTTTCATAATGGGAGTAATACATGGCCAGATTTTCATAATAATATATAATATTTCATAAGCAAACTGATATATAATGTATTTCTCTATTCAATTGTTGTCTCCCAAAATGCATAATAAACATGCTTTTAGTCCTGGTGTCCTCTACATTGAACATGTATGAAATGATGTCCTGTTTCATAACAGGAAGTCATATTTGAATTTGAAAACCCATAACATTTTCCTGAGATGTTGCTTTATGAAAAACAATCTGAAAATGATTCAGATGTAAAAGACATTACAGAATATAATCATATTTCCATAAGGATGTACAATTTTTCACTAAATTAAATATAGCCATCTTTAAAGACGTATGAGAGTGTTTAAAAAGATTTAGTATCTCTATAAAGCCCTGAATGTGCTCTGTGCAGGACATCCAGGCTTATAACTGTGACATGTGAGGTCTCAGAGAAATACACTAAAATAGAATGTCCACTACAGAGGCAAAAACTTCATAGCTGGGTCTCAGGAGGATAAATAAAATAGCCTAGTTTGATCCTACAGTGTTGCTGCACATGCTTTTAGATCATTACAAACAATAATGCAAAATTATTATATTAGAATAGAAGATATGCCATCTCTCGTATCACATAAATTATCAATAATTAAGTATGTGGTTTTGAAGAAGATTATTTTTTTCTTTCTCTGTTTTGACCGTCTCATTTGGACTTGGACTTGACTCAAAACCTCTTTGGATTCGGTCTTGACTCGGACTCGAACCTCTTTGGACTCGGTCTTGATTCGGACTCGGACCTCTTTGGACTTGGACTTGTCTTGGACTCGACAAAGGTGGACTTGACTACAGCCCTAGTGGGACCCCTGTGGAGAGGGTGAGCAGCTTCAAGTACCTCAGTGTAAATATCTCCGAGGACCTGACATGGACTACACACATTCAGACTCAGCTTAAGAAAGCCAGGCAAAGACTGTACCATTTGCGACAGCTGAGGAAATTCAGGGTCTCTCCAGCTATCCTGAAAACTTTCTATTCAGGAGCCATAGAAAGGGTAATGACAAGTGCATCTCAGTGTGGTATAGTAACGCCACAAACCAGGACTGCAAAGCTCTACAGAGAGTCATGCGCTTAGCTGAGCGCATCTCAGGGTCTGCTCTCCCCTCTCTGCAGGACATCTACCTCAAACGCTGCAAAAGCAGAGCTGCCAAATTCATCAAGGTCTCGAATCACCCTGGTAACCATTTTTTAATTTCACTGCCATCTGGCAAGCGCTTCAGGAGCATGATGGCAAAAACTGAGAGACTGAGGAGGAGCTTCTTCCCTCAGGCCATCAGGCTCCTAAACTCAAACTCAGTCTCATAACATCTACATAACATCATAACATCTACAGGACTCAATTTAATAAACTGTAAACACATCCATTATTCTCCATTATCCGCATTGCTGCTATGTGTACTCAAACTCAGTCTCATAACATTTACATGACTCAATGTAATAAAAAGTAGGACAATAATTATTATCCACCATCCATACTGCTGCTATGTTTATACCTGGTACAACCTGTTTGCACATTCCTCTTGCACATCCGTGTTTATATTAATATGTATTAATCCACAGTATACTGTAATGCACATTTTATCTCATTGCACATTTTACTCCTTATTTTATTTTATTATTTGTTCCTATTTTCATTTTTATTCTCACATATTTATATATATATATTCTCTTGTGTTGTGTGTGATTGTGTTGTAGAGCAGCTGCAGTATCTCTCAGCTGTATCAGTGCAGTCACTGTGACTCTGACTGACGGAGGTTTTTGTACGACTCTTTATCACTGTGTGAACACATATTTACTGTTGATCTGGTGGAAAATCTGACAGTAATAATCTCCTATATCTTCAGTCTGGACTCCACTGATGGTCAGAGTGAAATCACTTCCATAGTTTGTTCCACTGCCACTGAATCTAGATTGAGTTCCTGACTGGAGGGTGTTTATGTAATATATGAGGAGTTTAGGAGCTTCTCCAGGTTTCTGCTGATACCAAGACACACAGTCACTACAGCCAGAAATCGGCTGACTGGTTTTACAGCTGATTGTAACAGTTTCTCCTTGTTTGATGGATTTTATTTCTGGATTCTGAGTCACTGTCACTTGTCCCCGGATCTCTGAAATAAGACAATTTAGACGTTTAGTTATTAGTTTATTGGACTGTACATAAGATGTGTGTAATGTTATCAGTACAAATATTTACCCTGAATGCAGAGAGTCAGTGTCCAGATGAGGATGATGATGTTGTTCATTGTAGTTGTTTTGTCTTGTGTGATGATGAAGATTGTGTTCTGGTCTCAGTCATGAAGTGTTAAACACACAGCACTATAAACACTCAGAGCACTGAAGCGTGTGCTGACGATGCAAACAAGTGGGCAGGATTTACAACAGCTTGTGCTGCTAACAAACCCATATTTACTAATGTCATGTCATCCATGCAGCTGGTTTTATTTTAATGTGCTGGTCTATGTGGAAATATGAGCCGCGACAAGAGGATCTGTTTCATGGAGGTTACTGAACTTCTTGAATAATGTTTAATTTTTTGGACATGGTATATTTAAATTATGCTATACTAAATGCATATTCAATGTATTATTTTGAAACAATAAATATATTAAGCATATTTCAAGATATGCTTAAGATCTAGTTTAAGCTATTTACAATATATTTTAATATATTTAATTATGTTAAACTGTATTTCTTCACAATTCATAAAACATATTTGGTCCCACTTTATATTAGGAGGGCATATTATGTAGTTAGACCCAAAATTAATAATTTTATATAATCCTCTTATTGTGTACACACGTCTTTACATTGCTCTTAAATAAATATAATTTAAAATAATATACATTAATATAAAAAAAACTGCATGTAGTTACATCTGCAATTCATTTCTGTAATTATATTTATAGTTTACACGTTGGACCCCTACAACTTTTTGATGTAAGTATATAGTAGTAGAACATTGAAAATCTTTATTGTCCACACATGTGTAAATTAATCTTCGGCCCCACAATAACATAAAGCACAAATACACTTAACTTCACAGTCCAGTACACAAGACATACAGAGACTTCTTACCCCGTGTATTACAGACTCACAGGACATGAAATCAATATATAGAGATAGACTAATAACACAAAAAAAGGATAAATAACTAAGTATTATTAATAAACATTGTAAGTTTATACAAGAATGCACTTATAACAGAAGGCACATATATCTATAGTATACTTACGTAATAGTGAATTAATGTGATTCATCAAATATATTACAATGTTAAAAATGTATTTTTTAATATCTTACTTTTGAAAACAAACTGAAGCACGTTCATTACGTACATATTTAAAATAAATTGCAGCAGATCTACACATGGTTATAAAGAGCTAATACATTAAACCCACTAAAAGCTGATTAATTTATCTATTTTCTTACACAAAGTAAACATAAAATATAGTTTAAGTAAGAGTAAAATACGTGTTTTATGTAAATACACTAAAACTTAACGTATGCTTACATTTATGCATTTAGCAGACGCTTTTATCCAAAGCGACTTACAGTGCATTCAGGCTATACATATGTATTATTGAATTGAACCCAAAACCTTTGTGCTGCTAACACAATGCTCTAACCACTGAGCCACAGGAACAATATGCTTGTCTTAAGCATATTTCTTAAAAGACAGCAGAAGTGACTGAATGCAGTCTGTTCAGTTTGATTGACATAATTCATATTTTACACCTAAAACATGATGATCATATTAAAACACTGACTTGTTTTCTTCAGGAATATAATATTTCTGTTATAATGATATTGTGTGATTAGTGTTTGTGTTGATCAGTGTTGTGTGTGATTGTGTTGTAGAGCAGCTGCAGTATCTCTCAGCTGTATCAGTGCAGTCACTGTGACTCTGACTGACGGAGGTTTTTGTACGACTCTTTATCACTGTGTGAACACATATTTACTGTTGATATAGTGTTCACTCTGACAGTAATAATCTCCTGTATCTTCAGTCTGGACTCCACTGATGGTCAGAGTGAAATCACTGTTAGATCCACTGCCACTGAATCTAGATGATGTTCCAGTGTAACGGTTTGATATCTGATAAATGCGGAGTTTAGGAGCTTCTCCAGGTTTCTGCTGATACCAGTATAAGTAGCTTCTGTATATTCCTACATCTATATTACACTCTATTGTAGCTGTTTGACCGAGCTGGACAGTTTTAACTTTAGGTTGAGTTAGAGTGACTCCTCTGGATTCTGAAGAAAAGAAAATAAAGTCAGTTTATCAATAAATCAAATTTATAGTAGAATATTGATAGCCTATATTAAAATGGTAATAAACAGCAATATCTTATTATTAATATCAAAGCGTAATATTCCACCTTGAATAAGTACTGCAATGGTCCAGATGAGGATGATGATGTTGTTCATTGTAGTTGTTTTGTCTTGTGTGATGATGAAGATTGTGTTCTGGTCTCAGTCATGAAGTGTTAAACACACAGCACTATAAACACTCAGAGCACTGAAGCGTGTGCTGACGATGCAAACAAGTGGGCAGGATTTACAAAAAATTTAGCTGCTAACAAACCCATATTAACTAATGTTATGTCATCCATGCAGCTGGTCTTGTTTTAATGTTGATCTATGTGGAAATATATGCAGAATGAGCCACGGCAAGAGGATCTTTTTCATGGAGGTTACTGAACTTCTTGAACAATGTAGTCACACGGTGCACTCAACAGTACAAGCTGTAGATACACACAGTTTGTATGTCGTTGTTGCTGTTGATCGGTGCTCTTGCTCCGGCACAGAATGGCAGATTTTCTAACCGTGTGATGAGCATGCAAACCTCCAAAGGTGACGAACCTCCAAAATACTTTAATGAAAGATAATTTTACTAAAGATTGATTACTGTGCACGAGAAATGTTTGATTTTGTTGAGTCATAAAAAGTGTTATATCAGCACATGACAACAGAATATATGAGAACTATAGGATATAACGTCAAACTGAATTATGTCTATTGAAAATGAGAGGACAAAACTTCATCTGTTTAATGAAAAGTACATTGTTCTTCAAGCAATGACATAAGTGCAAAAGTGTTTTGTTATTCCTTTAAAAATATGAAAATATTTACTAACACTAAATGAGTGAGTGTGTGAGAGAGACAGCACACACAAAGTAACTCTCAGAAATGTATAGATGCAAATAAGGTAGAAAAATAAACAAAAGCTATTTACCAAATATGATTTAGGTAAGCAGAATTAGAGGGCCATTATTTTTCCCTGAATAACAATATCAGCACGACTGCAATGTGACACTGATTTTATACAGTAGTGTTTCAATAAACAAGAGGTTGAAATTAAATGACTTAGATCAGTGGTTCTCAAAGTGTGGTATGGGAGCTTCCTCTAGTGGTGCGCAGAGGAATCTCAGAATTAAATATAAATCAGGCCGCATGTCCACCAAAGTGATTTTTTTTAAATTGTTTTAAATGGGAGCGTCTTTTTCATGCTGAGCACTCGGGCGTTTTTTTCTTGGCACCGAGAATTTAAGAATGTTAGCACTCATCACTGTCACGTTTTAGTCAGCTAACCAATCACAGTGGAGGAGGGACGGGACTAATACTGTCACACCCTGCTTGTACTACGACTGAACAGCAATGGAGAAGTTAATATTGCTTGTCTCTGAGTATTTATGTCTTTACCAGATGGAATTGCCGGAGTACAATAATATTGTTATGAAAAATAATGCTTGGAGAAACATTTCATTCGCGATGCGTCTGCCATATTACTTCAGCGGATATTCCATATCATAGCAACCGCAGCGTCTCGAAAATACGCTGCCCTCTCGAGCGCTCACACCTGGGTGTTTTCAGCTGGCTTTGGTGGAAACGTGGCCTGATTGTTGTTTCTTGCAGCTACATATACAGCCTGTGTTTTTTTTTTATCAAGTACTTTTTTATTTAAAAGTGAAATAAAAACTGTACTGTGCTTAAAGATTAAATGAAAATGTATTGTAGCTACTTAAAGTTAAATAAAAACTAAGTTATTGTACTTAAATGTTAAGTAAGTATGATACATTTTCATTTAATCTTTATTTAAGTACAGTTTTTTTTAACATTTAAGTACAGTACAGTTTTTATTTCACTTTTAGGTACAATATATTTTAATTTAATAATTACGTTTTTTATTTATGTGGAAGTAAGCACGGTGCAGTGTTCATGTTCAAACTGTGTATTTAAGAGGCTGACAATAATAAATATCCTTATAAGGATTAAAACTGACTCGTTTTTTTTTTACTGTGTATAGTGCTACTGAAAGTGTAAGTGACATTCTCGGAATTTGTGCTCTGCATTTAACCCATCCAAAGTGCACACACACACAGCAGTGAACACACACCCGGAGCAGTGGGCAGCCATTTATACTGCATTTTAATGTTGGTCATAATGGTGGTACTTGGAAAGCCAAATATTTTCTGAGGTGGTACTTGGTGTAAAAAGTTTGAGAACCACTGACTTAGATTTTAGACAAAATATTAACTGTTTTTGCTCAATTTCGCTGACGAAAATTGTTTTGATCAAAGCCACAGCAGAACTGTTGTACTTTTTTTGTACATCTGTAGTGATGTTGAATGTGATGAAAGATGAGATTGTTGTGATTTTGACTCCACTCCTCGTCTGCTCCTGAAAGTCATGTTGAAATGCTGTGAATGCTGCAGGGCAGAAGAGTGCTGGAGCTGCAGTGTGTTTTCTGTGTGTTTGTGAATGTGTTGTGTTTGTCTCCTGCAGCTGGTCCCACAGTGAAGCCCTCAGTGTCTCTACTGCCGCCCTCTTCTCTGCAGATCTCTGGAGACTCAGCCGCACTGCTCTGCCTGCTCAGCTCTTACACTCCACAGGGGGCGCTGGTGAGCTGGACACTGGACGGCTCAGAGGTCACCGAGGGGGTTGTGACCAGCGCAGAGAGCGAGCAGAACGGCCGCTACAGCCGCAGTAGCGTCCTGAACCTCAGCAAAGCACGCTGGGAAGAGGGAGAGCTGTACGTCTGCAGAGTAACACATGCTGAAGCTCCTCATGAGGTCTCGTTCCACAAGAGTCTCTGTTAGTCGCTCGCAGTGCTGATGTTTCTCCAGTGAGCGCTGCTCTCTCCTGAAGATGAGTCGTATCTGAGTGTCCTGTGTCAGGCAGGATTCACATGAGTCTAGTGCTGCAGCTGTAGTCATTTACAACTCAATACTGAAAGAGAGCTCTAGTTTCAAAGCACTGGCTGATCTTTCAATCTGCTGTAGTCCAGCAGCCCAGGTCAAAAGGAGATATATTTAAATTGTGCTTTTTTTGACATGGTATATTTAAATTATGCTATACTAAATGCATATTAAATGTATTATTTTGAAACAATAAATATATTAAGCATATTTCAAGATATGCTTAAGATCAAGTTTAAGCTATTTACAATATATTTAATTGTGTTAAACTGCATTTTTTCACAATCAATTTAAAATATTTGGTCCCACTTTATATTAGGAGGCCTTAACTATTATGTACTTACGATATAATACATGAACATTGAAACGTGTAAATTAATCTTCGGCCCCACAATAACATATAGCTCAAATACACTTAACTTCACAGTCCAGTACACAAGACATACAGAGACTTATTACCCGTGTATTACAGACTCACAGGACATGAAATCAATATATAGAGATAGACTAATAACACAAATAAAGGATAAATAACTAAGTAACATTAATAAACATTGTAAGTTTATACAAGAATGAACTTAAAGCATATAGCACCTATAGCTATAGTATACTTACATAGTAGTGAATTAATGTGATTCATAAAATATATTAAAATGTAAAAAAAAAATTTTTTAATATCTTTTGAAAGCAAACTGAAGCACGTTCATTACGTACATATTTAAAATAAATTGCAGCAGATCTACACATGATTATAAAGAACTAATATTTTAAACCCACTAAAAGCTGATTAATTTAGCTATTTTATTTTATTTACACAAAGTAAACATAAAATATACTTTAAGTAAGAGTAAAATAAGTGTTTTATGTAAATACACTAAAACTTCACTTAAAGTATTCTTGTCTTAAACATATTTCTTAAAAGACAGAAGAAGTGACTGAATGCAGTCTGTTCAGTTTGATTGACAGGAATCATATTTTACACCTAAAACATGATGATGATATTAAAACACTGACTTGTTTTCTTCAGGAATATAATATTTCTGTTATAATGATATTGTGTGATTAGTGTTTGTGTTGATCAGTGTTGTGTGTGATTGTGTTGTAGAGCAGCTGCAGTATCTCTCAGCTGTATCAGTGCAGTCACTGTGACTCTGACTGACGGAGGTTTTTGTACGACTCTTTATCACTGTGTGAACACAAATTTACTGTTGATATAGTGTGCACTCTGACAGTAATAATCTCCTGTATCTTCAGGCTGGACTCCACTGATGGTCAGAGTGAAATCAGTTCCATGATCGGCTCCATTTCCACTGAATCTTGATGGAGTTCCTGACTGGAGGGTTTTGATGTAGTACACTAAAAGTTTAGGAGTTTCTCCAGTTTTCTGTAAGTACCAGGAGATACAGTTCTTACACCAACCATCTGAAGGGTCTCCAACGGCGCTGCTTGTTTTACAGGTCAGAGTGACTGTTTGTCCGTTCTGAACATGTTTCTCTGTTGGAGTCTGAATTACAGTCACCTGTCCTGCAGAATCTGAAGAATATTTAAAATACAGTAAATTGAAAAAGTTGAACAATTATTTTTAACTGTTTGAGCTAATTGAATTTAAATGTCTTACCTTGAAAATACATCCCTAAGATCAAAATCAAGATGATGAATATCATTTTAGTTGTTGTGTCTGTTATTATGATAAACAGTGTTAGTCATGAAGTGTTAAACTCACAGCTCTATAAACTCTCTCAGAGCACTGAAGCATGTGCTGACGATGCAAAGTGACTCTCGCTATTTAAATCATTTAACTGAAGTCTGTAGATCACTCTTAAAGACATTTACCAATATAAAATTTCTAATGCCACAACATTCTATCAACAGCCTTTACTAAGACACTGCAGGTGACTGAATGTGTCGTCATGTTATAATTTATAACAATCTATATTAAACTGACAGATTTATGAGGGACAGTATTAAGTTCATTGCTATGTTGTTAATGAGAACTTTAGTTCAGTGACACTGAAAATAAGAGGGAAATTTCACAAAGTCAAACATTTCAAGGAACAAATACCTAATGAATACAGTACGCCATAGTAATAACCTAGCAACATCTGCCTTTATTAATAATCATATATAGAATGTTAGAGTGTGTTTTTTTTTAGCTAAAGCTTCACTGTAGCTTTGTAAATGTATTGTGCACTTTTTTGTATGTTTTAATATCATCCAATATTATTTTTTGAAGATAACTTATCAGCTATTTGCCAAATGCTCGTGTCTGCTTATTTTCAGCTAAAAGTTAATTCACAAGTTAGTGGCACATGCTGCTGAGTCTTTATTTTTGTAAAATACTTGGATGAATGTTTCAGGAAGTTTATTTTGTTTGTAAGTGTTAATTTGTTTCAGAACCACACATCAGACGGGGTAATGCTGAAACAGGCGCCTTCGGGTAAAGTGAGGCTCAGTGATTTCAATCGAGGGTGTCTAGAAACAATGACACTCAATGACACACATACACGCTAAAGGAAACACACATATACGCTCGCATTCAGTGAACTCAACGAAAGAAAAAATAACCGTAATCTACTGGCAGCTGTGGTTGCCAGCATTTTCCTGTTCATTTATAGCTCTTCATTTTACAGCATGTTACCGTTATTATACCATGTGGTAATTCCTTTTATTTTGGAAACCGATTGCTTCAAAACATTTGAATTAAATAAAAAAAAGTGTTTATATGGTGTTAGTACAGTGCACTTATTTCATTTGAGTCCACTAAAAATATTTATTACTATAAAACCACAAACACTTAAAGTGTAATTATAAAGCTACCAAACATGACTTGTACTCAAATCTTTGTAGATTGTCATTAACTAGCAATAACAAACATTTACATACTAAAATGTTTAGCAAAGAGATTGTCACTGAATCAGCAACTCCACATTTACCGTCTTTAAATAAAGCAGCAGAGCATCAGTGTTTGTGGCTCATCATTGACTGAAGCACAGACTCTACTCTCCAGAACAACGGTGACCCACAAAACTACATTAAACTAACAGATCTCTCTTGTGCAAAAACACATTAATACAGTTCAGATTAATATTTACTCTCCTTATCAGTTGACTTTGCATAACTTCTATGAACATTCACTAATATTTTTGTGAAATTAACTTATTTTGTTTGGGAAATGTTATGTTTTACAGTATATTGCTGTTTTTTCCTTGAATTAACGGCAATCTACTGGCAGCTCTGGTTGCCAGCATGTTACTGTTTTTCTACAGGTTGGTGCCGTAAATTAATTACAGTTTATTACTGTTAATTTACATTTCATGCTGTTTTTTTCATCTTACATATTTAACCCTTTAAACCCCACAGCAAATCCTCCGTTTTAAATGAACACTTACAGTGTGTCCACACTACAGAGTGTTAAAGTAATACTGAAGCAGTGATGTTAATGAGGTAAATCTGTGATTATTTAAGTGATGATTGTGCATTATTGATGAACAGCTGGTGTTAACAAGCAGAATTACTGAATGAAAGAGAAACACAAGAACTACAACTGACTTCAGCCACAGCCTAAGATGAAATCAACGGACATAAAAGAAGACATTAAATCTCTCAAGATCTGATTAAACAACTCCTGAAACAACATCGCCAGCTTCAATTATTACCAGACTGACTTTATTTCTGTCAGATGTCTACAGAAGATCATATTGAGAATTACAGAGGTTTAGATGTTTTGTTCGGGGTTTTTTCTCACTACCATGATGGAGATCAGTGTTTACTTTAGTTATGCTCTTGAACCTTGACATTTAACAATAACTTTTCTTTGGCTCCCGTAACAATGTGTTTTTGAAACATGTTTATTATGGCAAAAAACATCAGGTGTTGTTGTTTGTGGATTCTTATTAACAATCATTCTCTGACTTCAGTGTCACTGATTTTTTCCGGTGTCTCTTCTCTTATTGAATATTGTGATACTAGAGCAAAATAACAAGCACTGCTGAGCAATCAGTTATGAAATACAGTTAAAACACATAATTTATACAAAAAAAGCTTTTTTATAGACAAACACACGTGTTTCCCCATGCCGATTCAATCGGCGTATGAATCTCAACAATAGTGACAAAACACAAAAATAAATAAACCGATCAGTTCTGAACATCACAAAAATGCTACTAAAACTCAACACAAAAACAAAAGCAAAGACACGGTAAGAATTAAAAAAAATGTGTGGACAATTCAGTGGCATCATTTATTCATGTCGCAATGCATGCTGGGAGTCATGGGTGAGTTTTGTCCTGTGCTTCATATTCATATGCTGATTATTGATGTCTCTCTTTGAGTGTAAATAACATAGAAAGTCAAAATGTTGTAAACCTAAACTGTTATTAAATCCTTTTTTTCTGGTTTTTACAACACTGACTGCTATCATGCTGTAAGTAATGGTAAATAATATATATATATATATATATATATAACAGCACTCATATAATTAGATTCTGAATGAGTCCAATACTCTTTATCACTGTGTGAACACATATTTACTGTTTGGATAGTGTAAACTCTGACAGTAATAATCTCCTGTATCTTCAGTCTGGACTCCACTGATGGTCAGAGTGAAATCACTGTTAGATCCACTGCCACTGAATCTAGATGAGTTCCAGTGTAACGGGTTGATGTCACCTATATGATATATAATGTGATATGAACAAATTTTACAGCTGTCTTAGTATTTTCTTTTAATCTTACAATTTCCTTTTGTTTTGCTATTTTGTTGTGACTGAGTAGCGTGTTTTGTGATGATCACAGTTGATCTGTTTATCTGAATATGTTGATTGTCACCATTGTTGAGATTCATACGCTGATTCTTGATGTCTGTATGATAATACAGCTTTAAACCTTTCGTGCTGACTTTTAACAGTCTTTTAGATTAATCTTAAAACTGTTGGATCAAGCGTTACATTTCATGTGTAAAAAAAAAATGTACCAATCAATGACTATGCTCTGAATGAAATCACTTATGAAAGTCTCAAAATGCTGATGATTACTTTATTGAAACATAACCATCAACACCCGATTGACATAACTTGCATGTCTAAACAAACACTGTTATGGCAACTAAAGTAATTGTAATGTTTTAAGTCAAGAGTCAAGAGCCCAACTAAAGCAAACACTGACCGCGATAATGATAATTCAAACAAAACTAAAACATCAACCTCTAAAAACAATCTGGTTAGTAATGAGTGAAGCTGGTGATGCTGTTTGCAGGGGCGTGTCTAGAGGGGGGGCACCGCAAAAATGCTGTGCCCCCCCCCCTAATAGCGCAGACTGATCATAGTATAACATATTTGGTGCGGGAGCAGTCTAGGTGAATTTAAAATAATACTGCCAATATTAAAATAATACTGGTTCGCTGCCAATCAGTTCCAGAATACAATGCCATTGGATTAGAGGGCTCAGTGCTGTCAATTACACAGCTCAAAAAGGAGAAGCGAGATATCGCAGGCTGCAGACCACGTCTCTGTTCATTGTAAGTATTAAATTATAATTATAGGCATGTTGAAAAGCTGTTGAAATGTTGAAAGCTCCTTAGAGATTGTGCGTATTTGTTTTGCCGTGATGCACCAGCATTGCTTAAAATATAAATCTTTATGTTACATTTCTTCCTGTTGTTTCAAAGATTAAAGGCACAATCACTTTCCTAACTAACGTGGTAAATGCTAAAATAATGGTTTTAATGTTAGCTTTCTGACACTTGGAATTTTAAGATGTAGAATAATAAACACCAGTTTGTATTGAATAAACATTCATAGTCTTATATATTTTTTTTTTTCGTTTTCAGTGTCCAAGAACATCTTCACATTAAATGATTTTGTCTTTAATCAGATGAGAATATGGCTATTAAATATACTATTTGTGTAATATTTATAATTAAGTTAGAGTTTTTTTTTGACAGAATCTTGGTTTAAAATTTTTTAAAATGGGACAAAGTAAGGTACAGCAGCTTCTCTTCAAGAAGAAATCATGTCAAAGACAGGTAGATGAAGTGCAGTGAGGTTCAGGTCAGAGCCAATCCACCAGGCAGGGGCAAGTAGGGCAGCAAATTAGCAACCTTGAACTTGGCAGCACAGGCCAGAGCTGGCCAGAGAGGGCCAGTGAGGACCACACCAGCAGCCATCTATCTGCTGCAACAGAACATGAGCAGTTTTTACAAAAAGTGCACTAGACACACATGTCTGTTTGGACAATGAAAGAAGTTGAGAACAAGTATTGTCTGTTCAGTGGCTTTTATTTATAAAAAGAGAGATGAGTTGTCCAGGCACTTATGGAATGCCCATTTTTTGCCCATTTTGGGAATGTCATCCCACTTGAGTTTGGGCACATGACTTTTTCCATGCCCAACCCGAACTGCATACCCTAAGCACTTACCTGCTAGGTGCCGGGATTACCGGACCCAGGGTAGAGCTCAAAGTCTTGGAATCAGAGAAAGATTCCTTTAAGGGGATATGGCCAAGCACCTAGTGGTAGTAACTAGGTCCTGGGCTACCGCTTGCTCTGCACGAGCTTGCTGAGGGAACTGTCTCAACAGACCCTTTGGTAGCGTTACACTTTTTTTTTTTTTTTTACCCAAAATATTGGGGCAAAGGGAGTGGGGCACAAGGCACAAATCGGGGCTTGACCAGCTCAAATAAGGGCATGAAGCTGCGCGCGTAACCCTACCCTTATGGGATTTTAGAAAGAACGCAGAACATTCGATGTGCAAACTTACCACTGGGTGGATTTTAGAAAAGTGTCCAAAGTCTAGCATGTGCACTCACCATAACATGGATTTTAGAAAGAATGCAGAAAACTTCATGTGCGAACTTACCACTGAGTGGATTTTAGAAAGTGCCCAGAGCTTTAGCTTGTGCACTTATATGTATATTTTGGTATTATGTTCTATGGCTCTGGAGCGGAGAACTACTCATTCCTTGGAGTGAGAGGGAACTCAGACGCTCAGAAGGGAGCGGCATGCTCATAGATGACCCTCTATGGTGAGGGGAGCAATGCTAGCTCGACCAACAAGGCGAGCGACCTATCACCGAGCTCTGGGGAGCGGAGAAACTCAGACGCTCAGAAGGGAGCTGCATGCTCATAGGTGACCCTCTAGGTGAGAGGAGCAATGCTAGCTCTACCAATAACGAGCTCTGGAGAGAGGAGAACTCATTCTTCAGAATGAGAGGGAACTCAGATGCTCAGGAGTGGGGCCCGAGGCACAAACCGGGTCCTGACCAGCTCAAATAAGGGCACGAAGCTGCGCGCGTAACCCTACCCTACGGGTTTTTAGAAAGAACGCAGAACATTCGATGTGCGAACTTACCACTGGGTGGATTTTAGAAAAGTGCCCAAAGTCTAGCGTGTGCACTTACCATAACATGGATTTTAGAAAGAATGCAGAACACTTGATGTGCGATCTTACCACTGAGTGGATTTTAGAAAGTGCCCAGAGTTTCAGCGTGTGCACTTATATATATATATTGGTAACGTTCTATGGCTCTGGAGCAGAGAACTACTCATTCCTTAGAGTGAGAGGGAACTCAGACGATCCGAAGGGAGCGGCATGCTCATAGATGACCCTCTATGGCGAGAGGAGCAATGCTAGCTCGATCAGCAAGGCGAGCGACCTATCGCAGAGCTCTGGGGAGCGGAGAAACTCAGACACTCAGAAGGGAGCGGCATGCTCATAGGTGACCCTCTAGGTGAGGGGAGCAATGCTAGCTCTACCGACAGCGCGCTCTAGAGAACGGAGAACTCATTCCTCCGAGTGAGGAAATTCAGATGCCCAGAGGGGAGCGACATGCTCGTAGGTGACCCTCTATGGTAAGGGGAGCAATGCTAGCTCGACCAACCAGGAGAGCGTCCTATCACAGAGCTCTGGGGAGTGGATAACTCCTTCCTCAGAAGGGGAGGAAACTCAGACGCTCAGAAGGGAGCGACATGCCCATAGGTGACCCTCTAGGTGAGGGGAGCAATGGTAGCTCTACCGACAATGCGACAATGCTCAGAAGGGAGCGGCATGCTCATAGGTGACCCTCTAAGGTGAGGGGAGCAAGACTAGCTCGACCAACAGGAGAGCGACCTGTCACAGAGCTCTGGGAGCGGAGAACTCATTCAGAGTGAGAGGGAAACTCAGACGCTCAGAAGGGAGCGGCATGCTCATAGGTGACCCTCTAGGTGAGGGGAGCAATGCTAGCTCTACCTACAATGCTCAGAAGGGGCTGGCATGCTCATAGGTGACCCTCTAAGGTGAGGGGAGCAATGCTAGCTCGACCAGCAGGGAGGAGCATGTAGAAGCGTTGAGGGAGGAGCGTTCCCATTGTAAGCGGAGCATGAAGAGGCCTAATCCGTGGGATTGCAGACCAGAATAACCTGAAGACTGAGGAGGTTCCCACGGAAATCTCCAGGGAGGCCTCAGGTCCAGACCATCAGTAAAGCAGTTTCGATGAACATAGAACCTGACCGAATTCATCATAGGTCCAGTCTGACTGCAGTCTTAGGTTCCCACCTAACCTCGGTCAGGTGGGGTAGATGGTGGTTGCTCCGATCCTCAGACCAGGACGGGCCAGGACCCCTGCTTTGTTCGGGCTCAGACCTGGACCATCTTGGAATGAAGGTTTTAAAGGCTGCTGAGCGCGCCCTCGCCTCCCTGAACTTCTCGAACACCATCTCGACAGAGGACGGAAAGCTCGGAAGGCGAGATTGGAGCGTCGAGAAGAAAGCCCTTCTCTTTTTTCTCGAGATCTGCCAAGTTCACCCACAGATGTCTTTCCATTACCACCATGACTGCCATAGACCTGCCCATAGCAGTGGCAGCCTGCTTGGTGGCACGTAGGGCCAAATCTGTAGTGCGGCCTCGTCAGGTGACAAGACCTGACCGTTATCCAGATCTTTTAGCAGATCCGCCTGGTACGCCTGGAACACAGCCATGGTGTGCAACGAGGCGACCGCCTGTCCTGCTGCTGTGTATGCCCTGCCATTTAAGCGTGATGTATCCTGAAGGGGCTTAGACGGCAAGGAGGGAACCTTTAGAGAAGCCGTCTTACCCATAGAGAGATAGCTAGCTAGCGTCTCTTCTACAGGGGGCATCTTCTCATAGCTGCTTTCACGCATCATTTCAATGTTAGCATAACTGGTATGCTGGAATCTATGGATGCTAGAGGAAACAGCTTTTTCCATTCCTTCTCGACCTCCGTATGGAGATCAGGAAGAAATGGAAGGCTCACTTGAGCTGGGCGTTTATGGCCAGAAAGCTATCGCTCATCGAGACGTCCCCGTGGTGCCGCCATCTTGGTTCACTCCCGCGGCAAGTCAAGCCTCGCCGTGGCGCGTTCCATAACCTCCAACAGCTTTACGTACGTGGGTTATGCCCTGCTCTTCCTGGGCATAACCCAGCAGAACACTAGCCGCTGGATCAGATGATGTCAGAGAGATCGCATCATCATAATCCAACAGCTCGCCCTCTTTCCCGGCCGACTCGCGCAAAAAGGAAAGCTCCCTCTCTAACTTGTCGACCAGATCCACCTGCGAACCCCACGATTTTATTCTCCTCCGTGCCTCGGCAATGGTGGTTCTCGAATCGCGGGAGGCAGATGGCTGACCTTCTTTACTCGAAAAGAGGGACAGAGACGAGAGCGGAGCTTTCTCATAGAGAACAGCTCACAATGCATGCAGATTGCCCCCTCAAGGACATCGCGTGCGTGCTCCTCGCCCAAACAAAAGACGCAACAATCGTGTGTGTCATCGGGTGTCAAATAACGAGGACACGGATCCACACACCTCCTGAACGCCTTGCTAGTGCTCGCCATGATAATACAAGGAAAACTGTATTCTTACCAGAATGCACGCTTCAAACAGACCAGTCAGTGAAGACGAAGAAGAGGATGATGTATTCTCCCGGCCCCCCCTTATATTATGGTCGCACCGGTAGTGACGTCATAGGCTGTCGCCGGCCAACAGGTGGTGTTTTTATATGTATGCTTCATACATGGGTCACGCTGACGGCGTTCCCAATAGCGACCCCTAGAGGACGCAGTTCGAAGTTCCCATGAAGGGGAACTACCGATGTCCGGACCTCGGTGGCCTCATAGCTGGCTACTGGCCTGTGTGTGTTGCAGAATAGCTTGGTTGTATAATTCACAGTGTTACAGTTTAAAAAAAATGGTGGAAAGATCTCTATGCCGTATAAGCTACTCAATATGAGAGACAAAAACAAAACATTTATTCAAATAAATATGATTTTTTTTTACATTTAAAATAATAGAAAATTACATGTTAATAAAATTCATGAAAACTGATTTTAAATAAAAAAATATTTTATTAACAAATATTGTAGCTAATTCTCACTGAGCTAATTCTGAAGCTGCTTGTTGTGATCAGAGAAACAAATGTAACGCTTGCTCTATGGCAAATCATTTGCAGATATATAATGCCAATCTATAGACCAGTGTCTCAGAAGAATAGATTCGCTGCTGAGAAAGATGCCACAACAACAGTGAACAGACCAGACTCTGAAGATTTGTTGTAACTTAAGATTTGTATTTTTAAAGCACACAGCTGGTAAGTTGCTTCAATTAATACAGATCAAATGAAAATAAAAAAAATGATATTTTAAGTAATTCAAAAGTACTGGACAAACGATTACATTTCTGTTGTCACTATTTGTTCATTTAAATCAAACAGTGTTCAATAAAAAAAAAAAACATACAACACCAGTTGTAAATCAAAATAGAACACCAAACATTTGAGGAAATATAACAGATAACCTTTGATTTCAATGCTGAATTGTTCAATGTTTAAAGAAAAACTGTCCTTTGAACAGTTCACAGAGAAATTGAAATGTCTTTATCTGTTGACAAGGAAAAAAAATGTCTCCATCCGAGAAAAGAAGAGTCATTTGATTTCCTACCATTCGCAGAATTCAGAAAAAAAACTTTTCCACAGAAAAGGTTTCAAGAACAGACTCTAGGTGGCTCGCCAGTCCAACCCCTCCTCAGAATCACTGGAAGGCCAGGACAAATCCACAACACAGGCTCCAGAACATCACATCAGACAGATGGCATCAACATGGAAAAGAACAGAACCACAAAACAAAACAAAAAACCTGACCTTGAACAGACAAGGTCACAAAACAATCATTAATATCTTCATTGTAACAAAATACAATAGGGTTAACTCATGAAAATAAACTGATCATTGTACATCAGCCATTTTACACAAACTTGAAAATTTGTATATGCATTCTTCAAATTAAGACTATTTTCTTCACACATGCAATGCCTTTGACTTTTTTTTCATATGACACTCATTTACAAATAACTGATCAGCTCTCATCACATAGCTGGTTACACAGTTAGCTGTTATTTCCCAAATACAGCTTTACATGTTTCTTTTTCATATATAATTCACTCACAGATTTAATTTCTCTTGTTTTACCTCTTAAAACTAAAGTAACGAATAACAATTTCAAACTGACTTACCAAGGAGATCGCTAAACTCACAGAAAGTTCCAGAAAGGCATAGCTGTATCTCGCCTCCTTTAAATCATTTTCTTCCGCCTTTTTAACCAAAAATACACTCCGTAAGCACGATGCTCTAACTAATAGAGCATATACATGTCACAAACACTTTGATATTTATAAGTTGAACGTGTATTTCAGTCAATTGGCAATATGAAATGCATTCATAATTAATGCAAAATAAAGTTTGTCATTTCACTCACATAAATCCATCGACAGAATTCAACTAAGAGGTGGTTTCTTTATTTATTTTTCCTGGAGCGTCAACGAACACCGCGTTTGTTAGGAATCCGTGCACGAGAGAAAAAAAAAACTGCTTCACCCTCTGCGCGTGTGAACATCGTGCTAAACCCCGGAATCAATTTTTTTTCTGCTGGCCGCATTTCGCACTCTCATTTGCCATTACCAAGTTGACGACAGCTCGCTATTGGCCACATTAATAACCAAATAAGAGCCTACATTCATGTAAAATTTATATTTTCTTTTATACATTTTCTTATTTTGAGTAATTTTCAATAATTTGTAATGTAATGTTATTAAGTTAATAGCATTCTTTTTTTCTGTTACTCCCTGGTAACCTTGGTTACACTTTCCCCTCCTGAATCAAAGCACGTCCCTGTGCTTGGGAGTGGCTAAGTCACACAGGTGAAACTGCATTGGGTCCAGTATTGTGATGATATTTAATATAATCAGATTCCTCCACTGACTCAGAAAGTGCAGAGCTCAAGCCTTGCAATAAAGATTGAATAACTGAAATAAGCGGATTTCCCAGCAGTGCATACTGCAGCTTGTCTGGTGGTCTTCTCTGCCTATCTGAACGCCTTGGTCCCATATCTCCTGTATCATCGGCCACCGTTGGAATGTCTGGAAGATGTCTGCCAGGGGGTGACTGAGAATGAGAAATGGTCTCTACACATGCATCAGGTTTAATTTCATTCACCACTTCAAATGATTCATCTGGTGGCTCACTTAGTTCATTACATTCTTCTCCTGGGCTAACTTGTGCTAATCCATCTTCTCTATCCTTTTCAGGTTCAACTCCAGAGGCATCTGGTTCTGCATGGAACAACGTAAGTGAGGTTCTTTCTACCTCACTACTGGTTAAGTTTCTTTCAGCAGGTGAAGCATCCTTTAACTGATCCAGGACAACAGATGGTGGACTCTCGGACAGGACTTCAGGTAAGTTCCTTGTAACCAATGAACTCTCTGAATGATGAGTTGGTCGCCCTTCAAGAATAACTCCAGTGGTGAACTCCAATGACTCTCCAGGTACGTCGAGAGATGAGGTTTGTTCACACTGAGACTCTCAGCAGTCAGACTGATCTTCTGAGTGTTTGAATCAATTGTTGACTGATTTTTTCTATAAAATGTGAAATCTAGCAAGTGATACACAGTGATATAACACTCTCTCTCTTCTCTACTCCACCACCAGAAGCAGCTGAACTCTGATTGTTATCAGGTGTTTCTCATCAGCCTAATGAGAACGGCTTATTTAAACCTGACTCCTTCATCACTCATGCTGCGTCCAATAACCAAATACTTCCGTAATATATAGTATTTGAAAACCAGTAGGTGAAAAGTATCTGATAGTGATGGTAGAAAAACACCGCAAATTTATTCACAGTTTTGAAGCATTCACCTGAAGTCAGACACAGCATTACTGTGAAATATTTCTTATTTTGCTCTGCAATTCTGAGCAGTCGAGTATGTGAGCAAAGCGCGGGGTGGTGGTGTGATTTTAAATGGAGGGAGAAACGTATTTGTTAAAAGTCAGAGCATTGTGGTTTTCACTCGCTCCAAGATCGCTCCACCATGAGTACAATTCATGCCAACGGCCCATAATATAACTGCATATTTAGCAAGACTTAACGTTAAACATATTTAGCAAGTGTTGTGAACTGCTTTCTTCTAAAGTGTAGAAAACTCAGAAGAGAAGACCAGGAGACTTCGGATTGGATCGTCAGCAGGATTCTTTTATTGAGAACACAAGCTGTTGGTATCTGTAGTCATCGAAATCTCAATCTTAAGTAACTTTACAAGGTTATTTTATAGGCATTTTTGGAGGAGGGATTCTTGGAGGTGGAGACAAATTCAAACAAAGCAAGCACATGAGGGAGGCGTTAGTTTTTTGTTGCTAAACTTCCCGTGGTTCTAATCTCATCAACATAATCAAATGCATAGACACTAATCCAATCAAACTAACGATTCCACGTCTGGGCCAGGGGGCTCCGAAAGATAGACACTAATCCAATCAACCTAACGAATCAACGTCTGGCCAGGGGTTCTTTGAATCAACGTCTGGGCCAGGCGTTCTTTGAAATCAACATGACTTGATTGAGACAAAGCACAGTTATACATTGAGTCAGAAAGTGGATAATAAGAATCTAAATTAAACATTTAAATACAATTTGTAATCCCACAATTCCCCCTTTGAGAGTTCTAATAACTCTCACAAAATACAAATTCAGACACTTAAAAGTTAATTCTTGTAACTTGTAATCGTTACAGGCACATTGTACATGTTCTGTGTTGCTTATATGTAATTGCATGCTGACACAGAAACAAAACATGCAATTAGGGTCCATGAAGTTCTTACGGGTAATAATCTTTTCTGGTTGGAACTGTCATTTCCTCGTGAGAGGCGGGCGTCATTTGCTGAAAGAAACACTTGATACTGTGGATGCATAGATAGTACGCAAGTAGGAGAAACAACAGCAGAATTGCTATTTCCTTGATCCACAGCCAGGATTTACCTAACAAGTTTCCGAACCATGAAGAATTATCTTCAGTCATCTGGTGTAATTTTGCTGAAAAACCAAGAATGTCGAAAATCTTGATCATGTTGATGGATGACTGAAGTTCCCGTATGTGAGTCTCTGCGTTGTGTATTTTTTTTTCTTCTTTCTTCTGTCTTTTCTTTTTCTTGTGTGATAGTTGGCTCGGCAATGGGTCTAGTTGTTTTCTAGAGGTTGTGGCTTCATCCGCAGGTGAGAAGAGTGGTGCATATGGATCTCAGGACAGCCATCAGGTGGTATCTGCACAGAGGAAGAAAGAAACACAAACAAGAGAGTCCAACGGCACAGAGCAGTATTTGTTGTAGAGTCTGCAAACATTAGGGTTGTATCCTCTGTTCAAATATAGTTTGCTATTGTTGTTCCTTCTTTCCCTATTTCTCAATTCCTGCGACACCTAAAGAACAGTGTGGAAAGGATGGACTATTGGATGGGGAAAGGCCTATGAGGAAATCTTCACCGCAGGGTTGGCCCCCGAAGCCTGTTGCTTTCGGTTCTTCCCTGGGCTCCTCACTGGTTTTTGTGTCTGTCCTATCCTATCCCTGCAGGGGGAGGAACAACTTTACAGTGTGACACATGAGTCCAAGTTTTCCTTCCCTGACACAATACTGCAGCTGCTGTAATCAACATCACTTGATGTGGTCCGTACCACTTAGGCTCTAATGGCTTGTTTCTGAACGACTTTATCATGACCCATTGACCTGGGATGATTGTGTGTCCACCTTCTGGTGGAGTCTGCCAACACGACTCAACTCTCTCTTTGGCACTCTGCACTGCCTTTGTGAGGTTTTCACAGTAAGCGATCAGGGCATCTGAAGAAATGTGCACATCAGCATTTCTAAGATCAATCACACCTGGCATCTGCATTGGGCGTCCAGTAATAATCTCATGAGGGCTCAGTCCTACTGATCTGTTAGGTGATGCTCTCATACTACACAGTACTGCGGGCAGTGCTTCAACCCATGGTACTCCTTCCTGATGCATTTTGCTTAGCCTGGTTTTGATTGTTCTGTTTGATCGTTCAACCTGTCCTGATGCTTGTGGCCTATAGGGACAGTAAAGGTTCCACTTAATCTTCAACATTCTAGACACTTCCTTGACTACCTGTCCTGTGAAGTGGGTACCTTGATCTGAGTCAATGCAATCTGGTAATCCCCATCTGGGAATGAAATCAGTGACAAGACATTTAGCAGTATGTGCAGCTGTAGCACGCCCTGTTGGATAAGCTTCTACCCATCTTGAGAACTTGTCTATTACTACCAAAACGTCAGTTTTTCCTTTACAAGGGGGCAACGATATGTAATCAACTTGCAGGTGACGAAATGGCCCTGGTGGAGCTGGGGTATGTGCTGCTGGTGTAGTGGCTGCTGGTACATCATTATTTTTCTGACATGTAACACATCTCTTGACTGTTTCAGTGGCTGCGTTTCTGAATTTTGGATTCCACCATTGATTTGAGAACCTGTGATTCATCGTTGCTGGACCACTATGACCCAAACTGTGTATTTGTTGAGCCAAATATGGCAACAGTGATTCGGGAGCAACATACTTTCCCCCTTTGGTCCAGCAGCCGGATGAATCCACAGTGGCTCCTTTGTCTAACCATGTCCATGCTTCATATAGAGGAACGTCTTTATACAGATCAACGATTGATTCAGGAGGTAGTATTGTCTTCTGTGCTGTACTACCTGAACACACTTGTACAGTTGCATAGAAACAAGCCTGTTTAGCTGCTACATCCGCAAGAGCATTACCTTTAGCTTCCGTAGTATTAGTTGTGAGATGTGCTTTCACTTTGATCACAGCTAATTTCTTTGGGAGTTTCATGGCAAACATTAAATCTTTTACTAATCCAGCATGCTTAATGGGGGATCCAGCAGAAGTTAGAAATTTTCTGGTTTGCCAAATGACACCAAAATCATGAATTACCCCAAAAGCATACCTGGAATCTGTGTAGATATTTGCAACCGATCCTGAAGCTAGCGTGCATGCTCTAGTTAAGGCTACTAGTTCTGCAGCTTGAGCTGAAAAATTATCTGGAAGATGACCTGAAGCAACTACTTCAGTAGTGGAAGTTACTGCATATCCTGCTCGTCTGTTACCTTCAATAACTTGAGCTGAACCATCAACAAACAACTCCAATTCTGCGTTCTCTATGGGAGTTTCTGCTATTTCACTTGTCGCTGCATATGTAAGCGTAACACAATCATGAGTCATTTCGCCTTCATCCTCTAACACAAATTCAGTCATTGCAGACATCATACATGAGGATGGGTTCGTGACTGGTGCACGCTGTATAACAATATTCGGGGCTGTGAGAGTTGCTAACCAATTTCCCCAACGGGAGGAGGTGACAGAAGTGACTTTTGCTTGATTCATTAGTGCGGACACTGCGTGAGGGCATTTTACGTTTACAGTCTGACCTAACACCATTCCTGATGAAGTCTGAAGCGCTAGATGAGCTGCCTGTACTGCTCTGAGGCATGGGCCCATACCTTGAGCGACTATGTCAAGTTTACCGGAATAGTAATGAATTGGGCGTAAGCTGCCCCCATGATCTTGCATTAGACATGCAGTCATAAAGCCTAAGTGTTCATGGACATAAAGCACAAAGGGTCTATCAGATTGGGCAATTCCTAATGCTGGTGCTTGACATAGTGCTCTCTTCAAATCATTAAAAGCTTTGAGATGAAGTTCTTCCATACAAACAGTATCTGAATCTTTACCATGGCCTTTCAACAAATCATAGAGAGGCTGAGCAATCGAGGCATAGTCTTCAATCCAAGGTCTACAATAACCTGTTGTTCCTAAAAATGAGCGGAGTGTTTTAATGGTAGTAGGCGGAGGTATGGCTTTGACTGAAGCCGCTCGATCCTGTGTAATGGATCTATTTCCTGCACCAATTGTTTGGCCCAGAAATGTGACTTGCTTTTTAGCGATTTGAGCTTTGTGAAAGCTGCATTTGTGTCCTTTTTTATGCAAATAGTCCAACAATGATGCCAATTCAGTTTGATGTACCTCATGATCTGTTGAGGCAATCAAAATATCATCGACATATTGGATCATAGTGGACTGTTTTACCGGACATTCTGGGTCACACAAATCACGTCACGTCAGTTTTTGGGCCAAATTGTACCTCTATGGGCGGAGTTTCATACAAAACAGAATCTTCACCTATTACGCCAGTTAAACAAAGTTTGGTTTTCTTGTATGGGATGTTTAAAACTTGTGCCAATTTTGTAGGAATTACTGTAATTTCTGCACCTGTATCAAGCAAAAAATCAATCTCTTTCTCTTTTATGCTACCTTTCACAAAAATTCTTTGGTCATTGTGTTGGATTACAGGGGAAAGGTAGCTACTCACAGCCCCAACAATCAGTTTTTTTCCTGGTCTTGTTGTGCTCTTAGAAGAACCTGAACTAGCTGTCCTAAAGTTTCAGTGGTCACTGGCGGAACTACTTCAGGGTTGTAGGCAGGCTGAAAAGGAGCAGAATTATGCATAGTATTTCTTTTACTATCTTGCAACTTCTTCCTACACTC
Source organism: Schizopygopsis malacanthus (assembly GCA_027474115.1). NCBI lineage: Eukaryota > Metazoa > Chordata > Actinopteri > Cypriniformes > Cyprinidae > Schizopygopsis > Schizopygopsis malacanthus. Next base: position 28,994,627 of record CM049866.1, read on the forward strand.
TTTCTCCCAATGTCCTAATTTTCCACAGTATTTGCATTTGCTTTCTCTTTTAGACCATCTATTGTCTTGTTTCGTTGTGTTAAACGTAGCTACTGCTACTCTTACTTTTGCCTTGACATCAGCACCTCTTTCCCATGTAGCTAACCTGTCTAGGTTACTTCTGAGAGTTCTGTTAGACCAAGTTAGATCTAAGAATGGTAAAGCTTTTCTGTATTCGGCTACAAGGCCATCTGACCAGATACGAACCAGGGGTCCCTTGTCATCTAGCACACTTTCAGGGTCATCAACAATTCCACTGTAAATTACAGCTGACTGACAAAATCTCTCAGTATATTCACTCACAGTTTCTTCTTTCCTTTGCACACAGGTAGTAATTCTAGACCAATCTATTTTGGGTCCTAAGATATTCTTTAGGATTTTCAAAATACCTTCTCTTAAATCACCCTTACTGGCATTTCGCAGTTCAGAAGTAACAGCAGATTCAAAACTGTTGAATTCAGATTCAGTTAAAACTTGTGACATCAGCTGCGTGACTTCTGCCAACGACATGTCATAAAGACGCATTTTACTGATCAATGTTCTTCTAAATTCAGAAAAATGTGTGCGTGCTGACGGTAAACTCTGAGATAGTCTCTCTATATCTTTAGGACATAAAGCTTTGGCAACAGTTTGTATTTGCACAACAGAAGAATTGAGAGGAACACTATCAGTTTCCTAAATTCCCTGAGATCTTCTCCTAGCACCACACACATTGACGGAATTTACAGGCACATCAGTTACTGATTGGAGAGCTACATCTGTTTCAAAAAACGCTTGTAAATCAGGGTAAATGTTATCAGGCTGACTAACTTCCACATCAGTTTTTGCTGCAGCTTTCTTGAGGTTCAATTTCTTAGGCAAAGTGGATACTCTAGCACGGAGTTCATTGTTTTGTTTCTCTAGCTCTGAGTTACGCTGAGACTGTTGTGTAGCTAGTGTTACACTGAATTCTCTGTGACACCAGATAATGCCTTTCACATTGTTCTTACGAATACTTGCTCCTAGTACCTTTTTACACTCATCTACCGACCAAGTCTTGTCTGGATGAATCTCATATTTCTGCATTAGTTCTTGTCTAACTTTTTCAGTGACTATTAGGTCCATTTGTTCCCCTTCACTATCTGACCACAAAGGAGTCGCAAGACCACTCTTTTCTGTGGTTGGAATCAGCCTAGCATTCCTTCTAACCATTTTGTAAGTTTCTTCTGTACCCCACAAACAAACACAAAAAAAAAATAAAAAAAAAATAAAACACTTCTCTGATCAACTTTTACTTGTTAAAAAAGCTTAACTATTGTTAACTTTCCAAATTACCCAGGTGCAAAGGAAATATATTTAAACTGGGCTTTTTTGGACATATTTTATTTCAATGAAGCTATACTAAATGCATATTAAATGTATTATTTTGAAACAATAAATATATTAAGCATATTTCAAGATATGCTTAAGATCAAGTTTAAGCTATTTACAAAATATTTTAATATATTTAATTATTTGTATTATATGTCTTCACAATCCATTTAAAATATTTGGTCCCACTTTATATTATGTGGCCTTAACTATTATGTACTTACACCCAAAATTAATAATTGTATATAATGCTCTTATTGTGTACACACGTCTTTACATTGCTCTTAAATAAATATAATGATTATAAAAAAACTGCATGTAGTTACATCTGTAACTAATTTCTGTAATTAAATTTATAGTTTACACGGTGGACCCTTACATATTTATTATGTAAGTACATAGTAGTTTAGGTTACCAAGTATATGAAGTGGGAACAAATATTATCTTTATACTTCATTTTAATGTGATTCAATAACATTTCAAGTAACAAACTATTGAATTTTTCAGTATTCAAAATGGTATAAAAGGTCCAAAATCATTCAAAATAAATGATTAAACATAAACATAAAAAACTAGAGTACAGCATACAGCAGCATATATAATATATTGAAATTATTGAACATTGGAAATATTTATTGTCCACACATGTGTAAATTAATCTTTGGCCCCACAATAACATAAAGCACAAATAAACTTAACTTCACATTCCAGTACACAAGACATACAGAGACTTCTTGCCCCGTGTATTACAGACTCACAGAACATGAAATCAATATATAGAGATAGACTAATAACACAAATAAAGGATAAATAACTAAGTATTATTAATAAACATTGTAAGTTTATACAAGAATGCATTTATAACATATAGCACATATAGCTTTAGTATAATTACATAGAAATGAATTAATGTGATTCATAAAATATATTAAAATGAAAAAAAAATGTTTTTTTATATCTTACTTTTGAAAGCAAACTGAAGCACGTTCATTACGTACATATTTAAAATAATGTGCAGCAGATCTACACATGATTATAAAGAACTAATACTATAAACTCACTAAAAGCTGATTCATTTAGCTATTTTATGAAACAAAGTAAACATAAAATATGCTTTAAGTGAGAGTAAAATAAGTGTTTTAATGTAAATAGACTAAAACTTCACTTAAAGTATGATTGTCTTAAGCATATTTATTAAAAGACAGCAGAAGTGACTGAATGCAGTCTGTTCAGTTTGATTGACAGGAATCATATATTACACCTAAAACATGATGATCATATTAAAACACTGACTTGTTTACTTCAGGAATATAATATTTCTGTTATAATGATATTGTGTGATTAGTGTTTGTGTTGATCAGTGTTGTGTGTGATTGTGTTGTAGAGCAGCTGCAGTATCTCTCAGCTGTATCAGTGCAGTCACTGTGACTCTGACTGACGGAGGTTTTTGTACGACTCTTTATCACTGTGTGAACACATATTTACTGTTAATATAGTGTTCACTCTGACAGTAATAATCTCCTGTATCTTCAGTCTGGACTCCACTGATGGTCAGAGTGAAATCACTGTTAGATCCACTGCCACTGAATCTAGATGGAGTTCCTGACTGCCGTTGATTCGCTCCAGAAATAAGGAGTTTGGGAGCTTGGGAGCTTTGGGAGCTACAATGCTGTTTGTGGACTATAATTGAGTCTTGGGCCCTGTCAAGTCAAGTCAAGTCAAGTCACCTTTATTTATATAGCGCTTTTAACAATACAAATTGTAACAAAGCACTGCACAATGTCAAAATAGGCAAATTGTGTCAATAATGTAAAAATGACAGAATTTAACACTCAATTATCAGCTGAATGCATTTCATTATTGAATTTAGTAATGGCATTGTCCAGCTTAGTTCAGTTTAAATAATATCTGTGCAATCAAGTCGATGATTGTGCTGGAAATGAAGATTCAAATCAAATCAAATCAAATCACTTTTCTTGTCACATCACCACAGCACAAGTGCCTTGGTGAGTGAAATTCTTAAGAGCGTGCTCCATATATCCATAGATCACTAATCACGGATAGTGAGCACTGTGGCAAACAATTATGATGGCCTCCTGCAGACATTTGATAACATCATTGCAGATACGACAATGGATGATGATACACTGGATTGTGCCAAAGGCTTCGTGAGGAAACTGGAGGATTTTGAGTTTGTGTTCATGTTGTACACATATGAACAAATCTTCTCTGAGACTGATGTGGTCTTTGATATTGTCCAGCAGAGAGCGATGGATGTTCTTTACTGCAAGAAAAGAATTGAGTCTCTTCTTGCATTTGTCAAAGAGAAGAGGTCAGAGGGGGCTTTCCAAGCTGTTTATGCCAAAGCAGCAGATCTCACATCAGACCCAAGAGATGAGCCCATGAGAAAGCGCCGTCTGACCCAATTGCAGGATCCCCAAGAGCGCTACAGAAATCTGTACATGGCCATCCTTGATAACATCTTGGAGCAGATTCCTCGACGTTTTTCAAATTTGGAAAGTATGCTTTTCTTAGAATTAGTCAATCCAGGGAAATTTGATGACATGAGACAAGCATTTCCAGAGGAGGCCTTCCAAAGTGTCCTGAAAAGTTATGGCCATCACTTTGATTCAGGGAGACTGAGGTCTGAACTTCAAGTCCTGTATTCAGATCAGGACTTGCAGAGTAACAGGGGAAAGCTGTGTGATTACTTGGTGTTCCTTAAAGACATGGAGTTGGACAGTGCAATGCCTCAGCTTTACAAACTGTTCTCATTAGTGGCAACAATTGGAGCTACATCTGCAGGTGTAGAAAGGAGCTTCTCCTGTTTAAAGCGGCTCAAGTCCTACACCCGTAACACAATGGGCCAAGGCCGTTTAAGCAGCCTAGCTCTGCTGGCCATTGAGAGGACACTGGTCAAGTCACTGGAAAAGACGCCTAGTTGGTACGACAGGGTTACAGAGCATTTTCTTGAAAAGGAACGTAGGGCAGAATTTACATATAAATAAATGGACAATTTTTATGATTTAGGCCGAAAATGAGCTTCCCCTCTTTAAAAGATCAGCAGCCGCCACTGGTCAAAGGTCATCTCAGAGGTCAGAGCTCATAACATTTATTTATTTAAAAAAGTGTAATATCAGCACATGACAAAGGATTTTGTGTGAAAGTGTTTTCTTGTAACTTTTTAATAAATCATTTTGTCAAACTAAATGGCCGAGTGTGTCATCTGCGGCATTTCTGCTGTCAGTGTGTTGAAGTGTTGTTTCTGGAGTTTGTGTTCACTCGAGTGGAATAGAGGTTTTTGTACGACCGCTTCATTAGATTGTGTCACTGTGGTGGACTTTCGGCGGAGGAACTAAACTGCTGCTCGGTAAGTCTCTATTTTAATTCTCCACTGCAAACATACAATTTATTTATTTATTTTTTACTGAAATATTTATTACAGGATTATTTTTCTTTAATTCGTTTAAACTCTGTGTTCATACAATCTTCTATAGTAGATATACAAGAATAAATAGTTATGATATCAGAATGTTAATGCAGCTATACTTCCTGTAGTTCAGTCAGTAATTTTGAATCTAGTTTGCTATTGTTGTTCTTATAATTCAGTGCTTTTTAATACAACAACAATTTATAGAAAATATGCACATTTATAAATTCAGTTGATTCAGTTATTTTCTAATTATGAACATCAACAATGTGATATCATTTGTAGTCACAACATATCTGTTTAAAATTGAGTTACAAAGAAACTTTATTTTATGGATATAAAACCTACAGGAATGTAAGCAGTTGGTGTGTTGTATGTTTAGTTTCATTCATGAGGTTGAATTGAATAATTTAAATATATAGTGATTGTGTAACTTGTATATTGTGCATCTGTAGTGATGTTGAATGTGATGAATGATGAGATTGTTGTGAATTTTGACTGCACTCCTCGTGTCTGCTGCTGAAAGTCGTGTTGAAATGCTGTGAATGCTGCAGGGCAGAAGAGTGCTGGAGCTGCAGTGTGTTTTCTGTGTGTTTGTGAATGTGTTGTGTTTGTCTCCTGCAGCTGGTCCCACAGTGAAGCCCTCAGTGTCTCTGCTGCCGCCCTCTTCTCTGCAGATCTCTGGAGACTCAGCCGCACTGCTCTGTCTGCTCAGCTCTTACTCTCCACAGGGGGCGCTGGTGAGCTGGACACTGGACGGCTCAGAGGTCACCGAGGGGGTTGTGACCAGCGCAGAGAGCGAGCAGGACGGCCGCTACAGCCGCAGTAGCGTCCTGACCCTCAGCAAAGCACGCTGGGAAGCGGGAGAGCTGTACGTCTGCAGAGTAACACATGCTGAATCTCCTCATGAGGTCTCGTTCCACAAGAGTCTCTGTTAGTCGCTCGCAGTGCTGATGTTTCTCCAGTGAGCGCTGCTCTCTCCTGAAGATGAGTCGTATCTGAGTGTCCTGTGTCAGGCAGGATTCACATGAGTCTAGTGCTGCAGCTGTAGTCATTTACAACTCAATACTGAAAGAGAGCTCTAGTGTCAAAGCACTGGCTGATCTTTCAATCTGCTGTGTTTGCTGCAACATTCAATAAAGCTTCTCAACAAACTCCATTTGTGTCTGACAACATCATTCAACTAACAGATGACGATGCATGTAGTGTTTGTTCAGGTGTTTTCAGTAAATCTAGTCAAATAAAGCTCTTGTGGTTTGAACATGGTCTCTGGAGACAGAGCTGCTCTATTCTGAGAGGATCACAATCACTCCACCCTGACAATGCAAATGATTTTCAGCCCACACTCCCAGAGTCACTGTTTGATTGGTTACATGATCTGGACTGAAACACCAGTTTCACTTCTGCTGTAGTCCAGCAGCCCAGGTGAAAAGGAAATATATTTCAATTGTGCTTTTTTTTGGACATGGTATATTTAAAATATGCTATACTAAATGCATATTAAATGTATTATTTTTAAACAATATATATATTAAGCATATTTTAAGATAAGCTTGAGATCAAGTTTAAGCTATTTACAATATATTTTAATATATTTAATTATGTTAAACTTTATTTCTTCACAATCCATTTAAATGATTTGGTCCCACTTTATATTAGGTGGCCTTAACTATTATATACTTACACCCAAAATTAATAATTTGATACAATGCACTTATTGTGTACACACATTTTTACATTGCACTTACATATTTAAATAAAATAAAAAACTGCATGTAGTTGCATCTGAAATACATTTTTGTAATTACATTTATAGTTTGAACAGAATTACCTTAATTCTGAGACAAATATGCATATTGCTCAAATATTTGTTGTTGGACATTAAATGTGCCTTTTGTATAGTTTTAAACCTACATATAGGTGTATTTTTATGATAGCAGTATCCGTAAAGGGACTGTATTGCAATGTGTAAATAGAATGTACGCATATCCTAATTAAGCTCAGATGAGTTAATGTGTGTTTCTTATTGCAGATAAAATGAACTTTCAATTTAGTGATTTTAACTTTTAATTAAGTGGTATTAATGCTTCAAAGAGCAATGATAGATTCTAATGTTCTAATGCTATCTGTTACAGCTGTTCTCAGACCAGAGAGACTAGCTGCATGGCTATGAGAGTGCATGAGAGAGAGTCAGTGGAAATATCATTGTATTCCTATCGGTCAGTGTTAGAGGAGCTCAGCTTAGCCTGACAGTTTGACTGATTAAGACTAAGTTATCTTTCCAGTAAAAATAGACACGGTGACTGAGGTTGATCTTTGTTAAATTTGCTTTATGGAACCAAATCATTTGACAGTGAGTCAGACTGACTGAATTAAGCCTGTTAAACTTGTTTTATTTACATTTATGCATTTAGCAGACTCTTACATCCAAAGTGATTCAGGCTATACATTTTTTTTGTCAGTATGTGTGTTCTCTGGGAATTGAACCCACAGCCTTTTGCACTGCTAACGCGATGCTCTACCACTGAGCCACAGGAGCCTCCATCCTTTATGAAAGCTTCGAGGCGTTAGAAGTCAGAAGACACAAGTTAATTTATGATTTGTTGTCTATCTGAACCAAATAAATAAAAGTGATTATACGTTTTACATTGCATTGAATCGAAACGAATCGAAATCGAATCGCACTGCATCGTAATAGAGGGTGAATCGTATCGCATCGCATCGCATCGCTGGCTGCTTCACATGTATCTTCAGTGTATCGTATCGTTGACTATGCATCGAGATTGTGTGTATCGATGCTTATCGTGCATTTCTCAGTTATGGAGATGCACATCCCTAAAAAAAATATATATATATATATATAGTTAGTTTTTTATTATTATTTATTTATCTTTTTATGTATTTATTTATTGATGCAAGTACATAGTAGTTAAGGCTACCAAGTATTTTTCTTTTTAATGTGATTTAATAACATTTCATATCAGCATACAGCAGCATATATAAAATCTTGAGCAAAACACATAATAAACTAAAGATCAGTGAAATGCGATGGCAGAGCTCTTTTTATTCATTTGTAGAATATTTCAGTTATAGCTGTATTACTGAAAATAACACGATGAATATAACATCATTGAATATATAAGCATCAACACACAATTTCCTGAAGAAATAAAGTTACTGAAAAACAAAATGCAGAAGTGAAGAACAGCATATTTACAAACGTAAGCCTGCAAACGGCTGAACCAAACAAAGAAACAGAATATGAAATATAATTTTGGATAGTCAAGTGGATTATCACTTCTTTGAGTATGACTTGTATTTTCAGCAGCTGAGGGTTTGTATTTCAGACTCTGTAGAATTGAAAGAGTGTTTTATCAGACGCACGGCCTGTGAAAGAAAAAATCATTTATCAAATTAACCAACGATTAACAGTTTTGCATCTGTGTTTGAATATCTATATTATAATTGTATATATTATATAATTTATACTTATTTTATTTTAATACAATGTTATTTCGTTTTTTTAAACAATACATGAACATTGAAACACGTGTAAATTAATCTTCGGCCCCACAATAACATATAACACAAATACACTTAACTTCACAGTCCAGTACACAAGACATACAGAGACTTCTTTCCCCGTGTATTACAGACTCACAGGACATGAAATCAATATATAGAGATAGACTAATAACACTGCAATAAAAGATAAATAACTAAGTCATATTAATAAACATTGTACGTTTATACAAGAATGCATTTATAGCATATAGCATATATATATATATCTATAGTATACTTACATAGTAGTGAATTAATATGCTTTACAAATATATTAAAATGTAAAAAAAAAAAATAATTAGATCTTACTTTTGAAAACAAATTGAAGCACGTTCATTACGTACATATTTAAAATAATTTGCAGCAGATCTACACATGATTATAAATAACTAATACTTTAAACCCACTAAAAGCTGATTCATTTAGCTATTTTCTTACACAAAGTAAACATAAAATATACTTTAAGTAAAAGTAAAATAAGTGTTTTATGTAAATACACTAAAACTTCACTTAAAGTATGCTTGTCTTAAACATATTTCTTAAAAGACAGCAGAAGTGACTGAATGCAGTCTGTTCAGTTTGATTGACAGAAATCATATTTTACACCTAAAACATGATGATTATATTAAAACACTGACTTGTGTTTTTCAGGAATATAATATTTCTGTTATAATGATATTGTGTGATTAGTGTTTGTGTTGATCAGTGTTGTGTGTGATTGTGTTGTAGAGCAGCTGCAGTATCTCTCAGCTGTATCAGTGCAGTCACTGTGACTCTGACTGACGGAGGTTTTTGTACGACTCTTTATCACTGTGTGAACACCCAGCTACCACTGATCACATGTGCACTCTGACAGTAATAATCTCCTGTATCTTCAGTCTGGACTCCACTGATGGTCAGAGTAAAATCACTTCCATAGCTTGATCCACTGCCACTGAATCTAGATTGAGTTCCTGACTGGAGGGTGTTTATGTCATATATGAGGAGTTTAGGAGCTTCTCCAGGTTTCTGCTGATACCAAGACACACAGTTACTACAGCCAGAAATCGGCTGACTGGTTTTACAGCTGATTGTAACAGTTTCTCCTTGTTTGATGGATTTTATTTCTGGATTCTGAGTCACTGTCACTTGTCCCAGGATCTCTGAAATAAGACAATTTAGACGTTTAGTTATTAGGTTCTTGGACTGTACGTAAGATGTGTGTAATGTTATTAGTACATATATTTACCCTGAATGCAGAGAGTCAGTGTCCAGATGAAGATGATGATGTTGGTCATTGTAGTTGTTTTGTCTTGTGTGATGATGAAGATTGTGTTCTGTTCTCAGTCATGAAGTGTTAAACACACAGCACTATAAACACTCAGAGCACTGAAGCGTGTGCTGACGATGCAAACAAGTGGGCAGGATTTACAACAGCTTGTGCTGCTAACAAAGTCATGTACACTGTTATATCACTAACGATTGTTCATTCCTGGGATTCGTAACATTTCAACTTGGAATATAAATTTTTGTTCAACTATGAGATTCAAGTTCTAAATATCCCACATCATTAGGCACATGTCAAACCTCCAAAAAAAAATCATATTTTCCCACCTCAAGCATTAGAGACCTTTTATTATGTATTATATTTTCTCAACCCCGTAACGAACAAAATGGGATTGGTTTAAAAATGATTTTACACAGAAATTGTTATACAACAAACATGCACCTATTGTTTATGTGTCTCTCGTAGCAATTTAATGATAATAAATGTAAAATAGCATAAATTAAATAGCCAAAAAGTGTTTTTTACTATTTTGTCCTGCTTTTCAAATAAAACAATCAATTACAAAACAACAATTAAAAAAGATTTACTTAACACTGAAAATGTTTTAACACTCTATCAGACATTATACCAACAAAGCAAAATGTTGGGCCATTTTTGAGACCCCTTCTTGAATCAGGCATGTATTGTTTTCTGTACAAATAAATGCAGCCTTGCTGAGAAGAGAATTCTTTTAAAACATTAGAATATATTACAGATCCCAATTTGAACACTATGTCTGAATGTTATAATACATGTATTAATAGAGCTGTTGAAGGGTAATTATTTTTATCATTATTATTGTATTTTTTATTTAATTTACAGAACAACATTTATGAATGATGATGGAGCTTTTATTTTGGCAGAAACACGCAGGAAGACCTCAGTGCTTCTTTTTGTTGACAGCATATTTATAAATGATTCTGAGGAGTTTAGGAAGATGTTTGTCGCACGTATCGCATTGGCACATGCCTTTAAAAAAAACTGATACAAATGTTACTGAGCAACTGACGAGTAAATTTGAGTTTTTTCACTAAAAATGGCCACTGCTCCTCATGTAGTGTTGGAGAGTAGACCATATATTGCAGTAGGGGTGATTCTAGGGTGAGTGGATATCCGGGGCTAAGCCCAAAGACATTTAAATATGTGTCAGAAAACAAGGGATTACACTTAAAAATATAGGCTATGTATGTTTAAATTATACTTTAGCTAAGTGCCTATTTTTTTAAGTCTATATAATATATAATATAATTACAATGTAAAGTGTAATATAAATGTGTATATATGCAGTGGTGTGAAAACGTGTTGGCCCCTTCCTGATTTTTTTGCATGTTTGTCACACTTAAATGTTTCAGATCATCAAACTAATTTAAATATTAATCAAAGATAACACAAGTAAACACAACATGCAGTTTTTAAATGAAGGGTTTTTTTATGAAGGGAAAACAAAATCCAAACCCACATGGCCCTGTGTGAAAAAGTGTTTGCCACCCCCTGTTAAAACATAACTGTGGTTCATCACACCTGAGTTCAGTTTCTCTAGCCACACCCAGGTCTGATACTGCCACACCTGTTCACAATCAAGAAATCACTTAAATAGGACCTGCCTGACAACGTAAAGTAGACCAAAAGATCCTCAAAAGCTACACATCATGTTGAGATCCAAATAAATTCAGGAACAAATGAGAAAGAAAGTAATTGAGATCTATCAGTCTGGAAAAGGTTATAAAGCCATTTCTAAGGCTTTGGGACTCCAGCCAACCACAGTGAGAGCCATTATCCACAAATGGCGAAAACATAGAACAGTAGTGAACCTTCCCAGGAGTGGCCGTCCGACCAAAATTACCCCAAGATCGCAGCGACGACTCATCCAAGAGATCACAAAAGACCCCACAACAACATTTAAAGAACTGCAGGCCTCACTTGCCTCAGCCAAGGTCAGTGTTCATGACTCCACCATAAGAAAGAGACTGAGCAAAAATGGCCTGCATGGCAGAGTTCCAAGAAGAAAACCACTGCGGAGCAAAAAGAACAAAAAGGCTCGTCTTAGTTTTGCCAGAAAACATCTTAATGATCCCCAAGACTTTTGGGAAAATACTCTGTGCACTGACGAGACAAAAGTTGAACTTTTTGGAAGGTGTGTGCGTCCCATTACATCTGGCGTAAAAGTAACACAGCATTTCAGAAAAAGAACATCATACCAACAGTAAAATATGGTGGTAGGTAGTTGTTTTGCTGCTTCAGGACCTGGAAGACTTGCTGTGATAAACGGAACCATGAATTCTGCTGTCTACCAAAAAATCCTGAAGGACAATGTCCGGCCATATGTTCGTGACCTCAAGCTGAAGCGAACTTGGGTTCTGCAGCAGGACAATGATCCAAAACACACCAGCAAATCCACATCTGAATGGCTGAAGAAAAACAAAATGGAGTGGCCTAGTCAAAGTCCTGACCTGAACCCTTTTGAGATGCTGTGGCATGACATTAAAAAGGCGGTTCATGCTCGAAAACCCTCCAATGTGGCTGAATTACAACAATTCTTCCAAGATGAGTGGGCCAAAATGCCTCCACAGCGCTGTAACAGACTCTTTGCAAGTTATCGCAAACGCTTGATTGCAGTTGTTGCTGCTAAGGGTGGCCCAACCAGTTATTAGGTTTAGGGGGCAAGCACTTTTTCACACAGGGCCATGTGGGTTTGGATTTTGTTTTCCCTTCATAATAAAAAACTTAATTCAAAAACTGCATGTTGTTTACTTGTTATCTTTGATTAATATTTAAATTGGTTTGATCTGAAACATTAAAGTGTGACAAACATGCAAAAAAAAAAAAAAAAATCTGGAAGGGGGCCAACACTTTTTCACACCACTGTGTGTGTGTATATATATATATATATATATATATATATATATTACGCAAGTATGATTAAACATTCAGGGCTCTATTATTGAGCCTCTATAAACTTGTAAATTAATTTAAACTCCACATACCCCATTGCATAAATAATGTTATGAGATTTATGTTTCAAGTATAAAAAGTTTAATATAGAAACATTAAATGATAGCGGAGCTGATAAACGGTCTGCGCTGCGCAGCTCAAACGAGTAGTAGGATTTTGTTACGCTTTTGTCTTGTTTGCCTTTTGATGTTCCTCATATGCAGACAACATACAAACACAATTTAGTGTCAGTCTGGAGCCCTGAGCTTTGTTTGTAAACATTTTTGTTAGTGAAATAGAGCAAAATACATTATTACAATTTAAGCCACTTAAAATTAAATAACTTTTAATTGAATTGTTGCCCTGACATGAAGAAAAGTCTGCCACAGACCATGCTAACAAAACATATAATCCCTCTAAATGCGTGTGTCTCATAGAAAGACTGTGTATATATATATATATAATATAATTCTATAATAAAATAGCCTATAGGCAATTTATTGCTTCAAAGTGACAGGGCTCAGTAACCAACAACCTAATTTAACAGATGGCAAGATCTGCTTTAACTTCTTATCGATGCCAGTTTACATGTCAATCAGAAGTACGAGCTTCAGTGGGTGGTTCTGACGGGAGTAAACTGCGGTTCGTGATTTTAATGCGCATGAAAACTCAGTGATGATGATGAGTACAGGGCATGGTAATACAAACATTCGGGGCTTTTCTGAAAAGCAGTCAGGACCGTCCCTAACTAAAACATTTTTCTGACAGCACCATCCCTGACAAAAACATGCCTCAAAAATATGAATAAAAAAGTATGATACTACTAACCATTTTATGCACCACTATTAAAGAGCCCTGAATGATGTCATTTCTGTTGAAAAGTTCATTTTGTTAAAAGGTGGCCAAAAATGACAGATTAAATCAATATTTGAATGAGATGTTTGGTCAATATTAAACAAGGATTTGATCGTCCTGTAAGTATAACAGCAGATATTACCAGGCCTTTGGCTCCCTTTACAGGCATTTGTAATAACATGTAATGTACATACATTGTTTATTTTGTATTATATTATGAAGCTATTTTAACAGTGTTATTGATTGAAACCATATAAATATTATTTAACCAATCATTATTGCCTCTTTGTTTTTATATAATGCATTTTTAAATCATTTTAAAGGCTGTTGTTCGCTTAGGTCTGTTTTCATAAACACAAAAAAATATTATTTAATTACTTCTTTGTAAATTAGCTATTATTTGAAGGAACAAAACCATGGTTAATTTGCGGTTAGAATCATGATTTTTGCTTTTATTCGTGTTTAACCCATGGCTAATTTTCATAAGTGAACATGGAAACTCAGAGAGGATATTAGATGTGTTGTTGGTGGTGAAATTATTACTGACATTAAAACACGTTATTAACATCAACAGCCAAACAAGTTTCACAGGATTATGAATGTGGTTGAAAGTGATGCACGGGTTAGTTTTCAGCTTTTTTTTTTTTCCCTTTGGTGCCGTTTTACTGATGTCTTATCATGGGCATAGTTGTCCATCAATTATGATCATTTGCAAACATGAGGTGCGAGCGGTCGGAATGACACGACACAGTTAATTCTTTTGAGTATCTGGGATGGTTTTGTGAAAAGCTTCTATAAATTGATTTAGTTGAACCACCGCTTTAGAAACGGTGGGAAACCAGGAATCCCAGGAATGACCCTGTTAACAAACCCATATTGTAGTATTTTGATTTTACATTGTGACTAATGTTATGTCGTCCATGCAGCTGGTTTTGTTTTAATGTGCTGCCTTTGTGGAAATATGAGTCGTGACAAGAGGATGTTTTTCATGGAGGTTACTGAACTTCTTGAACAATGTAGTCACACGGTGCACTCAACAGTACAAGCTGTAGATACACACAGTTTGTATGTCGTTGTTGCCGTTGATCGGTGCTCTTGCTCCGGCGCAGAATGGCAGATTTTCTAACCGTGTGATGAGCATGCGAGCAACCTCCAAAATACTTTAATGAAAGATAATTTTACTAAAGATTGATTAGTGTGCACGAGAAATGTTTGATTTTATGATCCATGAGGATTGAGCTGCAAATGAAGAACAAAAGAGGTCAAAGGTCATCAAATATATTTCTATAAAAAGTGTTACATGACAACAGAATAAATGAGAACAATAGGATATAACGTCAAACTGAATTATGTCTATTGAACATGAGAGGACAAAACTTAATCTGGTTGTGAAAAGTTCTTCAAGCAATGACATCATTTCAAAATGATTTTGTTTAAAAGTGTTTTGTTCAAGGGCGTAACCATGGTATAGATATTGGGGGGGTCCAAATGTGAGCCCTTCCCCAGATATATTTGTTTAAGTGCATTTCCCACAATTCACAATTTTCATATATTGATAAAGATTTGCTCACCTAGAACATAGTTTTGAGGAATACATTGACCATTTGAATTAACATTGAAAGAACAGTCTGCAATTTCTCTGACATAGCAGCAAATAGGATGGCTTCCAATTAGGAAAACTTACATACCTAAATTGAAAGTAAATCGGAAATAACAACAGCTCCACTAGGCTACAACCAGGGTTCATAAAAGGAGTGCATATCATATGTCACATATTATAATATAATAGGCCTATTATTGGGGGGGACAGATTGGTATTTTTCCAATATTGGGGGGGACATGTCCCCCCCAAAGTATATGGTGGTTACGCCCATGGTTTTGTTATTCCTTTAAAAAATTAAAACATTTACTAAAACTAAATGAGTGAGTGTGTCATCATCTGCTGTGTTTCTGCTGTCAGTGTGTTGAAGTCAGTGGTGGACAAAGTACACAGATCAAGTACTTGAGTAAAAGTACAGATACGTATAATAAAATATTACTCCAGTAAAAGTAAAAGTACTGCTTTTTCAATTTTACTCGAGTGAAAGTACAAAAGTACTCAATTTTTTATGTACTTAAGTAAAAAATTACTGATAGACAGATTTATTTTGCAATTTTATATAGACTACTTTATTTAATTTTATATTAGCACATATTTTTATAATCATACTGCCCAAAATACCTGGGTTTTTCCCAAAATAACCACTATATAGAGTCAAGATATATATTTTGTTGATATGGACTACGTTGATGAGAGTGATGTAGTAATGTTCACTGTGAAGCTTACACTGCCATGTACCTGAGAGAAAACAGATTTCACCATCTAATCTTCACCAGGAAGAAAAAAGTGTTTTAGAACTTGTTGTTTTGCAGAACGTCAGTTATATATGACATGAGAATTAGGCCTGAAATTAGGAAGAACATTTTAAGGAAAATCTAATTATATTTTCATAATGATTTTTTTTCTTCTCAAACCTTGTCTGTGGTGTAAAAACACCCCTGGCCAAATGCCCCCAGGGGGCATCATCACTTCCCACTCTGATAATTACTGTAGTTACTATGTTCTGAACATCACATCCTTTCTTTTTCCCTCAGATGGAATCTATCTAACGTTAGGTGGCTGAATAAAGATATTTGGACTTTATATCTAAAAATTTCCTCAACTTACCACCAGCAAGCTTGTTAGCTAGACAGTTAGCATCAGCTAACAACATTTACTTATTTTCAGTATGGTTATGAATAAACATTCATATCTGTCTACTCGGCTAGTTGACCTAAACAATATAAAAATGTATACTGTTGATAAACAATATAAAAACAGACGTCACATAGGTCTAAATGCATAGCATTTTAATAAAACTGCGAACGTTACGGGGAATATGAACGTGCATGAGCAGCGGGGAATATGAACGTGCATGAGTTATTTTATTTAATCGGTGTTATTTTAATGTTTTGTTTTTAACGTTAGAGACACTGATGTTGATCTGTCTTCATTCAAGCATTTCAGTGGGCTTAAATAGATCACCCTTTACAGCAGATTTAGTTCACAAACAACTGACATTTTTGACCTAAATATTATTTTCAGTTACAATAATGAATCCTAAAATTCGACATTAGTAACTTACTTTTCACAGCATCAGTAGCGCGCTCACGAGATCTCCCGGTTCTTTACTTGTGAGTTCAGTTCACTGAAGAAGACTCGCTCTAAACGGATCATTTGAATCAGTGAGTTTTCGACTGGAGAACAGCTGCAATCGGATCAATGCAATTCGTGAATGAATCGTTTGTTGCGATTTGCGAACCGATTGAACAGGTTCATTGAAAATAATCAGTTTGTTCATGAATCAGACACCGCTTCTGCGTCTCGGAGCACGTGATGTATCACGTGAGTAACGATATGTTTTATGAAATGTAGTGAAGTAAAAAGTACGATCTTATGCTTTGGAATGTAGTGAAGTAAAAGTAAAAGTTACTCAAAATAAAACTACTCCAGTAAAGTACAGATACTTGAAAAATGTACTTAAGTACAGTAACGAAGTAGTTTTACTTCGTTACTGACCACCACTGGTTGAAGTGTTGTTTCTGGAGTTTGTGTTCACTCGAGTGGAATAGAGGTTTTTGTACGACCGCTTCATTAAAAAATATATATATATATATGAAATGTCATAAAAATCCATAATCATAAACCAAGAATCAGTCATTCTGACAGTAATTGTGTAAGATTGTAAATCTTTCTGTGGGTTAAATAGAAATCATCACGTCCAGACAGCAGAAGTGACTGAATGCAGTCTGTTCAGTTTGATTGATGAATCATATATTACACCAAAAACATGCTGATCATATTAAAACACTGACTTGTTTTCTTCAGGAATATAATATTTCTGTTATGATGATGTTGTGTGATTAGTGTTTGTGTTGATCAGTGTTGTGTGTGATTCAGGAACGTAGCCAGAAAGGAGAGTCTGGATGTGCATCAGAAAAACTGGGTGTGCCACATTTATTGTCAGATTAATGCGCAAAAACTTGTTAAAAAATAAGCATGCTTATTGGGTATTAATATGTTAGTTTAACCATTTCATTTTTGTGTAGGCTACATGTGTCTGTTAATCTATTCTCCGTTCTCTTTCATAGGTAACTCAACACTGCGTTGACCGCTTCGGGGAACGCCTCCGCGTGACCGAGTCTTGAACCCATATAGGATCACGCCAATTCATTGGCTGATGGCGCGACGCCGTCTCTGACGCAATGACGTCGTCAGGTCATACTGGCGAACGCGCCATCCACTCCTCAGATTTCTCTGCCTTCACGAAGCGGTCACATTGCCCTTCGTTGTTGCGATTTCTTACCCATCTACTACCCTTACGATTATCCGTTTGCACTTCGGCGACTGCCTCAGTGGAACTTTGTTCTCCTCGCGGTGAAGTGCCATGGAGTTTCGTCGCTGTCAACCGCCGTGCGCGCGATTCATCGCTCGCTATGACCCGCACAGATAAGTAAAATTATATGTTTCGGGTTCACGCATGCGGTTTATGGGATTTGAATGTAATTTGTGAGAATCTCCGTCTCATAACCCTCCGCTCTCAGGTTGAGGTGTGTGAAAAGGAGTCATCCATTTTCTTCCCCGTCGCGCTCCGGAGGCCTCCGCGGCTTCTCGCGAATCCGCGGCCTCTCGTGAATCCGCGACCTGGGGTTCGGATGTTTAGCTCGAGGAGACGGAGAGTGAGCAGACAGGCCTCGCCTTTTCTCTCCCTCCCTCACCAGAGCATGTGCGCGCGAATTCACCGGTTGAATTCACGCATGATTATCTGTTTCCTAGCCCGAGGGCACGTTATACTGTTTCCTTCGGGATAGATGATGTTCTGCTAACTGCGGCCAACGACTCCGAGGATTTCGGACCTAGTTTAGCAGATGCGCTACCGCTTAGCGGTCAGGAGGCGCGGCCTTTACCGGCCTATTCTGAGCTCGTGGACGTGCTTTCGCGCGCCGCTGAGAAGCTCACGCATGGATTGGACGACGAGCCCCGCGACTCTCGCTCTTCGAAACTCGACGAGCGGTTTCTTAGCGGTGTAAATTCCAAAATGAGCGGAGGAAGCTGCCGTTTTTCGGTGATCTGCATCAGGAGATTTTCAGATCCTGGAAACAGCCTTTTTCTTCCCGCCTTACTAACGCGGCGGCCGCTGACTTCACCAACCTCGTGGTTTCGGTGTAGCAGGGCTATACCGCCATGCCGTGTGCGCGATTCATCGCTCGCTATGACCCGCACAGATAAGAAAATTATATGTTTGGGGTTTACGCATGCGGTTTTTGTGATTTGAATGTAATTTTGTGAGAATCTCTGTCTCATAACCCTCCGCTTTCGGCTTGAGGTGTGTGCAAAGGAGTCATCCATTTTCTTTCCCCGCCGTGCTCCGGAGGCCTCCGTGGCTTCGCATGAATCCGCGGCCTCTCGTGATTCCGCAACCTGGGGTTCGGATGTTTAGCTCGAGGAGAAGGAGAGTGAGCAGACAGGCCTCGCCTTTCTCTCCCTCCCTAACCAGAGCATGTGCGTGCGAATTCACCGGTTGAATTTATGCAGGATTATCTGTTTCCTAGCCCTCCATACGATGGCCACCCTTCAGGCCTACCAGACGGACGTCCTCAAGGAAACCCGAGGGGACTGGTCTGACTCCGGAGGCTGTAAAGGAGCTGCGCAGAGCCACTGACTTAGCTCTCAGAGCCACTAAGCACACCGCACGCGCCGTGGGGCACCTTATGGCGGGTTCGGTGGCCGCAGAGCGCCATTTGTCGATTCTCCCCTGCAGCGTTCGAGAAAAGACCTGCAGGGGTTTCACCGCTACGAGGCGAGGTCAGACCGCAAAAGCGTTTCTGCCCGCTTCAATCGTGCTCTCCTCACTCAAAACCGTCACAGCCGCCCCTAGGGGCTTGGCGTGCGGGACGAGTTCATCCTCATTTATTCTCGGTCTGGCAGTTGGGGGACACGTTGTCTTTCCCCCGCTACAGTCTGTCCTTTCGCCGCCAGCGGGCCGCGTGTGTGGGGACACAGTCGATTCTCCCCTGCAGCGTTCGGACCCCGTGCTGACCACCTGTCAGTCCAGCACTTCACACTCCATCAACCCGGACAAGGACGCCAAGGGCGCCAAGGGCGCCAAGGGCTCTCCTTCGTGGCGGTGGGTGCCGCTGCTCACGATTCGGTCCGGCTACACATTTCAGTTTGGGGAATATCCCCCCCGCCTCGACGGGCTCAACTGACGGTAGTAAACAGCGCCTCCAAGGCTTCTGTTCTACAGCTGTAGCTTTCCTCCCTCCTACAGAAAGGAGCGATAGAGGAAATACCGCAGTCGGACATCGAACGAGGGTTCTTCAGCCGAAGGGGGACGACGGCCTGAGACCCATTCTGGATCTACGGCGTTTTAATTTTCCCTCTACAAAGGGAAGTTCAAGATGCTGATGATAAAAAACATCATGTCTCAGGTCCAGGAGGAGGACTGGTTTGTCACCATCGACCTGAAGGATGCGTATTTCACATCCAGGTCGTTCAAAGACACAGGAGATTCCTTCGGTTCGCCTTTGGAGGGAAGGCTTACCAATACAAGGTCCTGCCCTTCGGCCTGGCTTTGGCCCCGAGGACATTTACCAAAATCATGGATGCTGCACTGGCCCCTTTGAGGCTCCAGGGCATCCGTGTACTGAACTATCTGGACGACTGGCTCATTCTGGCTCACTCCAGGGAGCTAGTGAGTCGTCACAGGGATATCGTTCTCGGCCACATCCATTCTCTTGGCCTCAGGATGAACACCAAGAAGAGTGTGCTCCTCCCATCTCAACGAACCGTATTTCTAGGGGTTCGTTTGGATTCCGTTCAGATGCAGGCCCGTTTGGCTCCTGCCCGGATACCAGTTTTTACAGCATGTTTGGCCCGCTTCAGGCTAGGCCATCATGTCTCTGTAGGTACCTGCCGCAGGCTGTTGGGCCTTATGGCAGCAGCCTCCCCTGTGTTGCCCCTAGGGCTGCTTCACATGAGGCCATTCCTTTGGTGGATGAAGGAGCTGAGGTTACACCCCACTGTACCAGCTACTCGCCTTATCAGAGTGTCGCGCAGTTGCTGCCGACACCTGTTAATGTGGCGAGACCCCGTCTTTCTCCAGAGCGGGGTGAGAATGGGTGCGATCCACCATCGCCATATGATCACGACGGACGCATTAATGACAGGCTGGGGCGCGGTCTTCGAAGGAAGGCCGGCGAGTGGAGAGTGGAAGGAAGAGTTCCTCTTTTGGCATATAAACTGCCTGGAACTCAGGGCTGTCTTCCTGGCTTTGAAGTATTTTCTCCCCGTTCTCGGGGGGCATCATATTATAGTCAGGACGGACAATATGGCGGTTGTGTCCCAAGGCATAAACCGCCAAGGAGGTTCGAAGTCGCGCACCCTGGACAGGCTTGCGCGCCATCTTCTCCTTTGGTCCCAAGACAAGTTCCTCTCTTTGAGGGCGGTTCACGTTCCGGGAGTACTGAACCTGGCGGCCGATTTTCTGTCGAGACAGAAGCTCGAGCCCGGGGAATGGATGTTGAACCGTCAGACGGTATCCCAGATTTGGGATCTGTTTGGAAAAGCGGAGATGGACCTCTTTGCTTCTACAAAAGTCATCCCAGTGCCCGCTCTGGTTCTCCCTAAGTTTCCCGATGACTCTGGGCATAGTTGCGTTCGCCCACCCATGGCCGACTGCCAGTCTGTACGCGTTTCCGCCAATAAAGCTGATTCCGGCAGTACTATGCAGAGTGAAGGTGAGCGGTGCCCGTCTCCTTCTCATAGCCCCATTCTGGCCCTCCCAGACCTGGTTCTCAGAGCTAACTCCACTCTTGTATCGGCTTCCTTGGGAGATTCCGATCAGGCGGGACTTGCTGTCCCAGCTTCAGGGCAAGATCTGGCATCCTCAGCCAGAACTCTGGAAGTTGTGGGTATGGCCCATACAGGGCCAAGGGCTGTGATTGATGATTTGCCTGACGAAGTTCAGGAAACCATAGCCAGTGCCAGAGCCCCCGCTACTAGGAAGCTGTACTCTTCCAAGTGGGGCGTCTTTGAATCCTGGTGTTTGACTCGTGCAATTGACCCAGTTAACTGCCCTGTTGGTCCAGTGCTGGAGTTTTTGCAAGAAAGGCTGACAGCAGGGGCGGCTGCTACCACCCTTAGGGTTTATGTAGCGGCCATTGCAGCTCGGAGAGAGCTGGATGAGATCCCCTTGGGGAGGCATCGGATGGTCTCCGCCTTCATGCGTGGGGCCAGACGCCTTAGGCCTGTTCGCCCTACGGCAGTTCCTTCTTGGGACTTGTCAGTCGTCCTCGAAGGACTAGTGACGGCCCCTTTTGAGCCCTTAGAGTCAGCTTCGGATCGGATACTGACTCTTAAGGTTGTTCTTTTGCTGGCGCTTACGTCACTGAAAAGAGTTGGAGATCTGCAGGCTTTCTCTGATAGTGAGACGTGTATGGACTTTGCTCCGGGTCTAGTCAAAGTTACCCTGCGGCCTAGGCCGGGTTACATTCCCAAGGTCTTGTCCACATCGTTTCGATCTCAGGTGGTCACGCTTCACTCTTTCCATCCCCCTCCCTTTGCTTCAAGTGAGGATGAGAGACTCCACATGCTCTGCCCGGTCAGGGCATTGAAGCTGTATGTGGATCGCTCCAAGGTTTGGAGAAAATCTCCCCAGTTATTGATCTGTTTTGGTGCTGGTCGCCGCGGGCTTGCCACGTCAAAGCAGAGGATTTCTCACTGGGTGAGAGACGCCATTTCGCTGGCTTATGAGGCGCGGAAACTCCCTTCACCTCTTAGTCTTCGGGCGCATTCTACTAGAGGCGTAGCCTCCTCTCAAGCTCTTTTTAGAGGGGTTCCCCTGGAGGATATTTGTGTTGCGACAGGATGTTCCTCTCCACACACCTTTGTCAGGTTTTACAACCTTGACGTTGATACGGCTCCAGGTTCTCAGGTCCTGTCTGTTTGAACCGACCGTATGTTGTGGGTTCATTATTGTGCCAGATAGGCAGCGCTTCCAGCTTGGCGTGTTTGGTATATCGTTCCCGAAGCGGTCAACGCAGTGTTGAGTTACCTATGAAAGAGAACGTCTCGGGTTACTTGTGTAACCCTTGTTCTCTGAGTAGGGAACGAGACACTGCGTTTGCTGCCAAGCTCCTCACGCTGCCGACAGGGTTCTGTTCGGCAGAGAAATCTGAGGAGTGGATGGCGCGTTCGCCAGTATGACCTGACGACGTCATTGCGTCAGAGACGGCGTCGCGCCATCAGCCAATGAATTGGCGTGATTCTATATGGGTTCAAGACTCGGTCACGCGGAGGCGTTCCCCGAAGCGGTCAACGCAGTGTCTCGTTCCCTACTCAGAGAACAAGGGTTACGCAAGTAACCCGAGACGTTTTGGATGTCTTTGAAAATCACTATTTTATATCTGCAACAAAGTGAGTGTGTGTGTGTGTGTGTGTGTGTGTGTGTGTGTGTGTGTGTGTTTGTGTGTGTGTGTGTGTGTTAGCATGCGTGCTGTATATTTAGTATTATTAAACCTTTCATTTCTGCGTATGTCTGTGTGTGTGTGTGTTTGTATGCTTACTGTTTATTAAGCATTTTTAAACCTTTCATTTCTGTGTGTGTGTGTGTGTGTGTGTGTGTGTGTATGTGACAGAGAGAGAGACAGTTTTAATGAATTCTCCATTGTGAATGTGTTCTATTGTCAGCCCTGCATTTCACATTGGCCTACCAGCGGTCTCCAACCCTGCTCCTGGAGAGCTACTGTGCTACAGATTTCAGCTCCAACCCCAATCAAACACACCTGAACCAGCTAATCACAGTCTTCAAGGCTACTTGTTAATTTCAGACAGGTGTGTTGGAGCAGGATTGGAACTGAAATCTGCAGGATGGTAGCTCTCCAGGAGCAGGGTTGGAGATCCCTGATATAAACTCTTAAAAAGAGAAGACTTGCAAAGAGTATTGTCACCTGTCATTTATTTCAAATATCTATATCTGCAACAAAATATGTGTGCATGTATGTCCGTATATGAGTGTGTCTGTGTGTGTATCTGTGTAAGCAAGCTTAATGATTATTAATATGATAGTTTAACCATTTCATTTCTATTTGTGTGTGTGTGTGTGTGTGTGTGTGTGTTTCTGTGAGCCTATTGTCCATTTTCGATGAGTTTCACTGTCAGCTATGCATCCAGCTATGTTGGCCTAGACCCTAAAAGCATACCACCTTAGGCCTTACAATTCTTAAACCCTGGTTATCGCTGCTTGCAGCTATATTTTTGTTGTTGTTGTTTTTTTTTCCATGTTCCGAAGCTTTCTTGCTCAAGAGTGTCACCGACAATCACATACAGTATAACCTACAACAGCTCTTTAACTGCGCTCTAGTCAAATCATTAACTACACACATCATAAACCTCTTTTAGGCAAGTACAATTTATGTCACATATTTTAATAAGACTAAACTCCTATTTAACCTGATGATCACAGGTTTAATAAAAATACATTTTAAGTTTCTAATTATAACACCGCATTTCCACGGTTATTCAAACAACGAACAAATTATACAGTGAGCAAATTATTATATATATTTTTTTTTTAATAATTAAAAAATTTAATACAATTTTAAATTAAAAAATATTGTAAGCACTGCTTGATCTGTAAATTGTGAGGTCCCGGAACAAAGCGGGGTAAAGAATCCGTCCGGCAAGTTTTTTTATATTATTATTGAACTTTCAAAAATACTAAATTCAACAGCAAGTTCATATATATATATATATATATATATATATATATATATATGCTTTTATTTATGTAGGCTACACAGAGAAACAATGCATAGAGAAACAAGATGCGCTTTCTGCCGTCTCGTGCAGTCTCCGTGAAATGGAGCGTCACAGCAATGAACCGGCTACTTTATTAAACGAACGAAGGAACCAAAAAAATAAAAATCTTTAATTACACGTAGTCGGAATGAAAAGGTGCATTTCTTTATTAAAGTCAGCGTCGCATTCTGCAACTTTATCTTTTCAGCCGACACTGACTGAGAAGAAATCACTAGTTTATTAACGAATAATTAAAATGTTTTATTTTGCCTTTCCCCCAACATTCATAATCATTAGCCTACTTTTGCTTTTGCACGCTTTAGACGTGCGCTTGGGCGCGGAATAGGCTGTACACCTATATATTAAAGGATGGTTAGTAGCCTAAGTTATTATATTAATCAATTTATGTGTGATTAGGGAAATCTTTAGTCGGGGACAGGCCTTCTTGGCACAAGGAACCGATCAATTTTTTAAATAAAATGCTGTCAATTCGAAAAGTGCGCCTGCTAATCACGTCACGTTATATTGCAATGCAGAGTTATGAATGCGTAATAATAAGTAAAATGTTTTTAATTTATTTAATTTCTTATGGGTGCAATGGCGGTGCTTTGGTCTTTCTTGGGGGTGCTGAAGCATCTGCTAGCCCCTCCTTTGCGCTGCCCATGTTTATTACCATTAAAAAAAATAATAATTCTGCATCTGTTTTTAGGTGTGCCAGCTGCCACTGTGGGTGGCACCGGCACACCCTGGCACAACCGTGGCTACGCCCCTGGTGTGATTGTGTTGTAGAGCAGCTGCAGTATCTCTCAGCTGTATCAGTGCAGTCACTGTGACTCTGACTGACGGAGGTTTTTGTACGACTCTTTATCACTGTGTGAACACATATTTACTGTTGATCACATGGAAACTCTGACAGTAATAATCTCCTGTATCTTCAGTCTGGACTCCACTGATGGTCAGAGTGAAATCACTGCCAGATCCACTGCCACTGAATCTAGATTGAGTTCCTGACCGGAGGGTTTTTATATAATAAATGAGGAGTTTAGGAGCTTCTCCAGGTTTCTGTAAGTACCAGGACAGACATGGTGGGTTGCAGCCGGTTAAAGGAGTGCTGGCGGTGCATCTCATCACAACAGTCTTTCCTAGTTCAGTTGTGTGAACTGCAGGAGTTTGAGTAACTGTGATCTGTCCGCTGGATCCTGAGAGAGAAATATATAGGATTCATCAAGACAAATACAAACATTTGGGTCCATATTATACTATACAGTATGTTGGCCAACTTCATTAATTATACCGCTTTATCCAAAGTCTCATGTACTGTACCTTGTTTACAGCAGAGCAGTGTCCAGATGAGGATGATGATGTTGTTCATTGTAGTTGTTTTGTCTTGTGTGATGATGAAGATTGTGTTCTGGTCTCAGTCATGAAGTGTTAAACACACAGCACTATAAACACTCAGAGCACTGAAGCGTGTGCTGACGATGCAAACAAGTGGGCAGGATTTACAACATATTTATTTTTAGAAGATGTTGTTACAACTGTTACATGTACATTACTTACTCCAACAACAGTAAATGATGCATCATTTAAAGTAATTAACCAAAATCCTAACTATAATTCCAAAGTAAGTTTAAAGTAATCATTATTTCTTAATATTATTTATGTAATTACACTGCAACTACATCACCTTTAAATAAAGTATAGCATATCAAAATAATAACTTTACACTGAATGCAGCACGACACAAAAACCTTTTTATAATCACCCTCTTCAGAAATATTTATCACCCATGATTCATTTATTATAGTAATTTATATTATATCATATAATATTCATGTCGGAGGACCACCATTATGTAGAATAAAGCAGCTATTTCTAAACCTTATAATATATAAGCAAGATGAAATACACATCTAGAATTAAGAATAACTTTTAAGAATAATTAATATTTTAATAATGAATTAAGAACTTTAAGAATAAATTTAAAACAAGATTGCACAATTAATATAGATTAATGTCTGAAATCAATATTGATTCAGTGGTGAGTCAATGTCATGTTATGTGAGAGAATACAGTTTTACGTTTTAAACATTTTAAACCTTTAGTCACCATTGTTGAGATTCAGACGCTGATTCTTGATGGCTGTGTGTCTAAATGCCATAGTACTAAAAAGTTTGAGCATACGATATTTTTAAAATCTTCCAGTATCAGTTTGTCATCTCATTCAGGGTTATATATTTATTGTAAACAACATCAAACTAACAAATAAATCCACACCATATCTACAAAGATTAGCCACAGAATGAGATCAGTGAATCAGGCCACTAGATAATGATTATTTCATTATCTACTAGTACCAGTCTGAAAATCTACTCAAGTAAAAGTAAAAAGTAGCTCATTTAAAATTTACTCAGAGTAAAAATTACTTAGTTACATTTTAACAATGGGAGGGAGGGAAAAATGGGATAGACCAAAGGTGTCAAACTCAGTACCTGGAGGGCCACAGCCCTACACAGTGTAGATATAACCCTGATTAAACACATCTGATCCAGCTAAACTAATCATTTAGGATTATTTGAAAACTACATGGTGTGTGTGTTGGAGCAGGGTTGGAACTAAACTATTTAGGGCTGTGGCCCTCCAGGAACTGAGTTTGATAATAAGACATTTGGGCTATTACCAGGCAAATTAAATCAGTATCAACAAAATTAATCGTTGCAATGCAGAGGAAACGCAGAAGCTTCATCTGAAGTGGCGTAGATGTATTTACACTGACATTTAGCCTGCAGTTACAAATGCAGAAATACTGTTTTGATAAATAAGTTTTGATAAATAAGACATAAAATGTGACCCTGAACCACAAAACCATAAGGGTCCATTTTCCTGAATTGCGATTTATACATCATCTGATATATTTACAGTAGGAAATTTACAAAATATATTAATGGAACATGATCTTTACTTAATATGCTAATGATTTTTGGCATTGATTTAGAACATTGCGTCAGCTGAGCGAAAGGTTGTGGGTTCGATTCCCAGGGAACACATGTACTAATAAAAATGTATAACCTGATGCAATTGTAAGTCGCTTTGGCTAAAAGCGTCTGCTAAATGCATAAATGTAAATAAAAGAAAAAATTATAATTTTGACCCATATGTTGTTGGCTATTGCTACAAATATACCCCAGTGACTTAAGACTGGTTTTGCGCTCCAGGGTCACATATTATATTATATATTATATTAAAACATAATATTATATTATTTACAAATACAGTTTTAAAAATAACTTTGAGATGTGAATGCAATTAAGCACATTTCTTTTTCACAAGGGTTTTTCATAAGACTGGTTTTGTGCTCCAGGCCAGGGTCACAAATGTAAAAAAAAAAAAAATCAAAAGATACTTTAAATGTTAAATTAGAACCACCAGTAGGTGTCAGCAAGTCACTGATAAGAGAGTCATTGCGATTGAACAGAATCATTTAAACGGTTAATTCATTCAGGAACAAAACACGTCATTGCTCAGAGTCAGAGACGCAAAACTGTGTATGGTGGCTGTGTTTGGTATTATTTTTGTTGTGGAAATAGAGCAAAAACAGGCAATATGGTGTCTAAAACGTAAGTCTCTTAATTAACTTCTTCTTTTTTTGAACTGTTGTAAAAAGAAAAACTACAGGCCTATGTAATCATGGTGATTTTTGGAGAAAAACGGCATTCTTCGTGTGATGACTTACTATATTAAATTATAATCTAAATTTTCTGCTTCTATATCTTCAATTTTGTGATCATTCTAAACACATTTTAACAGACTGAATCACGCAGTGAAAGAAAGCACTCCAAATGCACGCGGATTAGTCTAATAGATTTCACGGCACACTGTTTAGAGTGTTTTGTTTGGTTTTTGGCAAAATACTGATAATGTCAAATCGCATATCGTTAAAACAACAATTACTATATTATCGCAGACGATATTGCACACCCTGCACCACTGTCTTTTTGGCTCATTTGTGCAAAACCTTTTGTTAAACTGTTAAAGCTTAATTTTAACCACCAATGCAACGATGCAAGTATTTACGTTGTCTCTACATGATTGCGGATGTCGAGATGTTATATAGTTCGGTCTCCTGAGGCAATCACAGCTTACACTGCATAACAGAGCATGAATATATGGCCAGGGGTTCACTTCATTCCTTCGAGTTCAACTTCAGCAGAGTACGACGGGGTCTGGTTTTCAGCTGGGTCTGCACCATTAACGCCTGTCTTGTTCGTCTCCATCTTTCTTGTGATTTTAGTGCCAGTTTCTTCTTCTGCCCATTATTTACTGCAGTTGTTTCCACGGAGCGATTTTTTTTTTTACTCAGTAATTAATGTGTTTTAAAATGTAGCGAAGTACAATACTTCCCACAAAATATACTTAAGTAAAAGTAAAATTACAGATTAAAAAAATTACTTAAAGTACAAGTACACAAAAAAGCTACTCAATTACAGTAACACGAGTAAATGTAATTCGTTACTTTCCACCTCTGGAAGTTGGTAATGCTGTTTGTGGAGTTGTTTAATCAGATCTTGAGAGATTTAATGATGTCTAGTAGTTCAGTTGAGTTCATCTAAGGCTGTGGCTGAAGTCAGTTGTAGTTCTTGTTTCTCTTTCATTCAGTGATTCTGCTTGTTAACAGCAGCTACTATCTAGCCTATAAGAAGAGTAAATATTAATCTGAACTGTATTAATGTGTTTTTGCACAAGAGAGATCTGTTAGTTTAATGTAGTTTTGTGGGTCACCGTTGTTCTGGAGAGCAGAGCTTGTGCTTCAGTCAATGATGAACCACAAACACTGATGTTCTGCTGCTATGTTTAAAGACAGTAAATGTAGAGTTGCTGATTCAGTGATGATCTCTTTGTTAAGTGCTTTAACTGACGATAAACTACAATGAGTTAAAGTCATGTTTTTTGTAACTTTACTATCACAAATTAAGTGTTTGCAGTTTTATATCAAGAAATATTCCTTCTCAGTGGACTCAAATTAAATAAGATAACAAATGTTTACACACCATCACAACAATTGTAAAGCATGCAAGAGTTTGCTGTAGTTAATGATTTACAGAACTTTTGTAAATGTACAGCCTTACTGGCAACCAAAATTGTAGTAAGTTTCTGTAAATGTTATAGCAATTATTTACAGTTTATATCTATTTCAATGTTAATGAAACAGCAATATTTTAATATGTTAAATTGTGTTAAACTTTATTTATTCACGTGTGTGTGTTTTAAGCTCAGATGAGCTTTATTTGTCACATACACAATTATACAGAGTATAATGAGGAGTGAAATGTGTTCTCTGCATTTAACCCATCCAAGTGGATCAGTGGGCAGCCGCGCACTGGTTTCACCTCAGTCGTGGACACTTCCTGCCAGAGCCGGGATTCGAACCCACAACCTTGGGTTACCTCAGGTTTCAAGTCCAATGCTCTATCCATTAGGCCACGACTGCCCTGTGTGTGCGTGTGCGCGTGCGCGTGCGCGTGCGCATTTGAATGGGTTAAATGCAGAGCACAAATTCCGAGTATGGGTCACCACACTTGGAATCACTTCACTTTCACTAAATTAGTTTATGCCTGGCTGCGCAAATCATTTTACTCCAGTCTGTTTTCTGAATGAGGGACAATTCAAGGCAGGTTTTGTTAAAAAGTTAAAACTCAAGGATGATCACTTCCAGAGAAGAGAGAGGAAGAGGGTGAGCAGTGATCATTATCATGTAAAGAGATATGCACTGAAACGAGTCACTGTGAACAGAGCTGATTTTGACAAGGTAAAAAAGGTGTTGTTTTACACGACCACTGAGACCATTTCAAGAATACCCTAAAGAATCATACCACCTTGTGTAAAATGGGCATCCAATGTCCCCTTTGAAGAACAACCACCATAAAATCAGACTTACTTTACAATCATGCTGAGGAAAAATACAGATTTACAATCATAACAAGAAATACACTATAGCTATGACTGTTTAAATACAGTCATAGAAATACACTATGATTTCAAACTGTTTTTGAAATCAAATCTTTGTATAGATACGACAGGCAACACTGGATCTAACAATGCCTTACAAAAAAATTAGTTAATCTTTAAAAAAAATAAAGCACATACATAAACCCATATAGGAAATATAAGAGTTATTAGATAAGCATGTTATAAACTTCTAAAACATTGGTGTTTCATATTTTAGAGCAGTCACTGTTATTTATGAAATAAATCAATGAAGTCTATGTGGGAGTGTGTGTGAAAAAATATCATATGTAATCCCCTTTATAATCCTTAACATTTTCATAAATAACTGTAATTTAATTTCACGTTTTTTCTCAGTAACTGTAACTGATTACAATTACTTTTATTTTGTAATTAAATTACGTAATTCCGTTACATGTAACTAGTTACTCCCCAACACTGTATATCCACACTCAGAGTGTTAAAAAGAAACACTGAGTCAGGTTAATGAGGTAATTAGTTTAGTAATTGAGTGATGATTGAGCATTAGTGATAAACACCTGGGGCCCGTTTCAATAAGGAGGTTCAACCAACTCTGAGTTTAAACTTGAACTCAGCGTTGAGTTACTCTGAGATGGGAAACTCTGAGTTTTCGGTTACAGAACAGCTGAATTGTGTTAGTTTACTCAACTCTAAGTAGGTTGACTCTGAGTTAAGCGCGCACACCATGACTATGAAAAGTCATGATCAGCGGAGCGCCGAAATTACGATTCACCATGGCAACAGCTCCCGCCAAAAAGACGTCAGTGTACGTACTTCCGTCAATGCGTAAATTTAACTCTTAATAACTTAATAACTGTTATAATATCAGAGGTGAAAACTGTAAATTATTGAACATATTCATTTTAATGGTATCCCACGGCCACAAAAGAAGTAAAAATACGGAAAAAT
This sequence comes from Schizopygopsis malacanthus, assembly GCA_027474115.1. Taxonomy (NCBI): domain Eukaryota; kingdom Metazoa; phylum Chordata; class Actinopteri; order Cypriniformes; family Cyprinidae; genus Schizopygopsis; species Schizopygopsis malacanthus. The sequence continues at coordinate 29,025,914 of CM049866.1, forward strand.
TAAACAAGAACGTGCAGCAGCTAAAAATTAAGTATAAAAACACAATTAAATCAAGGTAAAGCTTTAAGCATGAAAGGTTCATATGTGTGGGCTTAATGACTTTACAAACATTTGACATTACATATCATTCAATGTCTATTTCAATGCACTGCAGCTTTTTCCACATAGTCTAACACTCTTTTCACATAGTTAAATATTCTCTAATCCAACCTGTTACATTTCTTAATTAGAGTAATACAATTAACTACTGACTTGACGACAGCAAGAAGGCAGAGGGAGAACCAGCACCACTGACAGATGAAGAGGAGGTGGTCAAGTATTGGAAGAATTCTCAAATCCAAAAGTAAAAAGAATAACTTTTGCTTTTGTATTAGGAAATAAAGATGATAAAAAGTGAATAATTTGTTTATTTAACAGCAGTGGAGGTGGTTACGGCTTGTACTACCCCTCCATCTGGCATCCTTCCATTCCATACAGTAATTAATTTCATTTTCAGAAGGTGCGATGATGGTGGAGATATGCTTGTCATCAATGCATCCAACCACATTACTTCCAGCCCGATCTCACGGCAATCCGGACATATTTTACGAGGTGGCTAATTCAGCGTTACTTCCAGATGTCACAGAAAGATGTTATCAAGTGAACATCATTTATCAGATTAGCCTCATTTAAACCGATTTTTTTCACCACTGACCTACTCCTCTGTGAAACTCCTCTTTGACGGATTTGTGCCCAGGGCAAATGATCAGAATGAGTATGAGAGCGATGCACACTTTCCTTAAAATCTGCATACAGGACTTATAATGTGCTCTGCATCTCCGATGTTTTAAAGTGCATTTTCCTATTTTGCTAATTATCTTCCAATGGGGTAAGACATTAAACATATTCTTGTTTCCGTTTGCATTAAGATAATTTTTCTTACCCAATGGCGGACAATTTTACTTGTTTTATGTAAAATGCACTTAAAAAGGAAAATCCCCCAGGAAACAAGACTAAATATTGACAATTTTTTCATATATAATTGTAAATTTTTAGATATTTGTACTTGAAATAAGACAAAAGATACTCAGTAAGAAAATCAATTTTGCAGTTTGAATTAGGCATTTAAACCTCACTAAAACTCTAAAAAGGGAGAGGAGACCGAAAGAAACTCTGGGTTTACCGAAGAAAACCTGCTCCCGACCAGGTTAGGTTCACAGAGTAAGTTACCACGGTAATTGACTCTGAGTATAAGTTACCTCTCTTTCAGAAACGGGCTTGACTTACCCTGCTTTCTCTGGTTTGACAAACCTCCCAATTTGAAACGGAAAACCCAGAGTTTCCCTCATTTCAGGGTTAACATACTCAGAGTTTTCACTTAACCTCCTTTCTGAATCGGGCCCCTGCTGTTAACAAACTGAATCACTGAAAGAAAGGAAGCAAGAACAGAAAAAAGAGACGAGCAGAAATACAAGAAATACAACTGACTTCAGTCACAGCCTTGAAATCAACACAAGATAAAAGAAGACATTAAATCTCTGAAGATCTCGGCAGAGGGTGATGAAACTACTCCACAAACAGCATCACCAGCTTCACTCATTAATAACCAGATTGATATTAGATGTTGATGTGTTAGTTTTGTTTGAATTATCATTATCGAGGTCAGTGTTTGCTTTAGTTGGGCTCTTGACTTAAAAACATTACAATTATTTCTGCTGCCATAACTGTGTGTTTGTTTAGACATGCTAGTTATGGCCAAATAAATGTAAAAAAAAAGCGAACAGAAAATATGATCAGGAGTTGGTTACGTTTTGATAAAGACATAATCAGCGTATGGTGGCTTGAGTAACTTTTTTAATTTCAAGTGTAGTCACTGTTAAATGTATTGGTTAATTTTGTTCTTGATCTTATGATATGCATAGTTTAAGCTCTGACAGTTTTAAGATTAATCTTTTTAATTAAACTTTTACTTTTCTTTATCAAACACACTCAGAATCAGCGAATTAATCTCAACAATAGTGACAATCAACATGAAGCTCCATGTTGCAGTGCATTCTGGGAGCACCAATCAAAACTCATCCTTGGCTCCCAGCATGCAATGCGACATGATACATTTTACAGCTGTCTTTGTATTTTCTTTTATTCTTACTATTTCCTTTTATTTTGCTATTTTGTTGTGACTTTTAGTATCATGTTTTGTGATGTTCACAGATTATCTGTTTATCTGAATATGTTGATTGTCACCGTTGTTGAGATTCATACGCTGATTCTTTATGCCTGTATGATAATGCAGCCTTAAGTTTCTTATGCTGATTTACTTTTAAAAGTATTTCAGATTAATCTTAAAACTGTTGGATCAAGCATTAGATTTCATGTGAGTAAAAACTACAATTTTAACCAATCAATGACTGCTCTGAATTATATCACTTATGAAAGTCACAAAATGCTGATGATTGCTTTATTGAAACATAACCATCAACACCTGATTGTCATAACTAACATGTGTAAACAAACATAGTTAAGGCTTTGTAAAATAAATTAAATAATTGTAATGTTTTAAGTCAAGGGTCAACCTCCAAAATACTTTAATGAAAGACAATTTTACTAAAGATTGATTAGTGTGCACGAGAAATGTTTGATTTTGTGATCCATGAGGATTGAGCTGCAAACGAAGAACAAAAGAGGTCAAAGGTCACCTCAGAGGTCACAGATCATCAAATATATTTCTATAAAAAGTGTTATATCAGCACATGACAACAGAATAAATGAGAAATATAGGATATAACGTCAAACTGAATTATGTCTATTGAACATGAGAGGACAAAACTTCATCTGGTTATGAAAAGTACATTGTTCTTCAAGCAATAACATCATTTCAAAAGGATTTTGTGTAAAAGTTTTTTTTATTCCTTTAAAAAAATACAATTAAAAATTACTTACACTAAATGAGTGAGTGTGTCATCATCTGCTGTGTTTGTGCTGTCAGTGTGTTGAAGTGTTGTTTCTGGAGTTTGTGTTCACTCGAGTGGAATAGAGGTTTTTGTTCGACCGCTTCATTAGAATATATATATATATATATATATATATTTACTAAATATATGTGAAATGTCATAAACATCCATAATCATAAACCAAGAATCAGTCATTCTGACATTAATTGTGTAAGATTGTAAATCTTTCAGTGGGTTAAATTGAAATCATCACCTCCAGACAGAAGAAGTGACTGAATGCAGTCTGTTCAGTTTGATTGACAGAAATCATATTTTACACCTAAAACATGATGATTATATTAAAACACTGACTTGTGTTCTTCAGGAATATAATATTTCTGTTATAATGATATTGTGTGATTAGTGTTTGTGTTGATCAGTGTTGTGTGTGATTGTGTTGTAGAGCAGCTGCAGTATCTCTCAGCTGTATCAGTGCAGTCACTGTGACTCTGACTGACGGAGGTTTTTGTACGACTCTTTATCACTGTGTGAACAGTCTTGTGCTCCCCGGGTAGTGGAAACTCTGACAGTAATAATCTCCTGTATCTTCAGTCAGGACTCCACTGATGGTCAGAGTGAAATCACTGTTAGATCCACTGCCACTGAATCTAGATTGAGTTCCTGACTGGAGGCTGTTTATGTAATAAATGAGGAGTTTAGGAGCTTCTCCAGGTTTCTGCTGATACCAGTATAAGTAGCTGCCATATATTCCTACATCTATATTACACTCTATTGTAGCTGTTTGACCGAGCTGGACAGTTTTAACTTTAGGTTGAGTTAGAGTGACTCCTCTGGATTCTGAATAAAATAAAATAAAGTCAGTTTATCAATAAATCAAATTTATAGCAGAATATTGATAGCCTATATTAAAATGGTAATAAACAGCAATATCTTATTATTAATATCAAAGCGTAATATTCCACCTTGAATAAGTACTGCAGTGGTCCAGATGAGGATGATGATGTTGTTCATTGTAGTTGTTTTGTCTTGTGTGATGATGAAGATTGTGTTCTGGTCTCAGTCATGAAGTGTTAAACACACAGCACTATAAACACTCAGAGCACTGAAGCGTGTGCTGACGATGCAAACAAGTGGGCAGGATTTACAACAGATTATTTAAGTAGATGTTGTTACAACTGTTACATGTATGGTACTTACTATAACAACAGTAGATTATGCATAATTTCAAGTAATTAAACCAAAACCCTAACTATAATCCCAAAGTAAGTTTAACGTAATTATTATTACTGCAACAACATCACTTTTAAATAAAGTATAGCATAACAAAATAATAACTTTACACTGAATGCAGCAGGACACAAAACCCTTCAGAAATATTTATTACCCATGATTCATTTATTATATTCATTTATATTATATTATATTCACGATGGAGGACCACCATTATGTAGAATAAAGCAACTATTTCTAAACCTTATAACAAATAACAAGATGAAATACACATCGACACAATGATAAATTGATTTCAACTGAATAAACTTAAAACAAGATTGCACAATTAATATAGATTAATGTCTGAAATCAATATTGATTCAGTGGTGAGTCATGTTGTTATGTGAGAGAATACATTTTTATGTTTGAAAAAGATTTGACAAAAGCGATATTATTGAGTGTTTGTGCTGTCAGTGTGTTGAAGTGTTGTTTCTGGAGTTTGTGTTCACTCGAGTGGAAGAGAGGTTTTTGTTCGACCGCTTCATTAGATTGTGTCACTGTGGTGGACTTTCGGTGGAGGAACTAAACTGCTGCTCGGTAAGTCTCTATTTTAATTCTCCACTGCAAACATACAAATTAGATTGTGTACAATTATTATTATTATTATTTTAATTGAACCAGAAATAAAATCTAACACATATATTTTTGTAACACTGAACAATAATGTTTCAGTTGTTAATATTAGTTAACCACATTAGTTAACGTGAACTAACAATGAAAAACTATTGTAATTAATCTCAGTTAATTGCATATTAATTGCAGCATTTACTAATACAGTATTAAAATCCAAAGTTTTATCTGCTAATATTAATGGACCTGAGTTATCATGAACTAATAATGAATAATTGGACCTTTATTAATCAATGATAACTAAGATTCATAAATATTTTTAAAAAGTATTTCTCATTGTTGGTTAATATTAATTAACACAATAATTAACGTTACCTTATTAACATTATTGCAAAGTGTTACACATTTTCTAAATATAGTTTTACAGTAAATATTTAATCTAAAATATTGTGACGTTTAGATATTCAGAATAACTGAATTATTCACTTTTTTATAACGTGGCTCACTCTTGATTTTATTAGTTTATCACAAGTATATTATTCATAAAAATGTAATGAAAAATATATATTTTAAATTGTAAATGGAGCTACTTTCTATGGATCAATAAATGGTTTTGAATCTGTTTTGCTCGTGTTGTGCTTATAATTCAGTGCAATTCATACAAGCACAGTTTATACAAAAATATAACACAGTTGATTAATTTCTAATTCCAGTGAAATCATTTGTAGTCACACAATCTCTGTTTGAAATTAAGTTTTGAGTTGAATATCTCACCTAACTAAAACGCAAAGTCATTATTTAGAGATATAAAACTACTGGAGTTAAAGCAGAAAATATCTTAATATGTTTAGGTTCTTTTATGAGGTTTGATTGAAATGTATGAAGTGTTTGTGTTTTCTGTGTGTTTGTGAATGTGTTGTGTTTGTCTCCTGCAGCTGGTCCCACAGTGAAGCCCTCAGTGTCTCTGCTGCCGCCCTCTTCTCTGCAGATCTCTGGAGACTCAGCCGCACTGCTCTGTCTGCTCAGCTCTTACTCTCCACAGGGGGCGCTGGTGAGCTGGACACTGGACGGCTCAGAGGTCACCGAGGGGGTTGTGACCAGCGCAGAGAGCGAGCAGGACGGCCGCTACAGCCGCAGTAGCGTCCTGACCCTCAGCAAAGCACGCTGGGAAGCGGGAGAGCTGTACGTCTGCAGAGTAACACATGCTGAAGCTCCTCATGAGGTCTCGTTCCACAAGAGTCTCTATTAGTCGCTCGCAGTGCTGATGTTTCTCCAGTGAGCGCTGCTCTCTCCTGAAGATGAGTCGTATCTGAGTGTCCTGTGTCAGGCAGGATTCACATGAGTCTAGTGCTGCAGCTGTAGTCATTTACAACTCAATACTGAAAGAGAGCTCTAGTGTCAAAGCACTGGCTGATCTTTCAATCTGCTGTGTTTGCTGCAACATTCAATAAAGCTTCTCAACAAACTCCATTTGTGTCTGACAACATCATTCAACTAACAGATGACGATGCATGTAGTGTTTGTTCAGGTGTTTTCAGTAAATCTAGTCAAATAAAGCTCTTGGGGTTTGAACATGGTCTCTGGAGACAGAGCTGCTCTATTCTGAGAGGATCACAATCACTCCACCCTGACAATGCAAATGATTTTCAGCCCACACTCCCAGAGTCACTGTTTGATTGGTTACATGATCTGGACTGAAACACACCAGTTTCACTTCTGCTGTAGTCCAGCAGCCCAGGTGAAAAGGAAATATATTGAAATTATGCTATACTAAATGCATATTACATTTATTATTTTTAAACAATAAATATATTAAGCATATTTCAAGATATGCTTAAGATCAAGTTTAAGCTATTTACAATATATTTAATTGTGTTAAACTGTATTTCTTCACAATCCATGTAAAATATTTGGTCTCACTTTATATTAGGAGGCCTTATCTATTATGTACTTGCACCCAAAATTAATAATTTGATATAATGCACTTATTGTTTACACATACAGCAAAGCGAAAATTTAACAATAGAGTTAAATTTAACACTTTGTTAGTGTATATATGGATACCACCACAAGTATTAATGTAACACTATTACAGTTCGAAAACAACAATGCAATAAGTGTTTTAAACTCCAAACTGTTGTAAAATGTTAAATGTTGAGGATTAAAAAAAAAAGGCTAAACAAAACCCTTCAAAGCCACATTTCAACTGTTTATTTAACAACAAAGCACATGCAGTTTCAGTGCTCTACAAAATGCAACAATCTGTAACAACATACAAGAACGAATCGGAGTCATATGACATCTGAAGGTCAAAGGGTTTGGGGTGCTGCAGTTCATGTTGCTTCACAATACAAAAATGATCAAGATCTTCAACCTGAAATGCATGCAGATGCTCAATAAAAACGGCCTCCATTTGCATCAAGAGAAAATTTATTTCTTCCTTTCTTAGGATAATTACAACTACTTTACAAAACAATGGCATTTCATCCACCACATCAATACAAACAACAGATCCACACCGATATTCAATTCCACTGCATCTTACCCATGCAGTATGAAGTACTGTATCAGAGCTTCTATTTTTCCGGGAATCATATCTTACTCCTAAATGCACCTCCAGAGGTTGTACAACTCCCCATTGTTCGCAAAAATATTTTTTCCATTTGCTATTGGTGTTCAGATCAGAAAAAGGATTCTTTAAATTCGCAAGCACATTTTCTACATTACACTCTGGCACTACATTCAAGATCTGATTTTTGAAAGTTGTATGAACCTCATTTAAACATTCTTCCATACTTTCAACAACAGACAAAATAACATTGTTTGAAACACCACTTCCCTGCAACTTTGCAATAACAGAAGCACACATTTTTTTGACACAGAACAGTCAGTGTTACTCAAATCTTCATGTGTGCCACTGTTTGGTCCACTCATAGGCAGAGCCGGCATACCTACAGATGACAGTTGAATCTGATATTTCATCAGAGCAACTCGGAAGTTCAGTGTCACTAGTGTCACTGTGAAAACGTTTAAGATGTCGTCTGAAACCACAGTAACTTTTAAACTCCAAAGAACAACCATCCTGTGCACACAACAAATTAAACTTTTTGCCAGGATATAAACCATGGGACAGTTTGAGATGTCGAATCAAGTATGCTCTTGAATGATGAAGTGTCCGGCAAACGTAACACCTATACATCATTCAGCAACCAAAGACAGCGGTCTGGATGAAGTTATACATGCTGCGAAGTGCTTCATCATAATTTAAACTAAAAACGAAGTGGACCTTGAAAAGCTCATCAAACGCTGCAAGTGATGTGGTTCCCTGGCACAAGATGAGTTTTTTATCCATGATGATGTAGTAGCTGCTGATAGCTCATCTGCTGGTTCCTGATGCAAGAAGATACGGCTGCCGACGTTCATCTGCATCCAAGTGCTCTTCAAGACTCCGGCATGACTGAAAGAAATGTATGGAAAAAGAATTGCAATCACATTATGAATGTCCATTTCTACAAATTCCCATGATCAATCGTCAATAAAATTAACGATCAATTACTTGATTAATCATTAACTATAATAATGCTAGATGTGTCACATTAGTGGTACATCGTCACCGGCATGACAGGATGTGCAAATGACACTAAAAACGCAAATATCCTCACCCAAAGAAAATGTTTTTACTGTAAATAAATGTACTTAATATACTTAATGTTGAGAGACTAACTAGACAAGCGAACATCTAGTTTTATTCAATGGAACGTAAACTGCACCGACACAGTAGTCTACGTAATGCAAGAAAGTCATACTGCAAGACAAGAATTTGTGGTTAAAAAGTATATTCATTTCTGTATTTTAAGAAAATTATAATTTTGCTTATTCCCCGGCTTGGATCGTGTAGAGCCCTCTGAAGCTGCACTGAAACTAAATCTGTTGATCTCATCTATATAGAGAAAAATCCTGGAATGTTTTCCTAAAAAACCTTCATTTATTCTTGACTAAAGAAAAGAATAAACATCCTGGATGACATTGGGTTAGTACATTTTCGTTCTGGAGTGAACTAATCCTTTAATGACGTCCATGCTTAATCAATTTAAAGGATTATCGACAATTAATCAATTGTTGATTAATCATTTGCATCCCTAAATCAAATACTTGAATATATTCAAAAGAACATATTCAGTTCAGTGATTTATGGAGTTTAGAGTATGTACAAATTCATGAAATCATAACACACCTTATGAAAATCTACGAGGTGATCCACGGCTTGACGTGCACTGATCTTAGTAGTCCTCTTTCTCCCAGCTGGTTGAGGTGACAGGATGTGCAACAACAGAAGTAAAGTGGACATATCACTGTCCCAACCTGCAAAATGAATTGATTCAACTACTAAAAACTAGTATGTCATACAAATTTAATCAAATCGACAAAAAATTATAATAAATACATTACGAAAATACATTATGCAAATATATATATAATACATAAATACTTTTCAAGATGTCTTCACAGGATTCCCCTTGCTCCTCTCTGGCTGATTGTAAAAGCTGTTCCAGATACGATGTCGATGCAAGCATTGATGCCTCCTTTATCAACTTCGGTTTGTATGATGGCCACCTTTCTAGAAGACTAGCAGACGTTTCAGGTCCAAAGAGAAGGCTGAAGTCTTGAAGAATCTAAAACATTGGGGAGAAAAAAAAAAGCAAGCAAGGAGCATAACATTATTTAAGGGAGAGTTCACCCAAAATAAAAATTACCACCCTGATGTCATTCTTTGAAACACAAAATATATTTTTAATACTCACTCTCTCGTCTTCATGAAATGCAAATACAATGAAAATCAACAGCTACCAACACTTTGAAACTCCAAAACGTAAAGGTAGCATGATATTAATTCATACAATTCAAATATTTTATTCCAAGTCTTTTGAAGTGAGAAGATCGGCTCAAACTCAAAACAATGTTGGCAACATAAACGTTAATGTGGTATGCAAGATTGTTGTTACATTTGCCAAAATGTTTTAACATTAATTGACGTTTGAATTTATCAGATCTAACTGATGTTACTTCAAAAGACTTTCAATATACCAGTTAAATTGTGTGGATTAATTGTATGCTTCCTTACTGACACTTTATTTACAGTAATATGCACAGTCATTTTAAACTTACTAATCCTTTCGTGTCCAACAGTCTTGGGAACACTGACAAAACTGTAGCTGAAGTTTCAGTCTTGTGGATCAGTCTCTGTCGATACTCAAATGTCTCTCGCATCTTCTGGAATATAGTCTCCTGATCATTGGTATGGGTCATCAAAGAAATAGCCTGTTTACACTGCTCATCCTCAAGAGATGTTCGTGGTTTATACTCCTGATGAGTGTCGGACCACCTCCTGTCACCACTGCTGATCTAGAAGAACTAGATGATGAGAGAGGGCAAAGCTTTGTCTTTCTTTGTATAGTCTTCAGCCTCCAAGCCAGGAAGCCTGATCCACTCTGTGCATCATAGAAATGCTCCTAAGTAGAACAAAACACAACATGCAATTCTACTTGACACACAGGTTTCAGAGTTGTGATGAAGGAACAAACCTGCATTTAACGAAAGAAATGCACCAGTTCACCAATGCTGATGGGAGTTGCTCTCTAAAGAGAATGCGAAAGGTGGCTAATTTGTAGTCAAATACTAATTCATTTTGTTTAAAGAAAAACTTATATGGCTGCAAATTTTAGACAATTTTAACTGATGGATTTGAGGCATTTATTTAGTTTATTATTTATGCTGTTTATTCCCCATGCCATTTAAGTTATATTTAGATATTTTATTAAGTTAAACCTGTATTTAGAGTTGTAAACCTAAATAAACACTAGGGTTGTGCCGATAGACAATAGTATCGTGTATCGACGATAGTCAGAGATATCAACGATAGCAGATGTCTGTCGATAGTCAAGACAATATTAGGCTTTTTCTCCTATTAACGTATAAAACTATTATTATTATTATTATGCGGCCTATTATTATTGGGCTATCAAATTGCCCTGCTATTTCACCTGTTTAAATCAGTTTAATTTAACTTTACTGCAAAAATATGAACTTACCTGAAAATACTTGTATCTTTAATGTGTTCGTATATGTCCAATATTTAGTGTTAAACTGTTGGTCTTTAAAATAAGTCTACTTTTAATATTCACCTTGCCTGATTTTTAGACTGATAACTTCCGTGCCGATGCAGCAAACTTTTGACAGTAGGACGCGCGGTCCTAAAAGCGATGTATGACTGCTGCCTGTATCCGAATATATGAACTAGCTGTTTTAAATATTTGTATATTTAACAGGTTAGTTTTTCAGTATATTATTTCGGTTATTGGTACTTCCAGGCTATCTTGATAATATCGTGTATCGGCGATCTCACAGGCTGGCGATATGAAAAATGACCATATCGCCCAACACTATTGTCCATTTGCAGTGGGATTTATGAAAACGCATCTTAATACCAGGTGTAAATAGGGGCTCAGTTGAGTTAAACAAATTGACAAAAATACGTTGTTGATGGTGAACTAGGAGTGTTGAAATCATTCAGACTTTTGCACCAGTAGTTGAAACGGATTCATTTCTGATAAAATAACCCAAATCATTTTGATTATAACATATTGTTCACCTATGGTATTTTTGTTACAGTTGTGGTGTGGACTCGTTTTAGAATTGGAATGATTATAAAAATGTTAAGCTATAGTTAGCATTCTTGGTGTGAATGGGCTTTTACCACATAAATGCCCTTTCAATGCACAACTAATAAAATAAAGCGTTTTAGGATACACACTAAAAAAAATTGATGGTGACAACCAGGAGGTTTTATGTGCTATAATGTAATAACCAGCATTTAGCTACCCCAGAAAGTATCAGACAACTTACATAGCCTTTCTTAGACAGTGGATCTTTCAGGGCTGGGAACAAGCTGATGATACCATGGGCATATTTTTCCTTGGTCAGTCGTTGTGGAATCCTCCTAATTTAAAATGTATCACAGAAACAATACAATGGTATTACACACTAAAAAAAATAAAGAAAGTAAAAATGCAATGTAACATTAAGGAATAATATACCCCTCAGTTTCTGTCATGTGTGCCGCTAACATGTTCACCATTTGTCGTCTGGAACTATCACATATGCTCCCAGTTTCCTCATACTCCTTTAGGATTTCTACACCACCAGGTTTCTCAAGTAGAATCCTTTTAATAAGCTGAAAAGAAACGTACATACATATATACAGGTGCTGGTCATATAATTAGAATATCATCAAAAAGTTGATTTATTTCACTAATTCCATTCAAAAAGTGAAACTTGTATAATGTATACATTCATTCCACACAGACTGATATATATCAAGTGTGAATTTATTTTCATTTTGATGATTATAACTGACAACTAATGAAAACCCCCAGTCTGTGTGGAATGAAAAAAAGTTAGGCGCACCAGTGCAAAAAGTTAGTCTAGAGCCCTGACATGTAGTCTCAACTGTACACATTCTCTCCAAAGAGAACTAACTCCTATTGAGCCACAAGTGTTTAAATCAAGGGTGCCCAACCCTGTTCCTGGACAGAGATGCAAACAGGTAAGGGGGAAAAAAAGTGAGAACTATGCGCGGATTGGGGGCATGCTCCACACGGAATTTCTTTTAAAGATATTTATTTACATGCTGTTTTGTGATTACTTTAAGATCATTTTTTATCACCTTTACCCCCGGTTTCACAGACAAGGCTTAAGCTAGTCCCAGACTAAAATGCATGTTTGAGTGGTTTCAACTGAAAATATCTTGCTCTGACATTATCATAAAATATGTCAGTGTCATTGTTCTGTGTCAAGATGCACACCTTAATGTTTTCTTCTAAGGCATTTTTGCAAAAGTTGCTTAAATATCTTAAATTGAACTAAGGCCAAGTCCTGGCTTAAGCTGAGCCCCGTTTGTGAAACCGGGCCTTTATGTCCAAAACTTTTATTTTTCACCAAAAAAAATAAATAATTGAAAGGTGAGGAGTTTGCATCTATGCTGGAGATCTACCTTCCTGCAGAGTTCAGCTCCAACCCTGATCAAACAGAACCGAACCAACTAATTAGGATCTGAAGGAGCACTTGATAATTACAGACAGGTGTGTTTGATCAGGGTTGGAACTGAACTCTGCAGGAAGGTAGATCTCCAGGACCAGGGTTGGGCACTGCTGGTTTAAATGGATAGATTCACCCAAAAATGAAAAACAGTTTGGAATAATTGGAGGGCGAGTAAATTGCAGAAATTTTGGGTGAACTACCCCTTTAATTAAGTCCTTATATTGTCCTCCATACATCAAAAACTAGAATGGGAATGATCATGGATGTAACTTTTATTTAAGCTGTTAACTCTTTCTACATAAATAAACCTCTCCTTCCTCACATCTCTGGCTGAAGCACCCTGTAACACCTCGTTCTCCATACACGCTCTTTTAGACAAGGTATGCTCATCACTCTAACTATCCTCTCTACTCAACATGGACAATGTGTCCATGTGGCTTGATGAAGTTTTGGCAGACGATTCTATTGAAAGAGAAAAAGGAAAGATCCTCATAAATACTGACAAACAAAAGCACCACACTGCATTCTTTCTGTACTGATTAGCTATATGAACGGGTGATTCAAAATCTTAATATCTGGCAACCTCTAACATGAAATTGTGTCTGTTTGTTTTCTTTTGCCATTCCAGCATCTATGCCTATATTCATGGTGAGACCCATTTAATCCATACACAAGTCTGTCCCAATGATAATAGTAATGACAATGAAAAAAAAAACAGTGGGTCAATATTGCAGACAATTTTGCTTAAGAGAATCTGAAATCATGATCAGTAATGAAATACAATTGATCATGTAGCCCTTGTCCTATGAGATACGATGAGAAAACGTATGTCAGTTTGTTTTGTCAATTAAAATAAACTTTTTTTCCTCCTCTACAACCGGTGGTACAGCCTGTGGTGTCTCTGCTGCTGAGGTAAATCTCAAGCGTTCTCATATGGCGCTTTTCCACTGCATGGTACGGTACGGTACGGCTCAGTTCGGGTCGGTTTGCATTTCCACCGCAGTTTAGTACCGCTATAGAGTGGGCGGGATTATTCACGCGCCGTTATAATTGCGCCGCCTCTACTGCCGTGACATCATCGTAAACGCGCCACAAACAAACTCACAACAAAGAAAGGAGACGGAATAGTGTTCTTCACTCTCGGCATGTGGATGTTTTTAAGCTTCAAATGCAATACTTTTTAAGTTTAAGAACAGAGATAATTTTAAACATTCCTGTTGAGGAAGAGGGCTGTCTGGTGGCATCGCTTCATATTCCTGTTGAATGTTTTTACTATGTGTGTTGCTTGCAGCATCATAAAAGTGTTCCTGAAACAGATTTTTATATATATCCTTTATCATATTCAGGCTGAAATCTCAAAGAATCAAATTTCGATGTCATAGACACCACCTGTCATAACATTGCAAGTATGACATGAAAGTGTGATGCAAACAATGACTTTCGGAGCCTTTCTTGGAAGATGGATCACTATGCCAAGATAATTCTGTTTTCTGATTGTGTTAGTAGGGAGTTGCTTAAGGGAAGATATCAAACTAGTTATCTTAATTTGTACAATGGCCATGCAGTTATTTGGTTTAAAATAAAAAATAAAAAATATACCCATGTGTATCAATCATGAGAGCCACCAGTATGTTAATCATTTGTCTTCTTGTGGCATCTGTAAGGGTTTCTGTTTCTTGATACTCCTTTAGCACTACTTTACCACCAGACTTGAACTTTAGCACATCTTCAACCATCTAATTTAAAATAAATATAAACATGAGCATGGTGATTCACAAATTTCTACAGACCCGGGGGGGAAGTGTTGCCCCAGAAATTACATTCTGTCGTGTTTACTCACCCTTATTTCGTTCCAAACCAATAAGACTTTTGTTCATCTTCAGAAAACAAATTAAGATATTTTTGAATGAAATTTGACAGTTCTCTGACACTCCACACAACTACCACTTTAAAGATCCAGAAAAGCTAGTGAATGTCATTAAAATAAATCATGTGACTACAGTGGTTCCATCTCGATATTTATGAAGCGACCTGAGTGCTTTGTTTGAGTAAAATATAACTCTCCAACCCATATTCACAAGAACACCTTGACACGTGTGTTGTGTTGCCATGAGAGTTGTTACAAGAATGCTTTTGGAGATCAATAGTTTGTAAATAAAGTGTTAAATGATGGTAAAATTATTTTTTTGTGCAAACAAAAGCACTTGTGAACAAAAGTTATACAGGTGTGGAATGACATAAGCGAGTAATTAATGACATAATTGTAATTTATGTAATTTACTCATAACAAGCTTTGTTCTAACCCGTTTAGGAGACAGTGCAGATGTCTCAGTTCTTTGTCAGGGACTACAGTCGATGCACTTGAGCTGTTGCTTGAGTCAGACGTCTCAGACATAGAAGACAAGGAGTCTGAAAATCCTAAAGAATCAGAAAGTATTACAAATATTGTGATGACCAGCACCAGGATCAGAAATATTAAATGGCTGTTTTATTTTTATTTTGTGTGCTTGACAATACTTTCAAATTTAATAAAACGCAAACTTTAATTTATTTTATTTAATTTATTTTAAACAAACACAGTTATGGCAGCAAAAGTAATTGTAATGTTTTAAGTCAAGGGTCAAGAGCCCAACTAAAGCAAACACTGACCTCGATAATGATAATTCAATCAAAACTAAAACATCAACATCTAAAATCAATGAAGTCAGTTGTATTTCTTGTATTTCTGCTCGTCTCGTCTCTTTTTTCTATTCTTCTTTCCTTTCTTTCAGTGATTCAGTTTGTTAACAGCAGGCGTTCATCACTAATGCTCAATCATCACTCAATTACTAAACTAATTATCTCATTAACATTAACACTGCTTCAGTGTTACTTTTTAACACTCTGAGTGTGGATTATATATACACTGGGAGTGTTGATTTAACACTGGGGGGGGGGGGGGGGGGGGGGCTTTGCTGTGTAACCGTGTGATGAGCATCGGAGCAACCTGCAAAATACTTTAATGAAAGACAATTTTACTAAAGATTGATTAGTGTGCACGAGAAATGTTTGATTTTGTGATCCATGAGGATTGAGCTGCAAATGAAGAACAAAAGAGGTCAAAGGTCACCTCAGAGGTCACAGATCATCAAATATATTTCTTTAAAAAGTGTTATATCAGCACATGATAACAGAATAAATGAGAAATATAGGATATAACGTCAAACTGAATTATGTCTATTGAAAATGAGAGGACAAAACTTCATCTGGTTATGAAAAGTAAATTGTTCTTCAAACAATGACATCTTTTCAAAAGCATTTTGGGCAAAAGTGTTTGTTATACCTTTAAAAAAAAAATTACAAACAATAATAATAGTTAATAATTTATTTTATTATGTAAAAAAATTTTCGTTGATATTTGCATATATTTTTGTTTGTATATGCTGTCAATCATAGTTCTTAGAAAGAAAAATCGGTATCGGCAGGTCACACTTCCAAAAAATCGGAAATCAGAATCGTCCAAGAAAATTGCAATCGGTGCATCTCTATAATCCAACAATAACAAATAACAACAATAATGCGCTTACCTTCGTGTCGCTCTAATTTCACACAGAACTAGAGGAAGTCTTTTGTGAAGTTCATATTGAATATAATACTGAACTTTGCTCAGTCAAAACTAAGCAGCAGCTTTCAAGGATCTGGGCCGTTTAACAGATAAAAGAAAGGATCGTATATACAAACCCAATTCCAAAAAAGTTGGGACACTGTACAAATTGTGAATAAAAAAGGAATGCAATAATTTACAAATCTCATAAACTTATATTTCATTCACAATAGAATATAGATAACATATCAAATGTTGAAAGTGAGACATTTTGAAATGTCATGCCAAATATTGGCTCATTTTGGATTTCATGAGAGCTACACATTCCAAAAAAGTTGGGACAGGTAGCAATAAGAGGCCGGAAAAGTTAAATGTACATATAAGGAACAGCTGGAGGACCAATTTGCAACTTATTAGGTCAATTGGCAACATGATTGGGTATAAAAAGAGCCTCTCAGAGTGGCAGTGTCTCTCAGAAGTCAAGATGGGAAGAGGATCACCAATTCCCCCAATGCTGCGGCGAAAAATAGTGGAGCAATATCAGAAAGGAGTTTCTCAGAGAAAAATTGCAAAGAGTTTGAAGTTATCATTATCTACAGTGCATAATATCATCCAAAGATTCAGAGAATCTGAAACAATCTCTGTGCGTAAGGGTCAAGGCCGGAAAACCATACTGGATGCCCGTGATCTTCGGGCCCTTAGACGGCACTGCATCACATACAGGAATGCTACTGTAATGGAAATCACAACATGGGCTCAGGAATACTTCCAGAAAACATTGTCGGTGAACACAATCCACCGTGCCATTCGCCGTTGCCGGCTAAAACTCTATAGGTCAAAAAAGAAGCCATATCTAAACATGATCCAGAAGCGCAGGCGTTTTCTCTGGGCCAAGGCTCATTTAAAATGGACTGTGGCAAAGTGGAAAACTGTTCTGTGGTCAGGCGAATCAAAATTTGAAGTTCTTTTTGGAAAACTGGGACGCCATGTCATCCGTACTAAAGAGGACAAGGACAACCCAAGTTGTTATCAGCGCTCAGTTCAGAAGCCTGCATCTCTGATCGTATGGGGTTGCATGAGTGCGTGTGGCATGGGCAGCTTACACATCTGGAAAGGCACCATCAATGCTGAAAGGTATATCCAAGTTCTAGAACAACATATGCTCCCATCCAGACGTCGTCTCTTTCAGGGAAGACCTTGCATTTTCCAACATGACAATGCCAGACCACATACTGCATCAATTACAACATCATGGCTGCGTAGAAGAAGGATCCGGGTACTGAAATGGCCAGCCTGCAGTCCAGATCTTTCACCCATAGAAAACATTTGGCGCATCATAAAGAGGAAGATGCGACAAAGAAGACCTAAGACAGCAACTAGAAGCCTGTATTAGACAAGAATGGGACAACATTCCTATTCCTAAACTTGAGCAACTTGTCTCATCAGTCCCCAGACGTTTGCAGACTGTTATAAAAAGAAGAGGGGATGCCACACAGTGGTAAACATGGCCATGTCCCAACTTTTTTGAGATGTGTTGATGCCATGAAATTTAAAATGAACTTATTTTACCCTTAAAATTATAAATTTTCTCAGTTTAAACATTTGATATGTCATCTATGTTGCATTCTGAATAAAATATTGAAATTTGAAACTTCCACGTCATTGCATTCTGTTTTTATTCACAATTTGTACAGTGTCCCAACTGTTTTGGAATTGGGTTTGTAAATAGATTTTGATTAAATTATTTAACTGTGCTCTGATTTCGGAGATGCCTTCCTCTCATCTATCCCTCAACAGATGCAATTCACATTTTGAGAGTTAAAAAACTCTCCACTCTTTACCATGTAACTTATTTAATCATCATGATCATCATTCATACAGATATACGTTCAAAATTAGATCCGTTATTGCGTTAAAAACCTGTTGCTCATGAATCATCACGTCTGTCTGCTGATCGTGAATGGCTAAAAGTGCAGCAGCAAAGTCAACATCAGCACCAGTGTTTGTTTGTGTGTGTGTGTGTGTTTGTGTGTGTGTGTGTGTGTATGCGTTTAGTAATGTCGTGATGACTGATTGGATGCAGTATATGCATACTTGGGCTTATATGTTAACCAATTAGCCTATATAGTTGATATGTTTTAAAACCTCCAAACTGACTCCAAACCTGACCAAATTGTGTCCACTCGCCCAAGCCAATATTCACCCGCACAATCAAATTCAAAACCGCCCAATCTGGCAACATTGAAGAATTCTGTTTACACTGACTACAGTATATCAGTGGAACATACCAACTACCCAAACTGTGTGGGGGGGGATCTAAACTGAACCACTCACTATATAGGCAACTACAACCAGGGCGTCACTGAAAATGAGTGTGTGAGTTTGTTTACAGAATGCTGTTGTCACTGCTGTAATCTTCCATATAAATAATTATTCGAAAAAATATAATTTCCTTGCAGCCAGTGTTTCCAGTGTAGGTCCCTGGGCTTCAGCCCCTTGAAGCCCGTACAGTAATGCGCCCCTGATCGTGACCAAAACACATAATAAATGAAAGATCAGTGAAACTCTTTTTATCCATCTGTAGAACATTTCAGTTATGCCATACTATGATCATTATTGAATATAAGCATCAAAACAGAACTTTCTGAAGAAAAAACAAGCACTGAAGCGTGTAAACGGCTGAACAATACAAAGAAACAGAAGAGTTTATTGTCACTTCTTTGAGTATGACTTGTATTTTCAGCAGCTGAGGGTTTGTATTTCAGACTCTGTGGAAGACTGCTTTATCACAGGAAAACTAATTCATTTAAATTAACCAACGATTAACAGTTTTGCATCAGTGTTTGAATATATGTATTATAATCTGCACAAACATTATCAGTTTTAGAATTCTTGGAATTAAATATGCTTATTATAATGCTTAATAATAGTTGAATTTCTTTTTTATAATACATTAGAAGTTTATACATTGTAAGAATATACTTAGACACACAATAACATTGGCTCATATAGCTATAATGTATCTATGCGATAGTGAATTAATGTGCTATATAAAATATTTAAATATTAAAATATATATATATATATATATGTATGTATATGTATATATTTTTCAAAATATTTTACTTTTGAAAAGCGATTGAAGCACATGCTCATTATAGAAATATTTAAAACACATTGCAGCGGACCTAAACATTGTTATACAGTAATTATACATTAAAACCTATAAAACCTGAATCATTTTACAATCTTCTTACACAAAGTACACATAAAATATACTTTAAGTAAGAGTAAAATGAGTAAGAAAAAATACACTAAAACTTCATTTAAAGTATTCTTGTGTTAAGAATATGATTTAAAAGCTCAACTAAGCATACATTTATTAGCATGGTTTTTAGAAATATATTAAATATTAACTATTGAATATATTTTAATGCACTTCAAATAAGCATGTTATGGATACAAATGTTCAAATTTACTTTAAGTATATTTTTAATGCATTAAAAGTATGTCTTTTCCACCTGCAGACAAACCATTACATTTCAAAGGGATAATGTATATGAAAATGTCTTGGACTTTCGGTGGAGGAACTAAACTGCTGCTCGGTAAGTCTCTATTTTAATTCTTCACTGCAAACATACAATTTAGATTGTGTACAATTATTATTATTATTATCTTTTAATAATTGAACCAGACAAAAAAAAATGTAAAAATAATATTTTGGTAACACTTTACAATAATGTTTCATTTGTTAATATTAGTTAACCACATTAGGTAACATGAACTAAAAATGAAAAACTATTTTAATTAATCTCAGTCAATCGCATATTAATTGCAGCATTTACTAATACAGTATTAAAATCCAAAGTTTTATCTGCTAATATTAATGGACCTGAGAAGACATCAGGGCCGTGCGCAGACATTTTGAGGGGCAGTGGCCCAAACCAAAAACAGGGGCACCAAGGAAAGGGGGGGGGGGGGTGCTTCTTAATAGAAATGATCCAGTTATTACTAATATACACTAAATGTTTTTGATGAATTTTAATGTTTTTTTAAAGGTGGCTCTTCTGCTCATCAAGCCTGCATTTATTTGATCCAAAGTACAGCAAAACAGTAACATTTTGAAATATTTGTACTATTTCAAATAACTGATTTCTATATTTTAATATATTTTTAAATGTTATTTATTACGGTGATCAAAGCTACATTTTCAGCATCATTACTCTTCAATATCACATGATCCTTCAGAAATCATCATTATTATTATTATTATTATAAATATTTAAAACAGTTGAGTAGATTTTTTTTCAGGATTCTTATAGAAACATCCAAAGATCAGCATTTATACACTATAACCATTCAGTATACATCTATTGGAAAGAAATTATACAAATTAATCATATTATTTAGCAAAAATACTTGATGATAAAGACTGTATAATGAAAAAAAATATTTATAATGTTACAAAAGATTTTATTTCAGATAAATGCTGTTCTTCTGAACTTTCTATTCATCAAAGAAACCTGAAAACTATTTTACTCCGCTGTTTTCAACATAATAATAATAATAATAAATGTTTTTGAGCAGCAAATACGAATATGATTTCTGAAGGATCATGTGACTCGAGTAATGATGCAAAAAATTCAGCTTCACAGGAATAAATATATTCAAATAGAATATTAAATAGAATTAAACAGTAAAACTATTTCAGAATGTTATGTTTTTGCTGTACTTTGCATCAAATAAATGCAGGCTTGGTGAACAGAAGAGACTTCTTTAAAAACATTAAAAACCTTACTGTTGGAAAACTTTTGACTGATAATTAAAAGAGAAGACAGCACTGTAATAATTTCAGACTTTATTGTAGATGTTTTGATAAAGTTGGCTCTTCCTCACTCTCTGAGTCTGCTTCTGTCTCACCTTTATTAATAAATGATATCTAAGATTAATAAATACTGTAAACAAATGTATTGCTCATTGTTAGTTAATATTAATTAATGCATTAATTAACATTAACTTATGAACCTAATTGCAAATTGTTACACACTTTATAAATATAGTTTTACAGTAAATATTTAATCTAAAATATTGTGACGTTTGATATTCAGAAGAACTGAATTATTAAATTTTTCATAATGTGGCTCATTCTTGATTTTATTAGTTTATCACAAGTATATTATACATAGAAAAAATAGATTAAATGAAAAATATATACTTTAAAATTTTAAATGGAGCTAATTTCTATAGATCAATAAATTATTTTGAATCTGTTTTGCTCATGTTGTGATTATTATTCAGTGCATTTTAATACAAGCACAGTTTATACATCAATATAACTCAGTTGATTAATTTCTAATTCCAGTGAAATCATTTGTAGTCACACAATCTCTGTTTGAAATTGAGTTTTGAGTTGAAAATCTCACCTAACTAAAACGCAAAGTCATTATTTAGGTATATAAAACTACTGGAGTTAAAGCAGTAAATATATTAATATGTTTAGGTTCTTTTATGAGGTATGATTGAAATGTATGAAGTGTTTGTGTTTTCTGTGTGTTTGTGAATGTGTTGTGTTTGTCTCCTGCAGCTGGTCCCACAGTGAAGCCCTCAGTGTCTCTGCTGCCGCCCTCTTCTCTGCAGATCTCTGGAGAATCAGCCGCACTGCTCTGCCTGCTCAGCTCTTACTCTCCACAGGGGGCGCTGGTGAGCTGGACACTGGACGGCTCAGAGGTCACCGAGGGGGTTGTGACCAGCGCAGAGAGCGAGCAGGACGGCCGCTACAGCCGCAGTAGCGTCCTGACCCTCAGCAAAGCACGCTGGGAAGCGGGAGAGCTGTACGTCTGCAGAGTAACACATGCTGAAGCTCCTCATGAGGTCTCGTTCCACAAGAGTCTCTGTTAGTCGCTCGCAGTGCTGATGTTTCTCCAGTGAGCGCTGCTCTCTCCTGAAGATGAGTCGTATCTGAGTGTCCTGTGTCAGGCAGGATTCACATGAGTCTAGTGCTGCAGCTGTAGTCATTTACAACTCAATACTGAAAGAGAGCTCTAGTGTCAAAGCACTGGCTGATCTTTCAATCTGCTGTGTTTGCTGCAACATTCAATAAAGCTTCTCAACAAACTCCATTTGTGTCTGACAACATCATTCAACTAACAGATGACGATGCATGTAGTGTTTGTTCAGGTGTTTTCAGTAAATCTAGTCAAATAAAGCTCTTGGGGTTTGAACATGGTCTCTGGAGACAGAGCTGCTCTATTCTGAGAGGATCACAATCACTCCACCCTGACAATGCAAATGATTTTCAGCCCACACTCCCAGAGTCACTGTTTGATTGGTTACATGATCTGGACTGAAACACACCAGTTTCACTTCTGCTGTAGTCCAGCAGCCCAGGTGAAAAGGAAATATATTGAAATTGTGCTTTTATGGACGATTATGCTATACTAAATGCATATTCAATGTATTATTTTGAAACAATAAATATATTAAGCATATTTCAAGATATGCTTAAGATCAAGTTTAAGCTATTTACAATATATTTTAATATATTTAATTGTGTTAAACTGTATTTCTTCACAATCCATTTAAAATATTTGGTCCCACTTTATATTAGGAGGCCTTAACTATTATGAACTTACACCCAAAATTTATAATTTGATATAATGCTCTTATTGTGTACACACGTCTTTACATTGCACTTAAATAAATGTAATGATTATAAAAAAACTGCATGTAGTTACATCTGTAATTAATTTCTGTAATTACATTTATAGTTTACACGGTGGACCCTTACATATTTATTATGTAAGTACATAGTAGTTAAGGCTACCAAGTATATGAAGTGGGACTTTTAATGTGATTCAATAACATTTAAAGTAACAAAACAATTTTATTTTTCAGTATTCAAAATGGTTTAAAAGGTCCAAAATCATTCAAAATAAAAAATTAAACATAAAAATAAAATACTAGAGTACAGCATACAGCAGCATATATAATATATTGACATTATTGAACATTGAAAATCTTTATTGTCCACACATGTGTAAATTAATCTTCGGCCCCACAATAACATATAACACAAATACACTTAACTTCACAGTCCAGTACACAAGACATACAGAGACTTCTTACCCCGTGTATTACAGACTCACAGGACATGAAATCAATATATAGAGATAGACTAATAACACAAATAAAGAATAAATAACTGAGTAATATTAATAAACATTGTAAGTTTTTACAAGAATGCACTTATAGCATATAGCACATATAGCTATAGTATACTTACATAGTAATGAATTAATGTGATTCATCAAATATATTAAAATGATTTTCTTTTTTTTTTAAATATCTTACTTTTGAAAAACAAACTGAAGCACGTTCATTACGTACATATTTAAAATAAATTGCAGCAGATCTACACATGTTTATAAAGAACTAATCATTTAGACCAGTGCTTCTCAAAGTCCAGACTCCGGTCCGCCTCCATTTCCTATTTCAAGAGCACTAACTATATTTCCTACGTTGATAAACGCTTGTTAAACTTGTAAATCATTTGTTTCATTTTTAAATGTTTGTTGGGAGATGGCCCGACATTAAAGCGCAGGCGATGAAACTTTCCCTTCATGACATTTGTTGTCATGACATCCAGCGTGTTTGAATTTGATAATTGGGTGACATTTCACTGCAAATATGAGTAATTTATTATTATTATTGTTATCACTTAGATTATGGCCATTTGACTTATAGCAAGTGTCCAGTGTTTCCCATTCATTGATTTATTTGTGGCGCTGTACCGGCAAAACATGCTACCTATCAGATTGTGCTACATATAATATATTTGTATTGTTTTAGGGGTAAGTTTAGGGTAAGGGTATGTGTGGACGGGTAGGTTTAGGATAGGGGTATGTGTGGACGGGTAGGTTTAGGGTAGGGGTATGTGTAGACGGGTAGGTTTAGGGTAAGGGTATGTGTGGACGGGTAGGTTTAGGGTAGGGGTATGTGTGGACGGGTAGGTTTAGGGTAAGGGTATGTGTGGACGGGTAGGTTTAGGGTAGGGGTAGGTATGGATATTTAAAAAAGCCTCAAACCACATGAATGAGATGCTGGTAGGACAATCTGATAGGTAGCATTTTTCGCTATCGATTTGTGCTACCCATCTTTTTTAATGGGCGGTAGCACAAATCATCAGAACAGCGCCCGTCACAATATCAAAACTGACCACCACAAATAGATTTTAACTTGGTTGAAGAAACTGTGCACGGCACGTTTCAGAATTGACATGCAGCACGGGTGTTTTATATGAATGTATTTTTGAAAAGAACCGAGCATCTTCTTCAGAAAAGCTTAGATTGTAATTTGTTTAGATGTAATTTTCATTTAGTTTTTCCTGTAAAGTCTGATAAAGTAGCGTTTGAGCGCATTACTTTGATTACAGCCGTTACCGGTAAACCACTATATCTCCCGCTACAACAGCGCCTCCTGCTGGCAGAGAATTCATTTGCATTTGCAAGTCTGTGGGAAACACTGGCGTCTGTCAGCAAACACACAAAAAGCATGCTTCAGAACTGTTATGAGAAGATGCTTAAGTTTTGACCCATGTATTATCACTACGAATTAGACTACTACTAATACTACTATTACCATCTTGTGCCCTGCAATAAACATTTACTCAAACTCTCTTTTATGAGATAAAGGGAAAAAAATAAAATCGGCCAAATGTATCAGCCAAAAAAATCATCATCTAATATCAGCCATCGGCCTGATTTCTAAATACCGGCATCGGCCAGAGAAAAACCATTATCGGTCGATCTCTATTGCAGACAATTAAATTCAGTGTTTTGCCACTTTTGCTCTTGTTATTAATGTATTTTGAAAGCAATGGGCACTTTATTTTTTCAAACAAATTGTGATTATTTGTTATGCAGGCTACTGAATGTTTATTAAAGACAAGTTTTGTAATAACCAATTGTTCCGGTCCGGACCTTTGACGCTGATGAACATTCAGATTTGGACCCTTGAATGCAGACTTTCAGAACCCCTGCTTTAAACGCACTAAACGCTGATTAATTTAGCTATTTTATGACACAAAGTAAACATAAAATATACTTTAAGTAAGAGTAAAATAAGTGTTTTATGTAAATGCACTAAAACTTCACTTAAAGTATGATTGTCTTAAGCATATTTATTAAAAGACAGCAGAAGTGACTGAATGCAGTCTGTTCAGTTTGATTGACAGGAATCATATATTACACCTAAAACATGATGATGATATTAAAACACTGACTTGTGTTCTTCAGGAATATAATATTTCTGTTATAATGATATTGTGTGATTAGTGTTTGTGTTGATCAGTGTTGTGTGTGATTGTGTTGTAGAGCAGCTGCAGTATCTCTCAGCTGTATCAGTGCAGTCACTGTGACTCTGACTGACGGAGGTTTTTGTACGACTCTTTATCACTGTGTGAACACAGCTTTACTGTTGATCACGTGATAACTCTGACAGTAATAATCTCCGGTATCTTCAGTCTGGACTCCACTGATGGTAAAAGAGAAATCTGTTCTGGTTCCACTGCCACTGAATCTAGATGGAGTTCCAGTGTAACTCTGTGTTGCAGCATGTATGAGGAGTTTAGGAGCTTCTCCAGGTTTCTGCTGATACCAGGCCATACAAGTATATGAACCTGTACAAGCATTGCTCACTACCGTGTTTGTTTTGCAGTTTATAGTGACTGATTCACCAATCTGAACTGTTTTAACAGAGGGAGTCTGAGTCACTGTCACCTGCCCACTGAACCCTAGAAACATGATTAGATTTAGAAAGAGCAGGATCTATGTGTAACATTCACTGATGTTAATAATATAATGTAATATTTTACTTTAACATTTTTATGAAAACCTTAACCTGTATATACACGCACAGAGTCCAGATGAGGATGATGATGTTGGTCATTGTAGTTGTTTTGTCTTGTGTGATGATGAAGATTGTGTTCTGCTCTCAGTCATGAAGTGTTAAACACACAGCACTATAAACACTCTCATGCAAAGTGTCTCTTTATGTAAATGATCTTCATACACAGAACAGACAGCTGTCAGTCTCAGACCGCAGATTAATATTTCATGCGTGTTCATGTTCAACAAAACATTCAAAGCTTAGACACCTGACTACAGACAATGTGTGTTTTTATTATTTTATTCCACATATTATATTTATTTTTTATTATATATGGTGTTTTGTGTGTGTTCATGGCCGTAGCCAGGCTTTGAAAATTAGTGCAGTTCGGAGGTGAGGGGGGGGGGTTGTTAAAGAATTGTGGGTAACACTTTCTATGAAGCCTGTATTTATAATACATTATAAAGGTATGCATTATAAAAAACCTTATAATGTGTTATAATATCCAACGAATAATCATAACAACAATTATAATACATTGAAGCACTTACATATTTGTGGTTGTAACTTTTAAGAGTATGATTATTTATAACAAACAACGAACACCATATTAAATCTACTTAATTTATAATGGGCTATATCATAACTTCACATTGTTTATTTAAGATCTGCACAGTACCTTACTACATCTCTTGAGTGCAATGTTTATATATATATATCAAACTAATTGTATTAGTAGACTGAGGTAGGGTAGTAAAATGTTCCTATACTCAGTTTATCTGTTGAGGAATCATCAAAATAAAGTGTTAGCATACATTATATTCAGCAGACACACCACTAATACTCTCATGACTGCTCGTTCACATGAAGTTAAAGAGTTACTTATCAACAGCTGTCTAAAGAGTGCCATCAAAATAATAAAACTGATATAATAAAACAAATGTTCAAAGCAAATGTGTCATATTACACATTCATCTGATCTGATATCTGATCTTATGGCTGTTTGAGAAAAAAAAAACTGTATTGTTATTATTATTAATTATAAGTGGTCTTTATCTGCTTTAAGTACAGTAACATAAGTAACGTGGTAAGATATGAGACTTATAATACATTATAACTATGATAAGTATAATCATTGTAACTTAAGCGGATGGATCGTGTTCATTGTGTTATAAATCATCAGACTCTTAAAAGCTATAACCACAAATAAGTAACTATTATAATACATTAAAACTGTTCTTATGAATATTCATGAGATGAAACAACATATTATAAAGTTATTTATAATGCATTATGCATTCATTATAATACCTTAAGAATACCTTAATAATGTATTATAAATACGGGCTTCATAGAAAGTGTTACTAAATTGTGCTATAATAACCCCTACAAATACAACTCATTAAATACACTATAAACACTTTAAAAGAGACAGACATGTAGATGTTTGTGAGAGATGTTTTCTCTGTTTTGGAGGGATAATCATTTTTAAATCATACCATATTTCATCAAAACTTTTAATACTTTACTATAGTTAGGGGTGGATCATTTTATCAGTTGTTTATTATTCATGCAACAACACATATTACTGTTATTATTTTTATTAATAACCTTTGCTATGTAGCTGATAACATTGTCTACTGCTCTTGTGAATGTGTTTAGCATTATTTGTGAAAATGTAAAACCATACTGAATGACATAGCATAGACTTCTTCATGACTAGTGTCTGTGTATTTCATCTCCTTCTGTAAACTATTGGTTCTACAGATCTGTGTACTAGTGTTACATGCTACTGTTTTTGACAGCGTTGATAACCTCTCTAAAATATAATATCATGATATGTTTTGCATTTGTCTTATCGAGTGCAATAACCTGTCCATGGTCTTTTGTGATTACTGTCAGTTTAAGTGCCGGCGATCAGTGTTGCCAGATATTGCTATTAAAAATAACGTAAACTACAAAATATAAAAAAATATATAAAATTAAACTGAAACTGAAAAAT
Source organism: Schizopygopsis malacanthus (assembly GCA_027474115.1). Lineage (NCBI taxonomy): Eukaryota > Metazoa > Chordata > Actinopteri > Cypriniformes > Cyprinidae > Schizopygopsis > Schizopygopsis malacanthus. The sequence continues at coordinate 29,054,253 of CM049866.1, forward strand.
CTTTCACAATTAAGATAAGATAAAGATATTGTTGCGTCTAAACTGCAATGTCCTAATTTATTAACTGTGTAAAGTGTCAAGTTAATTCAATTCAATTCAAGATTATATGTCTAGCGCTTCTTACGATACAATCGTTGCAAAGCAGCTTTACAGGAAATTAAGTCTCTACAATAGATTTATATATTTCAGAAACGTAATATATTTAACTTATGGCAACTTTTGGTTAATTCTGTATATTGTCTGAGGGGTTGGCATCATCTCTTCTCAGGTGTTCGGTCATCTCAGATCATAAATAGAAATAAATAGAGACATAATTAGCGTAGATGTTTATTAATAGTTATGGGGTATGATAAAAGGATATAATATATGGTCATGCAGAATAAGGCATTAAAATGTGCTTTATAAGTACCAATGAAGAGTCAATTGTTACATGCATGCTGATTAATTAGTGAGAATTGGTCATTAAAAGTGTTACAGTATATTATTTTAAAATATAATAAAGGTTCATTAAGTTTTTGATTGCAATGTTGAGAGTCAAGTCTTTTTTGTTCAGCTGTCATAGAGATTAACCTGACCAGTGCAGATTTAATTCATTATCAGATCGATGTGTTCTGCATTGTAATATAATGATCTACAGACAAGAGTGTTTGAGATGATTCACATCCATCAGCAGCTGCAGTATCTCTCAGCTGTATCAGTGCAGTCACTGTGACTCTGACTGACGGAGGTTTTTGTACGACTCTTTATCACTGTGTGAACACATATTTACTGTTGATATAGTGTGCACTCTGACAGTAATAATCTCCTGTATCTTCAGTCTGGACTCCACTGATGGTCAGAGTGAAATCACTGTTAGATCCACTGCCACTGAATCTAGATGATGTTCCTGACTGGAGGGTGTTTATGTAATAAATGAGGAGTTTAGGAGCTTCTCCAGGTTTCTCCAGTTTTACGATAAACTGCAATGAGTTAAAGTCATGTTTTTAGTAACTTTACTATCACAAATTAAGTGTTTGCAGTTTTATATCAAGAAATATTCTTCTCAGTGGACTCAAATTAAATAAGATAACAAATGTTTACACACCATCACAACAATTGTATAGCATGCAAGAGTTTGCTGTAATTATTGATTTACAGAATTTTTTTGTAAATTGCAGTAAGTTTCTGTAGATTTTATAGCAATTATTTACAGTTTAGATCTATTTCAATGTTAATCAAACAGCAATATTTTAATATGTTAAATTGTGTTAAACTTTATTTCTTCACAATCCATTTAAAATATTTGGTCCCAGGGCCTCGGACTTTGAGCAGGGGTCTCCATAACATCACACTGGTGTACCCTATATGCCAGTCCACCAGTCAAGATGCATAAAAATACTATTGTTCGTTGGATATAGCGGAATTGTCACTCATCTGCAATTAAATCAATTAATGTTGCAGTTTAAAAGCGGGTCCAGCCTTCTAGATATTTACATAATGAACGCATCCTTCAGGTGCTGCGATGCAAAAGGCTAAACAGGCACGCAAAGAAGCTCCTAATGCAGGTGTGTGAGTTATTGGCATCTATTTCGGAGTGATTGCAATGTATTCTAAATATAAACTAGTTCTGTTGATCAACGTAATTTCTGGAAAGATAATTCACTGCTTTATTACGTGTTTAAAAGACGCAACGCTTGAATTTGCGTGTACAATGAATGACATCGAGTCGGGAGCTGACTAGCAAAATAGCTACAAAAAGCAGAGAAGTTTGTGTCCAAAGTTAAAAAGCAAGCACACTAGAACATTTTGTATGGTTCAAAAACATTAGTGAAATCTAATTCAGCTGATTAATGATGATTAGGACTACTGCTCCAACTCAATTTCTACTAGCTAAATAATTGTTTTTTTCTGCTTAGCGACCGTGTCTTTCTGTTCCACTTAATTTGTGTATATATATTTCATATTCAACAATGCAATACATAATATTATATTATTGATATTAATAATATTATAATATCTGTAGTCAATATTGATGCCCAGGAAACACAAATTATAAAACACTCACTGAAGTGGTATTCTGGAACTGCAATTCAATTAAATAAAACATCAAAATAATAATAACAACAATAATATCTTCATCCAACAAACAAAAACTTACCTTAGAGAAAGTTTGATTAATATGTACATACAGTACAAGTCAAAAGTTTGGACCATTAATATTTCTAATGTTTTTGAAATAAATGTATTATGCTCATCAAGCCTGCATTTATTTGATCAGAAAAAAAGTAGTATTCAGCAAGTATGTGTTAAAAAGAGAAGAAGTGATAGTAAAGACTTGTTCATAAAAATGTATATTTAACATCTTTTTAACAATCAAACAATCTTTAAAAAGGTATCACAGGTTATAAAATAAACACTAAGCACTGTTTCTAACAATGATAATAAATCACCATATTAGAATTATGTATCTAGGATCACGTGACACTGAAGACTGGAGTAATGGAGCATCACAGAAATAGGCCTGTATTTGAAAATATAGTAAAATAGAAAACCATTATGTTGTAATAATATTTCAATATTATAGTTTTTTTCTGTATTTTTGATCAAATAAGCTAAATCCACGCTTGAAGAGCATAAGATACTTCTTTCAAAAACACAATGTTTCCTAATTTTTTTTGTACTGTATAAGTAAAAATATACAAAATGTAATGTTAAATGTTGTATAAAAAAGGTTAAGAATCATATTTGTTTCAAGTGCTTTTTATTGGGGGTGGGGGTCCTCCAACATGAATTTTGCCTAGGGCCTCCTAATGTCTAGAACCGGCACTGTTTGGTCCCACTTTATATTAGGAGGCCTTAACTATTATGTACTTACACCCAAAATTAATAATTTGATATAATGCACTTATCGTTATATTATATCGTGCATAATATATTAGTCATTATTATTTATTTTTAATTTATTGATTTATTATTAGTAGTATTTTATTATATTATAAGTATAAGTATAATTATAAGTACATAGTAGTTAAGGCTACAAAGTATATGAAGTGGGACCATATATTATTTTAATACTTAATTTTAATGTGATTCAATAACATTTCATGTAACACAATTTTTTTTTTTTCAGTATTCAAAATGATATAAAAGGTCCAAAATCATTCAAAATAAATGATTAAACATAAAATACTAGAGTACAGCATACAGCAGCATATATAATATATTGACCAAAACACATAATAAATGAAAGATCAGTGAAATGCGATGGCAGAGCTCTTTTTATCCATTTGTAAAATATTTCAGTTATAGCTGTATTACTGAAAATAACACTATGAATATAACATCATTGAATATATCTGCTCCTGACTTCTGCTGAACGAGTGAATTCAACGAGTTGAGCACGCTCTTCGGAAGACTCTCGTGCTGGTGGTACGGCACTACAGCGGTGGTGGTTCTTCCCGTGTCGAGTGGACTGCACACATCAGGCTGCACTACCCCTGTTTGTGTTGCAGATGACCATCTCCCCTGTTTGCTTCAGCACACTAAAAGAGCTTTTTCCCTAAAAGAGCATTCACGTTGCATCTGGCAAACTTGACGCTGCGTCTTTATAAAGACGAGTTGGGTCTTGCTTCAGACAACGTGTCACCTGTGCGTTTCTGGATGCGGTCGTTGCCTGGTGCTGGGTGATGGTCACGATCGCTGCCTCACGTGCCTGGGCAGTAAGCACGCTGAGGTGGCGTTCGTGGATGAGTCATCTTCTCATTGTGGATGCTCATCTCGGAGTTGCGGCCAGGCTCCGTTACCTCGACAAAGGGGCGGGGCTGTTGCCACCGTCTCGATCTAGTTCTCGTCCTGGCTGCAGACAGGCGAGGTCTACTTCAGACGGTAGCACGACTAGTCTGAGGATTACAGTGGTGGCAAACCCTCAAGTTAAGGGACCATCGCTCCTCTTGCGCTCTGCAACCAGTTGAGCTGCCAATGGAACGTGCTGGGCCCTCTAAAAAGAAAAGGAGCGTACCAGCAGTATCCTTGGCACTCCTCCCGACGACCAGATGTCGATCGCTCCATCGGAGGGTGAGCCAGAGCTTCTGGAGAGGAAGATTCGGCTGCGCTGCTGCTCCGGCAGTAGCAATGCCTGAGTCGGATCTGGAAATGACGGCTATGCTTTCCCGGGCCGCCGAAAGGGTAGAGCTCGAGTGGAGAAAGCCACCGTGTCCCGAACCCTCGAGGTTGGACGACTGGTTTCTCGGGGTAGCTTGTGCTGGTTCTCAGCACCCTGCCCCGGATGCCTCTCTCCCGGACGTGCATGAGGAGCTTACAGGTCGTGGACGGCACCTTTTACTGCCAGATACCGACCTGCTAACTCGTCCTCCCTCACCACCCTCGGTGGTGCAGCTAGGGGTATACGGGGGTCCCCCCGGTGGAGCGGTCAGTTGCAATAAAAGTGTGTCCTTATACTGTCTCCACCCGGCAGGGCAAACCGTGCCTCCTCCTCCGGGCCTGTAGGTACTCGTCTGGTCTCATCCGGCGATGCTTATGTGGCCTGTGGAGATGCTGCCTCCACCTAACGCTACGGCGTTACTGCAGGTTCTTCAGGCTAAAAGCACTGAGGGACATGCACGGGGGTGGTCACGATCTGGAAGTTCTGAAAAGAGCTCCGTACCGCACCTGACCTCGCGCCACGAGCGACGAAGGTTATGGCACGGTCTCTGGGTCGTGCGATGTCCACACTTGTGGTCCAGGAGCGCCACCTCTGGCCGTGTCTGGTTGACATAGGGACGCCGACAAAGTTCGGTTCCTCAAGGTTCCTGTATCCCAGACTGGCCTCTTCGGCGACGCAACCGGTAACATGACCCAGCAGTTCCCGGCTGCACAGGAGCAGACTGAGGCGATCAACATGTCCTGCCTCGGCGGGCAGCTGCTGCCTCCACCCGTCCGCCGGTTGCAGCGTCCAGCCTGCTCGACGCCGAGGGCGGCCCCCTGCATCCATTCCCGCTCCCGCACCGCATTCGCAGCAGCCTTCAAAAGCGGTGCCGTTGAGCTAGGCGTAGGCAGGCCGCCCCGCCCGTCCTGGCCCCTCTCAACTAGCGGTAAGTAGAGGAGCAAGAGGCCTCGGGAAACAGTAAAGCATTTACCACTTTGTAATGTTGCCATTCCTTTTCACAACACTTAAAAGATGTTTAGGGACTGAAGACACCAAGTGATGAAGTGTTTCAGGTGTAATTTTGTCCCATTCTTCCTGCAAACAAGTCTTAAGGTGGGCAACAGTACGGGGTCTTCGTTGTCCATTTTGCGCTTCAAAATGCGCCACACATTCTCTATTGAAGACAGGTCAGGACTGCAGGCAGGCCAGTCAAGTACCCGTAACCTCTTCCTCCGCTGCCAGGACTTTGTAATGTGTGCAGAATGTGGTTTTGCATTGTCTTGGAAAAGATGTCTTCTTGAAGGCAGCATATTGTGCTCCAAAATCTCTATGTACTTTTCAGCATTAATGGTGCCATCACAGAAGTGCAAATTACCTTTGCCAAGGGCACTGACACAACCCCATACCATGACAGACCCTGGCTTTTGGACTTGTTGCTGGTAACAGTCTGGATGATCCTGTTCTTCTTTGGTCCGGAGTAAGACCACAGTACACGTTTCCACTGTGTGATGTTTCATCACAGATGCCTTCGAGCCCAGAGAAGTCGACGGCGCTTCTGGACACTGTTAACATAGGGCTTCATTTTGGCACAGTACAGTTTTAACTGGCATTTGTGGATGTAACTACGTATTGTGGTACTTGACAAAGGTTTGCCAAAGTAGTCCTGAGCCCATCTGGTGATATCGCTTATAGATGAATGACGATTCTTGATGCAGTGCCGCCTGAGGGATCGGAGATCACGGTTGTTCAGCTTAGGCTTGCGCCCTTGTCCTTTACGCACTGAAATTCCTCCAGATTCCTTGAATCTTTTAAATGAAGTTTAGAAACGAAGTTTATAAACTAAGTTCGGGAGGAGCACGTCAGATACTCAGGCTAATTAGCACAGGTGGTACACAATCTAGATAATCAACCCTGGGGCATAAATACAGCTGTCTTACCTCCATCTAGTCGACGGTTAAGCAGCATTCGGTGGCACCATTTACCATTACATAACAGACGCAAACATTTCCGTCCAAACTATGAGACCCATGCTGAGGATTTTTCGTAACCTCAGGTAACCTGCCGGCCCCAGAATCGTGTATTTTCATTTTTATTTTTTTTCAATTTTTATTTTTCATCAGACACGGCTGCCGAGCTCCGGGCTTCATCGCAACCGCTGCGCTCTGCTCAACCAGCCACACGCTCTCCTCCGCTGGTGGTCGCAGCAGCAGGCCTTCAACGAGCCTGGGCCACGCCCCAGTTTTCACCGCAGCAAAGTCTCTCTCGCTTCCCGCTTCGGTACCTCAGCCTTCACCGCGGCTCTCCCAGCTGCAGCGCAAGTATGCAGCCGAGCCTCTAGCTTCTAGTTTCAGATGCTAACGCGAGGCAGCCTCCGTTAGCATGCAACCACCAATGTTGCCAATAATTTCCAGGTAAAATATCCAAGGCAGGTGTTTGTTGATAAAAGGCGTTAAAAGACCTTGCGAAGATATTGGATCATAATGCCACTATGTAACCATGACACCATGCCCAGAATACACACCGGACGTACTTAAAACCCCGTATCTGTACCAGCATTTAAATGGCATGCATAGCATTCGTTAGATGAAGCTGGATGAGAAAAAATGTGTTTTGCGAATACACTCTTGATCACCGCGGACCAACAGTAAATATGAACGTGCACGGGTTATTCTCATTTGACCTTTGTTATATTAATGTTCGTTCGACCTAAATCATAGAGACACTGACATTGATTCGCATATGCATTTCAGAGGGCTAAGTAGATCCCCTTCACAACAGATTTAGTTCCCAAACAACTGTCAGTTTTGACCCAAATAAGATTTTCAGTTACATAATTAATCCAAAATTCGACAGTAGTAAATTATCTTGCAGCATCAGTGGCGCACGTACCCCCAAGATCTCCCAGTTCTCTCTCGTGTAATTCAGTTCCCCGGAGACAGAGCTCTAAACAGATCATTTGAATCAGTGAGTTGTCAACTCGAGAACAGCTGCTTAATCATTCTGTTGGATCATTCCAATTTGCGAAGGAAGCGTTGGAGCAATTTGAGAACCAATTTTACAGGTTCATTAAAAATAATCAGCTTGTTCATGAATCAGACACTGCGCCTGCGTCCCAGAGCACATTATATACATTATAAAGAGTAACGGTATGTTTCACGATACGTAGCGAAGTAAAAAGTTGGAATGCAGTAAAGTTACTAAATAAACGACTCCAGAAACTACAGGTATTAGTAAATGTACTTAAGTATGGTAGCGAAGTAAGCTACTTCGTTACTGACCACCAGCGGCCCTGTTAAACGTCACAACCATTTTTCCATGGCCTATACAGCTAGGCGCAAGCTCGAAGGCGCAAGCTCGAAGCTGCCTCCGCTTGCAACACAGCCCCACACATCTCAGTCTTTTTCCTTCCGCTATGCATAACCCTCTCTCTTTTTCTTTTACAGTGGCCTCCAGCTCCCGTAGCAGACACTAGCGTGAGGCTACCTCCATTAGCAGAGCAGGCTACGATAGCTCTTCAGGACCCCCTTCCTGTGGCCTACAGCTACGGCAGTCAAAGCAAGCGCGACGCTGCCTTCGCTCACAACACAGACCCACACATCTCTTTTTCGTACTGCTTTCTCTCTTGCGCTTCTTTCAATTTCCCACTTCAAGATCCAGAGGCCGTCGTTCAGTGTGATACTGCCTCCACTCTCTACTTTATTTAACATCACCATATTCTCTTTTACAGCAACATCACTGCTCTTCCCACCAAATGCTGTTGCCTCGGTGCTACCGCTAGGGGCATACATCATCCGAGCACCTATCCGGCAGGTGCAGACATAGATTCTTACCCCTCATCCAAGGCCGTCACCAAGGACTAATTGGGTAACGGATGTATTGCAGGCCATTATAATCGTTAAAATATAAAGAGAGAAACATAAATAAACAAAAGTGCTTTCAGTATTTAAGATTATCCGAACGCTTTCCATCCAAGAATCGTGAGTGATTTTTAACCATCTTTACCGTCATTTTTACCATGACATCGTAGACAGTGAGAGATCTATTAAGCCGCATCTACGCACGGATCTCTGTTGAAATGGAAGTTACGGGGTTTATCACGTCCGTATTTAAGACGTAACTGCCCGTGTTTACATTAATTTTGCATCATAAATCCATTGTGAGACGCAAGAATATTAAGCCCCTTACACGGAGTCGTGCACAGTCGCATGCGCAAGCAGTCTACACAATCAAGTGCGCATCAGGGTTTAGGATAAGAGCAGCCTTCCGTAGTGAGGTTCACATCTTACATTTATGAATCCACCGCATTCCAAACCACAGGCATAATGACTCCGCAGAGCATTTGTAAGAAAAACACAGACTGGCGAGACCGCACACTTCAAGTGTACATCAAACAAACGCGTGTCTCTCTCCTGCGCAATGAAGCCAGCGAATCTCCTTGTAACTTGCTCCAACCTTTCCAAACCTTATGAAATATTATTTTACAGAAGGTTCAAGTGGCGCATGCACGTGAGGAATCCATCCTCCAGGATGTCTCCCCCAGAACACTCCAAACATACGTGACAGCATGGAAATGCTTCAAGTCGTTCCATCTCTCTCATAATATTCCGTTCCCTGAATTTTCTCTACTCTCAATAACCTCTTTTATCTCTTTTCTCAACAGCATTAAATGCCTCCAAGTCAGCTCCATCAAAGGTTACATAAGCGGTATCCAATTCTTCCACAAGCTGTTGTACGGCGCCCCGTCACCCAATATTAGCAATTCGCAAACTGCCATGTTGATAAGAGGAATTCAGCGGACCCGACCTACTCGTCCTGACTCCAGGCTACCCATTACCTTAGACACCCTCACCAAGTGCATCCACACCCTCCGCACAGGTTACCAGACCCCCAGTACTGCCCGTACACTCGACACCATGATCATTTTAGCCTTTTTGGTTTTTGAGATGCTCCGAGCTAGCCATCTCCTCCAAATTTGACCCAGCTACTAACCCCACCATCTCGGACCTAACCATCCTCGATAGCGAAACTATCTCCTTTTTGATCAAACAAAGTAAGACAGACCAAGACAAGAAAGGTCACTTCGTTTACATTTTCAATCTTCCTTCGCCTCTCCAACCTTACCAAGCCGTTCGCGAGTATCTCCGCCTCAGAATTTTCCAAGCTAAATCCCCCCTCGAACCCTTGTTTTTAGACCATGCCGGGAAACCAGCCAGTCGCACCTGGTTCCAAAAACATCTAAAAGCGGTCCTGCTCTCAGCAGGCATCTCAGCAAGGAATTTTTCCAGCCACTCTTTTTCGCATCGGGGCAGCAACGTCAGCGGCCCAAAAAGGCCTCACTAAACACCAGATCCAAACCTTAGGGCGATGGTCTTCAGAAGCTTTCCAAAGCTACATCAGAACGGACCAGTCTCACATTAAATCAGCCCACCAAACTCTTGTTTCATAAAAATCGGTGCGAGCTTTCCTGGCTTTGACTTCCTTTAAATCACACGCTTGGCGAGGCTCCCCCTGCTGACACCGCGGACCATCACTTACGACAGAGCCTCCCAGCAAAAAACTTGCCTTTTCCATCCTGCGGCCGGAGAGTCTCACCCATCCAGGCTGCGAGCTGCCATCTCCAGTCAGGTCACGGCGAGTGCCTCCCGGCCACCCAGCTTTACCTTTCCGTCTTTACCTGTCCAACAGTGAGTCTTGATCTCCCATCGGACTCCCATCGGACGCCGGCGAGAGCCTCCCGGCCAGACAACCTTACCTTTTCCACCCCACGGCCGGCGAGACTTACCCATCCAGACCGCGAGTATTTTCCTCCTGTCCTCCCGGCCACACAGCTTACATTGTTATGTCTTTACCTGTCCAACGCAGCGAGTCTTGATCTCCGGTTGGACGCCGGCGAGGTGCTCCCGGCCAGACAATCTTACTACTCTGTCTTTACCTGTCCAACACGGCGAGTCTCGATCTCCCGTTGGACGCCGGCGAGGTGCTCCCGGCCAGACAATCTTACTTTCTCTGTCTTTACCTGTCCAACACAGCAAGTCCGGGTATCTCGTTGGACGCCGGCGAGGTGCTCCCGGCCAGACAATCTTACTTTCTCTGTCTTTACCTGTCCAACAAAGCAAGTCCTGGTATCTCGTTGGACGCCGGCGAGGTGCTCCCGGCCAGACAAATCTTACTTTTCCTGTCTTTACCTGTCCAACACGGGAGTCTCAATCTCCCGTTGGACGCCGGCGAGGTGCTCCCGGCCAGACAAACGCTCTTCCGTCTGCTCGCACCAAAAATATCGAACCCCGTCGAACGCGACATACCCGGCCATTTTTGGCAAGCTTAGCCTTCAGTCCACCACCGGCGAGGTTCCACCACCCAGCTCACAAGTATCAATCTCACCTCAGATGCCGCAAGAGCCTCCCGGCTGGACAACCTCACCTTTTCCTCCTTCGTCAGCGAAGCTAACCCATCAAACAGGGGGGCATGCCCACCAGTTGGATGTCGGCTAAGCATCCCGACCAAACTTTACCTTTCTGTCTTCACCTGTCCGACGCAGTGAGTCTTGATCTCCCATCGGACGCCGGCGAGGTGCTCCCGGCCAGACAACCTTACCTTTTCTAGTCCCACGCTGGCGACACTTACCCGTCCAACACAGCGGGTATTGTGCCCCCGTTGGGCGTCGACGTGAGCCTCGCAGCGAGACGTCTTACCGCTTCCCCCTTGGCAGACGAGATTAACCCATTAAACTCAGTGAGTATTGGCCTCCCGTAGAGTTCGGCGTCAGTCTCAGTCACCCATCTATTTTTTCCGTCCGACAGGCGACAAGGCCTAGCCGTCGCTGCGGTCCTCGTCCGCCCGCCGAACACCATTCAACTGTCTCTGCTATCCTCAAACCTTTTCCCCCCGCCTGGCGAGGCTTATCCGTCCGATGTCCTAAGTCTTACAATCTCCCATCGGATGCTGCGAGGGCCTTCCCCAGTTCCGGGTTTCTCTTCTCCCTACTCGCCGAGGAGACTATCCGTCTGGCAGCGTAGCCTTGGTCTCATGTCAAGACGTTGACGCGGTCTCCCGGTGGGCTCCTATGCTTGCCGTCCGCATGCGACGCTCATCCATTCGATGCCGTGAGTCTCGATCTCCCGTCGGATGTTGTGAGAGCCTCCTTGTCGGGCGTCCCAAACTCTTTTTATCTGCCTAGCCGATAGGACCCATCCGTCCGTCGGAGGGGTATTGTGCCCTATCGGAGGCTTCATGGGTCCTCTCGGCCAGATATCGCCCTCTGTCCTCTGATTAGCAGGGGCTGATGGCCAGTAGGGCCGGTACGCCGACTCCGTGAACTATCCCACTGCAGGCAACTCGGGTCCTCCTGGCCAGGGCTCCAACCACGCTGCTCCTCCATCGGCGGGAAGGGCTCACCCGTCCCAATGCGGTGAGCCATCGCTGGGCCTCGGTTGAGCCCGCCCCGACCGGTCGCCTCAAAACCACGAAGTTTACTCCGGCGGTCGGTGGGGCCCACTCATGCATGCCAAACCGCTCCCTCAGAGCACGTAGACCCCCCCGGCCTGCCACACAAGTTACTCCTCGGAACTAGCTCCCGCCAGATCTCAAACGCGTATTTGGGGGGGAATCTTAGTCTGGCGGCTGTCCTACAGTATATTGTTTTTGGGGGTTCACTGGGTTCGGGCCATTCCCAGCTAGGAGCCCTCCCCCAGGACAGCACGCCTACAACGTATTACCATACACGCCAAATACGCATTACGTTTATCGTGCTAGTAGATGTAAGTGTGAAATCATGAAATGAAGTTTAGAAACTAAGTTTAGAAACTAAGTTCGGGAGGAGCACGTCAGATACTCAGGCTAATTAGCACAGGTGGTACACAATCTAGATAATCAACCCTGGGGCATAAATACAGCTGTCTTACCTCCATCTAGTCGACGGTTAAGCAGCATCCCTCCACCACCCCTTCTCCACCAATATCACTAGAATTCTAATAACACGGGGGGGGGGGGGGGGGGTTCACTGGGTTCGGGCCATTCCCGGCTAGGAGCCCTCCCCCAGCACAGCACGCCTACAACGTATTACCATACATGCCAAATACGCATTACGTTTATCGTGCTGGTAGATGTAAGTGTGAAATCGTGAATTATGTTATGCACTGTTGAAGGTGAAATATCCAAATCTCTTCCTATCTTTCTTTGAGGAACATTGGTTTTAAACATTTCAATAATTTTCTCACGTATTTGTTGGCAAACTGGCGACCCTCGGCCCATCTTTGCTCCTTAAGGACTAGACCTTTCTTGGATGCTGCTTTTGTACCAAATCATAATTACAATAACCTGTTGACATCATCTCTTTCAAATCACATCATTATTTAACCAATTTACCTCATTACTAGCCCTAAATTGCTCCTGTCCCAACTTGTTTTGGAATGTGTTGCAGGTCTGAATGACAGAAAAGGATGTATATTTACAAATGACATGAAGCTGACCGGACAAAACATGAAATATTTTGTATTCATATTGTCTGCAATGAAATACAAGTCAAAGTAAATTTAGAAATCACTACTTTCTTTTTTTATTTGCATTTTCCATACTGTCCCAACTTTTTCTGATTTGGGGTTGTACTTTAAACCCACTAAAAGCTGATTAATTTATCTATTTTCTTTCACAAAGTAAACATAAATATATTTTAAGTGAGACTAAAATAATTGATTTTAATTAATACACTAAAACTTCACTTAAAGTATGCTTGTCTTAAACATATTTCTTAAAAGACAGCAGAAGTGACTGAATGCAGTCTGTTCAGTTTGATTGACAGGAATCATATTTTACACCTAAAACATGATGATTATATTAAAACACTGACTTGTGTTCTTCAGGAGTATAATATTTCTGTTATAATGATATTGTGTGATTAGTGTTTGTGTTGATCAGTGTTGTGTGTGATTGTGTTGTAGAGCAGCTGCAGTATCTCTCAGCTGTATCAGTGCAGTCACTGTGACTCTGACTGACGGAGGTTTTTGTACGACTCTTTATCACTGTGTGAACACATTTTTACTGTTGATAGAGTGATAACTCTGACAGTAATAATCTCCTGTATCTTCAGTCTGGACTCTTCTTATGGTCAGAGTGAAATCACTGTTAGATCCGCTGCCACTGAATCTAGATGATGTTCCAGTGTAACGGTTTGATATCTGATAAATTAGGAGTTTAGGAGCTTCTCCAGGTTTCTGCTGATACCAGTATAAGTAGCTGCTGTATATTCCTACATCTATATTACACTCTATTGTAGCTGTTTGACCGAGCTGGACAGTTTTAACTTTAGGTTGAGTTAGAGTGACTCCTCTGGATTCTGAAGAAGAGAAAAGAAAGTCAGTTTGTCAATAAATCACATTTAAAGCAGAAGATTGATAGCCTATATTAAAATGGTAATAATTAACTATAGCTTATTATTCATATCAAAGCGTAATATTCCACCTTGAATAAGTACTGCAATGGTCCAGATGAGGATGATGATGTTGTTCATTGTAGTTGTTGTGTCTTGTGTGATGATGAAGATTGTGTTCTGCTCTCAGTCATGAAGTGTTAAACACACAGCACTATAAACACTCAGAGCACTGAAGCGTGTGCTGACGATGCAAACAAGTGGGCAGGATTTACAACAGATTATTTAAGTAGATGTCGTTACAACTGTTACATGTATGGTACTTACTATAACAACAGTAGATTATGCATAATTTCAAGTAGTTAAACCAAAACCCTAACTATAATCCCAAAGTAAGTTTAATGTAATTATTATTGCTGCAACAACATCACCTTTAAATAAAGTATAGCATAACAAAATAATAACTTTACACTGAATGCAGCACGACACAAAAACCTTTTTATAATCACCCTCTTCAGAAATATTTATCAGCCATGATTCATTTATTTTATTAATTTATATTATATTATATAATATTCACGACGGAACTATATTATTGAGTGTTATCATCATCTGCGGTGTTTCTGCTGTCAGTGTGTTGAAGTGTTGTTTCTGGAGTTTGTGTTCACTCGAGTGGAATAGAGGTTTTTGTTCGACCGCTTCATTAGATTGTGTCACTGTGGTACACTTTCGGTGGAGGAACTAAACTGCTGCTCGGTAAGTCTCTATTTTAATTATCCACTGCAAACGTACACTTTAGATCAAGTACACTTATTATTATTATTATTATTTTAATTGAACCAGAACAAAATCTTACATTTATATTTTGGTAACACTTTACAATAATCTTTAATTTGTTAATATTAGTTAACCACATTAGTTAACATGAACTAACAATGAAAAACTATTTTAATTAATCTCAGTCAATCACATATTAATTGCAGAATTTACTAATACAGTATTAAAATCCAAAGTTTTATCTGCTTATATTAATGGACCTGAGAAGACATCAGGGCCGTGCGCAGACATTTTGAGGGGCAGTGGCCCAAACCAAAAACAGGGGCACTAAGGGGGGGGCAACATTTTGTAAATATTTGTACTATTTCAAATAACTGATTTCTATATTTGATTATATTTTAAAATGTAATTTATTACGGTGATCAAAGCTAAATTTTCAGCATCATCACTCTTCAATATCACATGATCCTTCAGAAATCATCATTATTATTATTATTATTATAAATATTTAAAACAGTTGAGTAGATTTTTTTCAGGATTCTTATAGAAACATCCAAAGATCAGCATTTATACACTATAACCATTCAGTATACATCTATTGGAAAGAAATTATAGAAATTAATCATATTATTTAGCAAAAATACTTGATGATAAAGACTTTATAATGAAAAAAAATATTTATAATGTTACAAAAGATTTCTATTTCAGATAAATGCTGTTCTTCTGAACTTTCTATTCATCAAAGAAACCTGAAAACTATTTTACTCCGCTGTTTTCAACATAATAATAATAATAATAATAATAATAAATGTTTTTGAGCAGCAAATAAGAATCTGATTTCTGAAGGATCATGTGACTTGAGTAATGATGCTAAAAATTCAGCTTCACAGGAATACATATATTCAAATAGAATATTAAATAGAATTAAACAGTAAAACTATTTCAGAATGTTATGTTTTTGCTGTATTTTCGATCAAATAAATGCAGGCTTGGTGAACAGAAGAGACTTCTTTAAAAACATTAAAAACATTACTGTTGGAAAACTTTTGACTGATAATTAAAAGAGAAGACAGCACTGTAATAATTTCAGACTTTATTGTAGATGTTTTGATAAAGTTGGCTCTTCCTCACTCTCTGAGTCTGCTTCTGTCTCACCTTTATTAATCAATGATAACTAAGATTAATAAATACTGTAAAAAATGTATTGCTCATTGTTAGTTAATATTAATTAATGTATTAATTAACGTTAATTTATGAACAAATTGCTAATTTTTACACATTTTATAAATATAGTTTTACAGTACATATTTAATCTAAAATATTGTGACGTTTAGATATTCAGAAGAACTGAATTATTCAATTTTTCATAATGTGGCTCATTCTTGATTGTATTAGTTTATCACAAGTATATTATACATAGAAAAAATAGATTAAATGAAAAATATATACTTTAAAATTTAAATGGAGCTAATTTCTATAGATCAATAAATGATTTTGAATCTGTTTTGCTCATGTTGTGACTATAATTCAGTGCATTTTAATACAAGCACAGTTTATACATCAATATAACTCAGTTGATTAATTTCTAATTCCAGTGAAATCATTTGTAGTCACACAATCTCTGTTTGAAATTGAGTTTTGAGTTGAATATCTCACCTAACTAAAATGCAAAGTCATTATTTAGGGATATAAAACTACTGGAGTTAAAGCAGTAAATATATTAATATATTTCACTTCTTTTATGAGGTTTGATTGAAATGTATGAAGTGTTTGTGTTTTCTGTGTGTTTGTGAATGTGTTGTGTTTGTCTCCTGCAGCTGGTCCCACAGTGAAGCCCTCAGTGTCTCTGCTGCCGCCCTCTTCTCTGCAGATCTCTGGAGACTCAGCCGCACTGCTCTGTCTGCTCAGCTCTTACTCTCCACAGGGGGCGCTGGTGAGCTGGACACTGGACGGCTCAGAGGTCACCGAGGGGGTTGTGACCAGCGCAGAGAGCGAGCAGGACGGCCGCTACAGCCGCAGTAGCGTCCTGACCCTCAGCAAAGCAGACTGGGAAGCGGGAGAGCTGTACGTCTGCAGAGTAACACATGCTGAAGCTCCTCATGAGGTCTCGTTCCACAAGAGTCTCTGTTAGTCGCTCGCAGTGCTGATGTTTCTCCAGTGAGCGCTGCTCTCTCCTGAAGATGAGTCGTATCTGAGTGTCCTGTGTCAGGCAGGATTCACATGAGTCTAGTGCTGCAGCTGTAGTCATTTACAACTCAATACTGAAAGAGAGCTCTAGTGTCAAAGCACTGGCTGATCTTTCAATCTGCTGTGTTTGCTGCAACATTCAATAAAGCTTCTCAACAAGCTCCATTTGTGTCTGACAACATCATTCAACTAACAGATGACGATGCATGTAATGTTTGTTCAGGTGTTTTCAGTAAATCTAGTCAAATAAAGCTCTTGGGGTTTGAACATGGTCTCTGGAGACAGAGCTGCTCTATTCTGAGAGGATCACAATCACTCCACCCTGACAATGCAAATGATTTTCAGCCCACACTCCCAGAGTCACTGTTTGATTGGTTACATGATCTGGACTGAAACACACCAGTTTCACTTCTGCTGTAGTCCAGCAGCCCAGGTGAAAAGGAAATATATTGAAATTATGCTATACTAAATGCATATTACATTTATTATTTTTAAACAATAAATATATTAAGCATATTTCAAGATATGCTTAAGATCAAGTTTAAGCTATTTACAATATATTTTTATATATTTAATTATGTTAAACTGTATTTCTTCACAATCCATTTAAAATATTTGGTCCCAATTTATATTAGGTGGCCTTAAATATTATGTACTTACACTCAAAATTAATAATTTGATATAATGCACTTATTGTATACACACGTCTTTACATTGCTCTTAAATAAATAATAATGATAATACAAAACTGCATGTAGGCACATCTGTAATTAATTTCTGTAATTACATTTATAGTTTACACGGTGCCCCCCCCCCCCCTTCAAATCTGCTCATACTGCCAAACCTGTCCCTAACCTCAGAAATATCCCACCTCAAAAGTGTTTTACAACACAATATGAACACAATAAGTGCATTGATTTATTTATTTATATTTATTATTATTATTACTTATTTATTTATTATGTAAGTACATAGTAGTTAAGGCTACTAAGTACATGATGTGGGACCAAATATTATCTTTATACTTAATTTTTTTTGACTCAATAACATTTCAAGTAACAAAACAATTTCATTTTTCAGAATTCAAAATGGTATAAAAGGTCCAAAATAATTCAAAATAAATGATTAAACATAAACATAAAATACTAGAGTACAGCATACAGCAGCATATATAATATATTGACATTATTGAACATTGAAAATCTTTATTGTCCACACGTGTGTAAATTAATCTTCGGCCCACAATAACATATAGCACAAATACACTTAACTTCACAGTCCAGTACACAAGACATACAGAGACTTCTTGCCCCGTGTATTACAGACTCACCGGAAATCAATATATAAAGATAATAATAATAATAATACATTTTATTTATAGGTGCCTTTCAAGACACTCAAGGACACCGTACAGTAAATACAAAACATAAAACACAAACATTATAACATCTAACACATTAAAAAAGCAAATCATTAAAAGCTATTCTAAACAAATACATTTTTATCTGAGCTTTAAAATGGGAAATTGAGTCCAGCTGGCGAATGTGCAAAGGTAAAGAATTCCATAATTTCAGCGCTGCACAACTAAAAGCCCTACCACCAAAGGAACTCATCTTGAACTTTGGAACAGACAATATGTCTGCAGAAGATGATCTCAAAGAGCGCAAAGGAGTATACAAATGAAGAAGATCTGAGAGATAATGAGATGCCAGATTATGAAGAGCTTTGTATGTTAGAAGTAACATTTTAAAATGAACACGATAATGAACAGGAAGCCAATGCAGCTGAAAAAGAATTGGAGATATATGATCAAAAGTACGTGAGTTAGTAACTATCCTAGCTGCTGAATTCTGGATTAACTGTAATCGTTGAAATTGCTTTTCAGGAATGCCAACTAAAAGAGAATTGCAATAATTGATCCTAGATGTAACCAATGCATGAATAAGTACTTCAGTACTATCTTGAGAAAGTGAAGAACAAAGTCTAGCAATATTGCGTAAATGAAAAAATGCAGAACGTGAAATATTACTAATATGAGAACCAAACGAAAGCAAACCATCGAATATAACCCCAAGGCTTTTCACCTGGGTAGAAAATTTGACTAGGCAATTATCAATAAATAGGGTAAAGGATTGAGTTTTAGAGAAAACAGATCTAGAACCCACAAGAAGGGCTTCGGTTTTGTTAGTATTTAACTTAAAAAAATTATTGGTCATCCAAATATTAACATCCTGCGAACATTTAGTGAGGTCAGGAGGAGGATAAGAAACATTAGGTTTTGTAGAAATATACACTTGTGTGTCGTCAGCGTAAAAATTAATACCATAAGAGCGAAAAATACGACCAAGAGTTAGAATATAAATGATAAATAAAAGCGGACCCAAGACCGACCCCTGTGGAACGCCATGTGTAACTGAAACAGAATCTGATTGTATATTCTTAATCTGCACAAACTGTTTTCTGCCACTTAAATATGATGAGAACCAGAGAAGTGCATTATCAGCTATTCCTATGCAAGCCAGCCGTTCCAATAATACTGAATGAAAGGCAGCACTAATATCTAAAATAATAAGAATAGACAGAAAACAAGAATCAGCAGCTAGGAGAAGATCATTTATAACCTTAACAAGAGCTGTTTCTGTACTATGTTTGGGTCGAAAACCTGACTGAAAATGCTCATAAATATCACTACTTTGCAGATGTGATTCAAGTTGAGCTGCTACGGTTCTTTCAAGTATTTTTGAAATAAAAGGTAGGTTAGAAATAGGCCTGTAATTATTTAAATCGTTAGGATCAACACCAGTCTTTTTGAGAATTGGAGTGATAGAAGCCGTTTTTAAAGATGAAGGGACAGTAGCACTTGATAATGAAGAACACACTATGGCTGTAATAATAGAGGAAACTGAATGGTTACAAGACTTAACTAAAACAGTAGGTAAAGGATCAAGTGAACAGGTAGAAGTCTTAGACTTCATAATCTGCTTAGTAATGTAGTCATCTGAAGGCAGCTCAAAATTTGACAAATTACTTGCTGACCAACAAATATGATTATGTCCATTTTCATAATCACTAGACATCAAAACAGAATTAAGCAATTCATGGTGTATACTGTCAATCTCGGAGTTTAAAAAATTTGAATAAGACACACATTGAATGGGAGAAAGTGAGACAGCATTGTGAGGTTTCAACAGTTTGTTAACAGTACTAAACAAAGTCCTTGTATTAGACTGTCCATTAGAAATAATATTTGCATAAAACAATGATTTTGCTTTTTCTAGTGCAACCTTGTAGGAAACCAGATGCTCAGAATACATCTGTTTATGTACTTCAAGACCAGTTCTTTTGCATAGTCTCTCCAATCGACGACCTAACGCCTTTTGATGACGAAGTTCAAAATGATACCAAGGAGCAGGGTTAACAAAGGATACAATGCGGGTCCTCATAGGAGCCACAGTGTCAAGTATTTGAGACAAACTGTTATTATAAAAACATACCAAATCATATGTAGAAGTAGAAAGTAGCACTGGTTTACGGAGTAATCAATCATTTCATCCAAAACATTAAGGTCAATATTTTTGATATTACGAAATGAGACAGAGCGTTGAGGTTTTACGCTTGCCAAAAAAAGAGAAATATTAAAAAATATAGGCTTATGATCTGAAATAGGAGATACAGTTGAAGTAAAATTATAAGGCATAACACCAGAACAGCATACAAGATCTAAAATATGTCCCTTATTGTGTGTTGGAAAATTAACAAATTGCACAAGGTCAGCACTGTCCAGAATCAATTTAAAATCATTATATTGAGTGCTGGCAATATTATCAAAATTCATGTTAAAATCTCCCATCAAAATTATATTCGGAGACAAGGTACACAGATATGTTAAAATTGTAGAAAATTCACTAAAAAAGCATTCATAGTAGATGCGTTTGGTGGCCTATAAATCATGACAAGAACAGTGGGAGTCGCACCTTTAAGTTGCACAGCCAAAATGTCAAAAGTTGATGGCTCTGAAAGCGAAATCGGACAGACTTTATGTCTGTCACGATAAATAAGTGCAAGGCCACCCCCCTTATCAGAATAAAGAGGTTTACATATATATTCATATCCTGATGGAACTGTTTGATTTCAATAAAAATAATCATTCGGCTTCTGCCAAGTCTCAGTCACACACATACAATCAATAAGTTGGTCCTCAATAAGTTCATGAATAAGAGACGTCTTATTGTTGAGTGACCGAACATTAAAAAGTCCAAAGTGGAGTGCAGAAGGCATATACTCTGACCTGGGGGACGGAGTAAGCGCTTCATGATCAACAGACCTCCCAGCGTTATTAGGCAGTCTTGGGGTAGTAGACCAAAATGACCAAATTTGTCCACTATGATCAGAATTAGTAGAAGTGATTCGGATATTCCGACGAGACCCACGATGAATGTATCTCGGTCGGCGGAGCTTTAGTTACGATTCTTAATTTGTGCAGGTCTGCCGCAGAGTACATCAGTCGAGGAGCGGCGCTGATCACAGCGGAAGAAAAAATGATCCATAGCAACAGCTTAAGCAACCACGTGATGATGAAATCTTGTAGTACTAGGACAGGCAGACCAACGGAGCCAAGGAAGTCACCAGTGAAGTCGGGCTACAAACGCCAGTCCTTTCAGTCCTCCACTGGAAAATCAGGATGTCAGACCACAGGTCGCAACAATCGCAAAATTCGAAGGTCCAAAGTTAAAACCAGTTCAATAGTGCAGCAGATGCTTGATAAATGTCCCAACTTAAAACATCCAAATATAAAAAGAGAGTAAAACAAAAGGCCGGTGAGTAGCGGCAGCCTTAACGGAGTTGAGAGTGGCAGATAGACTAATAACACAAAAAAGGATAAATAACTAAGTATTATTAATAAACATTGTAGGTTTATACAAGAATGCATGTATAGCATATAGCACATATATCTCTAGTAGTATACTTGCATAGTAGTGAATTAATGTGATTCATAAAATATAATAAAATTAATAAAAATAATACATTAATATACATAAAAAATGTATATCTTACTTTTGAAAACAAACTGAAGCACGTTCATTACGTACATATTTAAAATAAATTGCAGCAGATCTACACATGATTATAAATAACTAATACTTTAAACCCACTAAAAGCTGATTAATTTAGCTAAACATAAAATATACTTTAAGAAAGAGTAAAATACGTGTTTTATGTAAATACACTAAAACTTCACTTAAAGTATGCTTGTCTTAAACATATTTCTTAAAAGACAGAAGAAGTGACTGAATGCAGTCTGTTCAGTTTGATTGACTGATCATATATTACAGCTAAAACATGATGATCATATTAAAACACTGACTTGTGTTCTTCAGGAATATAATATTTATGTTATAATGATATTGTGTGATCAGTGTTTGTGTTGATCAGTGTTGTGTGTGATTGTGTTGTAGAGCAGCTGCAGTATCTCTCAGCTGTATCAGTGCAGTCACTGTGACTCTGACTGACGGAGGTTTTTGTACGACTCTTTATCACTGTGTGAACACAGGACCACTGTGATAACTCTGACAGTAATAATCTCCTGTATCTTCAGTCTGGACTCCACTGATGGTCAGAGTGAAATCACTTCCATAGTCAGATCCACTGCCACTGAATCTAGATGGAGTTCCTGAATAAAGGCTGTTTATGTCATAAATCAGAAGTTTAGGAGCTTCTCCAGGTTTCTGCTGATACCAAGACACACAGTCACTACAACCAGAAATCGGCTGACTGGTTTTACAGCTGATTGTAACAGTTTCTCCTTGTTTGATGGATTTTATTTCTGGATTCTGAGTCACTGTCACTTGTCCCAGGATCTCTGAAATAAGACAATTTAGATATTTAGTTATAAGGTTCTTGGACTGTACATAAGATGTGTGTAATGTTATTTGTACAAATATTTACCCTGAATGCAGAGAGTCAAAGTCCAGATGAGGATGATGATGTTGTTCATTGTAGTTGTTTTGTCTTGTGTGATGATGAAGATTGTGTTCTGCTCTCAGTCATGAAGTGTTAAACACACAGCACTATAAACACTCAGAGCACTGAAGCGTGTGCTGACGATGCAAACAAGTGGGCAGGATTTACAACAGCTTGAGCTGCTAACAAACCCATATTAACTAATGTCATGTCATCCATGCAGCTGGTTTTGTTTTAATGTGTTGGCCTATGTGGAAATATGCGCGGAATGAACTGTGACAAGAGGATGTTTTTCATGGAGGTTACTGAAGTTCTTGAACAGTGTAGTCACACGGTGCACTCAACAGTACAAGCTGCAGATACACACAGTTTGTATGTCGTTGTTGCCGTCGATCGGTGCTCTTGCTCCGGCACAGAATGGCAGATTTTCTAACCGTGTGATGAGCATGCGAGTAACCTCAAACATACTTTAATGAAAGACAATTTTATTAAAGATTGATTAGTGTGCACGAGAAATGTTTGATTTTGTGATCCATGAGGATTGAGCTGCAAATGAAGAACAAAAGAGGTCAGAGGTCACAGATCATCAAATATATTTCTATAAAAAGTGTTATATCAGCACATGACAACAGAATAAATGAGAACTATAGGATATAACGTCAAACTGAATTATGTCTATTGAAAATTAGAGAAAAAAACTTTGTCTGTTTATGAAAAGTACAACAAATTTTACTGAGATTCAGTAGCTCAGTTGGTAAGGCGTTGATCTGCGATCACAAAATCCTGAGTTAATAAATATTCCAAGCCCAGAATTAATTATTCAAAAATAACTGTTTTGATCTGATCATATATAGCCTAAAAAAGTCATGGGTCTGAGTGCTGTTATTGGATAGTATTGTAGACAGATTGGAGATTAATCCTAATAAACATGCTGCTACGATTAAACCCATTACATTAAATACATTTAAAACAGTGTATTTCAATTCAGCAGCGTGCAGATCCTCGTTTATGTCAGACTGAGCAGCGTGACAATCGCTCAGTTCAGCCCTACCATGTATCTATTATAACGGAAAACGTATCGTTTTTATGACATATGTCATTATTACGAGAAAAGATGACATTATTACGAGAAAAATATGTCCTTATAACGAGAAAATATGGCGTTTTAACGAGAAAAGATCTCGTTATAACGAGAAAATATGGAAAATAATTTAAATAAACTATAGAATAAAATAAATTAGATAAAATATAGATAAATAATCTATTTAATTAACTTTAAAATAAAAGGTTTACATCTTTAAAGTGATGTGATATTCATTTTTTATAATGTTCTGCAGCATCAGATGTGTCATCGTCTGACTCGCAGCCATTTTCCAAAGATGACTTGGAGGGTCAGTGCAGACGATACTCTGTGGATATATTGACTTGTCAGGGAATCACTTTATTATTTCTAGTCACGTGTATTTTAACTGAAATGAACTGCAAAGTAATGGTTTATTTGTGATATTCATGGTATATTCATGGAGTCATGGTATTTGTTGTCTACAGAGGCAGGTCCCTCAACTGAACAGATGCATGAAAATAGGCCAACATCAGTTAGTGAAGGTCAAAATACAGAAGCTGAAAGTAGCAGCAGTCAAGACAGTCACAGACAGCTCAGACTCAGCAAGTGCAAGGCGAAATGTAGGCGAGAATTAAGATTTTTTGACAACTGATCCAGGATTATGGCCAGAGAGGTTTACAGATCATGAACGTGAGGTGATTGTTAGAAAGCTAGCCACTGCCAGTCAGATAGACCTTATCATTGTTATGCCCAAGGATTCAGAAGGAATGTTGGTGTACAAGCAGCAGAGTCATGTCCTGATGTGTCAACATTATTGGGCTGTTTGAACTGCTTATACAGTCTCTTTAGTGCAAGTCCAGAACGGTGGGAAATCCTTAAAAGTAAGACTGGCTGCTCCCTTCAACGTTTGTCAGAGACCAGGTGGAGTGCACGCATAGCTGCAGTTAAACCTGTTGCAAACCACTTCCCATCAATCATAAAAGCACTGGACACCATACTTGCAAAGTGCAGTTTAACCAATGAAGCTAGGTCAGAGGTCAGTGGTCTAAAATAGTACTTCATGTCCTTCAAATCCATTGTTCTTCTCACTCTATGGAAGAAAATCTTGCAGTCCATTGAAGACAGAACCCTAATTCTGCAATCAGGAAACATTTCAATGGAAGTTGAAATAAGCAACATACAGGCACTGAAAGAAGAGATGGAGGTTTTGCGTAACTCATGGGATAATCTTTTTGCAGAAGCCTCCCTCATTGCAGAAGCTATGGATGTGCCCAGGGGGTGTCCAGTCAGCCACAAGAGAAGGAGAAAGTGGTTTGCAGATGAAAGTCAGAGTTCAGAGGACACTAATCAGCAAGAGACAGAGGGAAATCGATTTCGAAACAATGTTTTCTTTGTGGCATTGGATAATATAATCTCTGCGTTGGATACCCGCTTTAAAACCACTGCTTAAAGTTAAAAGATTTAGTAGAAGATCAGATTCACTCAGCTTGCCACTCATTAGTAAGCAAATATACACAGGATCTCACAGCAGGCTTTGGAAATGAAGTTAGGCATCTAATGTCTGTGTATAATGCCACATTTGTAGACTGCCAGTCTCCTCTCGATCTGCTGAATTTAATTTACAGGATGCAGCTCCAGAGCATTTTTGGAGAAGTGTGCATTGCAGTGCACATCTTCTGCTCTTTACCTGTCTCTGTTTCTGGTGCAGAAAGGGCTTTCAGCAAGTTGAAGCTTGTCAAAAACTCTCAGGTCTACCCAAACTCAGAAGAGGTTTAATAGCCTTGCTCGACTTTCAATTGAAAGCCAGCTAAGAAGACCGCTGGACTTCAAAGACATCATAAGTGACTTTGCCAACAAAAAAGTCAGACAATGGGATTTCGGTTCATCCTAGGTGAAGTGACGTGAAATGTCATCAAAATTTAAAGATCAAGCAAACCAATATACATCTACAATAGAATTGATGTAATAAGAATGATTTGCATAATTTTCATAGTTATTTCAGTGTTCATTACTGATCAAAATAATTTTTTGTAATTTAACAATAATTTAACAAAGTTTGTTAAATAATTGTGGGTAACACTTTCTATGAAGCCTGTATTTATAATACATTATAAGGGTATCCGTAAGGCATTATAATAAATGCATAATGCATTATAAAAAACCTTATAATGTGTTATAAAATCTAATGAATAATCATAACAACAATTATAATACATTGTAGCACTTACATATTTGTGGTTGTAACTTTTAAGAGTATGATTATTTATAACAAACAATGAACACCATATTAAATCTACTTCATTAATAATGGGCTATAACATATCTTGACATTGTTTATTTAAGATCTGCACAGTACCTTACTTCATCTCTTGAGTGCAATGTTTATATATATATATAAAACTAGTTGTATTAGTAGACTTAAGTAGGGTAGTAAAATGTTCCTATACTCAGTTTGTCTGTTGAGGAACCATCAAAATAAAGTGTTAGCATACATTATATTCAGCAGACACACCACTAATACTCTCATGACTGCTCGTTCACATGAAGTTAAAGAGTTACTTATCAACAGCTGTCTAAAGTGTGCCATCAAAATAATAAAACTGATATAATAAAAATAATGTTCAAAGCAAATGTGTCATATTACATATTAATCTGATCTGATATCTGATCTTATGGCTGTTTGAGAAAAAACAGTATTGTTATTATTATTAATTATAAGTGGTCTTTGTCTGCTTTAAGTACAGAAACATAAGTAACGTGGAAAGATATGAAACGTATAATACATTATAACTATGATAAGTATAATCATTGTAACTTAAGCGGATGGATCATGTTCATTGCGTTATAAATCATCATTCTCTTGAAAGCTATAACCACAAATAAATAACTATTATGATACATTAAAACTGTTCTTATGAATATTCATGAGATGAAACAACATGTTATTTATAATGCATTATGCATTCATTATAATACCATAAGAATATCTGCATAATGTATTATAATACGGGCTTCATAGAAAGTGTTACTGAATTGTGCTATAATAACCCCTTGTAATATCAGTTTAATATGGAGCTCTTGTTTCAGCTCCAGGAATTAGTTATTAAATATTAAATATTGCTTGATCAAAGTAATATTAATATTTAACGTACGATTTATACTTTGAGTGCTCGGCCAGCGATTACTACATCAGTATATCTATTAAATCTCGCTTCTATCGCCCCGTGGCCCCAGTAACAATAAAACGAGATTAATAATTAATCAAGTTATTAGCTAGGTAACGTTATCTTTGGCAAATAAGGATGAAAATACTTGAAATCACATTCCGGAGACAATTCTTTATAAAACGGAACAAGGTTTATTCGTGATATTGCTATTCTAACATAAATGGATTACCTAATAAAGGCACAAACATACACACACATACGGGAGTTTTGAGGTTAAGGTTGAAATAATAACATTATTTCCTGTTTCGTAACTTAACCAACCAGCAAAAGATCACGAACAACTGCGTCTGCTTTGTTACTGCCTTCAGATCAATTTTACCAGTTCAATCAGCATTAGGAATGTTTAGTTTGTTATACTTGCTTGTGTTGGTTTAAGCAGGATGGATGTTTTTGGCTTCGTTTTCCCGCGTGAGTTCAGTTCTTTGTTTCGGGTGTCACGTGGTCGATTCGTGCTTCTTCGGTTGCTCTCGTGTGGAGACTTGAAACTGCTGCGTGACGTCACGGGGAAAGCTCTCCTCTGCTGTCGTTGAATTCGTTGCTCCGTGATTTTACGGCTTTGGCACGGTCTTAGACTTCTTCCGATGGTTGGCTCTGAGGTGAGCGTCCAGCGGACCGGCGCGCGTTGGAGGGCGCAGCTTCGAGGAGTTCCAGAGAGTTCAGAGATTCAAGAGATGTTCAAGCCATGTTCAAGAGAGAGAGAGCGCGCGCCAAGCGCGTTGTTTTAAACTGTCCGGGTTTAGACATCGCCCACAGGCGGCTGGTCCAATCAGAGCGTCGGTACGGGGCGGAGCCCCGCCTGCACGGCTGGTTTTTGCAAGGCACTTTCATGTGACGAAAAATAACTTGTTTTTACCCCTGTATTAAAACTCTTACCAGGTTTACACATTTATAATATCACCACATTCGTTATCTTACTGATTCATACAATTTTGCAACCATTCATAAAAGCCTAAACACTGCAACCTACACATTCCAGGTTAAAGCACGATTAGAGATCAGCCCACGTTTTCCTAAATAATTCATATTCCACAAGCATATGAGAGAAAGAGTACAACAATTAATATCCATATGTTTCTTGTGTAGATGAATTATTATTATCATGAAATGAATGTGTCTCTTGGAAATCTTCTCGTGGCCACTTCTCTTTGTTCTGTGACCGAACGAAATCGCGCGCTTTTGCGCTGAGGTGGAGGGGGCTTTAGAGGGCTGCTGAGTCTTTAGCTGCCCTCCCCCTTCTGGTGCCGTCTAGAGCCAGTTGAATTCCTGCCGATATACGTTACATATCCCCCTTGGGCTTGGTGATGTTCCCTGATGGAACCTCGTCAAGGCCCTGGAACAAGAGGCAGGAAGAACAGGCACATACAAGACACAAACATCATTCCTATCACTGACTGAAGCCTGGTGCAGGGTAATTTGGGAAGGAACAGGTTAGAAACTTGAGAAGACATAGGGATGCATTGTTTATCATTATTGACAATTGGGTCATTTTTGACTGTTTTGATTGTCAGGGGCTCGACGAGGCGGTATAGGCATGATCTCAGTCAGGTTGGTCGAATTCTCGGGTTCGGGTTCTAGGTCGAGATTACCACGTCGAAAAAGGCGAGGGACGCCTGACGTGCATTTGTTGAGAGACTCTTGAACGACGTTCACTCGCTTGTGTAGGAGGAAGGCCAGTGTCAAAGTCACAACATATCCTACGATAGTAGAGATACAAAGCGCCGTGTCAGCGGCAGACCAGGACCGAATAATTGGCGTGCCGGCGGGCGGCAGGCGAGCGATAGCTTCTAACGCTGTCAGCCGGTGTCAACTCAATAAGAGATTTCGATTTCAACCCGATATTCATCGTCGGTGAGGTGATACAATGCTAATTCGTCAATATGGAGGATCGCGCCCTTCGGGACAGTGATCCATAACGTTTGGTTGGGCAAATTAATGCGCGTAGCGGTCTCATGTTAATCGCATGTGAGGGTGGCTGTTCGTGCTGGGGTATTGACCAGCCATCGGTTTCTGATGATTTCGGCTTGCGTTACCTCAACTTGAGAACGTGGTGTTGCTTCGGCGGGGCAGCTAGTGTCGGGTTTAATGGATTCTAAACCACAGATGCCCTTGGTATTATCGCGTACGCAGAGTTTACTCGGGTAGGGGGAGTGAATGTCCTAAGTGAGCGTGCCCATCTTTGAGTTTGGGGCCAGATACAACTGTTCGTTGTTCTCGTAATACGCAGCGACTTTAGGAGTTTGGATTTTGACATAGGTTTTCCCTTGCCGTAATCCCACATTCACAACGTCTTTTGAGCCGGTAAACATTATTAACGTCGATAATGGGCAAACTGAAAAGACAACTAAGTCACCTGTTTCCGGGTTTGCGTATATGGGAATAGCGCTACCGGGGAAGGGGCGAGATGGGTTTGGATGAGACTAGCGGGGCCCGCAGTGGCCGAAGTTACAACTTTGAACAAGGCTAAGAGGTATCGTGTAGCACGGAATCCTATTCATGGCTACGTTGTCAATCAAGGAACTTACATCGCGTATCATGTCGTTCATGATTTTGGCGGGTGGCCTCGATCGGTCGACAACGGTTCTCACAGCGAATTACAACGACTTTACTGACGGAAGTCGATCTCAATTTCAGGACCTGGATTCAAGGTTTGGTTAAGGGGGTTCAGAGTGAGAGAGAGGAAAGGAAAAACACAAAGTGAGACACCTGATAAAGAAACCAAACTATAAAGTAAATTACAAAAAAAACAAATTCTTCAAAAATTCTTCAAAAATTAAAAAATGAAAAAAAAAAAAATATATATATATATATATAAAAAAAAAAAATTATATAATAATAAAAAATGTTTTTTGAGAGTAACTCCTCTCTACTAGATTGGTCCTAGCAGTGCTGCGGAGGAGAGAATATGGGTTGTGTCTAAGCATGGTTGCTGTATGTTTTCCTAAAATGACAATGCTTATGCTTGTGTGGTGCATATGGTTGTCGGTCTGTGTCAGTGAGTTTGATCTTCCCCCTTTTCCTGTCTGGATTTGCCGGTTGGAACTGGCAACCTATCATGGTGCATCGTGTGTGTCAGCGTACTCCCCCTCTGGCCGTGAGGTACTACGAGCTGTGGCGCAGTGAGTGGCTCAGGGACAGACGTGTGGACACCGTCTTGCAGATGCAGCATGTACTGACAGAGTGGAGCGTGCGGAGCTCGGAGGATGTGTTCAGGTCCGTATAGGAAATGGAATGTTCAAATGGGTTTGACATGTGAGCTGTCATGGTTCGTAGTGACGAATCCGCATGTAAGGGTGAGGAGATCGTCAGCAGCGAACTGAGGTGGTATGGCGATGCGGGAGGGCAGGGGTGTGCTCGCCAGTGGCGTGCTGGCGGCGGGTTATTGCTGCCACTGTAGGGTTGGGTGTGAGGGCATGAAGTATCCATGACTCTTCATGTAATGCACCTGCTGTGGTGAGAGCATCGGATTGGTCATTTGAGGGGCTGGAGTTTGGGAGGAAACGTTTAGGATGTCAGAACTGATCTGGTGTTCTTCGGAGGAATGGCAGGTGACTGAGACAGCACTTTCAGGAACTTGAGGATTTTCATCAGCAGGTGTTTGTTGGACGCTGCTGTGATTTGGAGTATTGGGTATTGAGTTAGTGTTTAGCTCTGTTGCTGGGTTTTCAGGTGGGGTTTCATGTCTGTAACACAATGTCGACCTGAAAACACACACGGAGAATTCCAACCCAGCAACAGAAATGAATTATTACCCCAAAGTCCTCCCTTCCATGCAAAAGTGGAGAGGGTCAACTGATTCCATCACTAACGCTCTCGTGCAAAGGTACGGACGGCTCCGGGAATGGTTCTGGACACCGTCAAGCCTACATTCCTAGAGGGGATTTCAACCCCTCCCTCTCTCCCAGTACAAGCAATACTCTGGTCCATTTCGGACAGACAAAGGAAAACCAAACTCCTTGCCTTTTTGACACGTATAACTATTGCAACTACACAAATGAATATATGAATATTTAATGTGTACTCTTTCCCTCATAGGCATGAGGTGATGATTTTGAATGCCAATTATTTAGGACAATGTGGGAATTTTTAATCATGCTTTAAACGGTATAAACTGTAATGTGTGTATTATTACGCGGTGTTTGATCTCTAAAGAAAGCTAGACTCAGATGTGATAGACTGTGTTGATGACCGTTAAATTTTAATACCCTGCATAATTATACATGTATAATTATCGATAAAGTTATCTTGCCCAGAAGTGGAGAGATATCACATCACCTAAAAGTTCCAGCCCAGCAAGCCTGGACATGGGCGGGGCTCCGCCCCATACGGACGATCGGATTCGACAAGCCGCCCGGAGGCAGGACAAATCGGACTGTTGAAAAACAACGCGCCAGTTGCAAATCGCTCTCTCTGAAACATGGCGTGACGCTCTTGGTTCGTGACACTCTTGGCTCTCGGCTTTTGACGCGCTCTGGAACATCTCTTGAATAGCGCTCGTAACTTCTCTGCCTGCTCGCGCTCTTACCTGAACTTTGTCTCGACACCGACTAAACCAACCATCTATTCGAAGGCTAGAAGGCACAACATCAAAGAATAACGAGCTGAACGCCTACGGATGAAAGGACAGCTTTCTGTGACGTCACGCGGCAGCAGCCACATCTCTCGTGTTTCCACCCGAGAGCATCCGAAGAAGCCCGAACCACCCACGTGGCCTCCGAGGACAAAGACCAGAGCAACGCATTCTAAGGAAACAAAACAACTTCCAGCCTGCTTCTTAAACAAGCAAGTACCTCCAACTAAATCTATATTGCTGATTGAACTGGTAGAATCTGATCTGAATGCAGTAACAGAGCAATAAGGCATCTGTCGTGATCTTTCCGGTCAAGTCAAGCGTTTAAATAGCTAAAAGGGCTAACTTTAATTTTAGGAATTACTTACCAAAATCCCTTATGCATGTCTTTGTGTGTATGTATGTTTTGTGTCTTTATCAGTTAATCCATTTATGTTAGAATAGCAGTATTACGAATAAACCATTTTTCATTTCATAAAGAATTGTCTCTGGCATGTGATTTGAAGTTGTTCCTTATTTGCCATAAAGAGAAAGCTACCTAAGCTCGATTTCGACAGGATATGCTGAGATTAATGTTTGGTGGACGTTCACTTAATACAGTATAAATAAGTTAAATATTAATATTACTGTTAACCAAGCAATATTGAATATTTAATAACTAATTCCCGGAGCTGAAACAATAGCTCTATATTAAACTGGTATTTTTACTACAAATGGTGGAGAATGCGGGCATTATTAAAGAATTAATCTGAAAATCAAGCCAGAGACAAAAGGGT
Organism: Schizopygopsis malacanthus; assembly: GCA_027474115.1. Lineage (NCBI taxonomy): Eukaryota > Metazoa > Chordata > Actinopteri > Cypriniformes > Cyprinidae > Schizopygopsis > Schizopygopsis malacanthus. Next base: position 29,086,298 of record CM049866.1, read on the forward strand.
ATTTCTCAGTTTTATCCGGAAAAACTGAGTAAATACAGGAAAAAGCGGTTATTTGCGGTATTGCATTCTCGTTTGTGAAACACAGTGTGTTTGAAAAAGAAAGGGTATTTGTTTAACTCGAGTTCAAGAAATGAAACTGCAGTAAATAAGTAAAAAGTCGCTCTAAAAGCGCATAAAAGAGACAAATGAGCGTGTCCCTCGTTTGAACTCTGAGTGAAGGCCTGTATAGTTTGATTTGTAAGTGCGTGTCCCACTTTCAAACTCCGCTATATTTTCAAATCCCCCGGGTGTGGAATGTTTAAAATAGCTATTTAAATCATTCTCAGCCATTTGATTTCACGAGTGAATTCAAACGCACAGCGCTCAAAGAAGTGGCCAGTCGTTTTGGAAAAGGGGGAGATTGCGCAATCGATTGTTTGTGTTTATGTGCGCGGTCTAAACAGACAAATAGTCGCATAATAGCCCGCCGAGGCTTTGATGGGTTATAAGTAACCCGTAGATAAATTTATCTCGTCCTAAACGAGTGAGATTATGTGTTGTAAAGATTCAAATCTGACCAATGCTGGACTAATCTGAAGGGTTAGACTGGAACACAGTGGTTTTTTTTTTAAAACCTACAGGCACTGAGTTGCCATAGCGACCAGTTCAGCCACGTGGAGAGTTAGCCACACGAAAACTAATAGCATTAGCGCTAAGCTAACAAGGAAACTGTAGCATTGTAGCAAAAGCCATGCTGGTAGCATTACGGCTAGTGATTAGCACATAGCATTTAAAGCGTGAATGCAGTGTGTTGTGGAAATGTGGTTCACAGCTAACACTAATTTTCTCTCTCTAGTTTCCCAGTTAACAGACTAACATATGTTAATAGGCTGGCTGTGTTAAGGTTATATCCATTTATCTGTCTGACATTTTCACAGGTTGGTTTAATATACTGTTGATTAGAGGGTGAGTTTGATCTCATTCAATTATAATGGCTTTTATGATTTTAAAACACATCAATGGATAAGCGCTATTGTTAGGAATTTTTAATTGTTAGTTGAATGTCACAATTGATTACAAATTAATTTTGAATTAATTTAATTTGACAAAATTATTTCAATTCCTGCTTCCAGCAACAACAGTATCCATTTATGAATCATGAACGCCCTTATAATTTGACCACCATAGTGAAACCTTAATCATCAAGAGGGCCAGAAATTTTTTATTTTGTTTACAAGTAATCAGGATACAAATTAATTTGGTTTGATGGTAAGGACAATGAGGAATGAGTAAGTTGTAAATTATTTCAATTACTATTATAGGAATCCGAAACTAGTGATTTGGAAGCTGTAAATTAATTTGATAATTAATTATGAATTCGAAAATTCTAATTACATTTAATAATTAATTACACTTCCTGTTTACATTTTGCAACAATATTGGTTTATCAACTCAATTGCAGATTGCACGTGTAATTTCTAATCCTAAGTGAATCCTATTAATTTTAATTATAACATCGTAAATTTTAATTAGAAACCACAAAGTCTAATTTTAATTATAATTTCAGACTTACCACAAGTCTGGCGCCCCATGTAGGCCATACTTCATTTCCTCAGGTGATCTGATTAACTCAAGTAAAATTAATAATAATTTAATTAAAATAATTAAGTTAAAATTAAATGAGGTCCTCTTTACTTAGGCCTGAGAGTAGATAGTGCTCCCCCTAGTGTTGTGTTGGAGAAGTGACAGTACACCATACAATCAAAGTCATTTCTCACCAATCTGGAGCATAAAACGTAACCTTCTAATTAGAAAACCCCAAAAGGGAATTAAGGTTTCCTCAACCTAGGTCAGTTTGTTTACCTTGTAAACAGCCAAACCAACCTAAGGGTATCACTCAACAGCACCACCTTGTGCCAACGTATTAGTTTTAAATCTTGGGAATACATCTTAATCTCTTTTCTTTTCCCTGTTACTAACTTCCAATTTGACTTGTTTGCTTAAGACTTGGCCAAGGGAAAGATCACGAATAGAGCGAAACGTCACAATTGAACAGATGTGTGTGAAACTTGAGAATTACATTCAAAACTGTTTACCATTTACCCTCTATTGTGAAATCCTATTCCCCCAGGTTAAAGCAGGTGCAATGAGAAGATAGACATCGGCAAAAGTTTTAACACGCGTGACACACGCTGACCAGCGTCGCGGTATAAAATCCTGCCATTAAGGGACAAGTACTGTCATTGCTGTTATTTTCCTCCAAGGAGAAAATTGGAATAGCAATACCAGTCTTATTACAAAAGAGAAAATCTCGCCTACAATCCTCTGATTAGAAGCGCCCTTCTAAATCAGACTTAACAAAGCGAAACGAAGAAAATCTGCTATTAAAAGAGAGACCTGTTTAGTGCTATTGTCCTTGTGTACCCATTCTGTGTGTGTGTTTTTCTTTCTCTGCTTCACAGCCGGGCTGCCCTTATGTGTGCCCAATAATTTATCTGCAGAGACTACAATTAGAAGCACCTGCCAGAGGACCACAAACACAGAGACACAATCAACACTAGCATACACTACACTCTGCACATTTACACCCCTGTTTGTTTTGTTTGTGTTTTGTTTTTGCTTTGTTTCCTATTCAAGGTCTGTGTCAGTTCGGTCCAAGATCTCCCTGACCCGCCAGAACATGTCTCACGAAACAGAACATGTCGGTCACTGGGAAGGACTGGAAATGTGGCTAAGTGTTACAACGGGCAGCATACTCCCTAAAGCTGCTGAAACACTCCAACATCAGACACAGAATCAACTAGATGACAGCATCGCAAGCATTATGGGACAAGACCCAAGTCAAAACTACAGTCACAAAGAATTAGCCAAGATCACCGGTTCTTTGAGCCACATACTCATCGCCACCCTCAAACTGAGCGACAAGCACGCCGCACAACGCCAGCAGGAGCTGACAAGCGCACAACGACGCATAGAGCAGCTGGAACGTGAAGCTCAGGTACGACAGGAAGGGACCGATGAGGTGGAGCAGGACACCGAGGAGGAGACCAACAGGCTAAAAGAGACTCTAGAAGCTACCAGCCACGAAATGCAGCAGCTCCAAGAGGACTTCGCTGATCGTGCGGACAAGCTACAGTATGCAGAGAAGCTACTAGAGAAGGCAAAGACTGACTTCAGGGACAAAAACAGCAGAATCAAGGCCCTCGAAGTTCATTTGGCTGAGTCAAGGAATGAGATCAGCCGCCTAACACGACAGCTCGACCACGTCACAGAGGAGTCTGAAAGTCTCCAAGAGGAACTCAGGCATGCTTATGAACTACGCCGTGAGCCGTCAAGTACAGAGCGTGCACCAACGGCACCCCCGTCAAGCAGGACTGGATCACCTGTTCATAGACCGACACGTGAACCGAAGATAGAGGGGATGGTGTTAAAACATTCACCAGCGCCGTCGGAAGAACGCTATATCACGACGGAACCAAAAGAATCTACTGCAGCCAGCCGCAGGTCAGTGCACGGCTTGGACCTTAAAGATCTTGACAAGCTCGCCCGAAACATCGGAAAATTCAACCCCAGCTTGCCAAACAGCCAAAATGTCCAAGCTTATCTGCAAGATATTGATTTCCATCTGGAAATGCGACCTAATGTTACGGACAAAGATAAACTATACTTACTCCGAACGACATCCAGTCCTGAAGTGCGCAGCTTCCTTGACCGGCAGCCTGTTAACACAAAGACTGACTATCAACGGCTTCAAAAGGCCCTCATTAAAGAGTTTGCTGACCCTGAGTCCGATCAAGGCTTAGTGGCTGCCCTGGAGACGAGACAAGGACGTCACGACACTCCTCAAGCTTACTACAGTCGACTCAGACAAGCATATTTTGGAACTCGTAACGAATCTGACATGGAAGAGGAACTGAACTTTAAAACTCTCTTCCTGAGGAACCTTCATCCTGGCATAAGCCACCATCTTGGCGTTCTCGCATGCCCACGAACAATGAACATTCAGCAGTTGCGAGACTTGGTGCAAAAAGCCTACGGCAAACAAAAGATGGCCTCAGAAAAGAGCGCAAAACCCCCAGCAGTTCTTGATTTCAACACTCAACACCAAGAACTGGCGCTGGAGGGCACCCAACGCCAAGACGGCGCTAAGCCACCACACAGGGAGTGGAATGCACCCCCGTCCAACAGAGAACGAGACTCACACGCTGGAACCCGACCTAAACAGAGGTATGACCGATGGGATGGACCACGTGGACGTCAACGCTCGCCTGGACGACACTGGATAAGTCATGGGACCAAGCAAGGCCTCAGGAAAGGCAATGGGAGAGATCGCGGAACCCAAGAGAACAACGCTCATGGGAATCCAATGGAAACTCCAACGGAAAGCGACAGACTCACCCTAAGGCGACCAGCCCAAGGAATCGACGAAGGAATTCACCAAGGTTCCAAAGTGAACAAGCTCCAACTGAGTCCATACAAGAACGAAAAACACCACCGCACTTCGACTCACAGAAGATGATGGAAATGATGATGAAGGAATTCTTTCAACGAAAAGAGGAAGATAAGAAGGGGGAAAAGAAAGGAAACCCGGATTCAGCCTGACTAGCTGACGGACGAGAAAGCAGCGACAAGACAAACGAATCAGCCACAGGAAACAGCACCGCCTCACCTCAGTCTCCAAGTACAATAAACACCTTGACTTCAGATGGACATGAAGCCCCACCTGAAAATCCAGCAACCAAGTTAAACACTAACTCAGCACCCAATACTCCAAATTCCAGCAGCAGTCAGCAGACACCTGCTGTTGAAAATCCTCAAGTTCCTGAAAGCGCTGTCTTAGTCATCTGCCACTCCTCCGAAGAACGCCAGGTCAGCCCTGACATCCTAAATATTTCCTCCCAAACTCCAGTTCCTCAACTCCTAGGCGATCTCATTGAAAAGGGTATAGCAAGAAAGTTTTACCTCTCCATCATCATCGAACGACACATCAGAGTCGAAGCCCTTCTGGACACAGGAGCCGACATCACTCTAATGTCTACAGAACTTCTCAAAGAAGTCCAAGAATTAACGAAGAGGACTAATGGCACCCTCAAGCTCCAAAGGTGCGAACTAAACGTACAAGCATACTCTCACACGGGCTTACAACTAAAACATGTGGCCCCAATCCATCTAACAGTGGGACCCATGGACTTCGTCCATCCCGTATACGTGTCAACACTCAACACATACCCGCTCCTCATTGGAAAAGATTTGCTTAATCGTTTTGAACCCCTAATAGACTTCAAGCACCTAAAGATTTGGACACAAGTCCGTGAGCCTCTGCCTTACAAGTCATTAGACTCCAATGAGTCACAGTGTCAAGTCACGGACACTACCCCTAAGTCAATGACCGATGAAGCAGTAACAGAGCCCAGGTCTGGGCCGAGCACAAATGCCAACGACCCTCTCCTCTGCTCGCTGCACGAGCCTGAACCAAACACAGGCCTCCTTCAAATCATGACTGCGATAGAGGTTCATGGCACGTCAGTGTCCGAGGCAGCACTAGCCCTATGGGCAGAGAACTCAGCCATCAGCCTGAAGCTATTCAAAACATTGAAGCAGAGCTGTCAAAGTCTACCACATGTCACTAAGCACAGCCGTTACCCTCTCAGTCCCTGGTCGACAACCATGGCCACCTCCAAGATCATCTGCGCTCTGGACATACGATGGAACAACAGACAGCTGAGTCACTACTTCCTCGTCATCCCAGACCTGCCGCAGGACATCTACATTGGAGCGGATATCATGGTTCGACTCAATGCTCACATTGACACTGTAAACAACATCATATGGGCTCCCCTGTCACACCAACTGACAACTTCAGTCAATCTCAAGAACCTCCAATCCGGTCAAACCATGCCGGACGCATGCGCGATGATTACGGAACAAGGAGCCACAATACCTGCCTACAGCAAAAGTGTCAGTGTCCGCCTCAACATGCGACCTGGCCAAACTCTCAACAGTAAGCTGAGCTTCTTCCAACCTTCCAGAACCTGCCTAAAACTCGGACTGACTCTGGAAGCGACACCTCTCATTGAAGTGTCATCTCGTGCGATATATGTGTTGTTCAATAACTGTATGGCCCAAGACATCCACGTTCCCAAAGCCAGCCACCTGGGATGGCTCATCAACCAGGCATTCCATGACTTTGAACTGATGGTACCTGTCATAGGCCCCATACCAGCCCAACTAATGTCAGATGGATACAATGACACTATAACATTCACAAAACCTCATGAAGTCATTGCCATCACCTCAATCCTGCCAATGTCCAGAGAAAGCGTCTGCCGTTCAGAACTAATGGATGACACTTACCTCACTGTCTATGCTGTCTCAACCCAGCCTGCGACAGAACCACCTACACGGGTGACCAGCGAGGCCCAAAGCCCCTTTAATGACTTAACTGCAGAAGAACCCTACGCCGGGTTCAATACTCAAATTCAACAGATCTTGAGTGACGCGGATGCGCTCCACAACGAAGTGGAGCGCCAAGGACTCAAAGAGGTGCTGCTGAAGTACAAGGACTCTTTCGCAAAGGACTCTCTAGATTGTGGATTGACAAACATCCACACGGTGCGCATACCGACAAACCCAAATGCACCACCCACCTTTGTGCGACAGTACAAGATTCCGATAGCGTCATATGAGCCAGTGCAAGAAATTGTTGACTCCATGCTGGAAAAGGGGGTCATCCGGCCCTGTAACAGTACATATTCTGCCCCGATATGGCCAGTCCTAAAACCCAACGGCAAATGGCGGCCCACTATCGACTACCGCAAGTTGAATCAGCAAGTACCATTGTCACGATGGCCTATGACCCAGTTGGACCAAGAAATACCAAAAATCAAAGGCTCGACGATCCTGTCCACATTGGACGTCGCCTCCGGGTTTTGGACGATCTCTGTCCACCCCGACGACCAACATAAGCTGGCATTCACTTTCGGCAACCGACAGTACACCTTCACACGGTGTCCCTTTGGCTATGCCAATTCACCGGCAGAATTTAACATTTTCCTTAACAAAGCATGCCCTGACGCCAGAGTCCGAGGCAACCTCGTCTACGTAGACGACGTCTTAATGAAAAGTTCAAGTGTGGAAGACCACCTCAAAGAAATCGACCATGTCCTAAACCAGCTGACAACAGCGGGGGCTAAAATCGCCCTTCACAAAGGACAATGGTGCAAAACCAAGGTGAATTATGTTGGACTGCTCGTCGGACGAAACGGCATTGAGCCACAATCTAACCGTGCCCAAGCAATCCAAAACATAAAAACACCAACTAACGTCTCTGAGTTGCGAAGCTTTCTGGGAGTGTGCAATTACTTACGACAGTTCATCGAAAACTACGCTGACATCGCACGACCACTAACTTCCCTCCTGAAAAAGGACGAACCTTTTGTTTGGACAAAGGCCCAGGACACAGCTATGAGCCAGCTCAAACAGTGCCTGCGCTCTGCTCCATGCCTCGCCTACCCAGACCCAGGGAAGGAATTCTATCTGGACGCGGGATTCTCTGACCAGTGCCTCAGTGCGGGCCTATACCAGCTCCATGATAAAGACAAGCGAGTGGTCGCTTATGCCAGCAAAACGCTGCTTCCCCCAGAATGCAAATATTCACACTGCGAAAAAGCTTTACTTTGCACTGTGTGGGGCATTCAGCGTTTCTCTAATTACATCGGTGCACAGAAAGTCATCATCGAAACTTGCCACCAGCCAGTTACCTTCCTCAACAGTCAACGAATCAGAGATGGCGTGGTAACCAACGCACGCATAGCTACCTGGCTAATGACACTCCAAGGACGGGATGTGGAGGCAAGATATGCCCAGAACTACAAATCCTCACTGGGAAACGGGCTTGCGGCATGCCAAAACTGTTCAACGGACACGCTGGACACCTCAGCAGAGCCAAAAGAACTGCCACGACCGCAAGCGACAAATCATCGGTACTTCGAGGAGAATGTGTGTACAGGAATGCCCACAGCATATGTCGATGGCTGCTCATACAATCGCGAGGGCAAGTTACAAGCGGGAGCGGGTGTGGTCTGGCTCAACAATGACCCGTCCCCACCGCAGCAACTCAAACTTGGCCCACAATCATCACAATATGCAGAAATAGCAGCCATCCTCATCACACTACAAGTGGCTGCAACCCACAAAATCAGAGAACTCCTCATCTGTACCGATTCGAACTATGCCCGTCTAAGTTTCATATGCCATCTAACTGGATGGAAGAGGAATGGATTCAAGACAGCTAACAACAAGCCTGTCAAGCACCAGGAACTCTTCCAAGCAAGCGACGCCATCGTCACTGAACACGACATGGTCGTTTATTGGAAAAAGGTCAGAGGTCATTCACGTCAACCAGGACAAGACAAAGACTTAAATGACCAAACCGATGCCCTCGCCAAAGCAGGGGCGTTACAGGGAGAGTCCTGGACATTTCATGCCCTCCCACCCCACCCAACTGTGGCAGCGGTGACCCGCCGCCAAAGTGCCACGAGTGGGCACACACCTGCCTCCTCCCACATCTCCCTGTCGCCTCAGTTCACTACTGAAGACCTACTCACCCTCCAACATACGGACTCAGCAATACAGTCCATTGTAGCACACCTGTCCGACCCCTTGGAAAATCCCATTTCCACCTCGGACCTACGAACATCATCCGACCTCCGCACACTCCATTCGATCAAGCACATGCTGCATCTACGAGACGGTGTCCTCACGTATGTCCCTGAGCCATCCACTGCTCCAAGGCTCGTAGTCCCTCATGGCCAAAGGGGGATGATGTTGACACACGCACACGATGCACCATGCGCAGGACACCACGGAGTCAAGGCCACCTATGAAACACTCAAGCAAGTGGCATACTGGCCTGGCATGCAGCAAGACGTAGCAGAATACGTTAAAGGATGCCTGGTGTGTTGCCAGTTCCAACCGGCAAATCCAAACCACCGAGCACCACTGCAAAGGAAAGGAATGACCTTCCCGTGGTCGGACCTCCAAATAGACTGGGTAGGGCCCCTACCACGGTCAACGCGGGGCAACAAATATTTCCTCACCGTGATCTGCGAATTCACAAAATGGATAGAGTGCCTCCCAGCTCCCAACGATACAGCAGAAACGACAGCCTGTCTGTTAATGAACCATATCTTCTCAAGATTCGGACTGCCTTTAAAGGTCAACTCGGACCGCGGAACCCACTTCACCGCTGAAATTATGCAAAACGTATGGAAACTCCTGGGAATACAGGCCAAACTCCACATAAGCCATCACCCAATTTCCTCCGGTCAAGTGGAACGGGCTAACAGAACAGTGGTCAGCATGTTAAAAAAATACGTAGCCACCAATCAAAAGGATTGGGACGTTAAACTCCCTCTGGTACTGATGGCCGCTCGAGCCACACCCCATCAATCTACCGGAATACCCCCGTTCACAATGATGACAGGGAGAAACATGACGCTACCACTACACCTGCTGTACCAACCTGGTGACCTGAACCTCGTCACCGCCTACAACACTCACCAGTACCTGGAAGAGTTACATCAGCACCTGAGAACAACTTTCGCCTTCGCGCAACAGCAGCTACAACGAAGTGCGGAAGGCCGAAAAGCCTACTACGACCAAAAGGCCTCTCACCATGAGCTCAATGTCGGAGATCAAGTGTGGTACTACAGTTTCGCCCGACCAAGGCCGAATGCTCCCCATCACCTGTCAAAGAAGTTCCTCCCTCACTGGACGGGACCCCATGAGATTGTAGACAAGCTCTCACCTGTTGCCTATCGAATCAAAATCAGACAAGGGCGCAGCGAGCCAGTCCTTCGATGGGTCCATCGAAACCAGATAAAGAGGCCCCTGGGCTCCAGCCGACATGGAAAGGGGGAAGATCAGACCCACTGACACAGACCGATATGCACCACACGTACCATATGCACCACACAAGCATTAGTATTGATATGTTAGGAAAACATATAGCAACCATGCTTAGACACAACCCATATTCTCTCCTCCACAGCACTGCTAGGACCAATCTAGTAGCGAGGAGTTACCCTCAATTTTGTTTTTATTTTTTTTGCTTGATTTTGATTTTGAATTTTTGTCTTAATTTTTTTTTTGGTTTCTTTCCATCGTGTCTCACTTTGTGTTTTCCCTTTCCTCTCTCTCACTTTGAACCCCCTTAACCAATCCTTGAATACAGGTCCTGAAAGTGAGAGCGACCTCCGTCAATAAGGTCGTCGTAAGAACTGGTGTTAACCGATCGAAACAATCCGCCAAAGTATGATCGTCATCGCTAATTATGCCTCTTTCTGTTCAATCACCAGGAAGATGCTCCGATTCGCCGCCCTGTGTCTCTGCGTGATTGGGGCCATGCCCCAGCCAGAAGTGGCAGCGCCCGGACCAGCCTCAGGGATCGTACTCCGCGAACAGCCGGGGTTATTAATAACGAACTGTAAAACCTACACCCAAAAGGTGTATGTTAGACTAGATCCCCGCGATGTTTACAGAGTTCACTACACCCTCCCAGTCACCCACACCTCTTGGGCTGGAGCCCGTTGGACTCGAGAAATCCTGGCCCATGCCCAAACAGATGTGAACCACATGCTGCTCCAATTACAAAAATTAACTGTAACCCAGGCTGACCTCAGCGGGTACAACCGGCGACCCAAACGTTTTTTGGGGGCCCTGTTGGGGGCTGCTGCGGCTGTAGGAACTCTGTTCAACATTGGCATGAACACGGCTAACGCCGTTAATCTAGCTACTGTCAGGCGACATGTGGGGGAAATCCAGGCCGAAATGCCTGGGATACGACAACAGCTCCTAGTTCAGAGCCACGCCCTACAGACTTTCGGAAAATCCCTGAATGGCACGATCACAGTTCTAAACACACATAGTAGCCTCCTAAACCAAACTATCAAGTCTATTAATAAACTATTCTCAGTAGTGCAAGGCGATCTAGCCCAAACGCAACTCCTAACTATGCTCATGGCCGACATGCTACGCGAAGTGAGTTCCTCAATCGATAGCCTAGCCATGGGTAGGATTCCACATTATCTGATACCCCTTAGCCTTGTCCAGAACATCTTAACTTCGGCCACCATGGGCCCCCCTAGCCCCATTCAAACCCATCTCGCCTTTTCCCTGGGTAGCGCCATTCCCTTGTACGTAGACCCGGAAGCAGGCGATCTGGCGTTTCTTCTCAGTTTGCCTATTATCGATGCGAATAATATTTATCGGCTTAAAGATGTTGTGAATGTTGGATTTTGGCAAGGGAACACCTATGTCAAAATCCACACGCCCGAGGTCGTCGCGTATCACGATAGCAACGAACAGTTGTACTTGGCTCCAAACCTAAAGATGTGTACGCTCACTAAAGACATTCACTTCCTCTGCCCGAGTAAACCCTTCGTACGCGATAATACAGAGGGCATCTGTGGCTTAGAAGCCATGAGACCCGACGCTAGCTGCCCCGCCGACGCAACACCACGTTCTCAGGTTGAGGTAACACAAGCCGAAATTGTAGGAAACCGATGGCTGGTGAACACCCCAGCCCGAACGGCTACCCTCACATATGATCAACACGACACCGCTACGCGCATTAGTCTGCCTAACCAAACGTTATGGATCACGGTCCCTAAGGGCTCGATCCTCCATATTGACGAACTAGCATTGTATCACCTCACCGACGACGAGTATCAGGCCGAAATCGAAATCTCACCCTTTTTCAAGCAGCATTCCTTTGTCCTCGATCCAGAATTGGAAGAAAGGATCAAGGAGGAAGGAACGCAGCTTATTGATCTGACACCGGTTGACACAGCTTTAGAAGCTATCGCTCGCCTTCCGCCCGCTGGCGCGCCAATTGTTCGGTCCTGGTCTGCCGCTGACACGGCGCTTTGTATCTCGACTATAGTAGGATATGTTGTGACTTTGACACTAGCCTTCCTCCTACACAAGCGAGTGAACGTCGTTCAAGAGTCTCTCAACAAATGCACGTCAGGCATCCCTCGCCTTTTTCGACGTGGTAATCTCGACCTAGAATCCGAACCCGAGAATGTGACCAACCTGATTGAGATCATGCCTATACCGTCTCGTGAAAACCCCGACAATTAAACCAGTCAAAATGACCCAATTGTCAACGATGCTAACCAAACTAGCCCTATGTCTTCTCAAGTTTCTCACCTGTTCCTTTCCAAATTACCCTGCACCAGTTTTCAGTCAGTGATAGAGATCTCGTTGGTGTCTTGTGTGTGTCCATTCTCTCTGCCTCTTGTTCCAGTGCCTGAAGATGTTCCATCGGGTACATCTCCACACAAAAGGGGGATGTGTAACACAATGTCGACCTGAAAACACACACGGAGAATTCCAACCCAGCAACAGAAATGAATTATTACCCAAAAGTCCTCCCTTCCATGCAAAAGTGGAGAGGGTCAACTGATTCCATCACTAACGCTCTCGTGCAAAGGTACGGACGGCTCCGGGAATGGTTCTGGACACCGTCAAGCCTACATTCCTAGAGGGGATTTCAACCCCTCCCTCTCTCCCAGTACAAGCAATACTCTGGTCCATTTCGGACAGACAAAGGAAAACCAAACTCCTTGCCTTTTTGACACGTATAACTATTGCAACTACACAAATGAATATATGAATATTTAATGTGTACTCTTTCCCTCATAGGCATGAGGTGATGATTTTGAATGCCAATTATTTAGGACAATGTGGGAATTTTTAATCATGCTTTAAACGGTATAAACTGTAATGTGTGTATTATTACGCGGTGTTTGATCTCTAAAGAAAGCTAGACTCAGATGTGATAGACTGTGTTGATGACCGTTAAATTTTAATACCCTGCATAATTATACATGTATAATTATCGATAAAGTTATCTTGCCCAGAAGTGGAGAGATATCACATCACCTAAAAGTTCCAGCCCAGCAAGCCTGGACATGGGCGGGGCTCCGCCCCATACGGACGATCGGATTCGACAAGCCGCCCGGAGGCAGGACAAATCGGACTGTTGAAAAACAACGCGCCAGTTGCAAATCGCTCTCTCTGAAACATGGCGTGACGCTCTTGGTTCGTGACACTCTTGGCTCTCGGCTTTTGACGCGCTCTGGAACATCTCTTGAATAGCGCTCGTAACTTCTCTGCCTGCTCGCGCTCTTACCTGAACTTTGTCTCGACACCGACTAAACCAACCATCTATTCGAAGGCTAGAAGGCACAACATCAAAGAATAACGAGCTGAACGCCTACGGATGAAAGGACAGCTTTCTGTGACGTCACGCGGCAGCAGCCACATCTCTCGTGTTTCCACCCGAGAGCATCCGAAGAAGCCCGAACCACCCACGTGGCCTCCGAGGACAAAGACCAGAGCAACGCATTCTAAGGAAACAAAACAACTTCCAGCCTGCTTCTTAAACAAGCAAGTACCTCCAACTAAATCTATATTGCTGATTGAACTGGTAGAATCTGATCTGAATGCAGTAACAGAGCAATAAGGCATCTGTCGTGATCTTTCCGGTCAAGTCAAGCGTTTAAATAGCTAAAAGGGCTAACTTTAATTTTAGGAATTACTTACCAAAATCCCTTATGCATGTCTTTGTGTGTATGTATGTTTTGTGTCTTTATCAGTTAATCCATTTATGTTAGAATAGCAGTATTACGAATAAACCATTTTTCATTTCATAAAGAATTGTCTCTGGCATGTGATTTGAAGTTGTTCCTTATTTGCCATAAAGAGAAAGCTACCTAAGCTCGATTTCGACAGGATATGCTGAGATTAATGTTCGGTGGACGTTCACTTAATACAGTATAAATAAGTTAAATATTAATATTACTGTTAACCAAGCAATATTGAATATTTAATAACTAATTCCCGGAGCTGAAACAATAGCTCTATATTAAACTGGTATTTTTACTACATGTCCATCTGAAGTTCGGGTGTTTACTGTTCTCTGAGAGTGAGGTGAAGCAATGCTGTTTCCTGTGGCTGATTTGTTCAGCTTGTCACTGCCGTTTCGTCCGACAGCTAGTCAGACTGAATCTGGTTTCTCTTTCTTTTCCCACTTCCGGTCCTCCTCTTTTCGTTGGAAGAACTCTTTCACCATCATTTCCATCAGCTTTTGTGAGTCAAAATGCGGTGGTGTTTCTTGTTCTTGTGTGGATTCAGTTTGAACTCGGTCAGTTTGGAATCTTGGTGACTTCTTTCGTCGATTCCTTGGGCTGACTGCTCCAGGGTGAGTTTGTCGCTTTCCCTTGAAGTTTCCATATGAGCCTGGCTGGTTCCACGATCTATCCCGTGGGCTCTCATAAGGCCTTGCTTGGTCCCATGACTTATCCCAGTGTCGTCCAGGTGAGCGTTGACGTCCACGCGGTCCATCCCAGCGGTCATACCTCTGTTTAGGTCGGGTGCCAGCGGGTGAGTCTCGTTCTCTGTTGGACGGGGGTGCATTCCACTCTTTGTGTGGTGGCTTAGCGCTGTCTTGGCGTTGGGTTCCCTCTAGAGCCAGTTCATGGTGTTGCGTGTTGAAATCAAGAACTGCTGGGGTTTTTGCGCTCTTTTCTGAGGCCAGCTTTTGTTTGTAGTAGGCCTTTTGCACCAAGTCTCGCAACTGCTGAGTTTTCATCGTTCGTGGACATGCGAGAACGCCAAGATGGTGGCTTATGCCAGGATGAAGGTTCCTGAGGAAGAGAGTTTTAAAGTTCAGTTCATCTTCCATGTCAGAATCATTGCGAGTTCCAAAATATGCTTGTCTGAGTCGACTATAGTAAGCTTGAGGAGGTTCGTGACGTCCTTGTCTCGTCTCCAGGGCAGCCACTAAGCCTTGATCGGACTCAGGGTCGGCAAACTCTTTAATGAGGGCTTTTCGCAGCCGTTGATAATCAGTCTTTGTGTTCACAGGCTGCCGGTCAAGGAAGCTGCGTACTTCAGGGCTTGATGTCGTTCGGAGTAAATAGAGTATATCTTTGTCCGTAACGTTAGGTCGCATTTCCAGATGGAAATCAATATATTGCAGATACGCTTGGACCTTTTGGCTGTTTGGCACGCTGGCGTTGAATTTGCCAACGTTTCGGGCCAGCTTGTCAAGATCTTTTAGGTCCAAGCCGTGTGACGATCTGCGGCTGGCTGCAGCAGATTCTTCTGGTTCTGTCGTGATATAAAGTTCTTCAGACGGCGCTGGTGACTGTTTTAACACCACCCCTTCTGTCTTATGTTCACGTGTCAGTCCAGGCACAGGTGACTTGGTCCTGCTTGGCAGGGGTGCGGTTGGTGCACGTCCTGTCCTTGACGGCTCCTGGCGTAGTTCGTAAGCGTGCTTGAGTTCCTCTTGGAAACTTTCAGACTCCTCTGTGACGTAGTCGAGCTGTCGTGTTTAGGCGGCTGATCTCATTTCTTGATTCAGCCAAATGAGCTTCGAGGGCCTTGATTCTGCTGTTTTTGTCCCTGAAGTCAGTCTTTGCCTTTTCTAGTAGCTTCTCTGCATCCTGTAGCTTGTCAGCACGATCAGCGAAGTCCTCTTTGAGTTGCTGCATTTCGTGGCTGGTAGCTGCTAGAGTCTCTTTTAGCCTGTTGATCTCCTCCTCTGTGCCTTGCTCCACCTCATCGGTCCCTTCCTGTCGTTCACGTTCCAGCTGCTCTATACGTCGTTGTGCGCTTGTCAGCTCCTGCTGGCGTTGTGCGGCGTGCTTGTCGCTCAGTTTGAGGGTGGCGATGAGTGTGTGACTTAAGCTTGAGGTGATCTTGGCTAATTCTTTGTGATTGTAGTTTTGACTTGGGTCTTGTCTCATGATGCTTGTGATGTTGTCATCTAGTTGGTCCTGTGTCTGATGTTGGAGTGCTTCAGCAGCTTTAGGGAGGATGCTGTTTGTTGTAACACTTAGCCACATTTCCAGTCCTTCCCAGTGACCGACATGTTCTGTTTTGTGAGACATGTTCTGGCGGGTGATGGGGATCTTGGACCGAACTGACACAGACCTTGGATGGGAAACAAAGCAAAACAAAACAAACAAAACAACAGGGGTGTAAATGTGCACAGTGTAGTGTATGCTAGTATTGGGTATGATTCTGTATCTGTGGTCCTTTGTGGTGGGGTGCGTGTAATTTGCAGCTTCTGCGTAGAAATTGAGCACACGTAGAGGCAGCACAGCTGGGAAACAGAAAGAAAAGCACACTAACAGAATGAGTACACAGGGACAATAACACTAGACAGATCTCTCTTTTAATAGCAGATTTTCTGCTTGTCGCTTTTGTTAAGTCTGATTTAGAAGGACGCTTCTAGTCAGAAAATTATAAGCGAAATTTTCTCTTTTGAGATAGGACTGTTATTACTATTCCAATTTTCTCCTTGATGGAGGAAAACAATAGCAATGACAGTACTTGTCCCTTAGTGGCAATTTTACGCCGCAATGCCGGTTCGCGTGTCTCTAGCGCGTGTTTTTTTTTTTTAAAACAAATTGCCAATGTCTATCTTCTCATTGCAACTGCTTTAACCTGGGGGATAGGATTTCACAATAGAGGGTAAATGGTTTTGAATGTAGTTCTCAAGTTTCATAAACATCTGTTCAATTGTGACATTTCGCTCTATTCGTGATCTTCCCACTGGCCAAGTCTTAAGCAAACAAGTCAAATTAGAAGTTAGTAACAGGGAGGAAAGACAAGAGAAGTGAAGATTTATTCCCAAGGTTTAAAACGAATAATACGTTGGCAGCAAGGTGGTGCTGTTGAGTCGATATGCTTAGGTTAGTTTTGCTGTTTACAGGGTAAACAAACTGACCTTATTTGAGGAAACCTTAATTTCCCTTTTTGGGGTTTTCTAATTAGAAGGTTAACGTTTCTATGATCCAAGCTTGGTGAGAAGTGACATTGATTGCATGGTGTCACTGTCACTTCTCCAACACAACACTAGGGGAGCACTATCTACTCTCAGGCCTAAGTAAAGAGGACTTTATTTAATTTTAACTTAATACAATTATTTTAATTAAATTATTATTGATTTTATTTGAGTTAATCAGAAATGAAGTATGACCTACAGGTGGCGCCAGACTTGTGTTAAGTCTGAAATTAGAATTAAAATTATACTTTGTGGTTTCTAATTAAAATGTACGATGTTATAATTAAAATTAATAGGATTACTTAGGATTAGAATTTACCAGTGCAATCTGCAATTGAGTTGACACACCAATATTGTTGCAATATGTAAACAGGAAGTGTAATTAATTATTAAATGTAATTAGAATTTTCGAATTCATAATTAATTATAAAATTAATTTACAGCTTCTAAATCACTAGTTTTGGATTCCCATAATAGTAAATAAAATAATTTCCAAACTTAAGCATTCCTCATTGTCATTAACATCAAAAAAATAATAATAATAATTAATCTGTATCCTACTTGTAAACGAAATTGAAAATTTCTGGCCCTCTTGATAATAATTAAGGTTTTACTGTTTTGGTCAAATTATAAGAGCGTTTATGATTCATAAATGGATACTGTTGCTACTGGAGGCAGGAATTTAAATTATTTTATTAAATGAAATTAATTGCAAATTTGTAATTAATTATGACATTCAGTTAACAATTAAAAATTCCTAACAATAGCACTTATCCATTGATGTGTTTTAAAATCATAAAATCCATTATAATTGAATGAAATCAAACTCACCATATTATCAAGGTAATGAGGTAATACTAAATTATCTTCTAATAACCCACCAGTTATTACGCTGGTACCCACAAAAGGTAAAAAGACTTTAATCAGCTGTTATATTACACCAACCTGTGAAATTGTTAACACTGATGATTGGGAAACATTAACACAGCCAACTTATTACGTACGTTAGTCTTTTAAATGGGAGAGAGAGAGAAAGGGAATTAGTGTTAGCTGTGAACCACATTTCCACACACACTCACTGCATTCACCTCATCCAAGCTTTAAATGCTATGTGCTAATCGCTAGCCGTAATGCTACCAGCATGGCATTTGCTACGAGCTAAAGCTTCTTTGTTAACTTAGCGCTAATGCTATTTACACGTGGCACTAATAGCAACTGCCCGGAAGGGGTTTTTCTGGTCGCTATGGCAACTCAGTGCCTGTAGGAAAAAAAAGAAAAATGTGCTCCACGCTTCAGATTAAACAAGCATTGTTTAGACTTGAATTTTTATAGCACATATAATCTCACTCGTTTAGGGCGAGATAAATTTATCTACGGGTTACTTATAAATCATCAAAGCCTCGGCGGGCTATTATGCGAATATTTGTCTGTTCAGACAGCACACATAAAAAAAAACAATTCAATCGATTGCAAAATTTCTCCCCCTTTTCCAAACCGAATGGTCACTCCTTTGTCTGAGCGCCGTGCGTTTGAATTTCACTCGTGTGAAATCAAATAATGGCTGAGAATTACTTAAATAGCTACTTTAATATCCTACAGCCGGGAGAATAAAATTATAGCTGAGTTTGAAAGTGGGACACGCACTTACCAAATCAAACTATACAGGCCTTAGACAGAGATGAAACGAGGAACACGCCCGTTCGCCTCTCACGCGCTTTAAAGCGACTTCATAATTATTTACTGCAGTTTAATTTTTTCTCAACAAACTCGAGTTAACAGTTACAATCTCTTTCATTCAAAACGCACTGTGTTTTACAAACAAGAATGCAATATCACACATAACCGTGCTTCTCTGTGTTTACTCAATTTTTCCGGATAAAAGTGAGAAATATTTCTATTGTCTCTGGTTTGATTTTCAGATTTTAATCTTTAATGCCAGCTTCATTCTCCACCATTCTGTAATATCAGTTTAATATGGAGCTCTTGTTTCAGCTCTGGGAATTAGTTATTAAATATGAAATATTGCTTGATCAAAGTAATATTAATATTTAACGTACGATTTATACTTTGAGTGCTCGGCCAGCGATTACTACATCAGTATATCTATTAAATCTCGCTTCTATCGCCCCGTGGCCCCAGTAACAATAAAACGAGATTAATAATTAATCAAGTTATTAGCTAGGTAACGTTATCTTTGGCAAATAAGGATGAAAATACTTGAAATCACATTCCGGAGACAATTCTTTATAAAACGGAACAAGGTTTATTTGTGATATTGCTATTCTAACATAAATGGATTACCTAATAAAGGCACAAACATACACACACATACGGGAGTTTTGAGGTTAAGGTTGAAATAATAACATTATTTCCTGTTTCGTAACTTAACCAACCAGCAAAAGATCACGAACAACTGCGTCTGCTTTGTTACTGCCTTCAGATCAATTTTACCAGTTCAATCAGCATTAGGAATGTTTAGTTTGTTATACTTGCTTGTGTTGGTTTAAGCAGGATGGATGTTTTTGGCTTTGTTTTCCCGCGTGAGTTCAGTTCTTTGTTTCGGGTGTCACGTGGTCGATTCGTGCTTCTTCGGTTGCTCTCGTGTGGAGACTTGAAACTGCTGCGTGACGTCACGGGGAAAGCTCTCCTCTGCTGTCGTTGAATTCGTTGCTCCGTGATTTTACGGCTTTGGCACGGTCTTAGACTTCTTCCGATGGTTGGCTCTGAGGTGAGCGTCCAGCGGACCGGCGCGCGTTGGAGGGCGCAGCTTCGAGGAGTTCCAGAGAGTTCAGAGATTCAAGAGATGTTCAAGCCATGTTCAAGAGAGAGAGAGCGCGCGCCAAGCGCGTTGTTTTAAACTGTCCGGGTTTAGACATCGCCCACAGGCGGCTGGTCCAATCAGAGCGTCTGTACGGGGCGGAGCCCCGCCTGCACGGCTGGTTTTTGCAAGGCACTTTCATGTGACGAAAAATAACTTGTTTTTACCCCTGTATTAAAACTCTTACCAGGTTTACACATTTATAATATCACCACATTCGTTATCTTACTGATTCATACAATTTTGCAACCATTCATAAAAGTCTAAACACTGCAACCTACACATTCCAGGTTAAAGCACGATTAGAGATCAGCCCACGTTTTCCTAAATAATTCATATTCCACAAGCATATGAGAGAAAGAGTACAACAATTAATATCCATATGTTTCTAGTGTAGATGAATTATTATTATCATGAAATGAATGTGTCTCTTGGAAATCTTCTCGTGGCCACTTCTCTTTGTTCTGTGACCGAACGAAATCGCTCGCTTTTGCGCTGAGGTGGAGGGGGCTTTAGAGGGCTGCTGAGTCTTTAGCTGCCCTCCCCCTTCTGGTGCCGTCTAGAGCCAGTTGAATTCCTGCCGATATACGTTACACCCTACAAATACAACTCATTAAATACACTATAAACACTTTAAAAGAGACAGACATGTAGATGTTTGTGAAAGATGTTTTCTCTGTTTTGGAGGATGATCATTTTTAAATCATACCATATTTCATCAAAACTTTTAATACTTTACTATAGTTAGGAGTGGATCATTTTATCAATTGTTTATTATTCATGCAACAACACATATTACTGTTATCATTTTTATTAATAACCTTTGCTATGTAGCTGATAACATTGTCTACTGCTCTTGTGAATGTTTTTAGCATTATTTGTGAAAATGTAAATTCCATACTGAATGACATAGCATAGACTTCTTCATGGCTAGTGTCTGTGTATTTCATTTCGTCTGTAAACTATTGGTTCTACAGATCTGTGTACTAGAAACTTAATATATTTAACTTATGGCAAAATGTCATTAATTCTGTATATTGTCTGAGGTGTTGTCATCGTCTCTTCTCAGGTGTTCGGTCATCTCAGATCATTTAATGGTTGGATCCAGACTGAAGCTTGTGTAATTCCTAGTTACCACGAGATGTTAATCCAGAAAAAGAGAAATAAATAGAGACATAATTAGCGTAGCGGTTGTTCAACCCAAGCAAAAGCATAATAATGTGCGTTTGATCAGATATAACTGCAGTACAAGATTGTGAGATGCATTATATGAATGCTTGGCTAAAGAGATGTGTCTTTAATCTAGATTTAAACAGAGAGAGTGTGTCTGAACCCCGAACATTATCAGGAAGGCTATTCCAGAGTTTAGGAGCCAGATATGAAAAAGTTCTACCTCCTTTAGTGGACTTTGTTATTCTAGGTACTACCAAGAGTCCAGAGTTGTGTGACCTAAGGGAGCGGGTTGGATTGTAGCGTGATAGTAGATTAGTTAGGTACGCAGAAGCTAAACCATTTAGGGCCTTATAGGTTAAGTGAAAAAGACAAGTCCAAAAATGCTTATAATAGCTGGATCTGGCAACACGGAGGCTGCACATGTGCTCACACTCACGGCTAATGAGAACAGCCTATTTAAACCCGACTCCTTATTCACTCATGCTGCGTCCAATAACCAAAATAATACTTCCGTAATATATAATATTTGAAAAACAGTAGGTGAAAAGTATCTGGTAGGGATGGGAGAAAAAAAAAGAAGCTAAATGATTCACTGTTATGAAGCATTCACCTGAAGTCAGACAGCATCACTGTGAAATATTACTTGTTTTGCTCTGCAGTTCTGAGCAGTCTAGTATGTGAGCGAAGCGCGGGGTGGTGGTGTGATTTAAAATGGAGGGAAGAACGGATTTGTTTAGAGTCGGAGCATCATGGTTTTCACTCACTCCAACACCGCTCCATCACGAGTACAATTTATGCCAAAGGCCCGTAATATAACTGCATATTTAGCAAGAATTCACATTAAACATATTTAGCAATAATTCACGTTAAACATATTTAGCTAACTTGATCAAGAAGGATCACTCCAATCAGAAAGAATGTGAAAGCTATGATGACGTGAGCAGGAAGTTATACTTTAAGGAATTAGTTTGTCCTTCAAGATACTGAATATTTTCAGGTGAAAGCATGATTTAAACAAGTACTACAACACTTGTTCACACGCAGTCGCTCTCTCAATAATGCATCAAACAAATGTAATCTTACAGTGCAACTTCATCTGTATATGATTTCAGATGCGCAGAAATCTGTAAGAAATGTAGCGATCCGAAGGTAAAGTAACTGATGAAAACGTTCTGTTATTTTCATCACAAAATAAATTTGCAGAAATTATGCCTTTTAATGCTGACAACCATGTTATTAACTCAGCATGTGGTAGGAAAAAGTTTTCACACTAGTGTCCAATAAGCCACTTTGAAACGCTCCTGTTATTTTGTTTATTTTCTTCTTTTAATAAATATGTTATGAAGAGAATTGTGATATTTATAACATACTGAAATACTTTGGACGCGGAGCGAAGGAACTCTGTTTTGGACACACTCTTGGTTTTATGACTCTGGGTTTTGTAATATTTCGACCCCTGCGTGTCGTTTGCTTCTCTGCATGTTTGCCTTGTGTTTGACCATCGCCTGGTTTTGACTGATCTCTTCTTGTTTCTTCTAATACATCTCTGCACATGGATTCAGACCCTCACTCTGCCTGCTGCTTCACAAATATATCAAATAAACAAATAGTTTCATAAATAGTGTCATTGTGTTGTTTGTGATCCTCCATCAGCAGCTGCAGTATCTCTCAGCTGTATCAGTGCAGTCACTGTGACTCTGACTGACGGAGGTTTTTGTACGACTCTTTATCACTGTGTGAACACATATTTACTGTTGATCACATGTGCACTCTGACAGTAATAATCTCCTGTATCTTCAGTCTGGACTCCTCTGATGGTCAGAGTGAAATCACTGTTAGATCCACTGCCACTGAATCTAGATGATGTCCCAGTGTAAAGGTTTGATGTCTGATATATCAGGAGTTTAGGAGCTTCTCCAGGTTTCTGTAAGTACCAGGACAGACATGGTGTGCTGCAGCCGGTTAAAAGAGTGCTGGCGGTGCATCTCAACACAACAGTCTTTCCTAGTTCAGTTGTGTGAACTGCAGGAGTTTGAGTAACTGTGATCTGTCCGCTGGATCCTGAGAGAGAAATATATAGGATTCATGTGTGTTCATCAAGACAAATACAAACATTTGGGTCCATATTATAATATACAGTATATGTTGGCAAACTTCATTAATTATACCGCTTTATCCAAAATCTCATGTACTGTACCTTATGTCCAAATGAGGAGGAAGATGTTGTTCATTGCAGTTGTTTTGTCTTGTGTGATGATGAAGATTGTGTTCTGCTCTCAGTCATGAAGTGTTAAACACACAGCACTATCAACAAAATCATCCTCAAACCATCAAATCGTCATCTGTGCTTGACCGCTGGTACGAGGCTCTTCTTATGAATGAAAGTGTTGCTTTCTGCTAAACATAAACGTAAGTCTCGAGGATCATCCAGGTTCTTCTTTTAAAATGTGACGCTTCAAAAGTGTTTTTGACACATTATACGTGTTTTGGATCTTTGTATTTACATTTTTAAATATAATAATTCAGTTAATTCAGTTTTTGACTATAACTCTGTTGTTAATGGATGATATTTTAGGATGTTCATCAAGACTTTATTGTGTTCATCCTCTATAGTGGTTAAACTAACCGCAACACAGGTCAAAACTCACTTTTACAAGCCAGAGAAATCATTATTTTAATTCAATTCTCACAATTAACTATTAAATATGACATTTGCCTGAATAAACTCTTAATTTGCTGTTTATTAATAGTTATGGGGTAGGATAAAATGACATAATATATGGTCATGCAGAATAAGGCATTAAAGTGTGCTTTATAAGTACCAATGAAGAGTCAATAGTAACATGCATGAACTAAAATTTCAAAACCATGATGCCATTTTTCAAAAAGCACCCATTTTACTGAACTATAAACACTATTCCCTGCTTTGACACATGAGTCAGATTTGGTGAACTGTTACTGCAAAACTCTACACACAAATCCCTTCATTTCTCAGTGTTTACACCATGCGCTCATTTAGAAAGCACTAACATTCAATATTGATCTCTCAAGTCTGCACAGTTTGAGCTCAATTAGCACACAATTATCTAAGTGGAAACACTAGGAGTACAAATGTATCACACACCAATCAGAAGCGTCGATGGATAAAGGGCCAAAGTCAGCTTTCAGTGTTTCTCAGAGGCTCTGCTACATTTCTCGAATCAGAAATGAATTTCTCAAAACTACTTGTTCAACCTCCACATCATCTCGTCACTTGTGCACATCATAAAAGCAGTTTCTCATTCTTTTGTACATTCATGCAACTGATTATGAACATTTGTCTGTGGTTTCCTACATTATCAGTTGCTATTGTCATGTTGCTCAAGATGTATAGTATCTGTGCTATAGTCCTACCCCTCAAAACCTCAAGTCATTAGTGCATCGTATAAATCATTACGGTAGCATGAATGCAAAATGGCTGATCTAGTTGTCATAAACTGTCAAGCATATTTTCTACACATTTCTATTAGACTTTTTATAATTTTCCATGAATTGTTCAAATGAATCTTGACTTTCACTAATGAAGAGAATATAGACCAACCAATGACAAACCAGTTCTCTGAAATAGCTCAAAGCTACGTCTCATGAATCTTCAATCGTGAAGCATATATAGAAGGAGGACAACACAAGAATTACAAATTCAGAGTTGACTTTCTCATTTTTATTTTCGTTGTAATGTGTTTAAATTGTTTTAATTTTTTATTTTTTTTATCAGACCTCTAGTAAAAGTGTAACTGTGAATCATATCCAGTCTTTTTCAATCAAAATCCCACGTACAGTAATGTGTACATTTGTACTTTTGAAATGGATATGTGGCATACATAAGAAGCGCAGCCTTCTGCATTTCAGTACAGTAACTGTCATCCAAACTGTTGCTATAGTTTACATCAAGCAGTACTACAGTAACAGAGTGCACTTTTATATTGACAACATGACTAAACATTGTCTTGTTTGTGAACAATGACACAAGGACATCAGGCATGCGAGAGGATTTCACCCCCGCTGTCTGGTCAGGGCCAGTATAGCCTGATGTTGAAGAGGTTCTTTGGCCGGTCCCAGACCAAAGACAGGATACTGGGGCAGAATAATTATTTTTTGTTGTTTGCTGTATTGTACTGTACTCTACAGTACATTAAATTGAGGAATAAAACATTTGGGGAGTACCACAAGCAGCACTTATTACCGGTTTTTGTAGAATTGTTTTGAATTGATTTCATCAGTGTGTAAGTCTGTGTTGTAGTGTGTGTGTGTGTGTGTGTGTGTGTGTGTGTGTGTGTGTGTGTGTGTGTGTGTTTATGTGGTTTATGAGGACACAAATTTGTATAATGACATGGGTATGACATAGGTATTACAAGGAGAAGGTGATTTATGAGGACATTTTCAGTGTCCCCATAATTTAAAACGCTTATAAATCATACAGAGTGCGTTTTTTGGGGGGAAAGTAGAAATGCACTGTCTCCTGTGAGGGCTAAGTTTAGGTGTAGGGTAGGTGTAGGGCAATAGCACATACAGCTTGTACAGTATAAAAACCATTACGCCTATGGAGAGTCCCCGTAAACCATAAAAAACAACATGTGTGTGTGTGTGTGTGTGTGTGTGTGTGCGTGTGTGTGTGTTTGACTGTTTGTGTGTCATGTCTGAGAGCAAAGTTTGCTTTTTCAGCAAGATTGATTTGTTTTGAGTGGATAGCTTCATTTTGACCTGAATATAGGAAGTTTGGGGAATTGAGTTAGAAGTTATGGATTCGTGTGTTTATTGTTTTGAGAATACGAGGCATAGTTTCAATAAATGTGTTTAAGCAATCGAGAAAAACTGTAAGTATATTTTTAATACATTCAATAGTATGTATTTTCCACCAGACAAACCCGTTACATTTCAAAGGGATAATCTATATGAAAATGTCAGTAAAATAATACAAATCTATGATTGCAAATACAGAATCAATCGTTCCGACAGTAATTGTGTCAGAAAGTCATTTTTTTCTGTGGATCAAATGGAAAGCATCACGTCCAGACATCAGTTCAGTTTGATTGACAGGAATCATATTTTACACCTAAAACATGATGATCATATTAAAACACTGACTTGTGTTCTTCAGGATCATCTCAAACAAAGAGTGTTTGAGATGATTCACATCCATCAGCAGCTGCAGTATCTCTCATATTTACTGTTGATATAGTGTACACTCTGACAGTAATAATCTCCTGTATCTTCAGTCTGGACTCCACTGATGGTCAGAGTGAAATCACTGTTAGATCCACTGCCACTGAATCTAGATGATGTTCCAGTGTAACGGCTTGATGCATCATATATCAGGAGTTTAGGAGCTTCTCCAGGTTTCTGTAAGTACCAGTGTAAATAATTACCATTATACACGCTACTGCTGGTTTTACAGTTTATTCTGACTTCTTGTCCTTGAGCTGCTGGTATTAATGATGGACTCTGAGTTACAGTGATCTGTCCTCTACACTCTGAAAGAAAGGAGCAAAGGATAATAATGAACAATTATATATATTTCACATTTTAAAACAATTGTATTTATGAAAGTTTTACTACAAACCTTGAGCAAACAGTGTGAGAGTCCAGATGAGGATGATGATGTTCATTGTAGTTGTTGTGTCTTGTGTGATGATGAAGATTGTGTTCTGGTCTCAGTCATGAAGTGTTAAACACACAGCACTATAAACACTCAGAGCACTGAAGCGTGTGCTGACGATGCAAACAAGTGGGCAGGATTTACAACAGATTGAGCTGCTAACAAACCCATATTAACTAATGTCATGTCATCCATGCAGCTGGTTTTGTTTTAATGTGCTGGTCTATGTGGAAATATGAGCCGCGACAAGATGATATTTTTCATGGAGGTTATTGAACTTCTTGAACAATGTAGTCACACAGTGCACTTAACAGTACAAGCTGCAGATACACACAGTTTGTATGTCGTTGTTGTTGTTGATCGGTGCTCTTGCTCCGGCACAGAATGACAGATTTTCTAACCGTGTGATGAGCATTCGAGCAACCTCCAAAATACTTTAATGAAAGACAATTTTACTAAAGATTGATTAGTGTGCACGAGAAATGTTTGATTTTGTGATCCATGAGGATTGAGCTGCAAATGAAGAACAAAAGATGTCAAAGGTCACCTCAGAGTTCACAGATCATCAAATATATTTCTATAAAAAGTGTTATATCAGCACATGACTACAGAATAAATGAGAAATATAGGATATAACGTCAAACTGAATTATGTCTATTGAAAATGAGAGGACAAAACTTCATCTGGTTATGAAAAGTGCATTGTTCTTCAAGCAATGACATCATTTCAAAATGATTTTGTGCAAAAGTGTTTTGTTATTCCTTTAAAAAAAAAAAATTATAATAATAATAATTACTAAAACTAAATGAGTGAGTGTGTGAGAGAGATAGCACACACAAAGTAACTCTCAGAAATGTATAGATGCATACTGCGGTAGAAAAATAATTAAAAGAGATTTACAAAATATGGTTTAGGTAAGCAACATTAGACGGCCATTATGTTTCCCTGAATAACAATATCAGCACGACTGTAATGTGACACTGATTTTATACAGAAGTATTTCAATTAACAAGAGGTTGAAATTAAATGACTTAGATTTTAGACAAAATATTGACTGTTTTTGCTCAATTTCGCTGACGAAAATTGTTTTGATCAAAGCCACAGCAGAACTGTTGTGTGTCTCTGAGTAACACACAGCGTTGTTTCGTTACTGAATGAATCCACGTGTTTGAATGAATCGAGTGAGTCAATGATTCAGTGACTCGTTCATAATAACAGCCAATCGACTCGTTTCTGAATGAATCAGCCGTTTGAATGAATCGAGTGAATGAATAAATAAATGATTTAACTCATTAAAACAGACATTTGCTGCCGCCTACTGGTGGTTTAGTCATATTTAAAAGTATCATATCATTTTTTTAAACATGTATTTGTATGTTTAAAAACATATGTAACACGTTAATCTTATACAATTATTTATGAATTAGAAATTTTTCAGTGTAAATGCATTTTTGGCACCTGAGCTTCATCAAACTGTGTGTAAATGCATTTAATACCACTTCAGATGCAACTGTTTCCTCAGCAGCGGAAAGATAGAGTTTGTTAATACTAACTTCATTTAAATGGTAACAACTCTACAGTTTCTTATTATTCTAACGGAATTAAATGAAACAAAGTAAGAATCTGTTGTGAAAGATGACACAATTAATAAGAAATGACATCTGTTTTGTTACATAAAGCAACTCATTTTAAGTTAACTATATCTTCCTCTTTCCAGTCACAGAGCACTTTATTTTGAGAGTTGTTTAAGTGAGAAAAAAATCTGTAAATTAGTCCAGATGGGGGGAATTGTAGTTTTTAATAATTTATTTTATTATTTAAATTATTTTTTGTTGATATTTGCATAGATTTTTGTTTCTATATGCTGTCCGTTATAGTTCTTAGAAAGAAAATCGGAATCAACAGAAATCGGTATCGGCAGGTCACACTTAAAAAAACTCGGAAATCGGAATCGGCAAAGAAAATTGCAATCGGTGCATCTCTATAATCCAACAATAACAAATAACAACAATAATGCGCTTACCTTCGTGTCGCTCTAATTTCACACAGAACTAGAGGAAGTCTTTTGTTAAGTTCATATTGAACATAATACTGAACTTTGCTCAGTCAAAACTAACCAGCAGCTTTCGAGGATCTGCGCCGTTTAACAGATTAAAGACAGGATCGTATATAAATAGATTTTGATTAAATAATTTAACTGTGATCTGATTTCAGAGATGCCTTCCTCTCATCTATCCCTCAACAGATGTAATTCACATTTTGAGAGTTAAAACACTCTCCACTCTTTACCATGTAACTTATTTAAGCATCATGATCATCACTCATGCAGTTATACATTCAAAATCAGATCCGTTATCGCGTAAAAAACCTGTCGCTCATGAATCATCACGTCTGTCTGCTGATCGTGATTGACTAAAAGTGCAGCAGCAAAGACAACATCAGCACCAGTCGTGTTTGCAGTGTGTGTGTGTGTGTGTGTGTGCGTTTAGTAATGTCGTGATGACTGAATGTATACTTGGGCTTGTATGTTAACCAATTAGCCTATATAATTTATATGTTTTAAAACCTCAAATTTGACCCCAAACATGACCATATTTTGTCCACCCGCCCAAACCAGTATTCACCGCACAATCAAATTCAAAACCGCCCAATCTGGCAACATTGAAGAATTCTGTTTACACTGACTACAGTATATCGGTGGAACATACCAACTACACAAACTGTGTGGGGGGGAATCTAAACTGAACCACTCACTATATAGTCAACTACAACCAGGGCGTCACTGAAAATGAGTGTGTGAGTTTGTTACAGAATGCTGTTGTCACTGCTGTAATCTTCAATATAAATAATTATTCAAAAAATATAATTTCCTTGCAGCCAGTGTTTCCAGTGTAGGCCCTGTGCTTCAGCCCCTTGAAGCCGGTGCATTAATGCGCCGCTGATCGTGAACAAAACACATAGTAAATGAAAGATCAGTGAAACGCTATCGCAGAGCTCTTTTTATCCATCTGTTGAACATTTCAGTTATGCCATAATATGATCATTATTGAATATAATCATCAAAACAGAACTTTCTGAAGATAAAACAAGCACTGAAGCGTGTAAACGGCTGAATAATACAAAGAAACAGAAGAGTTTATTGTCACTTCTTTGAGAATGACTTGTATTTTCAGCAGCTGAGGGTTTGTATTTCAGACTCTGTAGAATTGAAAGACTGCTTTATCAAAACTAATTCATTTAAATTAACCAATGATTAAAAGTTTTGCATCAGTGTTTGAATATATGTATTATAATTTGCACAAACATTAGAATTTTTTTAATTCTCAGAATTAAATATGCTTATTATAATGCTTAATCATAGTTTACTTTCTTTTTTATAATACATTAGAAGTTTATACATTGTAAGAATACACTTAGACTCACAATAACATTGACACATCTAGCTATAATGTATCTATGCGATTGCAGCGTTGCAGCGGGCCTAACATTGTTATTACAGTAATTATAAATTAAAACCTATAAAACCTGAATCATTTTGCAATCTTCTTACACAAAGTACACATAAAATGTACTTTAAGTAAGAGTAAAATTAGAAAGAAATATACACAACAACTTAATGTAAAGTATGATTGTGTTAAGAATATGATTTAAAACATAAATTTATTAGCATGGTTTTTAGAAATATATTAAATATTCACATATTCAATATTTAATATATTTGAATACACTTCAAATAAGCATGTTATGGATATAAATGTACAAATGTACTTTAAGTACATTTTTAATACATTAAAAGTAAGTATTTTCCAGCTGCAGAAAAAACATTTAATTTCAAAGGGATAATAATGTATATGAAAATGTGTAAGAATGTATTTTTTTTATGGATCACATATTACAGCTAAAACATGATGATCATATTAAAACACTGACTTGTGTTCTTCAGGAATATAATATTTCTGTTATAATGATATTGTGTGATTAGTGTTTGTGTTGATCAGTGTTGTGTGTGATTGTGTTGTAGAGCAGCTGCAGTATCTCTCAGCTGTATCAGTGCAGTCACTGTGACTCTGACTGACGGAGGTTTTTGTACGACTCTTTATCACTGTGTGAACACATATTTACTGTTTGGATAGTGGAAACTCTGACAGTAATAATCTCCTGTATCTTCAGTCTGGACTCCACTGATGGTCAGAGTGAAATCTTTTCCAGTACTTGCTGTTCCACTGCCACTGAATCTAGATTGAGTTCCTGACTGGAGGGTGTTTATGTAATAAATGAGGAGTTTAGGAGCTTCTCCAGGTTTCTGCTGATACCAGTATAAGTAGCTGCCATATATTCCTACATCTATATTACACTCTATTGTAGCTGTTTGACCGAGCTGGACAGTTTTAACTTTAGGTTGAGTTAGAGTGACTCCTCTGGATTCTGAAGAAGAGAAAATAAAGTCAGTTTGTCAATAAATCACATTTAGAGCAGAATATTGATAGCCTATATTAAAATGGTAATAATTAACTATAGCTTATTATTCATATCAAAGCGTAATATTCCACCTTGAATAAGTGCAATGGTCCAGATGAGGATGATGATGTTGTTCATTGTAGTTGTTGTGTCTTGTGTGATGATGAAGATTGTGTTCTGCTCTCAGTCATGAAGTGTTAAACACACAGCACTATAAACACTCAGAGCACTGAAGCGTGTGCTGACGATGCAAACAAGTGGGCAGGATTTACAACAGATTATTTAAGTAGATGTCGTTACAACTGTTACATGTACGGTACTTACTATAACAACAGTAGATTATGCATAATTCCAAGTAATTAAACCAAAACCCTAACTATAATCCCAAAGTAAGTTTAACGTAATTATTATTACTGCAACAACATCACTTTTAAATAAAGTATATCATATAAAAATAATAACTTTACACTGAATGCAGCACGACACAAAAACCTTTTTATAATCACCCTCTTCAGAAATATTTATTACCCATGATTCATTTATTATATTCATTTATATTATATTATATTCACGATGGAGGACCAACCATTATGTAGAATAAAGCAGCTATTTCTAAACCTTATAACAAATAACAAGATGAAATACACATCGACACAATGATAAATTGATTTAAACCGAATAAATTTAAAACAAGATTGCACAATTAATATAGATTAATGCCTGAAATCAATATTGATTCAGTGGTGAGTCAATATCATGTTGTTATGTGAGACAGAAATACATTTTCACGTTTTAAAACAGATTTTGAGGGAAGGAGTTTTACATTTGAAAAATATTTGACAAAAGTGATATTATTGAGTGTTTGTGCTGTCAGTGTGTTGAAGTGTTGTTTCTGGAGTTTGTGTTCACTCGAGTGGAATAGAGGTTTTTGTACGACCGCTTCATTAGATTGTGTCACTGTGGTTGACTTTCGGTGGAGGAACTAAACTGCTGCTCGGTAAGTCTCTATTTTAATCCTCCATTAAAATAATTCAATTTAGATTGTGTACAATTATTATTCTTATTATTTTAATTGAACCAGAAAAAAAATCTAACACATATATTTTGGTAACACTGAACAATAATGTTTAATTTGTTAATATTAGTTAACCACATTAGTTAACATGAACTAACAATGACAATTCTGGTACAGCATTTATTAATCTCAGTTAATTGCAGATTAATTGCAGCATTTACTAATACAGTATTAAAATCTAAAGTTTTATCTGCTAATATTAATGGACCTGAGTTACATGAACTAATAATGAATAATTGGACCTTTATTAATCAATGATAACTAAGATTCATAGATTTGCAAAGTGTTACACATTTTATAAATATAGTTTTACAGTAAATATTTAATCTAAAATAGTGTGAAGTTTAGATATTCAGAAGAACTGAATTATTCACTTTTTATAACGTGGCTCACTCTTGATATTATAAGTAATCACAAGTATATTATTCATAAAAATGTAATGAAAAATGTATACTTTAAATTGTAAATGGAGCTACTTTCTATAGATCAATAAATGATTTTGAATCTGTTTTGCTCATGTTGTGATTATTATTCAGTGCATTTTAATTAGTGGTGGGCCGTTATCTGCGTTAACGTGCTGCGTTAACGTGAGACTCTTATCGGGCGATAAAAAAAATATCGCCGTTAATCTATTCTCAAAGTTGGGTTGGGAGCTGGGTCTATACTACGCAAGCTATGATGACTTTCACCCTGATATTTTAGCGCGGATGTATACCTAGCCGAATTGCACTGTAGGGGGCGAGAACGAGTCTTCGAACTAGAGGCTCGCAGTCCGTGATGGACAGATTGTTAACGGCTGGTCTATGTGGTAATACAATCGGGCAGGACATCCAAACGCTCACCTATCATTCATCAACCTCAAATATGGCTTTTCATCTGAAAGATGTATGTAGTAGCAACTTTACATGGCCGCTCAATATGATGTTAACCTAGAGAAATGTGCGCTATTGAAGTGTTTGTGTGGAAGCGCGTTTGCTGCAGGACAGGCTCCGGTGCGCTCACTTGCTCTTAAAATCTCCATCATTCTTGGTCATACAGATAAAAGTAGCCTAATACATCTTTCGAATCTGTAAAGACTCTACGTTTATTTGTGTGCACTCAGAATAACAACGAAACGTTGCGCTTTTAAGCAAACAGGATGCGCTTTAGGTCTCATGTGAACTTGAGCGAGAAACTTCGAAACTCGAATATATCTAAAAATACAGTACATAGAAAAATATATCTATAGAGTGAAATGTCAAAAAAAAAAAAAAATAGAAGACGTGTGTGTTAGCATGGATGATTTACATGAAATTTAATCTGTGCAACACTGTGCATAAGATGGCTTTCAGTTCAATATAATAACAAAAAACGACATTTTGGGTTTTTATTCAACTAATAAGGTGGGCACGCTGTGATCTGTACTATATTATTACTGTAATTGACAGTTATCGGCAAAAAAACAAAAACAACACGGGAGTGGGAGGGAATGGGAGTCATTCTTCCGGGAGTGGAACGGGATTTTCCTCCAGTTTTTTCGTGGGATTGGGACGGGAAGAGATTAAAGTTTGTGATGCATTTTGGAAACAGGAGATGAGCCCCTGGTCTAATGCGCCACCTGGCTTGAGAAACCCGTTCTCAAAGACTTACTTTTAGTCATTATTTGGGTAGCACACATATTCTGAATGCCTTCGGCAGAATTCAAATGAGCCATTTTAATCTAGATTAAAAAAATTAATCTATGCCCACCTCTAATTTTAATACAAGCAGAGTTTATACAAAAATATAACTGATTAATTGATTAATTTCTAAATCCAGTGAAATAATTTGTAGTCACACAATCTCTGTTTGAAATTGAGTTTTGAGTTGAATATCTCACCTAACTAAAATGCAAAGTTATTATTTAGCGATATAATACTACTGGAGTTAAAGCAGTAAATATATTAATATGTTTTGCTTCTTTTATGATGTTTGATTGAAACGTATGTAGTGTTTGTGTTTTCTGTGTTTGTGAATGTGTTGTGTTTGTCTCCTGCAGCTGGTCCCACAGTGAAGCCCTCAGTGTCTCTGCTGCCGCCCTCTTCTCTGCAGATCTCTGGAAACTCAGCCGCACTGCTCTGCCTGCTCAGCTCTTACTCTCCACAGGGGGCGCTGGTGAGCTGGACACTGGACGGCTCAGAGGTCACCGAGGGGGTTGTGACCAGCGCAGAGAGCGAGCAGGACGGCCGCTACAGCCGCAGTAGCGTCCTGACCCTCAGCAAAGCACGCTGGGAAGCGGGAGAGCTGTACGTCTGCAGAGTAACACATGCTGAAGCTCCTCATGAGGTCTCGTTCCACAAGAGTCTCTGTTAGTCGCTCGCAGTGCTGATGTTTCTCCAGTGAGCGCTGCTCTCTCCTGAAGATGAGTCGTATCTGAGTGTCCTGTGTCAGGCAGGATTCACATGAGTCTAGTGCTGCAGCTGTAGTCATTTACAACTCAATACTGAAAGAGAGCTCTAGTGTCAAAGCACTGATCTTTCAATCTGCTGTGTTTGCTGCAACATTCAATAAAGCTTCTCAACAAACTCCATTTGTGTCTGACAACATCATTCAACTAACAGATGACGATGCATGTAGTGTTTGTTCAGGTGTTTTCAGTAAATCTAGTCAAATAAAGCTCTTGGGGTTTGAACATGGTCTCTGGAGACAGAGCTGCTCTATTCTGAGAGGATCACAATCACTCCACCCTGACAATGCAAATGATTTTCAGCCCACACTCCCAGAGTCACTGTTTGATTGGTTACATGATCTGGACTGAAACACACCAGTTTCACTTCTGCTGTAGCCCAGCAGCCCAGGTGAAAAATAAATGTGCTTTTTTTTGGACATGGTATATTTAAATTATGCTATACTAAATGCATATTAAATGTATTATTTTGAAACAATAAATATATTGAGCATATTTCAAGAAATGCTTAAGATCAAGTTTAAGCTATTTACAATATATTTTAATATATTTAATTATGTTAAACTGTATTTCTTCACAATCCATTTAAAATATTTGGTCCCACTTTATATTAGGAGGCCTTAACTATTATGAACTTACACTCAAAATTAATAATTTGATACAATGCACTTATTGTGTACACACGTCTTTACATTGCTCTTAAATAAATAATAATGATAATAAAAAACTGCATGTAGTTACATCTGTAATTAATTTATGTAATTACATTTATAGTTTAAACGGTGGACCCTTACATATTTATTATGTAAGTACATAGTAGTTAAGGCTACCAAGTATATGAAGTGGGAACAAATATTATCTTTATACTTAATTTTAATGTGATTCAATAACATTTCAAGTAACAAAACAATTTCATTTTTCAGTATTTAAAATGGTATAAAAGATCCAAAATCATTCAAAATAAATGATTAAACATAAAAATAAAATACTAGAGTACAGCATACAGCAGCATATATAATATATTGACATTATTGAACATTGAAAATCTTTATTGTCCACACACGTGTAAATTAATCTTCGGCCCCACAATAACATATAGCACAAATACACTTAACTTCACAGTCCAGTACACAAGACATACAGAGACTTCTTGCCCCGTGTATTACAGACTCACAGGACATGCAATCAATATATAGAGATAGACTAATAACACAAATAAAGGATAAATAACTAAGTAATATTAATAAACATTGTAAGTTTATACAAGAATGCATTTATAGCATATAGCACATATAGCTATAGTATACTTACATAGTAATGAATAAATGTGATTCATCAAATATATTAAAAGTAACAAATATATATATATATTTTTTAAATATCTTACTTTTTAAAAACAAACTGAAGCACGTTCATTACGTACATATTTAAAATAAATTGCAGCAGGTCTACACATGATTATAAAGAACTAATACTTTAGACCAGTGCTTAGACATCCAGCGTGTTTGAATTTGATAATCGGGTGACATTTCACTGCAAATATGAGTAATTTATTATTATTATTGTTATCACTTAGATTATGGCCATTTGACTTATAGCAGTGTCCAGTGTTTCCCATTCATTGATTTATTTGTGGCGCTGTACCGACAAACCATGCTACCTATCAGATTGTGCTACATATAATATATTTGTATTGTTTTAAGGGTAAGTTTAGGGTAAGGGTATGTGTGGACGGGTGTCACGGTGCACACACGAGGGGGATACAGGGACATGCAGACGAGGATATAAACTCAAATGAATATTTAATAAAGACATCAAGGCTGGACATGACAGGACAAGGCAGGACTCACAGACAGGATACACCGGGAATAACAAGTAGACCAGACGAAATCAAACTCAAAAGACAGGAACTAAATACACAGGGTAATTAACACATAATCACATACACACAGCTGGACACGAATTAACTCATAATGACATGAAACAAGGACAGGAAACAAACCAAATATGGACACAAGAGGCAGGAACGCATGACACACACAACAGAACCCTGACAACGGGTAGGTTTAGGGTAGGGGTAGGTATGGATATTTAAAAAGCCTCAAACCACATGAATGAGATGCTGGTAGGACAATCTGATAGACAGCATTTTTCGCTATCGATTTGTCGTCAGAACAGCGCCCGTCACAATATCAAAACTGACCGCCACAAATAGATTTTCACTTGGTTGAAGAAACTGTGCACGGCACGTTTCAGAATTGAAATGCAGCACGGGTGTTTTATATGAATGTATTTTTGAAAAGAACCGAGCATCTTCTTCAGAAAAGCTTAGACTGTAATTTGTTTAGATGTAATTTTCATTTAGTTTTTCCTGTAAAGTCTGATAAAGTAGCGTTTGAACGCATTACTTTGATTACAGCCGTTACCGGTAAACCACTATATCTCCCGCTACAACAGCGCCTCCTGCTGGCAGAGAATTCATTTGCATTTGCAAGTCTGTGGGAAACACTGGCGTCTGTCAGCAAACACACAAAAAGCATGCTTCAGAACTGTTATGAGAAGATGCTTAAGTTTTGACCCATCTATTATCACTATGAATTAGACTACTACTAATACTACTATTACCATCTTGTGCCCTGCAATAAACATTTACTCAAACTCTCTTTTATGAGATAAAGGGAAAAAAATTAAATCTGCCAAATGTATCAGCCAAAAAAATCATCATCTAATATCAGCCATCGGCCTGATTTCTAAATACCGGCATCGGCCAGAGAAAAACCCTTATCGGTCGATCTCTATTGCAGACAATTAAATTCATTGTTTTGCCACTTTTGCTCTTGTTATTAATGTATTTTGAAAGCAATGGGCACTTTATTTTCTATATCAGTGTTGTGTGTGATTGTGTTGTAGAGCAGCTGCAGTATCTCTCAGCTGTATCAGTGCAGTCACTGTGACTCTGACTGACGGAGGTTTTTGTACGACTCTTTATCACTGTGTGAACACATATTTACTGTTTGGATAGTGGAAACTCTGACAGTAATAATCTCCTTTATCTTCAGTCAGGACTCCACTGATGGTCAGAGTGAAATCTTTTCCAGTACTTGCTGTTCCACTGCCACTGAATCTAGATTGAGTTCCTGACTGGAGGGTGTTTATGCTATAAATGAGGAGTTTAGGAGCTTCTCCAGGTTTCTGCTGATACCAGGCTAAGGCGTTGCTGTATATTCCTACATCTATATTACACTCTATTGTAGCTGTTTGACCGAGCTGGACAGTTTTAACTTTAGGTTGAGTTAGAGTGATTCCTCTGGATTCTGAAGAAGAGAAAATAAAAAAGACAATTTGTGTTTAAAAACACTACCATCATTTACTTTTACAAGAACAGCAACACCAGTGTCAAAATCTTTATATCTCACCTTGAATAAGTACTGCAATGGTCCAGATGAGGATGATGATGTTGTTCATTGTAGTTGTTGTGTCTTGTGTGATGATGAAGATTGTGTTCTGCTCTCAGTCATGAAGTGTTAAACACACAGCACTATAAACACTCAGAGCACTGAAGCGTGTGCTGACGATGCAAACAAGTGGGCAGGATTTACAACAGATTATTTAAGTAGATGTCGTTACAACTGTTACATGTACGGTACTTACTATAACAACAGTAGATTATGCATAATTTAAAGTAATTAACCAAAACCCTAACTATAATCCCAAAGTAAGTTTAAAGTAATTATTATTACTGCAACAACATCACCTTTAAATAAAGTATAGCATAACAAAATAATAACTTTACACTGAATGCAGCACGACACAAAAACCTTTTTATAATCACCCTCTTCAGAAATATTTATCACCCATGATTCATTTATTATATTCATTTATATT
The DNA here is from genome assembly GCA_027474115.1 of Schizopygopsis malacanthus. Classification (NCBI taxonomy): domain Eukaryota; kingdom Metazoa; phylum Chordata; class Actinopteri; order Cypriniformes; family Cyprinidae; genus Schizopygopsis; species Schizopygopsis malacanthus. Next base: position 29,124,610 of record CM049866.1, read on the forward strand.
ATATTATATAATATTCACGACGGAGGAACACCATTATGTAGAATAAAGCAGATATTTCTAAACCTTATAATATATAAGCAAGATGAAATACACATCTAGAATTAAGAATAACTTTTAAGAATAATTAATAATTTAATAATTTATTAAGAACTTTAAGAATAAACGTAAAACAAGATTGCACAATTAATATATTAATGTCTGAAATCAGTATTGATTCAGTGATGAGTCAATATCATGTTATTATGTGAGAGAATACAGTTTTACGTTTTAAACATTTTAAACCTTTAGTCACCATTGTTGAGATTCAGACGCTGATTCTTGATGTCTGTGTTTGTCTAAACTATGAGCATAAGATGTTTATAAAATCTTTCAGTAGCAGTTCATCATCTCATTCAGGGTTATGTATTTATTGTAAACAACATCAAACTAATAAATAAATCCACAACATATCTATAAACATTAGCCACAGAATGAGATCAGTGAATCAGGCCACTAGATAATGATTATATCATTATCAATAATTAACCAAAACCACATTATCACACATTGTCTTGGCTTTTCTTGCTATATCAAATGTGCTTTACAAACACAGTTACAACAGCCAGAAAAAAATACAAGATTAAAAATCAACGGTCAAGAGCCCAACTAAAGCAAACCTGATCTCCACAATGGTGAGATCAAACGAAACGTTTTCAATAAAACAACTAATTCTCTTAACTCTCAAATAATTTGTGTAGACATATGATAGAAATAAAGTAAAACTGTAATGTGTGAAGCTGGTAATGCTGTTTGTGGAGTTGTTTAATCAGATCTTGAGAGATTTAATGATGTCTAGTAGTTCAGTTGAGTTCATCTAAGGCTGTGGCTGAAGTCAGTTGTAGTTCTTGTTTCTCTTTCATTCAGTGATTCTGCTTGTTAACAGCAGCTGTTATCTATAAGGAGAGTACATATTTAACTGAACTGTATTATTTTGCACAAGAGAGATCTGTTAGTTTAATGTAGTTTTGTGGGTCATCATTGTGCTGGAGAGTAGAGTCTGTGCTTCAGTCAATGATGAGCCACAAACACTGATGTTCTGCTGCTTTATTTAAAGACAGTAACTGTAGAGTTGCTGATGCAGTGATCATCTCTTCATTAAGTGCTTTAACTGACGATAAACTGCAATGAGTTAAAGTCATGTTTTTAGTAACTTTCACAAATTAAGTGTTTGAGGTTTATATCAAGAAATATTCCTTCTCAGTGGACTCAAATTAAATAAGTTAACAAATGTTTACACACCATCACAACAATTTAACATCATGTAAGAGTTTGCTGTAATTATTGATTTACAGAACTTTTTTGTAAATTGCAGTAAGTTTCTGTAAATTTTATAGCAATTATTTACAGTTTAGATCTATTTCAATGTTAATCAAACAGCAATATTTTAATATGTTAAATTGTGTTAAACTTTATTTCTTCACAATCCATTTAAAATATTTGGTCCCGGGGCCGGCGCTAGCTATAGGCAGAGCAGGTGATTGCCCAGGGCCTGGGACTTTGAGCAGGGGCCTCCATAACATCACACATCCCCCATATGCCAGTCCACCAGTCAAGATGCATAGAAATACTATTGTTCGTTGGATATAGCGGAATTGTCACTCATCTGCAATTAAACCAATTAATGTTGCAGTTTAAAAGCGGTTCCGGTCTTCTAGATATTTGCATAATGAACGCATCCTTCAGGTGCTGCCATGCAAAAGGCTGAACAGGCACGCAAAGAAGTATAGCTCCTAATGCAGGTGTGTGAGTTGTTGGCATCTATTTCGGAGTGATTGTAATGTATTCTAAATATAAACTAGTTCTGTTGATCAACGTAATTTCTGGAAAGATAATTCACTGCTTTATTACGTGTTTAAAAGACGCAACGCTTTGAATTTGCGAGTACAATGAATGACATCGAGTCGGGAGCTGACTAGCAAAATAGCTACAAAAAGCAGAGAAGTTTGTGTCCAAAGTTAAAAAGCAAGCACACGAGAACATTTAGTATGGTTCAAAAACATTAGTGTAATCTAATTCAGCTGATTAATGATGATTAGGACTACTGCTCTAACTCAATTTCAACTAGCTAAATAATCGATTTTTTCTGCTTAGCGACCGTGTTTTTCTGTTCCACTTAATTTGTGTATATATATTTCATATTTAACAATGCAATACATAATATTATATTATTGATGTTAATAACATTATAATATCTGTAGTCAATATTGATTAAATGGAAGGGGAAATCCTGCCCATGCCCAGGAAACACAAATTATAAAACACTCACTGAAGTGGTATTCTAGAACTGCGATTCAATTAAATAAAACATCAAAATAATAATAACAACAATAACATCTTCATCAAACAAAAAAATCCCTTAGAGAAAGTTTGATTAATATGTACATACAGTACAAGTCAAAAGTTTGTACCATTACTATTTCTAATGTTTTTGAAATAAATGTATTATGCTCATCAAGCCTGCATTTATTTGATCAGAAAACAAGTAGTATTCAGCAAGTATGTGTTAAAAAGAGAAGAAGTGATAGTAAAGACTTGTTCTTAAAAATGTATATTTAACATCTTTTTAACAATCAAACAATCTTAAAAAAGTATCACAGGTTATAAATAAACACTAAGCATGCACTGTTTCTAACAATGATAATAAATCACCATATTAGAATGATTTATCTGGATCACGTGACACTGAAGACTGGAGTAATGGAGCATCACAGAAATAGGCCTGTATTTGAAAATATAGTAAAATAGAAAACCATTATGTTGTAATAATATTTCAATATTATAGTTTTTTTCTGTATTTTTGATCAAATAAGCTAAATCCACGCTTGAAGAGCATAAGAGACTTCTTTCAAAAACACAATGTTTCCTCATTTTTTTGTACTGTATAAGTAAAAATATACAAAATGTAATGTTAAATGTTGTATAAAAAAGGTTAAGAATCATATTTGTTTCAAGTGCTTTTTATTGGGGGTGGGGGTCCTCCAACATGAATTTTGCCTTGGCCTCCTAATGTCTAGAACCGGCACTGTTTGGTCCCACTTTATATTAGGAGGCCTTAACTATTATGTACTTACACCCAAAATTAATAATTCGATATAATGCACTTATTGTGTACACATGTTTTTACATCGCACTTAAATAAATAATAATAAAAAACTGCATGTAGTTACATCTGTAATTAATTTCTGTAATTACATTTATAGTGTACACGATGGATCCTTACACCTTAACCCCCCCCCCCCCCAAATCTGCTCATACTGCCAAACCTGTCCCTAACCTCAGAAATATCACACCTCAAAAGTGTTTTACAATATGAACACAATAAGTGCATTTATTCATTATTATTTATTGTTTATTTATTTTTAATTTATTGATTTATTATTAGTAGTCTTTTATTATGTAAGTACATAGTAGTTAATACTACCAAGTATATGAAGTGGGACCAAATATTATCTTTATACTTAATTTTAATGTGATTCAATAACATTTAAAGTAACAAAACAATTTTATTTTTCAGTATTCAAAATGATATAAAAGGTCCAAAATCATTCAAAATAAACGATTAAACATAAACATAAAATACTAGAGTACAGCATACAGCAGCATATTTAATATATTGAGCAAATCACATAATAAATGAAAGATCAGTGAAATGCGATGGCAGAGCTCTTTTTATTCATTTGTATAATATTTCAGTTATAGCTGTATTACTGAAAATAACACGATGAATATAACATCATTGAATATATAAGCATCAAGACACAATTTCCTGAAGAAATAAAGTTACTGAAAAACAAAATACAGAAGTGAACAACAGCATATTTACAAACGTAAGCCTGCAAACGGCTGAACCAAACAAAGAAACAGAAGAGTTTATTGTCACTTCTTTGAGTATGACTTGTATTTTCAGCAGCTGAGGGTTTGTATTTCAGACTCTGTAGAATTGAAAGAGTGCTTTATCACAGGAAAACTAATTCATTTAAATTAACCAATGATTAACAGTCTTGCATCAGCGTTTGAATATATGTATTATCCTTTTATATGATTATATAATTTATACTTATTTTATTTTAATACAATATTAAAATATTAAAATTAAGTATGCTTATTATAATGCTTAATCATAGTTGACATTTAGTTTTTTTATATAATACATGATCATTGAAACACGTGTAAATTAATCTTCGGCCCACAATAACATATAGCACAAATACACTTAACTTCACAGTCCAGTACACAAGACATACAGAGACTTCTTACCCGTGTATTACAGACTCACAGGACATGAAATCAATATATAGAGATAGACTAATAACACAAATAAAAGATAAATAACTAAGTAATATTAATAAACATTGTAAGTTTATACAAGAATGCACTTATAGCATATAGCACATATAGCTATAGTATACTTACATAGTAATGAATTAATGTGATTCGTAAAATATATAAAATTATATATTATATATAAAATATATATTATATTTTACTTTTGAAAACAAACTGAAGCACGTTCATTACGTAAATATTTAAAATAAATTGCAGCAGATCTACACATGTTTATAAATAACTAATAATTTTTAGACTCACTATAGAAGCTGATTCATTTAGCTATTTACTTACACAAAGTAAACATAAAATATACTTTAAGCGAGAGTAAAATAAGTGTTTTATGTAAATACACTAAAACTTCACATAAAGTATGCTTGTCTTAAACATATTTCTTAAAAGACAGCAGAAGTGACTGAATGCAGTCTGTTCAGTTTGATTGACAGGAATCATATATTACACCTAAAACATGATGAACATGTTAAAACACTGACTTGTTTTCTTCAGGAATATAATATTTCTGTTATAATGACATTGTGTGATTAGTGTTTGTGTTGATCAGTGTTGTGTGTGATTGTGTTGTAGAGCAGCTGCAGTATCTCTCAGCTGTATCAGTGCAGTCACTGTGACTCTGACTGACGGAGGTTTTTGTACGACTCTTTATCACTGTGTGAACACATATTTACTGTTTGGATAGTGGAAACTCTGACAGTAATAATCTCCTGTATCTTCAGTCAGGACTCCACTGATGGTCAGAGTGAAATCACTGTTAGATCCACTGCCACTGAATCTAGGTGATGTTCCAGTGTAAAGGTTTGTTGCAGCATATATCAGGAGTTTAGGAGCTTCTCCAGGTTTCTGTAAGTACCAGTGTAACTGATTACCACTATACACGCTACTGCTGGTTTTACAGTTTATTCTGACTTCTTGTCCTTGAGCTGTTGTTATTAATGATGGACTCTGAGTTACAGTGATCTGTCCTCTACACTCTGAAAGAAACGAAAACAGGACACAAATTACAATAATGTATATTTCACATTTTAAAATAATTAATAATCATTCTGAAAGTTTTACTACAAACCTTGAGCAAACAGTGTGAGAGTCCAGATGAGGATGATGATGTTGTTCATTGTAGTTGTTTTGTCTTGTGTGATGATGAAGATTGTGTTCTGTTCTCAGTCATGAAGTGTTAAACACACAGCACTATAAACACTCAGAGCACTGAAGCGTGTGCTGACGATGCAAACAAGTGGGCAGGATTTACAACAGCTTGTGCTGCTAACAAAGTCATATACACTGTTATATCACTAATTATTTTACATTCTCACAACTAAAATTGTTCAGTAAACATTTTTTAATCATTGAGTGATAACTTAATGGTTTAATTGTTTAAATATATTATGGGAACAACAAGTCATTTCTGTCTCTATACTCAGACACTTATTACAGCGGTTTGACTCACATTAACATGAATGCAGCGTCACACAGAAGTCTCTGTAGAAATCCACTTCATATTTGTATTTCCCAGCTATTCTGCAGCCAGCAGTGTCTGATAATAGATATTTACTGAGATAAAGATGAGTAATATTCTGCTGGTTATGTGATCTCACCATAGAGACTCATAAGATACTGGATTCAGCGGCTTCAGTTACTGTATGTCAACAGAGACGCCATCGTAGAGCATCCAATCACTTCAATAGTTCCCAACACATCTTAATGACTGTTATACACTCAATATTATGAGACACCATAATGTTTAACATCTCTGTATAATTTACAAACATACAGTTTTATGAATTTCTGAAAATGGCTGCCAGAGTTTGTTTCCAATTGAATCAATTTGCTTTAAAAGATGGATATATAAAGAAAACCAGTTCTCTCAGTCTGGTCATATGAGTCTAGACTGAACAAAGTGCATCTGAAAAGTGTGCATCAGAATTGTGATTAATTTCTCTGAAGCTGCAGTTTTTTCTTCTTCTGTGAATCACGATGATTGTGCTGCATATGAAGAACAAAAGCATCATAATGAGAAACTTCACAACATCATCCATGATTAAGAGGTCAAAGGTCACATCAGGGGTCAAAGCTAGTCAAATATATATCTTTAAAAAGTGCAGGAGAATGAATGAGAAATATAGGGCTGAATCATGTCATTGTAAATGAGAGAATAAAGAAAATAATAAACTCAGATTATGAAAGACTACGTAGTCTTCAAGCAATAATTTATTGAATAAAAATTGTGTGAAAGAGTTTACTTTTTTAAATAATTTCACCAAAACTAAAGAGTGTTTCTGCTGTCAGTGTGTTGAAGTGTTGTTTCTGGAGTTTGTGTTCACTCGAGTGGAATAGAGGTTTTTGTACGACCGCTTCATTAGATTGTGTCACTGTGGTACACTTTCGGTGGAGGAACTAAACTGCTGCTCGGTAAGTCTCTATTTTAATTCTCCTATATACAAATATTATAATTTAATTAAAAATAAGAAAATGTTAAAACAGCCAAAAAAGCAAAATAAATGATTTTTTTTATAAAAAAATTTGTCACATTATAACTGGATTATTCTTACTGAACACACAAATCTTGTCTAAACACATTTCTATAATGTTACTCAATATGAGTTTTATCAGTTCATCTCAGGTTTGTTTTTCCTTCATTTTACACTGTGTTCATAAATACATTTTTATTATAGATTTCATTCATGAAAAAGTGATATTTGAATATAGATATAGTTACTTTTATAGTTCAGTCAATGATTTTGAATCTCGTGGTGTGCTCATAAATTATTGATTTATAATACAAGAAAAACATAAAAAAAATTGCGTGTACATTTTTATTAGACTTTGGATAATTGTAAAGACAAATATAAGAGAATATATACACTAAAATATTATATCTTTGTGTTTGAATATAAAAATAACTGCAATGAAAGCAGTCGTATTGGGCCGGTGATTGTTTCTCAGCGGGACGTAAGTGATTTTCAGCATTTACAGGCTGTAGTCGGTGATTTTAATGCTGTTCGTATCCTGATGTCTGTGTTTTTCTCTCTGTGTAAAAATCCCCGGCTGAATAATCTGCTGTTTTTTGACAAACACCAAGGTCGTGTGGTAATTTAATCACCGTCCAAATCCACATCTCTGAGTTTACGAGAAGAAATCGATTCAAAATTCAGTGTTTAAACCCTTCTTGAGCACTCCTGGACACCGTACGGTAACTGCTGCGCTTCGGTGTCATGTGCATGCATATTTATTTATGAAATGCTGGAAAGTATTTACAAGAACAATATTTCATAACTGCTCCATCACAGAGAATGTGATCAGAAAGAGAAGAAAAGCACGTAAACATTTGAAATGAGTCTTTATTAGGACAGCAGCTGGTATGCAGTATAATAAAAAATGTGTATTAGTCTAAATACAGTTATTATATACATAACTATATCACGTATAATTATATACAACTATAGCACGTCAATTTTACTATTTTTAAGCAGGAGATTTAAATAATCAAATAATAAATAGGATTATATATCATAAAGTATGCTTGGAATAATAAGAATATATTTGATATAATAAGCCTTTTTTAAATACAATTACACGAAAGTAAGAATACATTTGTAAATACAATAAATTGTATTTAATTAAATTTTATAAACTACAATTAAATTTCATCCATATGAGAAACAAATACTAAATTAAGTTTAATTTATGAGGTTTCATGTAAATGTATAAAGAGATTGTGTAGTTTGTATATTGTACATCTGTAGTGATGTTGAATGTGATGAATGATGAGATTGTTGTGATTTTGACTGCACTCCTCGTGTCTGCTCCTGAAAGTCGTGTTGAAATGCTGTGAATGCTGCAGGGCAGAAGAGTGCTGGAGCTGCAGTGTGTTTTCTGTGTGTTTGTGAATGTGTTGTGTTTGTCTCCTGCAGCTGGTCCCACAGTGAAGCCCTCAGTGTCTCTGCTGCCGCCCTCTTCTCTGCAGATCTCTGGAAACTCAGCCGCACTGCTCTGCCTGCTCAGCTCTTACTCTCCACAGGGGGCGCTGGTGAGCTGGACACTGGACGGCTCAGAGGTCACCGAGGGGGTTGTGACCAGCGCAGAGAGCGAGCAGGACGGCCGCTACAGCCGCAGTAGCGTCCTGACCCTCAGCAAAGCACGCTGGGAAGCGGGAGAGCTGTACGTCTGCAGAGTAACACATGCTGAAGCTCCTCATGAGGTCTCGTTCCACAAGAGTCTCTGTTAGTCGCTCGCAGTGCTGATGTTTCTCCAGTGAGCGCTGCTCTCTCCTGAAGATGAGTCGTATCTGAGTGTCCTGTGTCAGGCAAGATTCACATGAGTCTAGTGCTGCAGCTGTAGTCATTTACAACTCAATACTGAAAGAGAGCTCTAGTGTCAAAGCACTGGCTGATCTTTCAATCTGCTGTGTTTGCTGCAACATTCAATAAAGCTTCTCAACAAACTCCATTTGTGTCTGACAACATCATTCAACTAACAGATGACGATGCATGTAGTGTTTGTTCAGGTGTTTTCAGTAAATCTAGTCAAATAAAGCTCTTGGGGTTTGAACATGGTCTCTGGAGACAGAGCTGCTCTATTCTGAGAGGATCACAATCACTCCACCCTGACAATGCAAATGATTTTCAGCCCACACTCCCAGAGTCACTGTTTGATTGGTTACATGATCTGGACTGAAACACACCAGTTTCACTTCTGCTGTAGTCCAGCAGCCCAGGTGAAAAGGAAACATATTTAAATTGTGCTTGTTTTGGACATGGTATATTTAAACTATGCTATACTAAATGCATTTTAATTGTATTATTTTGAAGCAATAAATATATTAAGCACATTTCAAGATATGCTTAAGATCAAGTTTAAGCTATTTACAATATATTTGAATATATTTAATTATGTTAAACTGTATTTCTTCACAATTAATTTAAAATATTTGGTCCCACTTTATATTAGGAGGCCTTAACTATTATGTACTTACACCCTAAATTAATAATTTGATACAATGCACTTATTGTGTACACATGTCTTTACATTGCTCTTAAGTAAATAATAATGATAATAAAAAAATGCATGTAGTTACATCTGTAATTAATTTCTGTAATTACGTAATTACAATTACACTTGCCAAACCTGTCCCTAACCTAAGAAATATCCTACCTCAAAAGTGTTTTACAATACAATATGAACACAATAAGTGCATTCGTCTATTTATATGTATTATTATTATTATTATTATTACTTCTTTATTTTTTATGTTAGTACATAGTAGTTAAGGCTACCAAGTACATGAAGTGGGACCAAATATTATCTTTATACTTAATTTTAATGTGATTCAATATCATTTCAAGTAACAAAACTATTTCATTTTTCACTATTTAAAATGGTATAAAAGATCCAAAATCATTCAAAATAAATGATTAAACATAAACATAAAATACTAGAGTACAGCATACAGCAGCATATATAATATATTGACATTATTGAACATTGAAAATCTTTATTGTCCACACATGTGTAAATTAATCTTCGGCCCCACAATAACATATAGCTGTCAGGGAAACCTCTCAGTCACCACAGTCATCAGCACCCACATTCACCAGATCCAAATCACCTGATTACTGATTACCCGCACCTGCCACAGCTCATCAAGCTCCCCTATATCAAGGCTCACTCCACACATGCTCCTCGTCCGGTCTACTGTTCACTACCCCGAACTGTACCTGACTCTCTATCTACTAACCTGTGTGTACTTACCTTCCAGTTCCCCTCGTGCCTCCTGAGATCCTCCTGTGTTGTTCCCGTTCGTCCACCTACCCCCGGCTCTGGCTCTCCTGCAAACAAAAGGACACTCTCAGTATCGTGCATGCCATCCAAAGGACAATCTGCTGTATTTCCCCTTACCTGCCATTCCTTGCATCCATACTCCTCTGTTATTCAAATAAACCTGCTGTTATTCATGTCATCAAAACTGTCTCACCGCTGTACCCCTACCGCTTCCACGTCCTGTTAATGCAAAGGTTGCGTCGACCCTGATTGAAAGCCTAGAGTCTCAGGAGACACCCTCCTTCCCATCTGACTATGCGGCGTTCCAGGATGTCTTCAGCAAGCAGGCAGCCACGATCCTTCCACCACATCGGCCATGGGACTGCGCCATCGACTTGCTGCCTGGGGCAAAACTCCCCAAGGGTCGAGTATATCCCTTGTCCATCCCGGAGTGCAAGGCCATGGAGGATTACATCCGAGAGGCTCTTCAGCAGGGATTCATCCAACCGTCCACCTCTCCTGCTGCCTCGAGCTTCTTCTTTGTGGGTAAGAAGGACGGGGGCTTGAGGCCCTGCATCGACTATCGCATGCTGAATTCTCAAACGGTGAAGCTGCCGTATCCACTTCCCCTGGTCCCAGCCGCTCTGGAGGAACTCCGTGGAGCCCGCATATTCTCCAAATTGGACCTGCAGAGCGCGTACAACCTCGTTCGTCTGGGAAGACGATGAGTGGAAGACAGCATTTATCACCCCCGCAGGCCACTACGAATACCGGGTCATGCCGTACGGCCTTTCAAACTCACTGTCCGTCTTCCAGAGTTTCATGAACGAGGTGTTCCGGGAGTTCCTCAACAAATTTGTGATCGTTTACATCGATGACATTCTCATCTACTCCCGGAACCTGGCCGAACATCGCCACCACGTAACGCAGGTCCTCCAGAAGCTCCGACAACATCAGCTGTATCTTAAATTGGAGAAGTGCGAGTTCCATCGCTCCACGATCCAGTTTCTCGGGTATGTCATCAATCAGGAGGGTATCCAGATGGACCAGGGGAAGGTTAAGGCCATCGAGGAATGGCCGCTTCCCCAGTCGGTGAAGGAACTGCAAAGATTCCTGGGATTCGCTAACTTCTATCGACGGTTTGTGAAGAATTTCAGCATGCACACGACTCCTCTCACTGCCCTGCTACGAGGTAAACCCAAGTCCCTATCCTGGAACAGCCTTGCCCAGGAAGCCCTGGACCAACTTAAAGAAGCTTTCTGCACGGCCCCCATCCTGCGTCATCCGGATCCCCAGGTACCGTTTGTAGTTGAAGTTGACGCCTCTACCACCGGCGTTGGGGCCATGCTGTCGCAGCAGAGTGGTGAGCCTCCTATCCTCCATCCTTGCGCTTACTTCTCCAGCAAACTGAACCCGGCGGAGCAAAATTACGACATCGGAAACCGGGAACTGCTCGCCATTAAATTAGCCCTGGAGGAATGGCGTCACTGGCTGGAGGGAGCCCTGCATCCATTCACTGTGATCACAGATCATAAGAATCTCCAGTACCTTCGAGAAGCCAAGAGACTCAATCCTCGTCAAGCCCGGTGGGCTCTGTTCTTCACAAGATTCCAGTTCACTATCACCTATCGACCTGTAAATCGCAACTGCAAGGCGGATGCATTATCTCGCCTTCACTCTCCAGACACCCCAACCGAGCCTGAACCCACTCTCCCTCCAGCCCTTATCGTCAGCCCAATTCAGTGGAACATCAACCAGAACATCCAGGACGCCACTCGCTCCGAACCTGCTCCGCCGGGCTGCCCAGAAGGGAGGACTTATGTTCCCGCCTCCCAGTGTCAAACCCTTCTGGGCTCAGTACACGAAGTACCGGGCTCTGGACACCCAGGCAGCCAACGGACCCTCTCGCTCCTCCAGGCTCGATACTGGTGGCCCAGTATGACCCGGGACGTCAACAGGTACGTCCGAAGTTGTTCTGTCTGTGCCATGTCCAAAACTCCGCGTCATCTCCCCGTAGGCCCCCGTGGGGGTTACAGTGAGCTTGTCCTTGGGGTACCATCCACAGACTAACGGCCAGACAGAACGCAAGATCCAAGAGCTCGGACGGTACCTCCGGTCATACTGTCATGATGATCAGCACAGCTGGAGCCGCTACCTTGCATGGGCCGAGTATGCACAAAACTCCCTCCGTCAGAATACCACCGGCCTGACCCCTTTTCAGTGCATACTCGCCTACCAACCCCCGCTCTTCCCCTGGACGGGATAGCCGTCGGAGGTTCCAGCTGTGGACTACTGGTTTCGAGTGAGCGAGTGAGTGTGGGACTCGGCTCACGTCCATCTCAAGCAAGCAGTGCGGAGGCATAAGACCTTCGCAGATGCCCGACGTGCCGCTACTCCCAGGTATCAGCCAGGAGACTTGGTCTGGCTGTCCACCCGGGATCTGCGCCTCCGCCTGCCCAGCAAGAAGCTGAGTCCCCGCTTTATTGGTCCGTTCCCCATACAGAGGCAGATCAACGAAGCCAACTACCTTCTTCAGCTTCCACCCAGGTACCGCATCCATCCCTCATTCCACGTCTCACTCCTTAAACCTTGTTCCTCCTCCTCAGAATTCACCGAGCCAGATGCACCCCCTCCTCCGGAAATTCTGGACCAGCCCTCGGTGTACCAAGTGAGGGACATCTTGGACTCACGGCGACGGGGTGGCCGGTTACAATATCTAGTCAACTGGGAAGGATATGGACCGGAGGAAAGATCCTGGGTGGCCCGCGATGATGTACTGGACCCTTCACTGCTGGAGGAATTCCATCGCAACCACCCGGACTGTCCCGCACCCCGAGGTCGTGGCCGCCCTCGTCGCCGCATGAGGGCGTCAGGAGCCGCCCCTGGAGGAGGGGGTAATGTCAGGGAAACCTCTCAGTCACCACAGTCATCAGCACCCACATTCACCAGATCCAAATCACCTGATTACTGATTCCCCGCACCTGCCACAGCTCATCAAGCTCCCCTTTATCAAGGCTCACTCCACACATGCTCCTCGTCCGGTCTACTGTTCACTACCCCGAACTGTACCTGACTCTCTATCTACTAACCTGTGTGTACGTACCTTCCAGTTCCCCTCGTGCCTCCTGAGCTCCTCCTGTGTTGTTCCCGTTCGTCCACCTACCCCCGGCTCTGGCTCTCCTGCAAACAAAAGGACACTCTCAGTATTGTGCATGCCATCCAAAGGACAATCTGCTGTATTTCCCCTTACCTGCCATTCCTCGCATCCATACTCCTCTGTTATTCAAATAAACCTGCTTGTCAATCACTTACCTGTCTGTGTCCGACCCGTTGTGTGACAATAGCACAAATACACTTAACTTCACAGTCCAGTACACAAGACATACAGAGACTTCTTGCCCCGTGTATTACAGACTCACAGGACATGAAATCAATATATAGATATAGACTAATAACACAAATAAAGGATAAATAACTAAGTAATATTAATAAACATTGTAAGTTTATACAAGAATGCACGTATAGCACATATATAGTATACTTACAATTCAAGATTATTTGTATAGCGCTTTTTACAAAGCAACTTCACAGGAAATTACGTTTCTAAAATAGATTTATGTTGTAGAAACTCAATGTAATTAATTTATGGCAAAATTTGGTTAATTCTGTATATTGTCTGAGGGGTTGGTATCGTCTCTTCTCAGGTGTTCGGTCATCTCAGATAATTTAAGGGTTGGATCCAGACTGAAGCTTGTGTAATTCCTAGTTACCACGGGATGATAATCCAGAAACAGAGAAACAAATACAGACAATTAGCGTAGCTGTTGTTCCATCCAGGAACAACCCTGGATTAAATTATTTGTTCAACCAAAGCTAAAGCATATTAATGTGCGTTTGATCAGATATAACTGCAGTACAAGATTGTGAGATGCATTATATGAATGCTTGGCTAAAGAGATGTGTCTTTAATCTAGATTTAAACAGAGAGAGTGTGTCTGAACCCCGAACATTATCAGGAAGGCTTTTCCTGTTTGGGAAAAAAAGTTAAAAAAATTTTTTTAATATCTTACTTTTGAAAACAAACTGAAGCACATTCATTACGTACATATTTAAAATAAATTGCAGCAGATCTACACATGGTTATACAAAACTAATACTTTTTAGACTCACTAGAAGCTAATTAATTTATCTATTTACTTACACAAAGTAAATATAAAATATACTTTATAAGTGTTTTATGTAAATACACTAAAACTTCACTTAAAGTATTTGTCATAAACATATTTCTTAAAAGACAGCAGAAGTGACTGAATGCAGTCTGTTCAGTTTGATTGGCAATCTGGACTCCACTGATGGTCAGAGTGAAATCAATGCCACTGAATCTAGATTGAGTTCCTGACTGGAGGGTGTTTATGTCATAAATGAGGAGTTTAGGAGCTTCTCCAGGTTTCTGCTGATACCAGGCTAAGTAGCTGCCATATATTCCTACATCTATATTACACTCTATTGTAGCTGTTTGACCGAGCTGGACAATTTTAACTTCAGGTTGAGTTAGAGTGACTCCTCTGGATTCTGAAAAAGAGAAAATAAAAAGACAATTTGTGTTTAAAAACACTACCATCATTTACTTTTACAAGAACAGCAACACCAGTGTCAAAATTTTTATATCTCACCTTGAATAAGTACTGCAATGGTCCAGATGAAGATGATGATGTTGTTCATTGTTGTTTACATTTACATTTACATTTACATTTAGTCATTTAGCAGACGCTTTTATCCAAAGCGACTTACAATTGGGAGTACATAAAGCGATTAATCTTGAAGAGGCAAACATACAGAGGAAGTTCCAATAACACTAAGTCTCAGGCATTGTTCAAATAAGTACAAACTAGCAAGGGAAGGAGAGAAAGATAAAGAGAAAGATGAAGATTTTGAAAAAGTGAAAGAATTTTTTTTTTTTATTTATAATTATTTTATTTTTTTTATGTAGTCAAGTAGAGTTGAAGGAGATGAGTTTTCAGTTGTTGCTTGAAAATTGACAGGGATCCAGCATTCCGGATGGGGATGGGAAGATCATTCCACCGGCCAGGAACGGTGAAAGAGAATGTTCTGGAGAGTGATTTTGAGCCTCTCTGTGATGGTACCACGAGGCGTCGCTCACTAGCAGATCTCAGACTTCTGGAGGGGATGTAAATTCGTAATAGTGAGTGGAAGTAGGTGGGTGCTGAGCCTGTGGTTGTTCTATATGCAAGCATCAGTGTCTTGAACTGGATGCGAGCTGCAACTGGTAGCCAGTGCAAGGAGACAAAGAGAGGAGTAACATGGGCTCTTTTGGGCTCGTTGAAGACCAGTCGTGCTGCTGCATTCTGAATCATTTGTAGAGGTTTGATTGTGTTTGATGGAAGTCCAGCTAGAAGAGCATTGCAGTAGTCCAGTCTAGAAATGACAAGGGCCTGGACAAGAAGTTGTGCAGCATGCTCTCTCAGAAAGGGCCTGATCTTTCTGATGTTGTGTAGTGCAAACCTGCAAGATCGAGCAGTCTTTGCAATGTGCTCTTTGAAGGTCAGCTGGTCATCGAAGATTACACCAAGATTTCTGACCGAAGCTGATGGGGTAATTGTTGATGAACCTAACTGAATCGTGAAATCATGCTGTAGAGTTGGAGTTGCAGGGAAGACAATAAGCTCAGTCTTTGCCAGGTTGAGCTGTAGATGGTTTTCTTTCATCCAAGCCGAGATGTCCGCCAAGCAGCCTGAGATCTGTGCAGCTACCGTTGGATCATCTGGTCGAAATGAGAGATAGAGCTGTGTGTCATCAGCATAGAAATGGTAGGAGAAGCCATGTGCCTGTATGATGGGAGCCAGTGATGTAGTGTATGTGGAGAAGAGGAGGGGTCCAAGAACCGATCCCTGGGGAACCCCAGTGACCAATTTATGTGCTTTGTATACCTCCCCTCCCCAGGCCACACTGAAAGACCGACCAGTGAGATAGGATTCAAACCAGCGAAGTGGAATCCCAGTGATATCCAGTGATGAGAGGGTGGACAGGAGGATCTGATGATTGACAGTGTCAAAAGCGGCAGACAGATCCAGCAGAATGAGGACTGATGATTTGGAATTGGCTTTTGCAATTCGCAGGGCTTCAGTGACTGAGAGTAGCGCAGTCTCAGTTGAATGGCCACTCCTGAAACCTGACTGTTTAGCGTCCAGTTTGTTGTTCTGTGGAAGAAACAATGAGACCTGGTTAAAGACAACTCGTTCGAGTGTTTTGGCAATGAATGGAAGGAGAGAGACAGGTCTGTAGTTTTCTAAAAGAGAAGTGTTTAATGTAGGTTTTTTGAGCAGTGGGGTTACCCGAGCCTGCTTGAATGCAGTGGGGAAGATGCCTGTGAGGAGAGATGTGTTGATAATGTGTGTGAGTGCTGGTAAGAGTGTGGAAGAGATTGCTTGGAGAAGGTGTGAAGGGATAGGGTCTAGAGGACATGTTGTAGGATGGCTGGAGAGGAGAAGTTTGGATACTTCCGCCTCAGTGAGGGGACAGAAGGAGAAGATGGGAGTTTGAGCAGTGGATCTAGTTGGTTTGGGGTCCTGTGTGAGTGGAGGTGAAAACTGACTGATGATTGTTTTAGTTTTGTTTGTAAAAAAAGTTGCAAAGTTATCAGCTGTTATAGACGTGGTGAAGGGGGACAGAGGAGAGAATTAAATGTTCTGAAGAGATTAAACATATCTGGAGCATTGTTGATCTTGTTATGGAAATGTGACGATTTGGCAGTGTGGACTTCAGCGGAGAAAGATGAAAGAAACGATTGATACATACTCAGGTCCGACGACTCGTTTGATTTTCGCCATTTTCTCTCTGCCGCTCGGAGTCTGGTCCGATGTTCACGAAGAACATCAGATAACCAGGGGTTAGAAGGGGCAGTTCGTGCTGGTCTGGAGGAGAGAGGACAAATGTCATCTAGACAAGTGGTTAAAGTAGAGCATAAAGTATCAGTAGCAGCATTCACATCCAGAGATGAGAAATGGGTAGGTGAGGGAAGAGAGGAGGATACTACAGAGGAAAGATGTGAGGGAGAAAGGGAGCGTAGGTTTCGTCTAAAAGTAACCGGTAAGGGGGTTGGTGGCACCCTGGTAGCAAAGTGTAATGTGAATTTAATGAAGAAATGGTCAGAGATATGTAGTGGTTGTACCAGAATGTTATCTGCAGTACAATCGCGTGTGTAAATTAAATCAAGTTGGTTGCCTGATTTGTGAGTGCTAGTAGTGGTAAGGCGTTTGAGATCAAATGAAGCTAGGAGCGAATGAAAGTCTGTAGCATAAGGCTTTTCTAGATGAATGTTGAAATCGCCAAAAACTAAGAGTGGGGTTCCATCCTCCATGAAAGAGGACAGCAACCCATCCAGCTCCTCTAGGAAGTGGGCTAGAATTTGGCCAGGGGGACGGAAGATTACCACAATCTGGAGTTTTATAGGAGCCATTACAGTAATCGCATGAGATTCAAATGAGTTGTAATTGCATAGGGGCGAGTGGGTTGAGTATTTCCAATTATTTGAAATGAGCAGACCAGTGCCCCCACCCCGGCCAACCTGACGTGGGGTGTGAGAGAAAGAGAAATTGTTAGAGAGGGCAGCTGGAGTTGCTGAATCTTCTGGATGAATCCAGGTCTCAGTCAAGCCTAAGATGCTGAGAGTGGATTGTAAAGAAAAAGCGGAAATGAAGTCTGCTTTGTTGACAGCTGACTGACAATTCCAGAGAGCCATAGAGAAAGAAAGAGGTGTAGTAGAAGATGTAGAGATCAGTGGCGGCTGCTGATCTTTTAAAGAGGGGAAGCTCATTTTCGGCCTAAATCATAAAAATTGTCCATTTATTTATATGTAAATTCTGCCCTACGTTCCTTTTCAAGAAAATGCTCTGTAACCCTGTCGTACCAACTAGGCGTCTTTTCCAGTGACTTGACCAGTGTCCTCTCAATGGCCAGCAGAGCTAGGCTGCTTAAACGGCCTTGGCCCATTGTGTTACGGGTGTAGGACTTGAGCCGCTTTAAACAGGAGAAGCTCCTTTCTACACCTGCAGATGTAGCTCCAATTGTTGCCACTAATGAGAACAGTTTGTAAAGCTGAGGCATTGCACTGTCCAACTCCATGTCTTTAAGGAACACCAAGTAATCACACAGCTTTCCCCTGTTACTCTGCAAGTCCTGATCTGAATACAGGACTTGAAGTTCAGACCTCAGTCTCCCTGAATCAAAGTGATGGCCATAACTTTTCAGGACACTTTGGAAGGCCTCCTCTGGAAATGCTTGTCTCATGTCATCAAATTTCCCTGGATTGACTAATTCTAAGAAAAGCATACTTTCCAAATTTGAAAAACGTCGAGGAATCTGCTCCAAGATGTTATCAAGGATGGCCATGTACAGATTTCTGTAGCGCTCTTGGGGATCCTGCAATTGGGTCAGACGGCGCTTTCTCATGGGCTCATCTCTTGGGTCTGATGTGAGATCTGCTGCTTTGGCATAAACAGCTTGGAAAGCCCCCTCTGACCTCTTCTCTTTGACAAATGCAAGAAGAGACTCGATTCTTTTCTTGCAGTAAAGAACATCCATCGCTCTCTGCTGGACAATATCAAAGACCACATCAGTCTCAGAGAAGATTTGTTCATATGTGTACAACATGAACACAAACTCAAAATCCTCCAGTTTCCTCACGAAGCCTTTGGCACAATCCAGTGTATCATCATCCATTGTCGTATCTGCAATGATGTTATCAAATGTCTGCAGGAGGCCATCGTAATTGTTTGCCACAGTGCTCACTATCAGTGATGTGAAATTCCATCGAGTAGGAGCGTTTCTGGGCAACCTTGAGCAGCCTGCAGACTCCAGAAAAGATGTCCTCTTTGTGGATTTTGAGAAAAATGTGGCAAACCCAGAGAGTGATGCAAAAAAAATTCTGCACTCAGGCAAGCATTTGGCCCCCTGTGACAGCACCAGATTCAGTCTGTGTGCATAGCAATGCACAAACATTGCACTGGGGGCTATTGCTTTCACTTTGGCCTGCAGACCATTGAGAGCTGAAGCCATGACAGCAGCCCCATCATAGGTCTGTGCCACAAGCTTATCCTTAAAATTGTAGCCCTGCATGTTCTCATTTAAAACATCAAAAACGGACTGAGCATCTCGCCCCCCAGAAACATCAAAAAATCCAATGAAGCGCTCCTGAATTTTACCTGCACTATCCACATAGCGAACAATGACAGAGAGTTGGGCACGGCAGGATATATCAGTGGTTTCATCCACCTGCCATCCAAAAAAGGGAGCATCCTGAATTTCATCTCTGATCTGATCAGAAATGGTGGCTGCAAGAGCAGAGATCAAGTCATTTTGAATAGTGTGTGACATACCAGAAAACACAGTTGAGGACTCGAATTGTGTGGACAGGACAGAGTCATATTTAGCTAATGTTTCTGTGAACTCTCTGTAACTCCCCTTGTTGGATGATTCACTACTCTCATCATGTCCCTAAATGACAGCTCCTGCCGGCCAAGCAAGGATGTCACATCAATAAGGCGGTTTAGGAAGGCCCTGTTTTGTTTAACAGTTTCATTATGTTTAGCCACTTGAATGCGAGCACCTTCATTGATTGCATGCTCAACCCTGATCCTGCCCATGCAACTTAATCTTGCACATGCACTCACATGTTCATTGCTATTTTCATGCCTTTTATATGCCCTGTCAAAGTTTGACAGATCTCCAAACCCCAATTTTGACCAAACAACACATCCATGAGATGGTTTCATCAAGAGACATGGCCAGCAGTACATTTTCTTTTTCACAGCACTTCCAGTCAGCCAGCTAACTTTGTCATACCAGGAGAGCTGAAAAGACCTGTTACTTTTCCCTATCTTTTGCACTAAATCAATCTTAGGTGTTGATCTGCCCTGCTGTTTAATTCTAAGTTTCTCCTCGTAAGGAAGACTTTCTAATGGCTTTGCCAAAATCAGGTCGACAATATTAGCACTGTCTGCCATCGTGTGCAGTTTGCTAGCTGGCTAGTTCAGACTATATGAATTAATGAACAAACGATCTAATATATATATATATATTTAACTCAACGGGAGGAAATGTGGGAATTATGTTAAACTGAAACAATGAATGTGGTGTGAAATTGTGTGAAATATACAATGAAGGTTGCAGCAGTTTGTCTTTCGACTACACATGCAAAATCCGCGATGGGACTGAGTTGGAAATGGAGACACAGAGTGATACGCGTCATAATCTGAAGACCACGCCCACGCCCACACCAACCGTCTCTTTGCATTGCGAGAAGCTGCCACCTCCTTGTCATTTATTTATAAAAAAAAAAAAAAAAAAAAAAAAAAAAAAAATAAAAAAAAATTCTAAAAGCTGATATGTGACAATGTGTATAGCAAACAAGCTAAAAAAAAACTATAAATACGTTTTTATAAGCTGTCGACCCCAAAAAACGAGCGTTTTAGGACATAAAAGTGGATTAAAAAGAGATGACAGACCATCCAATCATCACGCAGACACTCGGAGTCCGGGCCAGCCCACTCCTCCATTCATCCCAGAGACGCTGAGCGTCCGTGGGCGGGACATAATCGCAGCATTATCCAATGACCGTCTTGTTCCCTATCGATACTCCACTCGTACTGCGTCTTGTAAAGACGCATATGGGAAAATGCCTTTTTTCTCCTGAACTGAAGTCTTATTTAATCACGCAGTGAAACTGCACGACTATTGGTTCGTGCAGGTGTAGAAAAACGAACCAATGGGTCGGCAGCGGAGCTGCACGAACCTATGGCGACGATACGCGCCAATATTCCCGCCGAAACGGGCGGGGCATCTGGCTATATAAGCGGTCGTTTCGCCATAGGATCCTCAGATTTTTTCTCCTTCAGCGACGACGACTTCGTCTACGCTGATCCAGAGCAGCCTACTCGCCGTTGACACGCCTCGCAGTAGGACCCAGCGACCTCGATCTGCTCGGCTGATCCGCCTTCAACGCGCCCCAGCATCGCAGCAGTTCCGGTCCCGTTCGCTGCCGCTATCCGGCGATCACGTAAGTTTTTCTAAAAGAGCAAATCGGCGTTCTAATGCCGCGCCGTTACTGCGGCTCGTGCAGGGGAGACCTGCACGCCGATGACGGTCACAGCGAGTGTGTTTCCTGCCTGGGGAAAGCCCATGCGGATGCCGCGCTCGCTGGTTCTGATTGCTCTCACTGCGAGAGCATCAGTCTCGCCTCTCTGCGCACGCGCATCGCTTTCTTTTCAGAGAGCGATCCCGCCCCTCGCGCCCTCCCGTTTTCTTCCTCTCAGGGACCTGTGAGGAAAAAACAGCGGGGCAGAGGTTTTCAGCGCCTGGTTGAAAGCGAGCTCACGCCGGCTCAGATCCCGCGTGCCTCGTTTTCACCACACAGAGAGCTTTCTCCCGTCCTTTTTATCCAACCTGACCAGCGTCCCTCCGCAAGCGTGAGCGATCTGGTCTCGTTTGGGGGAAGTGACGATGAGCTGGCCGATGACAGCATGTCACTGGTAGCTTCAGATGCTGAGGAGCTGTGGGGCTCAGTGACTGACCCCGCCCCCTCAGGTTTGCCCGCGCCCAGCGCCGCCAAAGCCGGGATGGATGCCGAACTTTTCCGTGTCCTCTCCAAAGCGGTTGAAGAGCTGGGTTTGGAGTGGTCTCCACCAGAGGAGCCCTCTCGCAGCCGTCTGGATGAGTGGTTTCTGCCAGGGCGCCGTCAGGCCCCTCAACAACGACCATCGCCGTTCTTCCCTGAAGTACATGACGAGCTCACGAGATCTTGGCGCTCTCCTTACTCTGCCCGCCTCCGTACTTCCGCTTCATCTGCCCTCACTACGGTTGATGGCGCTGAAGAAAAGGGATATGAGAGGATGCCTCAACTGGATGAGTCAGTGGCTGCACATCTCTGCCCACCCACTGCCATCGGCTGGAAGGCGAAAGCCAGTCACCCGTCCAAGCCATGCAGGACCACTTCAGCGCTCGCTGGACGCTCCTACGCTTCAGCTGGACAGGCGGCTTCGGCGCTCCACTCTATGGCGGTTCTACAGGTCTATCAGGCCAAGCTCCTCTCTGCCATAGACGAGTCTGAGCCTGATCCTGCGACTCTCAGGGAGCTGAGAAGCGCAACAGACCTAGCTTTGCGAGCCACCAAGACTACCGCCCAAGCCATAGGAAGGTCTATGGCCAGCCTGGTAGTGCTCGAGCGCCACCTGTGGCTCACGCTGACGGAGATCAAGGATGCGGACAGGGTCTCCTTCCTTGATGCTCCAATTTCCCCCAGCGGCCTCTTTGGACCTGCGGTGAAAGGATTCGCTGAGCGCTTCACAGAAGCACAGAAGGCGTCACAGGCTATGCGACACTTCCTGCCCAAGCGCTCCAGCCCAGCAGCTGCTCAGAGTCGCCCCAGGACTGCGCCGACTCAGCAGTCTGCGAAACCTGCACCTGCCGTTTACGCCCCTCAGCCTGCTAGAACTCAGCAGCTGCGAGGGCGTTCACGCTCAGCCAGACGCCACCCCCCTCCGACACGCCAGGGCCCCCGACTCAAGATAGCGTTGGACCCTGTGCGCCCGGCGTCCTCCTGATCTGCAGGACAGGAAGAGGAGAGGGTCGAGTCCCGCCACGGCCGGACCGCCCACCAAAAGGCCTCTCATGGGAAACCTCTTGGCACCCCGTTCTTTTCCGGGTGCAGAGGGAATTGTGTCTGTTGCTACAGGGTCCGTACAAGCGACCATGCAACTGTCCGCTGTGATAGCGGAAAAAATAAAACACAAACATTCTCAAAAAGAGAGCAATTTTCCTCTTCCGTCCCTCACGAGTGCCCTGCCTCCGTGCAGCCGGCCACTCGAGTTTATCCAACCCCTTGCCACGCGGGCCGAGGCCTGGCAGGCCATCCCCGGAGTGTCAGAGTGGGTTATGGGGATAATAAAACGAGGTTATTCACTCCAATTCGCTCGAAGACCCCCGCGCTTCAGCGGCGTGGTCTCCACCTCGGTGCAGGGCGAGAACGCTCGCGTTCTGCGCTCAGAGGTGATGACGCTGCTGGAAAAAGGAGCCATAGAAATGGTTTCTCCAGCTTTGAGCGAGTCAGGCTTTTACAGCCGTTACTTCCTCGTCCCCAAAAAGGATGGCGGCCTCCGGCCCATCCTCGATCTCAGACGCCTGAATCACGCCCTCATGAGACGGCCGTTCAGGATGATCACACTGAAGCAGATCCTCTCGCAGATTTGCACAGAGGACTGGTTCTGTTCTCTGGACCTGAAAGATGCATACTTTCACATCCAGATAGCCCCCCATCACAGACGATTCTTGAGATTCGCCTTCGAGGGAGTGGCTTACCAGTACACGGTCCTACCCTTTGGGCTGTCTCTGGCCCCCCGTACTTTTACGAAGTGCATGGACGCGGCTCTTTCCCCTCTGAGACAGATGGGAATCCGCATTCTCAACTACCTCGACGACTGGCTCATTCTGGCCCAGTCAGAGGTGGAACTACTTTCACACAGAACCCTCATCCTCAGCCACTTAGAGCGCCTGGGGCTCAGGGTCAATTTCGCCAAAAGCGCACTGTCTCCCAGCCAACGAATATCGTTCCTGGGTACAGTTCTGGACTCAGCTCACATGAGAGCGGTGATAGCGCCAGAACGCGCTCTGGCCATTCAGAAACTCGCGGCCACCTTCAAGAGCGACACCGCTCGCCCACTCAAAGTGTTTCAGAGAATGCTGGGCCTTATGGCCGCAGCATCGCCAGTGTTACAGCTGGGCCTGCTCCGCATGCGCCCCCTTCAACGCTGGTTGAAACCACGGGTTCCACACAACGCATGGCGTCACGGACGCTTGCATATCAGGGTGAATCAGGCCTGTGTAACAGCCCTGACCCCCTGGAAGAACCCACGGTGGATGGAGAAGGGCGTGGCCATGGGGTTGGTCCACACCAGGAAAGTTGTCACGACAGACGCCTCCAACACAGGTTGGGGGGCGCTGTGCGAAGGCAAACCGACCTTCGGCCATTGGTCGAAGACGGAGAGCGGCTTCCACATCAACTGCTTGGAAATGCTAGCAGTTTGTCGAGCCTGCCAGTTTTTCCTGCCGGACCTAATAGGACGCCATGTGCTGATTCGCTCAGACAACATGTCCGTGGTGTCCTATATAAATCACCAGGGAGGTGTCTCCTCGAAGCGCCTCTTTATTCTGGCAGAGCGCCTTCTGGAATGGGCTCAGCTCAACCTGCGCTCGCTGAGGGCAGCACACCTGCCGGGCAGACTGAACCAAGGAGCAGATATGTTATCTCGGAGCAATGTCCCCTCAGAGGAGTGGATGCTCCATCCGCAGGTGGTTCAGAAGATCTGGAAGACCTTTGGCAAGGCAGAAGTAGACCTTTTCGCCTCCAAAGACAACTCTCACTGCCCAACTTATTATTCGAAGGACAGGGATGCGTTGGCCCACGATTGGCCCAACCTCCTCCTTTATGCATTCCCCCCGATCGCCCTGCTTCCACAGGTCGTCAGGCGTATCAGGGAACAGGGTCACAAGGTGCTATTGGTGGCCCCCTTGTGGAGGAACCAACCTTGGTTGTCAGAGCTGACTCAGCTACTGACAGCAGCTCCCTGGCCCGTGCCCCTGAGACGGGATCTCCTCTCTCAGGCGAACGGAACAATATGGCACCCTCGACCCGAGCTGTGGGCTCTCTACATTTGGCCGCTCAATGGGAGCCTACTGGCTTCCCAGAGCGAGTGTTAAACACCATTTCTGAGGCTAGAGCCCCGTCTACGAGACGCCTCTATGCCCTTAAGTGGTCTGTTTTCTCCACTTGGTGCCTCAACCGTGGTGAAAACCCCTCTACCTCTGAGTTAGCGGTGGTTCTTTCCTTTCTGCAGGAACTGCTAGATAAAGGACGTTCTCACTCTACACTCAAGGTGTTCGTAGCAGCTATAGCGGCCTTTCATGCCCCTATAGCGGGCCAGTCGGTAGGCAGAGACAACTCAGTTGTCCGTTTTCTGAAGGGAGCCAGGAGGTTGAATCCACCTCGGCCCCTTACTGTCCCTACATGGGATCTGCCCACTGTACTGAGGGCCTTGAAAGGCCCTCCTTTTGAGCCGCTACAGTCTACGGACCTCCGGTCACTTTCGCTGAAAACTGCTCTGCTACTAGCACTAGCGTCGGTTAAGCGAGTTGGAGACCTGCAGGCGCTCTCTACTAGCCCTGCCTGCCTGGAATTCGGGCCTAACGACTCCAAGGTCGTCCTGAAACCAAGGCATGGTTATGTACCTAAGGTACTTTCAACCCCGTTCAGAGCTCAGGTCATCACGCTCTCCGCGCTTCCTCCGTCTGAGGAGGACCGGGAGTTATCTTTGTTATGCCCTGTCAGAGCTCTGAGAATCTACTTTGAGCGTTCCGCCCCTTTTAGGCATACGGAACAGCTCTTTGTTAGCTTCGGTAACCGCACCAAAGGACATCCGGTCACGAAGCAGAGACTCTCTAAGTGGATAGTGGATGCTGTCATGCTGGCATACTCTTCTTTGGGCCTGCAATGCCCCATTGGAGTACGAGCCCATTCGACTAGAGGCATCGCCTCGTCATGGGCGTGGTCTAGCGGTGTATCCATTACAGAGATTTGTACGGCGGCTGGCTGGGCCACTCCGTCCACATTTGCTAGGTTTTATAACCTGGACATACCGGCCTTACAGGCCAGAGTCCTCTCTGCTTAGATGAGCTTGTACACATACGCTGTGGGAACAATCCTGTCAGAGATTTCTTGACCGCAATGCGCTCAGGCTCTCTAATTGGCACCCTGCATACTCCGGTTAACTGAGTATACAGAAGTGGAACGATTATCCAGGCCGAGCACGACCTCTATGAGTTTAGCTCGCTTTAGCCTGAAGTATACTACTTACTTCCCTATGGGCATTTATGTTTATGGAAGTATATACAGTCGTTCATCTACCCTAGCACGGCGTGATTAAATTCAGTTCCCATATGCGTCTTTACAAGACGCAGTACGAGTGGAGTATCGATAGGGAACGTACTCGGTTACTATCGTAACCTCGGTTCCCTGAGATACGGAACGAGTACTGCGTACTTTGCCGTGCCAGGTAGCTGCACGACTCAGTCGTCGCTTCAGTCGAAGTAAACCTGAGGATCCTATGGCGAAACGACCGCTTATATAGCCAGATGCCCCGCCCGTTTCGGCGGGAATATTGGCGCGTATCGTCGCCATAGGTTCGTGCAGCTCCGCTGCCGACCCATTGGTTCGTTTTTCTACACCTGCACGAACCAATAGTCGTGCAGTTTCACTGCGTGATTAAATAAGACTTCAGTTCAGGAGAAAAAAGGCATTTTCCCATATGCGTCTTTACAAGACGCAGTACTCGTTCCGTATCTCAGGGAACCGAGGTTACGATAGTAACCGAGTACGTTTCTAAGCACTGAAAAAAACTGTTTAAAGCAGCCCCATTGAAGTCAATGGACGCTGGGCTTCAACAGAGTAATGCACTGTACGCTACGGGAATGAATGAGAAGGAAATCGAGTCAGCCGACCTAAGTAGCTGATTCTGAACGAAATTGTTTTCGTTCGAGATGAACGTGTTTTAACGCATTTTTAGTCAATAAAATCTTAACATAATAGTACATATATTTGACCATTCATTTTTTGACAATTATAGGGGAAGCTGAGCTTCCCTTGCAGTCTTAAAGAAATCGCGTCTGGTAGAGATGGGGTGCAGGTTAGCAAGATTACGTTGCCGTCTGCGTGTGATGTTAGAGCGTGGTCGAGAGACAACCGGAATGGTTTTGAAACACATGATAGAAGATAGCAAAGGAGAGTGTGTGAGGGAAGATAGAAATGATACTTAAGTGTGTTGCTCGGTGTCGTTGCTCGGGTGAAGTCGTGCAGGAAAAAGTCACTTGTCTTTACACTCGTCTGTCTTCACACGAGCAGGCTGAACGCTTCCGCAGACGCTTCCGCGTCAGCCTTGGACATCAAATAAATACACAGTATAATTAAGAGAATAGAGTGAAAACAGCTGTGAACGGCTTCTGATTAGCCCAGCCAATAAGCCTAACAGAGTGCTAATGGCTCGAGACGAAACTAACACCTTGCCCAAGGAGCAATGGAGGCGCAAATTATTATAATTACCAGTAAGTGCAATCAGAACTATCAACCAACGAAAATGCAGACTACAAATAGGTAGGAAACGAAATATTCCTTCCTAGCAGCAAGTAAATTATTTAAACAACAGATCTATGAACAAGTATAAAAGGGACTCACAATCTGAGTCCCTGAGTCCCCCTTGTTGTTTTGTCTTGTGTGATGATGAAGATTGTGTTCTGCTCTCAGTCATGAAGTGCTAAACACACAGCACTATAAACACTCAGAGCACTGAAGCGTGTGCTGACGATGCAAACAAGTGGGCAGGATTTACAACAGCTTGAGCTGCTAACAAAGTCATATACATTGTTATATCACTAATTATGGGTCATTCCTGGGATTTGTAACATTTAAACTTGGTATATAAATTTTTGTTCAACTACATGAGATTCAAGTTCTAAATATCCCACATCATTAGGCACATATCAAACCTCCAAAAAAATCATATTTTCCCACCTCAGGCATTAGAGACCTTTTATTATTTATTATTTTTTCTCAACCCCGTAACGAACAAAATGGGATTGGTTTAAAAATGATTTTACACAGAAATTGTTATACAACAAACATGTACCTATTGCTTGTGTGTCTCTCGTAGCAATTTAATGATAATAAATGTAAAATGTATCATAATTTTCCAATTTTTATAGGACTGAAGCTAAAAATACACAAATTGTGTGTCTGCCGTCTCTTTATTTTTGCAAACAATATTTTCTATTAAAAACTTTAACTAAAACCACAATTGTTATTGTTTTAGTTCTTAACATGTCAGATGGTAATCAGCAAGAAATACTTTTGTTCTTTATTGTCTTCCTTACATTTTTCTGAAAATATTAATTTGACAAGATGTGACTGGGTTGAAGACTGTAACGCATTTGAAGAGATACATTGCCTATAATTAAAAATGTTTGGTTTTGTTTCTGTATCATATTGTCCCCTTGTTTCTGGGTCAACATATCTGCACGACCAACATTATTTTTGCTGCTGCAAAAATTTCTGATTTATGATGCTTGTCAACATTTATGTGGACATATTACATAAAAAAATTATATTTAAAACAAAAATATGAGTTGTTATAATTTTGGAGTATATATATTTACTGAAACTATGACTATGACTATTTTACATTTTTTCATTAAAATTATTAAAAAATGAAGCAAATAACTCAACCCTGTCACAAGTTTACAACCCTGTAAAAATGCATATACTATATTGGCAAAAGTATTGGCACCCCTTCTAATGAAAGGTTTGACTACTTTAGTAATCTCCATGAGTACAAAGTACTTACCCCAAAATTTTGTCAATGTAAAATGACAGGATTTAACACTCAATTATCTGCTGAATGCATTTCATTATTGAATTTAGTAATGGCATTGTCCAGCTTAGTTCAGTTTAAATAATATCTGTGTAATCAAGTCGATGATTGTGCTGGAAATGAAGATTCCCCAACTGAGCAAGCCAGAGGCGACAGTGGCAAGGAACGAAAACTCCATCGGTGACAGAATGGAGAAAAAACCTTGGGAGAAACCAGGCTCAGTCGGGGGGCCAGTTCCCCTCCGGCCAGACGAACCAGTAGTTTGTTCCAACTGCAGCAAAGTCAGTGTAAGTGGTCCACTGGTTCCAGGGGTCTTTCCCCGATGGATGTCTAGGTGACGAGGTCCTTACTGGAGATCTGTCTCTGGGGCTCATCTCGGAGGTCCTCGGAGGGGTTGTCATCGTCTCTTCTCAGGTGTTCGGTCATCTCTATCGTTTAAGGGTAGGATCCAGAATGAAGCTTGTGTAATTCCTAACTACCACGGGATGTTAATCCCGTAGTTAGCTGACTATGGATTCAATAGTATCTTTAGAAGATGAAATAAGAAAGGCATTTGTAAACAAGGAGAGTGTTATCGCTGTTTTTTTATATATAGAGAAGGCGTATGATATGTTGTGGAAAGAGGGATTGTTAATAAAATTAGAAAAGTTGAGTATAAAAGGAAGAATGTATAACTGGATTAAAACATTTTTAATTGGAAGAAGTATTAGGGTGAAGGTTGGTGACGATATATCCTCTAGTGCAGAGCTTCCCAAACTTCAGAGGGGTAAGGCCCCCCAAAAACATAGCAAAAGCTCCATCGTTAGAATTGTATCGATTCCGATTCTTTTCGATTCCCAGTTTCGATTCCAATGTGATTAAATAATGATATCAAACATGTATCCTGTGTCACTTTTTAGCAAACCATTTATTGGAGCTAAATACCATGAAAGAAAATCAACAGGCGACATAAAAACTAGACTCTTTAAGAGCTGTTTATGTGCAAAATAGAGCTGCATGATTCTGGACAAATGTAATTATTTAATTTTTTCTCAATGGAAGTTGTGGTTCTCTCATGATTTTGAAGAAAAAAATATTAGACAACTAAACAAAATCACGTCATTTATGAGTTACTCCCTCAAGATGTAATTGTTTCATTACTGGATGAATCAGCATCCTTTAATGAATCTCTTGTATGATTCAAAGACAAATACATTTTAACAGACACTTTTCGCCACTCACTGGTGTATCAATGTAATCGATAAATCTTCATTTGAAGTATCAAATTACTTTCAAAAGGATATTTACTCTATTTTAATCGCTACCGTACATATCAGAGTTTATATCTGAACTATAAACATGTATAACAGTGCTTCTGTAAATGTAATGATACTGTGTGGTTGAAAAGCCTGTGAAGCTGTTTCATTCATAAACATGACAGCTGCTCTTTTTAGCTCAGCGGCAGCGAGAATGCAGGTTTAAATGTTTAAATCACACTGACTGATGTGATCGTGTGCTGCATGGCAGTGGTGGAGCCAGGATGTGTTCATAGGGGTGGCCAGCAACCAGCCTGGGGTGACACAGAAATCTACATTATTTCTATATAAAAATGTGGTTGACTATAACGTATTAGACCGTTTTAGTGCCTAAAACACACCTGAATACAATTGGAATCGCACGAGAGCCTATATTTTAGTATGCATTTGAGAGACGTTCTGAAATGTAATGTATACATACATGCATGCAGTTTGCAGCTTTAATCGCCTTTTTTGGTAATTTCACGTCGTGCTCATAGTTTCTTGTGCGCTTATTTATGATGACGCGATCAGGGCGTGCGCCGTGAGCACAGTGACGGCTGACAGGAAAGTTTGTTTTACTGACATATAGCCTAACAGCATCTCATTGTTCTGCTGAAGCTCATTTGGCTGGTGTACCTTTTCCGCGCTCAATTGACTCACGCCTGGCGCTGAGGCAAACCCAGCTAACCATAATACGTGATTGTTACATAACTGCTACGTCGTGTGTTAGCTGGGAAGCTACAGTGCGCGTATGAAAAGTCTCGTTGGATGTGGATGCAAAAAAATACACCGGTTCCGCGTCTTATTAAAGGCATTTCTTGTCAAGAAAAAGGGGACAAAAACGGCAGTTTTGAGCAGGGTGGCCAAGCTTAAATCAGTGGTGGCACTGCTGCACGGATGAACCAAGTGATCACGACATTGCAGGGGCGGATCTAGGGGTGGGGCCAGAGGGGCACCGGCCCCAGTTGAAATCTGATTGGCCCCTGAAGTGCCCCTGTCCTGTCAGTCATCGCTGATTTACATCAGGCTGCGTTGGTTCGTCGTTTGAAAATCAACCTGTTCAACGGTTTCTGTCTACAACTGCTAGTGCTGTGTTTTCAGTCACGGTCTTCGTCCCCTTTACGGGAAGTACCTATTCAAAACTTTAAAGTAAAAAAGCATATTATGGTTGATGTCATTTAAGTTCTCTTTCTCTAATGTTAGAAAGCTAATCAGCTCAGGACTCGACGAGTGCCCGATAGCCAGCGTGAAAACCACTCGGGACCAGAGCTGCCAACTCTCACGCTTTCGCCGTGTGACACACGATTTTGCCTGTTTTCACTCGCACTCACGCCACATATCCAATTACTCACGCAAAAAAAAAAAAAAAAACACGATCTTGGGCCAAGTTCGTTCCTTTTCAAACTCCTAGATGGCGTCTATGGCTGGCTGCACCCTGAAGTTAGCGACAGAAGAAGAGATAACGTTACCCCGAAAGACAACGAGAGAAACTACCACCTCGAGAAGTCTGATGATGAATCTGAGCTGAGACTAGGTATGTAACAATGAAATCTCGTCCAATTGAGTACTCACTCTCTTAAACTTTAAATCTTGAAATAAATTATTTGTTTGTGTTTGTGCGTGTGTCTGTGAACATGATTTAGTGTGGTGAATGTGAACTGTCATAACAGGCAGCAGGAGAGCACCCTTTTAACTTCGTGGTATACAGCATGCTCAAAACATCAGTTCATAGCATTTTTTATTTACTCACATGCCATTTATCTTTTTATTAACAGGCCAAAGAAAAGGACTCACTGTGGATGAAGACTTTTTTCTGTAGGACTAAAACAGCACTTCGAACAGGTAAGATGTATTCCAAAGAATTTAACATAAATACAGGAAATTTGTGCAATAGAAGTAGGTATGTTTTTGTAACTGAGAGTAGTTATTAAACCAACATGACCATAAATTATTTAAGGTTTCAAAGATGTCCCGTAAGAGACCTTTGCCAGGACAAAAACGAAACCTTTTATTTTATTTAAACAACCACCCAAGTGAGAAAAGACAGATGGATCAACCTACAGTATACTTACAGTATTAATCAATCAAAAATCAAGGTATGTTTTTCCATTGTGTTCTTGGTGCATTTTCCATAGGTGACAGGAGCCAAAGAATTCGAGAGGCTTGCTGCCGTCGCCAAACTGGTCCTGGTGTTGCCCCATGCAACTGTTTTCAGTTGTGGGACTGAACAAAACCAAGAGAAGAGACAGCCTAGCATTGGATGGCACCTTGTCATCAATAATGACCATAAAGATGGCCAATCTGGAGCCCTGCTTCAAATGGGAGCCCCCCTCAGATATCATCAAGACCTCCAAGAAGGCCACAGGCCAGTATAACCATGCCCACAGATCATATACAAGGACTTTACCCAGCTTCTGATCTGCATCTGATACTGATTATGCCTCATTTTTTGTAATACATTCATCTGTATTATTGCTTGAAAAAGGTGTACTGTTTAAGCACTTTATTTGTTTCTGATGGACGATGTAGTGGGAGGCTTTGAATGAAGAATAATGTCCCTCCCTAACTAATCTTGTGTCGTTTTTGGCTGAACATTAATCATCAAGTGCCCTTAAGAATACAATTATTCACAACGTAGGCTAGGTTTCAGTTAAGAATTAGTTTAATACTGTTACGACCCTCCTATGACTCGTACCCGTCTAGGGTTTTTAGGAGGGGAACACATGTAACCATCTCAGACACACATCAACATGTAACACTGAGTGAGGTGAGAAAACACGAGAGACACTGAATAAAGTGAATATGAGTTTAATAAATATATATAATAACTAAACCCAACCACAAATGAAGAAAGGGGAAAACGGATTGTGCCAAACAAACAAAAGTAATATAAGCAAAAAGGTTATCTAACACATTTAATTTCTAATACTAAAATAAAAAGAAAAGATCAAAGAAAGAGACTTCAACGTCCGTGACGTCGTAACTAAACTACACTAACTAATAAACATAAATACAGCGGGTGGCACAAATCCCTAACTAGTGTTTTAACACAACCAAATTTACTACGTGTGTACAATGTATGTCACGTGACATCTTACCTATCCCCTTCTCCTTTGTGGACCGCCACATTCACAAGTGAAAAGGTTTTGGGCACAGCCAAAACAAGGAACGTGAACATACATGAGAACAACGTAATAAAAAATAAAACACACAAACAGTTCTCTCTCTAAACAAGCAACGGTTCTCACACAAAGGTTCTCAATACAAAGTTATCTAACAAAGGTTCTCTAACACACTGGCAGCAGCATGGTCTTTAAATATCCGCTTCACCAGGTGTCACTCATCATGCTGATGCAGATCCCGCCTCCCAAGGCACGGCCACTCATCTCATTAGTCTTAACTGACAAGCAAGGTAGCCAATCAGCAACAACCTAAGAAAGTGAAAGTAAGAGAAACAGACAGGACGGGAAAAAACCTAACACAACACACACACAATACTATAAACGTCCTTACGGACGTAACACCCCCACATTTAAGATTTTAAACTCAATGTTTAAATAAAACAACACCAACTTCATCATACCCACATTTTCTTTTTTTATTCAAACTCTAGAAAGAGTATCTGCGAGGATATTTTCAGATCCTTTCTTATGGTGAATCTCTAGCTGAAAGTTCTGGATGAATAACGCCCAACGCATTAGTCGTTGGTTTGCATTGTACATGCGAGACAAAAATACGAGGGGTTGGTGATGCGAAAAGAAACACACTGGATGGTCCACTCCATCCTGAGTTTCCTGAATCAGAACTGCACCGGCGCCTACTGCGCTCGCGTCAACCTCTAACTTGAACGCCCGCTCAAATTGAGGAGCGGTCAAAACGGGACTGGTACACATTAATGCTTTCGCATTGTCAAAGGCTACTTGACACTCTTCTGACCACACAAATGTTTTCTTAGGGCTGAGGAGATCCGTAAGAGGGGTTACCACTGTAGCGAAATTCTTGCAAAAACTTCGGTAATACCCAATCATACCTAAAAAGTGCCTCAACTCTCGCCTTGTAATGGGCACAGGAAAATCGGTAATAGCCGCCACTTTCTCTTCCACCGGCTTTACTTGTCCATTTCCTACACATTTTCCCAAGTAAGTCACAGTTGCTTGCCCAAACACGCATTTCGAAAGGTTAATGGTTAACGATGCACGTTCTAAACGTTCAAACACTGTGCGCAACAAAGACAAATGTTCCGTCCAATCATTGGAAAAGATCACTAAGTCATCCAAATATGCTCTACAATTCGGTACGCCAGCGAGAACAGTTTGTATCAACCGCTGGAACGTAGCAGGTGCGTTTCGTAACCCGAACGCCATAACCTGATATTGTAGGAAAGAATCCGGAGTTACGAAAGCAGATATGTCAGATGCACGTGGGGTTAACGGTACTTGCCAATACCCTTTCAGTAAGTCAAGTTTACTAACGAACTTTGCTGAACCAACACTATCAACGCAATCCTCCATTCTCGGTAGTGGATAACAATCAGGTACGGTGACAGCATTAACCTTTCGGTAGTCCGTACAGAAACGAAAGGAACCATCAGGTTTCTTTACCAGAAGACATGGGGAACTCCACGGACTTGAACTATGACGAGCTAAATCATTTTGTAACAAGTAGTCAGTTTCGGTCTTCATTGCGGATCTCTTAATTTCGTTAACACGATATGGATGTTGCTTTATCGGTTTTGCATCTTTAACTTCGATGTCATGTTCTAGTACTCTAGTCTGAGATGGAACATCAGAAAATAGAGCTGGAAAAGACATGATAAGCGCCATCACATCACCTCTTTTCTCATTAGGTACAGAAGACAAGTGAGAAGACAAATTAGACAGTATAGCAGAGTTTTCCAACTTACTACATTGTTGCGGAGTATTTCTCACTATCAATCCATCCTCATCAGCATTCGCATCACCTTCTACAACAGACAAAACTTGTGACGTTACTAATACCACTGTATTGTCAATGTCCTGCTTCACAGGTTCACACTCGTCACGCTCATGATATGCTTTAAGCATGTTAATGTGGCAAACGCGCGTCTTGCGCCGTCTGTCAGGAGTGCAAATTACATAATCCGTATCACTAAGTTTCCTAACAATATTATACGGACCCGAAAATCTAGCAGATAAAGCAGACCCTGGTATCGGTAACAATACCACCACTTTATCATCAGGCAGAAAAGACCGTGCAACAGCATGTCTATCAAATCGATCCTTCATCTCGGATTGCGCGTTTGTGAAAAACTTACGCGCAAGATCGCATGCACTATGCAATTTTTCTCGGAATCGACTAACGTAATCAAGAACGTTCGTTCGTTTCTCTGTTTGATCCTCTAACATCTGATCTTTTAGAACTTTTAACGGTCCTCGAAGTGTATGTCCAAAAACCATCTCGGCTGGACTAAATCCAAGTGATTCTTGCACACTTTCTCGCACAGCAAATAACACTAACGGAATACCTTCATCCCAATCTTTACTTGTGTCCATACAAAATTTTCGAAGCATGGCTTTCAAAGTTTGATGAAATCTTTCGATCGCACCTTGACTTTCTGGGTGATATGCACTAGATATGCGATGTTCGATAGACAAAGACTTCAGTGTTTGCGTAAAAACTCGTGACAAAAAATTTGTACCTTGATCTGTTTGGACAACTTTAGGAAGTCCAAACGTAGAAAAGAACTTGATCAACGCCTTCAAAACAACAGGAGCCGTAATCTTCCGTAACGGAATAGCTTCAGGAAATCTGGTCGCTCTACACATAATAGTACAGAGATATTGATTACCTGCTTTCGTTTTCGGTAACGGTCCGACACAGTCAATCAGTACCT
This sequence comes from Schizopygopsis malacanthus, assembly GCA_027474115.1. Classification (NCBI taxonomy): domain Eukaryota; kingdom Metazoa; phylum Chordata; class Actinopteri; order Cypriniformes; family Cyprinidae; genus Schizopygopsis; species Schizopygopsis malacanthus. Next base: position 29,160,384 of record CM049866.1, read on the forward strand.
CCTCAAACGCTTCTCCTATAACCGGAATTGGAGACAGTGGAGCAGGTGAGATAACCTGATTCGGCTTTCCTGCAATCTGACACGTGTGACATGTACGACAAAACTTGGTTACATCACGTTTCAACCCAGGCCAAAAAAAATGCTGCAGAATGCGATGGTAAGTTTTAGTTACCCCTAAATGTCCAGAGAGCAAGTGTTCATGCGCTAAACACAATACATGAGAACGATATTGGAGTGGAACTACCACCTGATATACCACGTTCCAATCTAGATCCTCCTCAACTTTAGAACACCACTTTCGCATAAGCAAATCATTGTCTCTGAAATATGCAGTATTTCTTTTCTTAGCGGCCTCACGACTTATCACAGCTGATAGACATTTCTTCAAAGACGAATCATCGTTTTGTGCCATCACGATCTGAGAACGAGTAACCGGTAGCTTTAACAAAGCAAAACTTTCTAACACGTTCTCCGAATTTTTCACCTTAGGAACGTTTTCAGAAACTTTCTTCGTTTCCGAAGCTTTCTCACGCTCCGCTAACACATCTCCCATCAGTGAGTCAGCCAAGTCAACTTCACCCACTGTTTTAGCTGACTGAGCACGAGTCACGGCACAAGAAGAAAACACTTCAGGGTGCCGACTTGCAACATCACCTACCAAACAAACCTGTGGAACATCAGTCACTTCTGGACATGGCAAAACTTTGCCTCCAGCTAAGTCATTCCCTAAAATGAGAGTTATTCCTTTAACAGGAAGTGAGTTTCGAATTCCGACTCGCACAACACCTGAAAGCAGAGAACAGCATAAGTGTACTTTATGCAAAGGCACAGACACTACTTGCATTTCTATCCCACGAATCAACACATTTGAGCCACAATATGATTCATCAGAGAACGGTAACACATCAGACAGCATAATTGACTGCATAGCCCCCGTATCTCGGAGAATGCAGATTTCTCTCCGATCCTCTTCCTTTCCAGATAAGGAAACAAACCCTGGCATAACGAAAGGTTTATAATTTATGTCACAAACATCAGTACAACATGATAATTCAGACGGTAGTACAGTCTTCGTTAATGCAACACTCTTCGGGTTCTTAGACTGCTGTTTACGCATAAGCACCGGACAATCAGCAATCAAATGTCCTGGTTTATGGCAGTAAAAACAATCCCTTAACTCTTTCGATTTCGGCATTCCAGCTTTCTCTCGAAAATCTTGAGTTTGAGACGGACTAGTAACCATGCTCTTTTCAGTGCGAGTCACGAAAAACACCCCCTTATGAGTGAGCATGAATTCATCTGCTAACACAGCCGCTTGCGCTAACGAACTAACCTTCTGTTCATTTAGATAGACAACTACCCTGTCAGATAAACACGCCTTAAATTCCTCAAGCAGAACTAGTTCTCTTAAAGAATTGAAATCATCAGTCTTAGTTGCACTACACCATTTATCAAAGAGAAGAGCTTTCTCTCGAGAAAATTCCATAAATGTTTGTGATGAATTCTTCTTATGGCCTCTAAACTTTTGACGATATGCTTCTGGAACTAACTCGTAAGCACGTAAAATTGCTAATTTTACAGCATCATAATTCAAACTATCCTCTAAGGAAAGAGTAGAGAACACCTCTAACGCTTTACCCATTAAACGACATTGCAGTAACAGAGACCAGCAATCCTTTGGCCAACGAAAAGACATAGCAATGCGCTCAAAGGCACTAAAGTAGGAATCAACCTCAGCTTCACGAAAATGTGGCACTAGTATAATATTTTTACCAACATCGAATGACTCGGTTGCTACGGACGAAACACACATCGGGACAACAGTGGGAGGAGACACTACAGAGGGAGCACGATCAACAGTGGCAGCGGGACTGACACGAGGGAGATCTGGTAACGCAGCGGAGCCTCCCACAATTCGCATTGCGTCAAGCTCCAACTGTCGCATTTTTACCTGTTTCTCCGCCTCGATCTCCAATTTACGAACTTGTAGTCGCAAATCCATTTCCGCCTGCCGAGCCTGTATCTTCTCCTGCGATTCAAGCTGCAAACGAGCCAAACGGACTTTAAGTCTCGTTTCGCCTTTTGAGCTAACAGACATAGGGGAGAATGGTTCAAACGGAGGTAAGCCCGCCCTAGCCTCAGCCTCAACCTCCGCCGTAGGTGCTAGCTCCTCCTCAGCTTTCTCACTCCTATCAAACGCATCCATCTCCACACTGTGCCTAACTGATAGTTTCTCCTGCAACACAAGCACATTCAACTCCACCAAACGATCAAATACCACAGATTAAATCTCTTTCTTAAGTGACTGCTTATTTACTGAAATCTCAAAATGACTTGCTATCCTCAACAAATCATCCTTCCTACAACCATCTAATTCCTCTTGCGAAGGACTATCAAGAAACCTTTCTAATATGAACATCCTAGCGACATAGAACCACACGCACAAATTCTCAACACACACAGTGATACAAGAGACGGTGTCATGAACTGGTTATCTGTTAATTCAGTTAGATCCCGGACGAGCCCCCATTATGTTACGACCCTCCTATGACTCGTACCCGTCTAGGGTTTTTAGGAGGGGAACACATGTAACCATCTCAGACACACATCAACATGTAACACTGAGTGAGGTGAGAAAACACGAGAGACACTGAATAAAGTGAATATGAGTTTAATAAATATATATAATAACTAAACCCAACCACAAATGAAGAAAGGGGAAAACGGATTGTGCCAAACAAACAAAAGTAATATAAGCAAAAAGGTTATCTAACACATTTAATTTCTAATACTAAAATAAAAAGAAAAGATCAAAGAAAGAGACTTCAACGTCCGTGACGTCGTAACTAAACTACACTAACAAACATAAATACAGCGGGTGGCACAAATCCCTAACTAGTGTTTTAACACAACCAAATTTACTACGTGTGTACAATGTATGTCACGTGACATCTTACCTATCCCCTTCTCTTTTGTGGACCGCCACATTCACAAGTGAAAAGGTTTTGGGCACAGCCAAAACAAGGAACGTGAACATACATGAGAACAACGTAATAAAAAAATAAAACACACAAACAGTTCTCTCTCTAAACAAGCAACGGTTCTCACACAAAGGTATCTAACAAAGGTTCTCTAACACACTGGCAGCAGCATGGTCTTTAAATATCCGCTTCACCAGGTGTCACTCATCATGCTGATGCAGATCCCGCCTCCCAAGGCACGGCTACTCATCTCATTAGTCTTAACTGACAAGCAAGGTAGCCAATCAGCAACAACCTAAGAAAGTGAAAGTAAGAGAAACAGACAGGACGGGAAAAAACCTAACACAACACACACACAATACTATAAACGTCCTTACGGACGTAACAAATACCATTCTAATCAAAATATCAATCAACCTACCTAGGTCAAATCTTAAACACTGGTCTATGAATAAGGCTTTATTGTGGTACATAGGCAGTCATTTAGGCACAACAATAGTTTGCTGGTTGAATGTTCAGCTCAAGTCTAGAAGGCCCTACAAATCATTATGCCGAACATTATGTACATCTTTATCAGTCCACCCAAAAATCCACTAGAATGCAGGAAGTCAAATCTACTTAATCCAAAATTTCCTGGGGGTGGACCTTCAGCTATGTCTGCTTCACAGAATGTAACCAATATTGTCCATCTCCAGTAGGCTGCCCCTATCAACGGCTTTGGGCCTCCCCACAAACCACCAGAATGCAGGGTACAACATCAAATTAATTCCAATTCTCTGATATCTGAGCCACCAACTTGTGAGGCTGCATGTGCAGCATAATTTTGATCACCCCTGACAAAATCTCACTCCAAGGTTTTGTGAAAAGTTGGCAGGTATGCTCGGGATAGTCGACGTATTTTTACCTAAGCTTTTGATTTGTTTGCAGCTAAGTTAGATTTAATATAGGATTCACAAATTAGTTAACACAGTTGCACAGTTCAGGGTCAGGGAAGTAATACGGATAATGGTGTCTGACACTTACATCCCTATTCGGTCATACCAAACAGCCAAACATTAATTGTTGTAAATAAATGTAATGCAAAGTGTACAGGTGCACGTGCGTGACGTAACACGTCATTAAAACGCATGCGCATACTTAACAACAGAATACTCTAATAAAATGTAAAAGTATGAAAGCTAAGGTGGAAAATAAGAAGGGAAAAAAACTGTAAAATGTAGCACAGCACATAGCCATGATTTTAACCATGTTTCATCTGAGGTAAAATTATACGGAATTACAGAGTTTATTCTGTAATATACGTGTAGTATTTTATTTACAATTTATTAGCATTCTGTTGCACTTTACTTCACCGTGTATATTGTAATATTACACTTTAATGGCACCTTATATATCTCTAACTGTGATAGTCAACACTACAAAAGATAGAGTAATCATCAGCTCTAATGGCGCAGATGGTAAAAGTGACGTGATCGACCCGTGTTCGAATCTGCCTTTTGGCGAAGTATTTTCTTCCTTTTCATAATTTCAAATCACATCAGAAAAGCCTTTATTTTCATTAAAACAATGATGGGTGAGAAATAAAAAAGTATGACAGCATTTCAGTGCCACGTAACAAAATAATCTAAAAAAAATTGCATTATACTCGGCCCCCCTCTGTAAATTGTGGCCCCACTGTGGCCCCTGCCTTTAAAAAATCCTAGATCCGCCACTGCGACATTGTGATCGCACACCTCAAAGGTTGAGGAATGAAACAGACAAATCATTTTAATTTAGAAATAGAATCACATTGGTGTTTGAATCATGTTCGCGATCGTTAACGATCTATTAAATTAATGTCATGTTGGTGGTGAGACCTCTCTTGCAACATGTTTAGCTATCACAGATATTATACTTAGCTTTTTTGGCTTCTGATCGCAAATGCAGCCAAACTTTGGAGCGCTTAGATTAGCGAGGAAGGTCCTGGCAGATCGCTAGATCACACCTGTCCTCACAGATGAAGAAAAAAAAGCCCATAGAAATCGATAGGCGGAATCGAAATTTTAATTTGACACCAAGTATTCGATTCTGGAATCGGAATCGATTTTCGATTCTCAACCCTAATTCACAGAATGTAATCACATTTTAGAACAATTCAAATATTTTAATTATTTAAATATTTCGATTTAGCCTAGCTACGGCCCCCCTGCAATACCTCTACGGCCCCCCGGGGGGCCGCGGCCCACAGTTTGGGAAGCACTGCTCTAGTGGAATAATCGATAATGGAACACCTCAGGGCAGTGTAATAAGTCCACTGTTATTTATCATCATGATTAATGATGTTTTTTCAAGGATACATTCAAGTCTGGGGAAATCTCGGTTTGCTGATGATGGGGCTCTTTGGTTTAAAGGAAAGAATATAGATTATAATTTAAGTGAAATGAAAAAGAAAAGTGGTCAAGGGAAAATGGTTTTAAGTTTTCAGTGGAAAAGACTAAAATAATACTTTTCACAAATATGAAGAGGAAAGTTGATATTAAGTTAAAACTATATAAACAAGATCTAGAACGTGTATATTCAGTAAAATTTTTAGGAGCGTGGTTTGACAGTAGATTAACCTGGAGAGAACATATAGGAAAGATGGTGGGAAGATGTAAGCGAGTAGTGAATGTGATGAGAGGTATTTCGGGTCAGGAATGGGGAGCAGATAGATTGGCTTTAAAAGCTATATCTATATCAATGATAAGATCTATAATGGATTATGGTTGTTTGGTATACGGATCGGCAAATAAATCTAATTTAATTAAATTAGATAGAATTCAGTCCCAAGCCCTAAGAATATGTTGTGGGGCATGTCTAACATCTCCGGTTACAGCTCTCCAAGTAGAGATGGGGGAAATGCCATTACAGATAAGACGACAACAGTTAATAGTATCCTACTGGGCAAACTTAAGTGGGCAGAATGAAAATCATCCTACAAAAAAAAAGTGTTGGGAACATGAGAAGAGAGAGTGTAATAGTTTTGGATGGAGAGTGGGGAAATTAGTAAGAGATATGAGACTGGAAGAGGTAGGATATGCTCCAATAATTCCTTTATCTCCAGTGCCAATGTGGGTTATGCCCTAACCAAAAGTTGATCTTAGCTAGAAAGAAGACAAAAGGAAGGATCATACGAAACAGAGGTATATGATGTAAGGGAATATATGGGGTCACGGTATGGAGAATACATACACATTTACACAGATGCTTCAAAAGATCCAAAAACAGGTCATGTGGGTTCTGCATTCATAATACCAAAGTGAATAAGAGCAGTAGAATATCAGATTGTTTATCAGTGTTTACTGGAGAGATGTTTGCAATAATTATGGCAATAAGGTTGATTAGTGAAGTTAAAGTACCCAAGATCGTAGTCTGTTCAGATTCAAGTTCAGCTCTAATAAGTTTGAATGAACGGAAGTCAAAAACAAGAAAAGGTATGATAATAGAGATTATTCAAGAATTACATTCACTTAAGCAAATTAGTATAAAAGTTCAGTTTCTGTGGGTGCCGGCTCACATTGGGTTGAAAGGTAATGAAGAGGCAGATAATTTAGCTAAAAAGGCCATAGAACAAGAAACAGTTGATATTCAGATTCCTTTTAGTAGATCAGAAATTAAATCAATTATCAAAATGAATATATGGAAATTATGGCAACACTTATGGGATAAAGATACCAAAGGAAGGCATTTGTATCAAATTCAGTCAACTGTGGGTAAGGGAAGAGTATCGGGATGGAGCAGAGCTGAGGAGAACATGATTACAAGGTTGCGATTGGGGCATACAAGGTTGAACAATACAATGCATTTAATAAATAAACATCCAACAGGGCTATGTGAGGTATGTGATGTTAATGAAACAGTCGAACATGTTATAATGTACTGCAGGAAGTATAATGCTGAAAGAAATGAGTTGAAAGACGAACTAGAGAATAAGGGCGAACAGTTTACAATTAAGAATTTATTAAATCCGGAAAGAAATACGAAATCAATATTGTTACAATATCTAGGAAGAACTGGTTTGAACAAGATAGTATAAGTGTTTATATATATATATATATATATATATATATATATATTTATTTAATTTTTTTTATTTTATTTTTTTCTCTTTTTTCCTTCAAATCCTGCTTGAGAGGATGAGGGTGGACGGAGGAGCTGAACACGCAGCGCCGAATGATACTCTATGAAGACTCTGGGTGGGTGGAGGAGAAAAGGGAAAGATAAAGGTGTTTGAAGTAGGGGTCGACCGATATGTGTTTTTCAGGGCCGATACCGATACCGATTATTACAGATCAAGTAGACCGATAACCGATATTTTGAACCGATATACATGTCTGGTGTAAAAATGAAAATTAATGCCAAAATTAATAATAACAAGAGCTCTGACAAAAAACGTTCTTTAAATGCTTTTAAACATGTCTTTAATTCTGAAAACTGTTAATAACAACAACATTTCCGTTGATTTTAATTTACAGTACAGTGCAAATGAAGGCATAAAACATTAATTTAATTTATCTTTTAATCAAATGAGAGTTAGACTTTATTTTTGGCAAACAAATGAGTTTACTATTAAAATTAAAACATGGAAGAAATAGCGTATTGTGTTATTATTCTCAACAAAAGTTGTAATAATTGTTGTAGTTGTATTACGTATACAGTAATATATTCGGCTAAACCGAACTTATATTTTGACTGGTTGCCATGAGGACCTTTTAAGTTTCTGTAGCCTATGTATATATGATAAGACGATCGTTTTACTCAAATGAAACCGTCAAATGCTCGTGAACGTGACTGTCCGAGCAGTTCTGGGCATAGGCGGTGTTTGGGGGGGGCCGGGGGGGGCACTGCCCCCCCAGATCAGAGCCAATCGATTTTGTCAGATCTATGAATACAAAAATATTTTCACATTGTCTCATTTTATTTGCATTATCGTATTTTAATGAGTATGTTAAGGCTTAATTATTTGTAATTCATGTAAAAAAATAAAAAATAAAAATCAGAGCTCATGGTCTACCGGTAGGTGCCCCCCCAGGCAAAAATGTGAAACTCCGTCTATGGTTCTGGGGATGTTGTTCATGTATTTATGTCCTCATTTATGCTGAAAACACCGCAAGCTTCACACGCTCTTCATGTATGTGTGCAGTAAACGAAACCGCACGTCTGTGTCATTCATTAACAGAGATGCAGAACATGCAGGATTCATATTTAAATAGTGTTTTTGCGGCTTAATATTTATAGATACTAGTCCATAGCGCGAAACGATTTAAGTGTACTGACCTACTTTTGATTAATTCATCCAAACTTCGACACATTCCGCGACATTCCGCGTTATACGGTAAATTCCATTAACGTTATATGACTGCATTCCACGATTCCGCCCGCATTTTCCGCATCGCGGACATCATAGTGGATTGTGATTTATTGCAACTTCAGCAACGTCTGCTGCTGCCTTACCTTTGAGAGACAACTGATGCGTGATCACTGAGGCAGCTCCAGTTAGCATGTGCTTTCGGTGTGAGACTGCCTTCAGTTTTCCGCGACTCGTGACTCCCTACATATCAGATGAGCGGTGGGCGGAGATTGCTCTCAGAGATTGAGAGATCGCCTCACTCTCACAGAGTGTTGAGCTCAGACAGGCTGCATCGAGCCAAATAGTGCATTTAAACATTAAATAATTTCACCTGTATTATTTATTCACCAATAAATAATGTCACCTGTAAATAGTATGTTTGTTTGCATTATAAAAAAAAAAAAAAAAAAAAAAAAAAAAAAAAATTATAACAAAAAATTATCGGCAAATATGTTTTGAAAATGGCCGATATCGATAATCGGTAAAATGCTTAATATCGGCGCCGATAATCGGTCGACCCCTAGTTTGAAGATGGGTTGGGAGGTTAATTATGAGATTGTAGGTAGAGTGTCACTGGTCCATTTTAGAGATAGGTGGCGGTAATGCACTTGTTAGTCTGCTAGAAGAAGAAGAAGAAGTGAAGTAGACCAAAAGATCCTCAAAAGCTACACATCATGTTGAGATCCAAAGAAATTCAGGAACAAATGAGAAAGAAAGTAATTGAGATCTATCAGTCTGGAAAAGGTTATAAAGCCATTTCTAAAGCTTTGGGACTCCAGCGAACCATTATCCACAAATGGCGAAAACATGGAACAGTGGTGAACCTTCCCAGGAGTGACCGGCCGACCAAAATTACCCCAAGAGCGCAGCGACGACTCATTCAAGAGGTCACAAAAGACCCCACAACAACACCTAAGAACTGCAGGCCTCACTTGCCTCAGTTAAGGCCAGTGTTCATGACTCCACCATAAGAAAGAGACTGGGCAAAAATGAGTTCCAAGACGAAAACCGCTGCTGAGCAAAAATAACAAAAAGGCTCATCTCAGTTTTGCCAGAAAACATCTTGATGATCCCCAAGACTTTTGGGAAAATACTCTGTGGACTGACGAGAAAAAAGTTGAACTTTTTGGAAGGTGTGTGTCCCATTACATCTGGCGTAAAAGTAACAGAGCATTTCAGAAAAATAACATCATACCAACAGTAAAATATGGTGGTAGGTAGTTGTTTTGCTGCTTCAGGACCTGGAAGACTTGCTGTGATAAACGGAACCATGAATTCTGCTGTCTACCAAAAAATCCTGAAGGACAATGTCCGGCCATCTGTTCGTGACCTCAAACCAGCAAATCCACCTCTGAATGGCTGAAGAAAAACAAAATGGAGTGGCCTAGTCAAAGTTCTGACCTGAATCCTTTTGAGATGCTGTGGCATGACATTAAAAAGGCGGTTCATGCTCGAAAACCCTCCAATGTGGCTGAATTACAACAATTCTGCCAAGATGAGTGGGCCAAAATGCCTCCACAGCGCTGTAACAGACTCGTTGTAAGTTATCGCAAACGCTTGATTGCAGTTGTTGCTGCTAAGGGTGGCCCAATCAGTTATTAGGTTTAGGGGGCAAGCACTTTTTCACACAGGGCCATGTGGGTTTGGATTTTGTTTTCCCTTCATAATAAAAAACTTAATTCAAAAACTGCATGTTGTGTTTACTTGTGTTATCTTTGAGTAATATTTAAATTTGTTTGATGATCTGAAACATTAAAGTGTGACAAACAGGCAAAAAAAAAAAACATCAGGAAGGGGGCCAACACTTTTTCACACGTGTGTGTGTGTGTGTGTGTGTGTGTGTGTGTGTGTGTGTGTGTGTGTGTGTATATATATATATATATGTATATATATATATTACACAAGTATGATTAAACTTTTAATCAAACTGTTGCGTTTGCCTTTTGATGTTCCTCATATGCAGACAACAGACAAACACAATTTACTTGAACCGGCAGAAAAAAATTGGTGTTAGTCTGGAGCCCTGGGCTTTGTTTGTAAACATTTTTGTTAGTGAAATAGAGCCAAAGATATTATTACAATTTAAGCCACTTAAAATTAAATCATTTTTAATTGAATTGTTGCCCTGACATGAAGAAAAGTCTGCCACAGACCATGCTAACAAAACATATAATCCCTCTAAATGCGTGTGTCTCATAGAAAGACTGTGTATGTATGTATATAATATAGTTATATAATTAAATAGCCTATATATAGGCCATTTATTGCTTCAAAGTAACAGGGCTCAGTAACCATCAACCTAATTTGACAGATGGCAAGATCTGCTATAACTTCTTATCGATGCCAGTTTGCATGTCAGTCAGAAGTACGAGCTTCAGTGGGCGGTTCCTGACAGGAGTAAAGTGCGGTTTGTGATTTTAATGCGCATGAAAACTCAGTGATGATGATGAGTACAGGGCATGGTAATAAAAACATTCGGGGCTTCAGCCCCCATAGCCCACCCCTAGCGGCACCCCTGTATGGCAGCAATAAAATAAGTACATTGTAAATACTTATGGATTAAACTAAAATGTTGAAAAAGTAATAATTTTCCACCTTAATTTTATGTGACGGGGTTGAGTTGTTAAGCTTGTCAGTACCGTCCCTGACTAAAACATGCCTCAAAAATATGAATAAAAAAGTATGATACTACTAACCATTTTATGCACCACTATTAAAGAGCCCTGAATGATGTCATTTCTGTTGAAAAGTTCATTTTGTTAAAAGGTGGCCAAAAATGACAGATTAAGTGAATATTTGAATGAAATGTTTGGTCAATATTAAACAAGGATTTGATCGTCCTGTAAGTATAACATCAGCTATTACCAGGCCTTTGGCTCCCTTTACAGGCATTTGTAATAACATGTAATGTACATACATTGTTTATTTTGTATTATATTATGAAGCTATTTTAACAGTGTTATTGATTGAAACCATATAAATATTATTTAACCAATAATTATTGCCTCTTTGTTTTTATATAATGCATTTTAAATCATTTTAAAGGCTGTTGTTCGCTTAGGTCTGTTTTCATAAACACAAAAAAAATATTATTTCATTACTTCTTTGTAAATTTGCTATTATTTGAAGGAACAAAACCATGGTTAATTTGCGGTTATAACCATGATTTTTGGTTTTATTCGTGTTTAACCCATGGCTAATTTTCATAAGTGAACATGGAAACTCAGAGAGGATATTATCCCAATCCCAGGAATGACATGTTCCTGTAGCTCAGTGGTAGAGCGTTGCGTTAGCAGCGCAAAGGTTGTGGGTTCGATTCCAAGGGAACACACATACTTACAAAAACAAATGTATAGCCTGAATGCACTGTAAGTTGCTTTGGATAAAAGCGTCTGCTAAATGCATAAATGTAAATGACGCAGTTGAGCATCTGGGATGTTGCCAGTTGAAAAGTGCATTGTTCTTCAAGCAATGACATCATTTCAAAAGGATTTTGAGCAAAAGTGTTTTGTTATTCCTGTAAAAAAAAATTATAATTACTAACAACAATAATAATAGTTAATAATTTATTTTATTATGTAAATAATTTTTCGTTGAAATTTGCATATATTTTTGTTTGTATATGCTGTCAATCATAGATCCCTATCTGTCGGTCACTACGAGTTATGTCGTGACGACATAGGGGATTTACCTGGAATCCCCAAACATCTCTGACTAAGAGAAAACGCCAATGAAATTGGCTAGTGGATTTTGCATACCTGAGCCACTCCCCGTGCATACGGGTATAAAAGGGCGACAGGTGCATCCACTCATTAGATTTTTGCTTCGGAGCCGAGTGGATGAGAAGAGTGCTGATCTCCACAAAGCCGTTCATCTTTGTTTTGTTCCCGGTTGGCGTAACGGTGCGATCAGCGGAGTCCCTCTCATCAGCGATTCCCCTGGGCACTTCAACTAAAAGAGCAAATTCTAAAAGAGCAAATCACGGACGATCGCGTCTTTTTCAAGATGCCGTTTCGTCCGTGTCCTTCTGGTTGCGGTCGTTTTCTGTCTGCGGATGACGGACACGATCGTTGTCTTCAGTGTCTGGGCCGCCGACACGCTGAAGCTGCGTTCGTGGATGACTCATGCGTCTGTTGTGGGCGTATGAGCATGATTTCGCTGCGATCTCGCCTTTCCTTTATGAAAGGATTGGCACCCTCTGCCGCCACCCGTGCTGATCTCTCTGGCTCGAGCAGAGGATCGCCGGCTGACGCTCTGGGAGATCTGAGGGTTACTGTAAGAGCCTCTCCGCCGGGCACGCCCCCACGGACCTCTTACTCCTCACGCAGCGAACATCCCGTCCGGTTCCCGGGTGATTTCGCTGGTCTGTCTCATGGGGCGCCCAGCATTTCATTCGGTGCGCCATCTGTAGATAGGATGTCGATCGCAGCATCGGGGGATGGGATCACGTCCTCTGAGGATGAAGGTGCGGTGGGGCTGCCCCTCTCGGGTGTTGTCGCCACCGCCGCACCGGACCCAGAGCTGACGGCCATGCTTGCCCGGTCAACAGACCGCCCAGTCCCGAGCCCTCACGGCTGGACGATTGGTTTCTCGGAGCGGGGCGTGGCTCACAACCGCGCCCTGCCCCGGTGCCTTTCTTCCCGGAGGTGCATGAGGAGCTGACGAGTTCGTGGATGGCCCCTTTCACGGCCAGAAGCCGCTCGTCTGCCTCCTCCGTCCTCACTACCCTCGATGGCGGAGTGGCCAGGGGGTACGCGGGCATTCCCCAGGTGGAGAGAGCGGTCGCGGTGCACTTGTGCCCACGAAACGCCGCCACTTGGAGGAACCGTCCGCGTCTCCCGTCCAAGGCCTGTAAGCTGACAGCCGCTCTCGCGGCCAAGGCTTACAGTGCTGCGGGCCAGGCAGCCTCCGCCCTGCACGCCATGGCTATCCTGCAGGTTCACCAAGCCAAGGCGCTCAAACAGGTGCACGAGGGTAGTACCGACCCGGGGTTGATGCAGGAGCTGCGCACGGCGACTGACTTCGCTCTACGAGCGACGAAAGTCACGGCGCGGTCCCTCGGGAAGGCGATGTCCACCATGGTGGTCCAGGAGCGCCATCTCTGGCTCAACCTGGCAGAGATGAAGGACGTCGACAAGGCACGCTTTCTCGACGCCCCCATCTCCCAGGGAGGGCTGTTCGGCGACACCGTCGAGGGCTTCGCCCAGCAGTTCTCGGCGGTACAGCAGCAGACCGAGGCAATCCAGCACATCCTGCCCCGGCGTGATGCACCATCCACCGCTGCCCCCGGGGCCAGGCCTCAGTCTGCCCGTCGCCGTGGGCGCCCTCCTGCGTCCTCCTGCGTCCTCCAGAGCCGCTCCGCCCCAGGCCGAATCGACACATAGGCCGGTGCGTCGAGCCTCTCGCAGGAGAGCGGCGCCCCCCGCATCCCAGCCAGGCCCCAAGTCGTCCAGGAAGTCGACGAAGCGGCCCTGACGCGGGCAACCTGGAGATGTTGGAGTTTGCTCTTTCTCAGGAGACGGCGAGAACAGCGCCGCTCCTTCCCCCGGTGGAGGGCCGGGAGGAGAATCTTCTGTTTCGTTTTGTTTCTGTTCCGCCGCTGGTCCAAGGGCCAGCGGTACCCACCTTCTCAAAGAAAGAGCAATTTCCTTTTCCTCCAGGTTCTCAGGTCCATGGGACGACAGTGTGCGACGCCCTGCCTCCTCACTCTCGCCCACGACCCATTTTGCCAGTAGCCAAGAGAGTACGGTTCGGGGACGACATTCCTCCCCACGCACCTCTGGCCAGTCCCGTTCGGGACCCAGGGAGTTCGGTGAGGATGCCTCAGAACGCACCGCCTTCTATGCCATCCACCCCTACTCCCTTTCGCTGCACCACCACAGGTACGTCGATTGTGCCGTTGGAGCCGCTTGCACAGCGTCTGGAGGCGTGGCTCACGCTGCCCAGCCTGTCTCGCTGGCTCACGCGCACAATTTGACTCGGCTACGCGATTCAGTTTGCCAGGCGACCTCCCAAGTTCAACGGCGTTCTCGAGACGTCGGTGGCAGTCCGGAACGCCCCTGTCTTGCGCGAGGAGATTGCTGTCCTCCTGGCAAAGGATGCAATCGAGCCGGTCCCTCCAGCCGAGATGAGGCAGGGGTTTTACAGCCCTTACTTCATCGTACCCAAGAAAGGTGGTGGCCTTCGGCCAATCCTGGATCTGCGAGTCTTGAACCGGGCTTTACACAAGCTCCCGTTCAAGATGCTGACGCACAGGCGCATGATCAAATGCATTCAGCCCCAGGATTGGTTTGCAGCGATCGACCTGAAGGACGCTTACTTTCACGTTTCGATCCTTCCGCGACACAGACCGTTTCTACGGTTTGCGTTCGAAGGTCAGGCATGGCAGTACAGGGTCCTCCCCTTCGGGCTCTCCCTGTCTCCCCGTGTGTTCACGAAGGTTGTAGAGGGCGCCCTTACCCCGTTACGGGAAGTGGGCGTCAGGATCCTCAACTACCTCGACGATTGGCTTATTCTAGCCCAATCCAGAGAGCAGTTGGGCGATCACAGGGACTTGGTGCTCCAGCACCTCAGCCAGTTGGGGCTTCGGGTCAACTGGGAAAAGAGAAAGCTCTCCCCTGTGCAGAGAATCTCTTTTCTCGGTGTGGAGTTAGACTCAGTGAGTATGACGGCACGCCTCACGGAGGAACGTGCCCAAGCAGTGCTGAACTGCCTGAGTTCCTTCAGAGGCAGAAATGTGGTACCACTGAAACAGTTTCAGAGGCTCCTGGGGCATATGGCATCTGCAGCTGCAGTTACGCCGCTCCGATTGCTTTATATGAGACCACTTCAGCACTGGCTACACTCCCGGGTCCCGAGGTGGGCATGGCGCCGCGGTACACTGCGAGTAGTTATCTCCCAGCAGTGTTGCCACTCCCTCAGCCCCTGGACAGACCTTGCCTTTCTACGGGCCGGGGTGCCCCTAGAACAAGTGTCCCGGCATACTGTTGTCACAACAGATGCCTCCAGCACGGGCTCGGGCGCTACATGCAACGGGCAGGCAGCCTCGGGGCTCTGGACAGGGCCCCGACTGCTTTGGCACATCAGCTGCCTAGAGCTGTGGGCAGTGCACTTAGCCTTGCGGCAGTTCCGGCCACTGCTGTTGGGCAAGCACGTGCTAGTCCGCACGGACAACACTGCGGCGGTCTCGTATATCAACCCGCTGGGGGGGATACGATCACACCGCATGTCACAGCTCGCCCGCCATCTCCTCCTTTGGAGTCACACGCAGTTCAAGTCACTGCGTGCTGTTCACATCCCGGGGCAGCTCAATCGTGCGGCCGACGCGCTCTCACGACAGCTCACGTTCCCCGGAGAATGGCGACTCCATCCCGAGACGATCCGGCTGATCTGGAGTCGATTCGGGGAAGCTCAGGTAGACCTGTTTGCCTCCCCCGAGTTCTCCCACTGCCAGCTGTACTTCTCCCTGACCGAGGGCCCCCTCGGCACAGACGCACTGGCACACAGCTGGCCTCGGGCCTTACGCAAGTATGCGTTTCCCCCAGTGAGCCTACTTGCACAGACACTGTGCAAGCTCAGGGAGGACGAGGAGCAGGTCCTGCTGGTTGCGCCCCATTGGCCCACCCGGACCTGGTTTCCCAAACTCATTTCCCTCGCGACAGTATCTCCCTGGCGCATTCCTCTGAGGAAGGACCTCCTTTCTCAGGGGCTCGGCACCATATGGCACCCACGTCCAGATCTATGGAACCTCCATGTGTGGCTCCTGGACGGGACGCGGCAGACTTGAGTGGTCTACCACCGGCGGTGGTAGAGACCATCATTCAGGCTAGGGCTCCTTCAACAAGGCAAACCTACGCACTGAAATGGAGTCTGTTCGCGACCTGGTGTTCTTCTCGGCGAGAAGACCCCCGAAGATGCACGATTGGAGTAGTGCTTTCTTTCCTGCAAGAAAGGTTGGAGCGTAGGCTGTCACCCTTCACCTTGAAAGTGTATGTAGCCGCTATTGCGGCTCACCACGATGCAGTGGACGGCCGGTCCCTGGGAAAGCATGATCTCATCGTGAGGTTCCTGAAGGGGGCCAGGAGGATGAATCCCTCCAGGCCTCCCCTTGTGCCCTCTTGGGACCTCTCTATCGTCCTGGCTGGACTTCAGAGGGGCCCCTTTGAGCCGCTGGACTCAGTCGAGCTGAAGTTCCTGTCTCTTAAGACAGCGCTCCTGACCACGCTCACTTCCATCAAATGGCTCGGGGACCTCCAGGCGTTTTCGGTAAGCGAAGAGTGCCTTGTGTTCGGGCCGGTCTACTCTCACGTTGTCTTGAGACCCCGGCCTGGATACGTGCCCAAGGTTCCCACCACGCCCTTCCGCGATCAGGTGGTGAACCTGCAAGCACTGCCCTCGGAGGAGGCAGATCCAGCCTTAGCGTTGCTGTGTCCCGTAAGAGCATTGCGCAAATACGTGACCCGCACCCGGAGCGTCAGAAGCTCCGAGCAGCTCTTTGTCTGCCACGGAGGGCAGCAGAAAGGGAAGGCTGTCTCCAAACAGAGGTTGGCCCACTGGATAGTGGAGGCCGTCGCCTTGGCGTACCAGTCGCAAGGCGAGCCATGCCCCCTGGGGGTGAGCGCTCACTCCACCAGGAGTGTTGCCTCCTCCCATGCGTTGGCGCACGGTGCCTCTTTGGCAGACATCTGCAGAGCTGCGGGCTGGGCGACACCGAACACCTTCGCAAGATTCTACAATCTTCGCATTGAGCCAGTTTCTTCCCGTGTATTGGGTAAGTAATGGGCGAGAAGAATTGGCCGGTGTCACGCTTGCTGCGCCATTCCCCCTCACCCGGGGATACGAGCGCCTTTTTCTCCCCCAGTTCAGTTCCCCGGACGGTGAACCCTGGTGGAATCCTCCAAGCACCCCCGGCAGTCAGACTGGGCGGAGCAGTCTGACGCCAGGCCCAGTACTGGTGTTAGCTCGCCCGAGTCTCCGGTCAGCCCCTGTACTGGGCTAGGTGTCCGTATAGCCTGATTCCCCTTCGGGTAATCCCATATGTGTATTCTTCCACGGTAAGGTTTCCCTCATGGTAAACCCGTGTCTTCCCTGTGACAGAGCTTCTGTCAGGTTCTGCTGGCAGCCCTCCTCCCTACTTCTAGGTAGGATCTGCCCCAGAGTCCAGTCGTATGTAGTACTGCCCCAAGCCTGGGCCAGTCCATATCAGTGTCTCCACATGTTACCTCCCTTCGGGCAGGATGTGGCCTCCGTAGCGCCCTTCTATGGAAGGCTCACTTCTCTGCCGTTACGACAAGCTGTAACAACAAATAGGAAAGACCTGAAGCTGTCTTTCACTGAAGGTCGAAATCCCTTCCGATTCCATGGGGAAAGGAACAGCGGCTTGACTATCTCCAGCAGCGATGTACTCAGTGGTCCCGGTGGGCACCAAGGTTAGCGAATTTGCACTGGAGCGGTAGGAAGGTTGCAACCTCTTGCATGGCATTTGTCTGTCACGCACTCGCTTGTCAACATCTGCATGCCACAAGGTTGTGACGGGGTTCAGCTTGTGGCGCTTTCCATAGGACCCCTATGTCGTCACGACATAACTCGTAGTGACCGACAGATAGGGAACGTCTAGGTTACATACGTAACCCCCGTTCCCTGATGGAGGGAACGGAGACGTTATGTCCCCATGCCACAATCTTGAACCATCGCTGGTTGCCAGGGACTCGTCTCGGCTCCTCAGCGTAAAACCTAATGAGTGGATGCACCTGTCGCCCTTTTATACCCGTATGAACGGGGAGTGGCTCAGGTATGCAAAATCCACTAGCCAATTTCATTGCCGTTTTCTCTTAGTCAGAGATGTTCGGGGCTTCCAGGTAAATCCCCTATGTCGTCACGACATAACGTCTCCGTTCCCTCCATCAGGGAACGGGGGTTACGTACGTAACCTAGACGTTCTTAGAAAGAAAACCGGAATCAACAAACATCGGTATCGGCAGGTCACACTTAAAAAAACTCGGAAATCGGAATCGGCCAAGAAAATTGCAATCGGGGCATCTCTATAATCCAACAATAACAAATAACAACAATAATGCGCTTACCTTCGTGTCGCTCTAATTTCACACAGAACTAGAGGAAGTCTTTTGTTAAGTTCATATTGAACGTAATACCGAACTTTGCTCAGTCAAAACTAACCAGCAGCTTTCAAGGATCTGCGCCGTTTAACAGATTAAAGACAGGATCGTATATAAATAGATTTTGATTAAATAATTTAACTGTGCTCTGATTTCGGAGATGCCTTCCTCTCATCTATCCCTCAACAGATGTAATTCACATTTTGAGTGTTAAAACACTCTCCACTCTTTACCATGTAACTTATTTAAGCACCATGATCATCATTCATACAGTTATACATTCAAAATCAGATCCGTTATCGCGTTAAAAACCCATCGCTCATGAATCATCACGTCTGTCTGCTGATCGTGATTGGCTAAAAGTGCAGCAGCGAAGACAACATCAGCACCAGTCGTGTTTGCAGCGTGTGTGTGTGTGTGTGTGTGTGTGTGTGTGTGTGCGTTTAGTAACGTCGTGATGACTGATTGGATGCAGTATATGCATACTTGGGCTTGTATGTTAACCAATTAGCCTATATAATGTATATGTTTTAAAACCGCCAAACTGACCCCAAACCTGACCAAATTGTGTCCACTCGCCCAAGCCAATATTCACCCGCACAATCAAATTCAAAACCGCCCAATCTGGCAACACTGATTATGCGTTCAGTTTACACTGACTACTATATCGGTGGAACATACCAACTACACAAACTGTGTGGGGGGGACCTAAACTGAACCACTCACTATATAGGCAACTACAACCAGGGCGTCGCTGAAAATGAGTGTGTGAGTTTGTTACAGAATGTTGTCGTCACTGCTGTAAACTCCCATATAAATAATTATTCAAAAAATATAATTTCCTTGCAGCCAGTGTTTCCAGTGTAGGCCCTGGGCTTCAGTCCCTTGAAGCCGGTGCATTAATGCGCCGCTGATCCTGACCAAAACACATGATAAATGAAAGATCAGTGAAACGCTATCGAAGAGCTCTTTTTATCCATCTGTAGAACATTTCAGTTATGCCATACTATGATCATTATTGAATATAAGCATCAAAACAAAACTTTCTGAAGATAAAACAAGCACTGAAGCGTGTAAACGGCTGAACAATACAAAGAAACAGAAGAGTTTATTGTCACTTCTTTGAGTATGACTTGTATTTTCAGCAGCTGAGGGATTGTATTTCAGACTCTGTAGAATTGAAAGACTGCTTTATCAAAACTAATTCATTTAAATTAACCAATGATTAACAGTTTTGCATCAGTGTTTGAATATATGTATTATAATCTGCACAAACATTATCATTTTTAGAATTCTTAGAATTAAATATGCTTATTATAATGCTTAATCATAGTTGACTTTATTTTTGTAAAATAGATTAGAAGTTTATTAATTGTAAGAATACACTTAGACACACAATAACATTGGCTCATATAGCTATAATGTATCTATGCCGTAGTGAATTAATGTGCTACATAAAATATATTAATATATATATATATATATATATTTCAAATATCTTACTTTTGAAAAGCGGATTGAAGCACATGCTCATTATAGAAATATTTAAAACACATTGCAGCGGACCTAAACATTGTTATACAGTAATTATACATTAAAACCTATAAAACCTGAATCATTTTACTATCTTCTTACACACAATACTCATAAAATATACTTTAATTAGTATAAAGTAAAATGAGTAAGAACAAATACACTAAAACTTCATTTAAAGTATTCTTGTCTTAAGAATATGATTTAAAAGCTTAACTAAGCATGTATTTATTAGCATGGTTATTAGAAATATAGGAAATATTAACATATTAAATATTTAATATATTTTAATACACTTCAAATAAGCATGTTATGGATACAAATGTACAAATGTACCTTAAGTATATTTTGAATACATTAAAAGTATGTATTTTCCACCTGCAGACAAACCATTACATTTCAAAGGGATAATAATGTATATGAAAATGTGTAAGAATGTATTTTTTTTCTATGGATCACATATTACAGCTAAAACATGATGATCATATTAAAACACTGACTTGTGTTCTTCAGGAATATACTATTTCTGTTATAATGATATTGTGTGATTAGTGTTTGTGTTGATCAGTGTTGTGTGTGATTGTGTTGTAGAGCAGCTGCAGTATCTCTCAGCTGTATCAGTGCAGTCACTGTGACTCTGACTGATGGAGGTTTTTGTACGACTCTTTATCACTGTGTGAACACATATTTACTGTTGATATAGTGTTCACTCTGACAGTAATAATCTCCTGTATCTTCAGTCTGGACTCCACTGATGGTCAGAGTGAAATCACTGTTAGATCCACTGCCACTGAATCTAGATGATGTTCCAGTGTAAAGGTTTGTTGCAGCATATATCAGGAGTTTAGGAGCTTCTCCAGGTTTCTGTAAGTACCAGGCTAAATAATTACCATTATTCACTCTACTGCTGGTTTTACAGTTTATTCTGACTTCTTGTCCTTGAGCTGCTGGTATTAATGATGGACTCTGAGTTACAGTGATCTGTCCTCTACACTCTGAAAGAAAAGAGTCAAAGGATAATAATGAAAAATTATATATATTTCACATTTTAAAATAATTGTTTTTATGAAAGTTTTACTACAAACCTTGAGCAAACAGTGTGAGAGTCCAGATGAGGATGATGATGTTGTTCATTGTAGTTGTTTTGTCTTGTGTGATGATGAAGATTGTGTTCTGCTCTCAGTCATGAAGTGTTAAACACACAGCACTATAAACACTCTCATGCAAAGTGTCTCTTTATGTAAATGGTCTTCATACACAGAACAGACAGCTGTCAGTCGCAGACCGCAGATGAATTTCATGCGTGTTCGTGTTCAACAAAACATTAGAAACATTATTTCTTTGTGATGAATATAAATGATAGATAACTTCAGACAATTAGTGTTGTATTAATTTTTTTCTCATGTTACATTTGTATGTATTATCTACTTCACTTGTGTTTGTATGTTAAAGCACAGCTTAATTGGATATTTTACAGTGTTTCACTTTTTCTGAAGAGACCTCTAAAAAAATGCCGGGTTAAATATGGACGAACCCAGAAGATTGGGTTAAACATTTATACACACACACACACACACACACACACACACACACACACACACACACACACACACACACACACACGCACACACAAATATGGAAAATGTTAAATAATGGAAACCTAAAAATTAATTGATTTGAATTTTAAAACACATTTTTAAAGATATTAAATATTGTAGTTAATTCTTATAAAATAGCTTGTAGTCTGTCCAAAATGTTACATTGATGCTTTCAACAGCTACAACGAATTCAATGATATGTTTGTAATCATGTGTTGACGTCAGTATTTGTTCTCTAAGCTGTTTGTTGTAGTCAGAGAAATAAAGGCTAAACACAGTTCATGTTTTGAGTTGTCATTTGTTCTCATCATCTCTCCTACAGCGAGTGTGAAGAGATTTCTTCAAAGATGGTCTAGTGTCTGTCTTGATTGTTCTTCTATGTTTTCAGTTGGACTGAATCATGAACCTCCTGTGAGGACGCTGAACATCTGCTGATGGAGCTGCTCTATTCTGAGAGGAACAGAATCACTCAAATATGAGTTTGACTGTTTGACTCGTTATTCTCTGAAATGAGTCGGTTGTGTTGGACTAATGGAGAGATGAGGTTTGTTCACACTGAGACTCTCAGCAGTCAGACTGATCTTCTGAGTGTTTGAATCAACTGTTGATCTGTGATGAGACTCAGTGAATGATTCATTCTGATGTGTGTCCTTCAGGATCTGTGGGCCTCATTTATAAAATGTTGTGCAGAAACCATCCTAAATTTGATCTTACGGTCATCTCTCGAATATGCATATGTGTGATTCATAGAATGAACGTACAGAAAATGCGTGTACGCGTCTCTTTCAGATGTGAAATCTGTTATTCGCAAATTATCTTGAGCTTGCACGCAACTGAATGTTTTTAGCTCTCTGCTTGTAAACGACTCCAAATAATTGTCTTTAACATATAAAAGATCATCAATCATCATAATTTAGATCAGTGAGCAGCAAGAACAGCTCACATTTTCACAGACCTGCAATACTCCGACCATAAAAACAGCGTACGTCTGCTCAGACCCTGACGTGATGCTAAGCACTTTTCCACATCAAACAGTTTTTATCAATATGAGCGTTGCCGTGGATTTAAGCGTACACACACTCTGAGATCAAATCTGTGCGTACGCAGGCTTTATAAATGAGGCCCTGTGTCACTCAGTTACTGAATCACTCTGATTGTTTTATTTTTAATGATGAATTAATCCACACTGAAGTTGTGTGTGAAAATCAGATGAGAGAATCAGCCAGAATTAGCCAGACAATAAATTACTGGTGAGACTCGATCACAAGTCAATGTGTCTGTTATAATAATGTGCTTGTTTAGGACTGATGATTTACCTGCTGAACAAAAAATGACAGACTCTGAATCCCTCACAGCTCCACATTCTCCACACGAGCTCTGTAAGACTCCAGTGTATCCGATGGACCTGCACTATATTAACACACACACACACACACACACACACACACACACACACACACACACACACACATACACGCACACACTCTCTCTCACACACACACACACACACACATACACACACACACTCTCTCTCACACACACACACACACACACTCACACACACACACACACACACACAAACAAACACACACACACCCACACACTCACACACAACCGCACGCAATTACACACTCATACACGCACACACACACACACACACACACACGCAGACACACACACGCACACACATGCACATACACAGACACACACAAACACACACACACATTATCAGTAAACTATAATCTGAAAAAAAGATATATGAAAATAGGAACAGTGTTGGGGGTAACGCATCACAAGTAACGAGTTACGTAATAATATTACTTTTTTCAAGTAACTAGTAAAGTAACGCATTACTTTTTTAACGAGTTACTTTTTTTCCATTACAGTAATTGACTGACTGTCTCAACATGATATTACTGTAGTTCTAATCTAGACTAAATGTGAATGTGTATTAATTCATCCGACTCGCAAAAAAACAGATTCAGTATTCATCAAAATGAATTAAAACAGTGAAATGCAAACTCAGAATATGACTCAAGCATGCTATAATTAAATATGTTAAACAACACAAATATATCGAAACCCATTTTATTAACCAATGTCTTTGCTGCTGACCTTTGATGATCCAGTTCAACCATACTAATAAGCAAAAATGACTTTACATTAACGATTGTGCTTGATTGTTTTTATTGCTGAAGAGTGTTGAATCTTCTCCTGTGTTCTTCTGTACAGACGTGATTTACTCGTCCTTCAGTCTGAGGTTTATTCATTACACTTTTTGGTGTGAAACGCTTTTACATTTGCTATAAATATAACTTCTTGTATTGAAAACAAACAATCAAGCCCTGCTCATATTTAAAAAGTAAAGCGAAAAGTAACGTAACGCATTACTTTCCAAAAAAAAGTAACTAAGTAACGTAATTAGTTATTTTTTTAGAGAGTAACGCAATATTGTAATACATTACATTTAAAAGTAATTTTCCCCAACACTGTATATGAATATTATAAATACATTTACATGACAAGTGACAACAATGTACAAAAAACATAAAATGTTTGTTTCTTTGCATGTTTCAAAACAATCCTCATTCACATGGATCCACAAAAAATTACATACATTGTCAATATTGAAAAATAAGAATATATGTGCCTTGCCTTAAAAGCTCAACTAAGCATATATTTATTAGCATGGTTTTTAGAAATATGTTAAATATTTAATATATTTCAATATAAAATATTGAATATATTTTAATGCACTTCAAATAAGCATGTTGTGGATACAAATGTACTTTACAGTTTGTCTCGATTTCTAAAACACTATAACCAGGCTTTTGAACTAAAATTGCAAAACCATGATGCCATTTTTCAAAAAGCACACCCATTTTGCTGAACTATAAACACTATTCCCTGCTTTGACACATGAGTCAGATTTGGTGAACTGTTACTGCAAAACTCTACACATAAATCCCTACATTTCTCAGTGCTTAAACCATGTGCTCATTTAGAAAGCACTAGCATTCAATATTGATCTCTCAAGTCTGCACAGTTTGAGCTCAATTAGCACACAATTATCTAAGTGGAAACACTAGGAGTCAAAATGTATCACACACCAATCAGAAGCTTCGATGGATAAAGGGCCAAAGTCAGCTTTCTGTGTTTCTCAGAGGCTCTGCTGCATTTCTCGAATCAGAAATGAATTTCTCAAAACTACTTGTTCAACCTCCACATCATCTCGTCACCTGTGCACATCATAAAAGCAGTTTCTCATTCTTTTGTACATTCATGCAACTGATTATGAACATTTGTCTGTGGTTTCCTACATTATCAGTTGCTATTGTCATGTTGCTCAAGATGTATAGTATCTGTGCTATAGTCTTACCCCTCAAAACCTCAAGTCATTAGTGCATCGTATAAATCATTAGGGTAGCATGAATGCAAAATGGCTGATCTAGTTGTCATAAACTGTCAAGCATATTTTCTACACATTTCTATTAGACTTTTATAATTTTCCATGAATTGTTCAAATGAATCTTGACTTTCACTAATGAAGAGAATATAGACCAACCAATGACAAACCTGTTCTCTGAAATAGCTCAAAGCTACGTCTCATGAATCTTCAATCGTGAAGCATATATAGAAGGAGGACGACACAAGAATTACAAATTCAGAGTTGACTTTCTCATTTTTATTTTCGTTGTAATGTGTTTAAATTGTTTTAAAATGTTTTATTTTTTTATCAGACCACTAGTAAAAGTGTAACTGTGAATCATATCCAGTCTTTTTCAATCAAAACCCCACGTACAGTAATGTGTACATTTGTACTTTTGAAATGGATATGTGGCATACATAAGAAGCGCAGCCTTCTGCATTTCAGTACAGTAACTGTCATCCAAACTGTTGCTATAGTTTACATCAAGCAGTACTACAGTAACAGAGTGCACTGTTATATTGACAACATGACTAAACATTGTCTTGTTTGTGAACAATGACACAAGGACATCAGGCATGCGAGAGGATTTCACCCCCGCTGTCTGGTCAGGGCCAGTATAGCCTGATGTTGAAGAGGTTCTTTGGCCGGTCCCAGACCAAAGACAGGGTACTGGGGCAGAATAATTATTTTTTGTTGTTTGCTGTATTGTACTGTACTCTACAGTACATTAAATTGAGGAATAAAACATTTGGGGAGTACCACAAGCAACACTTATTACCGGTTTTTGTAGTATTGTTTTAAATTGATCTCATCGGTGTGTAAGACTGTGTTGTAGTGTGTGTGTGTGTGTGTGTGTGTGTGTGTGTGTGTGTCATGTCTGAGAGCAAAGTTTGCTTTTTCAGCAAGATTGATTTGTTTTGAGTGGATAGCTTCATTTTGATCTGAATATAGGAAGTTTGGGCAATTGAGTTAGAAGTTATGGATTTGTGTGTTCACTGTTTTGAGAATACGAGGCATAGTTTCAATAAATGTGTTTAAGCAATCGAGAAAAACTGTAAGTATATTTTTAATACATTCAATAGTATGTGTTTTCCACCAGACAAACCCTTTACGTTTCAAAGGGATAATGTATATGAAAATGTCAGTAAAATCATAAAAATCTATGATTGCAAATACAGAATCAATCGTTCTGACAGTAATTGTGTAAGAAAGTAATTTTTTCTGTGGATCAAATGGAAAGCATCACGTCCAGACATCAGTTCAGTTTGATTGATGAATCATAAATCACACCTAAAACATGATGATCATATTAAAACACTGACTTGTGTTCTTCAGGAATATAATATTTCTGTTATAATGATATTGTGTGATTAGTGTTTGTGTTGATCAGTGTTGTGTGTGATTGTGTTGTAGAGCAGCTGCAGTATCTCTCAGCTGTATCAGTGCAGTCACTGTGACTCTGACTGACGGAGGTTTTTGTACGACTCTTTATCACTGTGTGAACACATGTTTACTGTTTGGATAGTGGAAACTCTGACAGTAATAATCTCCTGTATCTTCAGTCAGGACTCCACTGATGGTCAGAGTGAAATCACTGTTAGATCCACTGCCACTGAATCTAGATGATCTTCCAGTGTAAAGGGTTGTTGCATAATATATCAGGAGTTTAGGAGCTTCTCCAGGTTTCTGTAAGTACCAGGCTAAACGATTACCACTATACACGCTACTGCTGGTTTTACAGTTTATTCTGACTTCTTGTCCTTGAGCTGTTGTTATTAATGATGGACTCTGAGTTACAGTGATCTGTCCTCTACCCTCTGAAAGAAAAGAAAACAGGACACAAATTACAATAATGTATATTTCACGTTTTAAAATAATTAATAATCATTCTGAAAGTTTTACTACAAACCTTGAGCAAACAGTGTGAGAGTCCAGATGAAGATGATGATGTTGTTCATTGTAGTTGTTTTGTCTTGTGTGATGATGAAGATTGTGTTCTGTTCTCAGTCATGAAGTGTTAAACACACAGCACTATAAACACTCAGAGCACTGAAGCGTGTGCTGACGATGCAAACAAGTGGGCAGGATTTACAACAGCTTGAGCTGCTAACAAAGTCATATACACTGTTATATCACTAATGATTTTACATTCTCACAACTAAAATTGTTCAGTAAAATTTGTTTTAATCATTGTGTGATAACTTACTGGTTTAATTGTTTAAATATATTATGGGAACAACAAGTCATTTCTGTCTCTATACTCAGACACTTATTACAGCGGTTTGACTCACATTAACATGAATGCAGCGTCACACAGAAGTCTCTGCAGAAATCCGCTTCATATTTGTATTTCTCACCTATTCTGCAGCCAGCAGTGTCTGATAATAGATATTTACTGAGATAAAGATGAGTAATATTCTGCTGGTCATGTGATCTCAACATAGAGACTCATAAGATACTGGATTCAGCTGCTTCAGTTACTGTATGTCAACAGAGACGCCATCTTAGAGCATCCAATCACTTCAATAGTTCCCAACACATCTTAATGACTGTTGTACACTCAATATTATGAGACACCATAATGTTTAACATCTCTGTATAATTTACAAACATACAGTTTTAGGAATTTCTGAAAATGGCTGCCTGAGTTTGTTTCCAATTGAATCAATTTTCTTTAAAAGGGGGAAATATAAAGAAAACCAGTTCTCTCAGTCTGGTCATATGAGTCTAGACTGAACAAAGTGCATCTGAAAAGTGTGCATCAGAATTGTGATTAATTTCTCTGAAGCTGCAGTTTTTTCTTCTTCTGTGAATCACGATGTTTTCGCTGCATATGAAGAACAAAAGCATCATAATGAGAAACTTCACAACATCATCCATGATTAAGAGGTCAAAGGTCACATCAGAGGTCAAAGCTAGTCAAATATATATCTTTAAAAAGTGCAGGAGAATGAATGATAAATATAGGGCTGAATCATGTCATTGTAAATGAGAGAATAAAGAAAATAATAAACTCATATTATGAAAGATTACGTAGTCTTCAAGCAATAACTTATTGAATAAAAATTGTGTGAAAGAGTTTCATTATTACTTTTTTAAAAGCATTTCACCAAAACTAAAGAGTGTTTGTGCTGTCAGTGTGTTGAAGTGTTGTTTCTGGAGTTTGTGTTCACTCGAGTGGAAGAGAGGTTTTTGTTCGACCGCTTCATTAGATTGTGTCACTGTGGTACACTTTCGGTGGAGGAACTAAACTGCTGCTCGGTAAGTCTCTATTTTAATTCTTCACTGCAAACGTACACTTTAGATCAAGTACAATTATTATTATTATTATTTTAATAATTGAACCAGACAAAAAAAAAAAATCTAACAATAATATTTTGGTAACACTTTACAATAATGTTTCATTTGTTAATATTAGTTAACATGAACTAACAATGAAAAACTATTTTAATTAATCTCAGTCAATCGCATATTAATTGCAGCATTTACTAATACAGTATTAAAATCCAAAGTTTTATCTGCTAATATTAATGGACCTGAGAAGACATCAGGGCCGTGCGCAGACATTTTGAGGGGCAGTGGCCCAAACCAAAAACAGGGGGGTGGGTGCTTGTTAATAGAAATGATCCAGTTATTACTAATATACACTAAACGTTTTTGATGATTTTTAATGTTTTTTTAAAGGAGGCTCTTCTGTTCATCAAGCCTGCATTTATTTGATCCAAAGTACAGCAAAACAGTAACATTTCAAATAACTGATTTCTATATTTGTATATATTTTTAAATGTTATTTATTACGGTGATCAAAGCTACATTTTCAGCATCATTACTCTTCAATATCACATGATCCTTCAGAAATCATCATTATTATTATTATTATAAATATTTAAAACAGTTGAGTAGATTTTTTTTCAGGATTCTTACAGAAACATCCAAAGATCAGCATTTATACACTATAACCATTCAGTATAAATCTATTGGAAAGAAATTATAGAAATGAATCATTATTTAGCAAAAATACTTGATGATAAAGACTTTATAATGAAAAAAAATATTTATAATGTTACAAAATATTTACATTTCAAGTAAATGCTGTTCTTCTGAACTTTCTATTCATCAAAGAAACCTGAAAAATGTTTACTGTTTTCAACATAATAATAATAATAATAATAATAATACATGTTTTTGAGCAGCACATAAGAATCTGATTTCTGAAGGATCATGTGACTCGAGTAATGATGCTAAAAATTCAGCTTCACAGGAATAAATATATTCAAATAGAATATTAAATAGAATTAAACAGTAAAACTATTTCAGAATGTTATGTTTTTGCTGTACTTTGGATCAAATAAATGCAGGCTTGGATGAGCAGAAGAGACTTCTTTAAAAACATTAAAAACATTACTGTTCAAAAACTTTTGACTGATAATTAAAAGAGAAGACAGCACTGTAATAATTTCAGACTTTATTGTAGATGTTTTGATAAAGTTGGCTCTTCCTCACTCTCTGAGTCTGCTTCTGTCTCACCTTTATTAATTAATGATAACTAAGATTAATAAATATTGTAACAGATGTATTGCTCATTGTTAGTTAATATTAATTAATGCATTCATTAACATTAACTTATGAACTTAATTGCAAATTGTTACACACTTTATAAATATAGTTTTACAGTAAATATTTAATCTAAAATATTGTGACGTTTAGATATTCAGAAGAACTGAATTATTACATTTTTTCATAATGTGGCTCATTCTTGATTTGATTAGTTTATCACAAGTATATTATACATAGAAAAAATAGATTAAATTAAAAATATATACTTTAAAATTTTAAATGGAGCTAATTTCTAGAGATCAATAAATTATTTTGAATCTGTTTTGCTCATGTTGTGATTATAATTCAGTGCATTTTAATACAAGCAGAGTTTATACATCAATATAACTCAGTTGATTCATTTCTAATTCCAGTGAAATCATTTGTAGTCACACAATCTCTGTTTGAAATTGAGTTTTGAGTTGAATATCTCACCTAACTAAAATGCAAAGTCATTATTTAGAGATATAAAACTACTGGAGTTAAAGCAGTAAATATCTTAATATGTTTCACTTCTTTTATGAGGTTTGACTGAAATGTATGTAGTGTTTTTTAGTTTTCTGTGTGTTTGTGAATGTGTTGTGTTTGTCTCCTGCAGCTGGTCCCACAGTGAAGCCCTCAGTGTCTCTGCTGCCGCCCTCTTCTCTGCAGATCTCTGGAGACTCAGCCGCACTGCTCTGTCTGCTCAGCTCTTACTCTCCACAGGGGGCGCTGGTGAGCTGGACACTGGACGGCTCAGAGGTCACCGAGGGGGTTGTGACCAGCGCAGAGAGCGAGCAGGACGGCCGCTACAGCCGCAGTAGCGTCCTGACCCTCAGCAAAGCACGCTGGGAAGCGGGAGAGCTGTACGTCTGCAGAGTAACACATGCTGAAGCTCCTCATGAGGTCTCGTTCCACAAGAGTCTCTGTTAGTCGCTCGCAGTGCTGATGTTTCTCCAGTGAGCGCTGCTCTCTCCTGAAGATGAGTCGTATCTGAGTGTCCTGTGTCAGGCAGGATTCACATGAGTCTAGTGCTGCAGCTGTAGTCATTTACAACTCAATACTGAAAGAGAGCTCTAGTGTCAAAGCACTGATCTTTCAATCTGCTGTGTTTGCTGCAACATTCAATAAAGCTTCTCAACAAACTCCATTTGTGTCTGACAACATCATTCAACTAACAGATGACGATGCATGTAGTGTTTGTTCAGGTGTTTTCAGTAAATGTAGTCAAATAAAGCTCTTGGGGTTTGAACATGGTCTCTGGAGACAGAGCTGCTCTATTCTGAGAGGATCACAATCACTCCACCCTGACAATGCAAATGATTTTCAGCCCACACTCCCAGAGTCACTGTTTGATTGGTTACATGATCTGGACTGAAACACACCAGTTTCACTTCTGCTGTAGTCCAGCAGCCCAGGTCAAAAGGAAATATATTTAAATTGTGCTTTTATGAATGATTATGCTATACTAAATGCATATTAAATTTATTATTTTTAAACAATAAACATATTTCAAGATATGCTTAAGATCAAGTTTAAGCTATTTACAATATACTTTAATATATTTAATTCTGTTAAACTGTATTTCTTCACAATCCATTTAAAATATTTGGTCCCACTTTATATTAGGAGGCCTTAACTATTATGTACTTACACCCAAAATTAATAATTTGATATAACGCACTTATTGTTTACACATATGTTTTTACATTGCACTTATATTTAAACAATAATACCTGCATGTTGTTATGTAATAAATGAGGAGTTTAGGAGCTTCTTCTTTTTTCAGCTGATACAAGACACCGGCTGCGTCCAAAACCGTCTGCTTCTTTATACAGTACCCAGTAAAATCAACACTGCTCAGAGTGTATTTGGTCCCACTCCAAATAGTGTTAAAGTAACACTGAAGAAGAGTTAAAGTTAATGAGATAATTAAGTGATTAATTAAGTGCTGATTGAGCATTAGTGATGAACACCTGCTGATAACAAGCAGAATCACTGAAGAAAAGAGAAACCCAAGAACTACAACTGACTTCAGTCACAGCTTTTAGATGAAATCAACTGAATTAAAACACATCAAATCTCTCAAGATCTCAGCAGAGGATGATTAAACAACTCCACAAACAGCATCAGCAGCTTCACTCATTACTGACCAGTCAGTCCATAGTTCTGTCAGACATCTGCAGAAGATCTTATTGAGAATTAACAGAGGTTCAGATGTTGATTTTTGTTTTTATTGGTCAATAAATGATGCCACCATCATGGAGGTCGGTGTTTGCGGGAGTTGGACTCTTGATCCTTGTAGAACTTGTAAATAATTTACCTCCAAGCAGTTGCAACAGAGTTGCAATCAAAAGCTAAGACTAATCAACACAAAGTTCTCTCTCTCTCTCTCTCCCCAATTCAAATTCAAAATTGCTTTATTGGCATGACTGTAAATTATACAATATGGCCAAAGCTTAGTATTCATGTACAAAAAGATACAAAAATAATAATGTAATAATTAAATGAACATCGCATTAATAGAATATTATAACATATTATAAGTATTAAACTGTAACACATTAGAACGTGTGAACGTTTGATACCACAGTCTTTAACTTATATAGAAACATACATATATACATACTAAGGATCACTGTGGTGGACAATAGGGTAACACACATGCAGGTCAGGTCAAACACAACACACATTCACCTGCTGTTTCTCAGACTGTGACACACACACACACACAAACAGACACAGAGTTACGCACGCACGCACGCACACACACACACACACACACACACACACACACACACACACACACACACACACACACACACACACACACACACACACACACACACACACACACACACACACACACACACACACACACACACACACACACACACACACACACACACACACACACACACACACACACACACACACACACTCACCTACTGTCTCTCAGGCTGTGGCACATCCACACGTATCTCGCAGCAAGTGCTGCTGTCTGTCCCTCTCCTAATAGTATCTTTATCTGATCTGTTTCACTAATGGCTGTAAAGTTCTTTATGAAGTTGGTGAGTTTGTTGAAGTAGATGTTTCTTATGGGTATATATTTATGACAGTGAAGGAGAAAGTGCGTCTCGGTCTCGATCTCTCCTGTCTCACAGTGAACACACACTCTTTGCTCTCTGGGTAACCAGCTCTTTCTGTGTCTGCCCGTCTCGATGGCTAGTCTGTGTTCACTGAGCCTGTACTTGGTCAGGATCCGTCTCTGCTTTGTGTCTCTGACACTCTGGAGATAGTCTTCCAATTCATAATTAGATTTTAGAGTTCGATATAATTGTAATTTGCTTTGTGTTTTAGTTTCTTGATCCCAATGGTCCAGATATGTATTTTTAGATTGTTTGATAATTTGGTTTATTTTGATGTTTTGGTGAGAAACAGTGCTGGTCTGAGACTGGTTGGTGTTAGTAGAGTTAGTCCGGTTAGTAAGTCTCAGAACCAGCTGACTGAGTGGACTCTTTTCGGGGTTCAGTTCTTGGGTTTGTAATGCTTTAAAATGTAGCGATTCTGTGGGACTTGATTTAAGATGCATCCAGAATTTGAGGGATCTTTTTTGCATATTAATAATCAATGGGAATCGGCCTAATTCTGCCCTGCATGCATTATTGGGTGTTTTTCTTTGTAGTTTTAGGATCATTTTGCAGAATTCTGTGTAGGGCTTCTGTTGGATGTCTGTCCCATCTAGTGTAGCTCTGATCACTGAGTGGACCCCAAACCTCACTTCCATACAGCGCTATGGGCTGAATCACACTATCAAAGATCTTACACCAAATTGGAAGCGGTATTTCAATATTTATGAATTTTTTCTTGATTGCATATAGAGCTCTTCGAGCTTTATCTTTGAGAGCATTCACTGCCATACTGAAACTCCCCGATGCAGTGATGATCAGGCCGAGGTAAGTGTACTGCATCGTGTGTTCTAGTGCGCTGCTGCCTAGACTGAACCGGTATCTGTGCTCCTGACATCTGGGCTTGTTCTGAAAGACCATAATGTTGGTCTTTTTGAGGTTTACTGCCAGGGCCCAGTTCTGGCAGTAGTTGTCCAGCAGGTCTAGGTGTTGCTGTAGTCCCTGCAATAGCTTGATGTCTCTCTCTCTCTCTCTCTCTCTCTCTCTCTCTCTCTCTCTCTCTCTCTGTCTGTTTTCAGTTCAATATGTGCTTTTGTGGCATACTAATTGTTACAATGTATTGCCAAAGCATAGCTTACAGTAAATATAGAATACAAATAATAATGATATGTAATCTAAAGAAATAACAAACATTTATAATAAATCAATAAATACATGCAGGTATAATTAAATAAAACAGAACAAATCAATTCTATTTACAATTTAAAATGTAAAGGGCCAAATAACACTCAAGTTTACTTTGTTTTTCTGTTGTTTCTTTCCAATAGGTTAGATAACTTTCTTGTTGCGCTTATATAATTTGGTTGGGCTGAATTTTGTGGATGGGTGTTTCAGTGTCCTGATGCTGGATGTTGTTAGTGGTGTTAGTTTGTGTTTGCAGCTTCAGGATCATCTGAATCTGGGGACTTCTTTCAGGGTTCACTTCATGGTTTTTTAGGGCTTTAAATGGTAAGAGTTGGGGTCGCTCATTTTTAAGTGTTTCCAAAATTTGATGACTCGTTTCTCAATGTGCATTAGTAGAGGGTTTTGGCCTAATTCTGCCCTGCATGCGTTGTTCGGTGTGTTCCTCTGTACTCTGAGGATGCTCTTACAGAATTCAGCATGTAGGGCTTCTATGGGATTTTTGTCCCATTTTTCAAATTCATGATTTAGGAGAGGACCCCACACTTCACTGCCATATAATGCAATAGGTTCAATGACGGATTGGAATATTTTGAGCCAGATTCTAATTGGTATTTCAATTTGGATAGATTTTTTGATGGCATAAAATGCCCTTCTTGCTTTCTCTTTCAGTTCATTCACAGCCAAATTTAGTTTACCAGTTGCACTTATTTTCAGGCCGAGGTATGTGTAGTTTGTGGCATGTTCGATTTTGGTCATACCAAGGGTGAAATTGTGCCTCTTTCCCTGAAGTCTGGGTCTTTTCTGAAATGTAAGTATTTTAGTTTTGTTAGTATTAACAGTCAGGGCCCAGGTCTGACAGAACTTGTGTAAGATGTCCAGGTTCTGCTGTAGACCCTCTTCTGTTGGAGACAGCAGAACCAGATCATCTGCAAACAGCAAGAACTTCATGTTGGAGTCATGTAGTGTGAGGCCAGCTGCTGGTGATTGTTCCAGGACTTTTGCCAATTCATTCATGTAGATATTGAAGAGGGTCGGTGATAGTGGACAGCCCTGCCTCACACCCCGCCCTTGAGTGAAGAATTCTGTTTGTTTATTTCCAATTTTAATTGCGCACTGATTGTTTGAATACATCGTTTTTATAATATTGTATGTTTTACCCCCAATACCTGATTCTAGAAGTTTTGACGGCAGACCTTCATGCCAAATTGAATCAAAGGCCTTCTGGAAATCTACATAGCAATCAAATATTTGGGTTTTGTTTTGGTTAATATATTTGTCGATCAGGGTGTGTTGGGTGAAGATGTAGTCTGTTGTTCTATAATTTGGTAAGAATCCAATTTGACTTTTGCTGAGGACATTGTGGTCTGTAAGGAAGTGTACAAGTCTGGTGTTGATGATGCTACAGAACAGCTTTCCCAGACTACTGCTCACACAGATGCCTCTGTAATTGTTTGGGTCTGATTTGTCTCCACTCTTGAATATGGGCGTTATGAGTCCTCGGTTCCAGGCTTCAGGGAAATTACCAACACTCAGAACCAAGTTGAACAGTTTTAGTAGGGCCAATCTTAATTTGTGCTCCGTGTTCTTGAGCATTTCCAAGATAATTATACTGTAAAGCATGTTAAAGTGTGGTGTTGTTTAAAGTAAATATATGTTTATGTTCTAGATTTCTGTTTTTATTCTGAAATATCATAATCTTAGTTTTTGGGATGTTGACTTCTAAGTTCCAATCATGGCAGTATTTAGTTAAAATGTAACGGTTGTTCTGGAGACCATCTGGTGTTTTAGCTAGAATTAGTAAGTCGTCTGCATACAGTAAGTATTTGACTTCTGTGTGTAATAATTGTAGTCCTGGACTGTCTGATTGGTCCAGTAGATCTGCCAATTAACTGATATACTGTATATGTTAAATAAAGTAGGGCTGAGGCAGCAGCCCTGTCTCACACCGCGCACTTGAGAAAAATAGTCTGTCCTTTGCTGTCCAATTTTAACTGCACATTTATTTTGGTTATACATGTTTTTAATTAAGTCATATATTTGACCCCCTATGACACTTTTAATAATTTTATAAAACAATCCATTATGCCAAATGGAGTCAAAAGCCTTCTTAAAATCTATGAAGCATGCAAATATTTTCCCCTCTTTCTTTAGGTGTACATGTTCATTTATTAATGTGTGTAGTGTGTGAATATGTTCGATGTGGTTCGATGTTTAGGTAGGAAGCCAATTTGAGATTTGCTGATGACATTGTGCTGCTCTAAAAAAGATTAAATCTGTATTATTGAATGTATTATTGAGCAAAAAAACTTTTGCCATATTACTGGTTACACATATCCCTCTGTATACTGTAAAAAAAAGTCCGTAAAAATACAGTACATTAAACCATAATAATTTGAAGGAATTTTCCGTATTTGTTTTTCCGTATGTTTTTAATTATGCTTTGCATTGTGGGAACAAGAAGCTCGGTCGATTTTCGGCGCGGAACAGTGCTTGAGCAGACGCCATTGTTCACGGAGATAGTCTCGGTAAAAATTTCATTTTAAAGTTGGGTTTCGGGTTTGAGGAACCGTTCTTACACTTTCGTGGTACATTATATTTTGTTAAATGTAACTAACTGTAACGTTAACCTAGTTGCTGTCTTCCTTGTTTGGCAAATTAATGTCGGAGCCGTCGTATTCAACATTTTCAGCACACCATCACATCTTACTCGACGTGGAGGTAAGTTACCTGTTACAGTGTGCTCACGTTCAGCTTTATTAATAAAAATGTATTAACTTTTAATTGTTGTTGCTGCTGCGGTGTATTTGTTACTGCGTGTCATAACGCATTAAAGTTACTGAGGTGATGAAAATGCCGCTTCAGACAGCGCGTCAGTAACGCATCATTGACAAAAGCACACAAAATAAGGTCAAAATGACAATTTTTGAACTTAAGTGAAAATGTCTTGACTGATGTAAAGAGTTGGGATGTGTCAATGTGAGTCATGTTTTAAAGGGACAGCAGTTCATGAGATTCATGGTGTTTCTTTTCTAATGAAAGGTCGTTGTTGCTGCTGTATTGTGCATCCCAAGCACCCCTGCATTCTTATCATGGGTTTGTTTTCTGTTTTGTTTATTACCGTGTGGCGAGGGGGGCGTGGTTCAGCGAAGTCTGCAGCGGGAGAAAGACTCAGGAGACAGCGGTAAGTAAGTGGGTCAAGTGCAAAATGAGGATCACCTGTGTCTGATTGCAGTAATTGGCGTGGAGACCGGATAAAAGCCGCCGTGGAACGGCAGTTCAGAGAGAGAGACGGAGTGAAGACTCGGGCGCACGAGCTGTCAGAGAGAAACAGTCGGAACGAATGCAGAGAGTGATCGCGGAGACGAACGAGAGAGTTGATGTTTCCGGGTGACGCAGAGTGCGCACCTGTGTGAGTTTATCTGCCTTAAATAAAAATACCTGAGTCTTCACGAGCCAACCCTGTCCGCTTCCTTCCTTCCTACGAACTTTGCTACACTGGTTGCCGAAACCCGGGGAAGGAAGCCGGAACGCCGCTGCCATCATGTCCTCACCATCGGGATCGCCATTTGCGGATGTCATCCAGTCGCTCGCGGGACTCCACCAAGAACATCACAAGGCGCTGATGGACATGAGGGCAGACCAGGAGAGGAGATTCTGTGCCCTCGTCCAGAACCAGCGGGAGGACCACGAGCTGTTCCGGAGCTGGATGGACCGGGAGGTTCGGGCCGGTGAGAATCCAACGGTCCCGGCCCCGCCCACCCACATGCCGGTACAGAAGATGGGGCCGCAGGATGACCCGGAGGCGTTCCTCGACCTGTTTGAAAAGACCGCGGCGGCATGTGGGTGGCCACAAACGGACTGGCCAGTGCGCCTCATCCCCCTGCTAACCGGGGAGGCGCAGTTGGCGGCGCAGCAGCTGCCAGTCCAGAACCTCCTGGTCTACGACGACCTGAAACGAGCCATCCTCCAGCGGGTCGGCCGGAGCCCCGAGCAGCACCGCCAGCGCTTTCGTTCACTGGAGCTGGGGGAGAACGGCCGGCCCTTCGTGATGGCTCACCAGCTCCGGGACGCCTGCCGCAGATGGCTGTTGGCCGGGGAAGGCGGCGTCGACCATGTCATCGACCAGGTGGTGCTGGAGCAGTTTATTGCGCGGCTCCCTAAGGCGACCGCGCAGTGGGTCCAGTGCCACCGCCCGGCGTCGCTGGATCTGGCCATCCAACTCGCCGAGGACCAGATGGTGGCGTGCCATGGGGTTGGCGAAACCCTACCATCCGTCTCTCTCTCTCTCTCTTCCCCTTCTGTGTCTCCCCCTATTTTCCTTCCCAGGTCCCGTGCCGGCGTGGTTCCTCGAGCCCAGCCTCGATGGAGAGGAGGACCGGCACCGGAGTCGGCGGCCGGGAGAGCCCACGCCAGGGAGGCGGGGTCAGCCAGCCCGAGCTCCGCGCTCATTCCCGTTCCTCCGGGGTCTCCACGCCAATTCCTTGTCCCACTTCCCGCCAATAGGGTGGCGGGGAAGCCTGGGCCGGCCTGTTGGCGTTGCGGGGACCCGGGCCACTTCATCGATCGGTGTCCAGTGATGGAGGTGGGGACACTGGTCCGGGTTCCGGACGCCCCACAGGCTGCCCCCGATCAAGCTGGCGGGTACCAAATACCTGTGAGTATTAGGGGGGGTACTTATTGGGCTTTGGTGGATTCGGGATGTAACCAGACCTCGATCCATCAAAGCTTAATTCAGCCCGAGGCATTGGATAAGAGCTGCATGGTTCGGGTGAGGTGTGTACATGGGGATGTGGTGACATACCCAGTAGTGCTGTTAACCATCCAATTTCGGGGGCAAAAGCATAAGGTGGAGGTGGCAGTTAACCCCCGCCTCCGGCATCCGCTGATTTTGGGAACCAATTGGCCAGCGTTTAAAATTTTATTGGGAGTTTTGTGTGTGGATGCCTCCTGCGGAAAAGAGAAGCTGGAGGGGGAGGCGGCCGTGCGAACGGGAGAGGCTGAGCCAGGACCCGCTGAGGCGGCACCAGGGGAACGGAGCGTGGTCGAGAGGCTAATCCTCACGGAGCGTGATGATTTTCCCCTGGAGCAGTCCCAGGACGAGTCGCTGAAAAACGCGTTCGACCAGGTCCGTTCCATTGACGGCCGGCCTCTCCAGTCCGCACGGCCCCCTTCCTATCCCTATTTTGCTATATTAAAAGATAGGTTGTATCGAGTGACGCAGGACGCTCAGTCAAAACAAGATACAACCCAGTTGTTGGTACCAAAAAGCCGTCGGGAAATGCTTTTCCAGGCGGCTCACTGTAATCCTATGGCAGGGCATCTGGGTCAAGCAGCAACACTGAACCGTTTAATGGCCCGGTTTTTTTGGCCGGGCATTCACGAGAATGTACGCCGGTGGTGTGCGGCTTGTCGTGAATGTCAGTTAGTGAATCCCCCGGCCTCCCCAAAAGCGCCTTTGCGCCCCCTTCCGCTAATGCAGGTCCCCTTCGAAAGAATTGGTATGGACCTCATCGGGCCATTGGAACGGTCAGCACGAGGGCATCGGTTTGCATTGGTTCTAGTGGATTATGCAACCCGATACCCGGAGGCAGTAGCGCTCCGCAACATTTCCGCAAAGAGTGTAGCGGAGGCTCTGTTTAGTATGATCTCCCGGGTGGGAATCCCGAAAGAGATTCTCACCGATCAGGGCACGGCGTTTATGTCACGAACCATTCGCGAACTTTATGAGTTATTGGGAATTAAATCGATTCGCACCAGCGTCTATCACCCACAAACGGACGGCCTGGTGGAACGGTTTAATCGTACGTTGAAAACCATGATT
Source organism: Schizopygopsis malacanthus (assembly GCA_027474115.1). NCBI lineage: Eukaryota > Metazoa > Chordata > Actinopteri > Cypriniformes > Cyprinidae > Schizopygopsis > Schizopygopsis malacanthus. The sequence goes on from CM049866.1 coordinate 29,200,118, forward strand.
CGAAAGTTCGTTCACGAAGACGCCAAAAATTGGGACAAATGGCTGGAACCCCTTTTGTTCGCTGTGCGCGAGGTCCCGCAAGCCTCCACGGGGTTTTCCCCCTTCGAGCTCCTGTACGGCTGCCAGCCCCGCGGGGTTTTGGACGTCCTGAGGGAGACTTGGGAGGAGGGACCTTCGGAGAGTAAAAACGAAATTCAGCATGTGCTGGACCTGAGAACAAAACTCCACACGTTGGGGCAGCTCTCCATGGAGAATTTGTTTCAGGCCCAGGACAAGCAAAGCCGGCTATACAATCGGGGGGCCAGATTACTTAATTTCCCGCCGGGAGATAAAGTACTTGTGTTACTCCCTACCTCTAGCTCCAAATTACTCGCCAAGTGGCAAGGACCGTTTGAGGTCACACGGCAGGTAGGGGATCTCAATTATGAGGTGGTTCGAACGGATCAGAGCGGGGCACGTCAGATTTATCACCTCAACCTCCTTAAAAAATGGAACGAGGTCGAGCCGGTGATGCTGGCGACGATAGTAGGTAACGAGGAAGATCTCAGGCCAGAGGCGAGCCTCAAAGTTCCATCACTCACTCTGGCCCCGGGGGGGGATCACCTCTCACCCTCCCAGCTCACCGATGTAGCCCGGTTGCAGAGAGAATTTGCGGACGTGTTCTCGCCCCGGCCCGGTCGAACCAACCTTATTCAACACCATATTGAGACCGAGCCGGGCGTGGTAGTGCGCAGCCGGCCGTATCGTTTACCGGAGCACAAGAAAAAGGTGGTCCAGTCAGAATTAGAGGCGATGCTAGAGATGGGAGTAATAGAAGAGTCCCGCAGTGACTGGGCGAGCCCGATCGTTTTGGTACCGAAAACAGACGGCTCGGTCCGATTCTGCGTGGATTATCGCAAGGTGAATGCGGTGTCGAAATTCGACGCCTATCCAATGCCGCGGGTTGACGAGTTGCTTGATCGGCTGGGTACCGCTCGTTTTTATTCGACGCTGGACTTAACGAAAGGATATTGGCAGATCCCCTTATCACCGTTATCCAAAGAAAAGTCAGCCTTCACAACGCCGTTTGGATTGCACCAATTTGTCACGCTTCCGTTTGGGTTGTTCGGGGCGCCCGCTACCTTTCAGCGCCTCATGGACAAAATCCTCCGACCGCACACCGCATACGCCGCTGCCTACCTGGATGACATCATCATCTACAGTCAGGACTGGCAGCGGCACATGGTGCACCTGCGGGAGGTGCTGAGAGCGCTGAGGGGAGCGGGACTAACGGCCAACCCAAAGAAGTGTGCGATTGGGCGGGTGGAGGTGCGTTATCTGGGTTTCCACTTGGGTCACGGACAGGTGCGTCCCCAAATTGATAAGACGGCAGCTATTGCGGCCTGCCCGAGACCTAAGACCAAAAAGGAGGTGAGGCAGTTCCTGGGGCTGGCGGGGTATTACAGGAGGTTTGTTCCTGACTATTCGGAGCTCACCAGCCCGCTGACTGACCTCACTAAAAAGGAGGTCCCAGATACGGTCCCGTGGACGGAGCGGTGCCAGCAGGTTTTCACCCAGGTAAAGGCTGCTCTGTGTGGCGGGCCGCTATTACACTCTCCTGACTTTTCTCTCCCCTTCTTGCTGCAGACGGACGCGTCGGACCGGGGGCTGGGAGCTGTCCTGACCCAGGAGATAGGGGGTGAGGAGCGCCCGGTGCTGTACATCAGTCGGAAGCTCTCTAAGAGAGAGACGATGTACAGCACCATTGAGAAGGAGTGTTTGGCGATCCGGTGGGCGGTCCTCACCCTCCGCTATTATCTCCTGGGACGGGAATTCACCCTCTGTTCGGACCACGCCCCCTTGCAGTGGCTCCACCGCATGAAGGATACCAACGCGCGGATCACCCGTTGGTATCTGGCATTACAGCCCTTCAAATTCAAGGTGATCCACAGGCCGGGGACGCAGATGACTGTAGCCGACTTCCTCTCCAGAAATGGGGGGGGGGGGCTGCAGGCCGGAGGGCTTCCCGGCCTGAGTCGGGCGGTGGGGGTATGTGGCGAGGGGGGCGTGGTTCAGCGAAGTCTGCAGCGGGAGAAAGACTCAGGAGACAGCGGTAAGTAAGTGGGTCAAGTGCAAAATGAGGATCACCTGTGTCTGATTGCAGTAATTGGCGTGGAGACCGGATAAAAGCCGCCGTGGAACGGCAGTTCAGAGAGAGAGACGGAGTGAAGACTCGGGCGCACGAGCTGTCAGAGAGAAACAGTCGGAACGAATGCAGAGAGTGATCGCGGAGACGAACGAGAGAGTTGATGTTTCCGGGTGACGCAGAGTGCGCACCTGTGTGAGTTTATCTGTCTTAAATAAAAATACCTGAGTCTTCACGAGCCAACCCTGTCCGCTTCCTTCCTTCCTACGAACTTTGCTACATACCGCTTCAGTTTTTATTTATGGAAGCTTATGGTGAGCAAAATTCAATCTGAAATGTAAAATGCAAAATGGCAATGCAATATGTAAAATGGCAATGTATTTAAATTGACATTTTTCCACGTGTGCAATATTTAGTGCAAAATGAAAATGTAATTATATAATTTACATCTGCCATTTCCTACACTAGTTTTAATATGCAAAATAAAAATATTTTAATGCTTTATAAGTTGTAAAATGAAAATGTATTACACAAATGTATTAGATATGTTTAATATGTTCAAGCCAAGACTGTAGTAAAATTATCATTTAATTGTTGTTTTTGCTAAATGCATTTAGACTTAGGAGTTAGGACACTTGGGATTGCATTTTAATCATAATACAGCATGGTTATTGTAGTAAAATGCAGTGAGAATTTGAGGATGCATTCTGAGCCAATGGTGTTGAAAAATTATGATTTAAATGTCTTTTATTTTTCTTAAATGCATTAACACTTACATATAAGACGTTTCAATTGCATTTTCATTTAATACTTCGCTATGAATTTAAATTCAATGTGGATTTGAAATGCATTTGAAAAGGCTTCATGCCCCTGACCTGTCAGTTGTCAGGCTCAGCAACAGGACGCACAATAGGTCAATATTCACCGTTAACCAAACGCTTTTCACATTTACTCATATTCATGAAAATGAAAATGCTATTGAAACGTCTTATATGTAAGTGTCAATGCATTTACGAAAAAGACATTTAAATAACCATTTGCTACCCTTTTGCTGCACCTTTGGCTCTGAATGCATCCTCAAATTATCACGCGGGTAATCAATTATTGTTTTAATTTTGCAACTTATAAAGTGTTAAAATATGTTTTTAATTTGCATATTAAAACGAGTGTAGAGAATGGCAAATGTAAATTATAGAACTGAATTTTCATTTTGCACTAAAATTTGGACGTGTGGAAAAATGTAAATTAAAATACAGAACTACATTGCAATTTTATCTATTGCAATGCGTTGCCATTTTGCATATTTCAAATGTAATTTTATTCAGTTGACTTTGTTGTTGGTGTAGGAAAGATTTAATCAATGTTTGGAGTGGCTTTCTGAAATTTCTGAAATGTGTTTATAAGTTCTTATTTGTTTATTGTTATTGGTGATTCCAGATTGCTGTCATTCAAGAAGTTATCATGTCCTCCCCCATTGTGACTGAGCTACACACTATCTTGGTTTTATTTTAAACATGAAACATCCAGAGGAGATGGGACCTACTCTGGAATTCATACAAATGTAAGGAACATCATAATTAATACTGTGTATAAAGCATTTTGTTGTGTTGAACATAATTAACAGTTTAGTTGAAAATAATCAAAGGGTTAGTTCACTCAAAAATGTAGTCATTTTGACATTAATTACTCACTCTCATGTCGTTACAAACCCATACGACCTTCGTTCATCTTCGAAACACAAATGACAATATTTGTGATGAAATCTGGGAGCTTTCTGACCCTTCATAGACTGCAAGGGTCCTTACATGGTCAAGGCACAGAAACGTAGTATAAGGACATCGTTAAAACAGTCCATCTTCCATCAGTGGTTCAATCTGAACTTTATGAAGCGACAAGAATACTTTGTGTACGCAAAGAAAATTAAAATAACTTTATTCAACAAGTCGTTATTTAACAAAAACAGTGTATCCGTGTGGTGCGGCTGACACAGAACAGCGTACTCCGTTTGTGTTCAGCGGATATTCTCCAAAATATTTTAAATTGTGTTCCGAAGATGAACAAACTTTTATGGGTTTGGAACGACATGGGGGTAAGGGATTAATGACACCATTTTCATTTTGGAGTGGAGTAACCCTTTAATATATCATAAAACATTGTTGACAAGATCACATGACAATTGGAGACCACTGGAAATGCAAGTTTAGCATTTTATAATCATTAAATCTCAACCTGTTCTGCACGTTATTCTGTACTTCACTTTCAATCATTAATTTAATTGTGAAGAAATCTTGAATGAGGGTCAAAGGTTCAGATGAAGGGAACCTATGCTTCCAAGACTCATGTATGAACAACTTCGAGAATCCATGTACAATTTGAGTTTTGTTCAAATCTCAACATGCAACTTGGACTGAACATGCAGCAAAAGAAAAGAAAGGTAGTTTCCTCAAGCTGGCACATGGCGAGAGATACAAAGAGCACACAAACACTTGGAGCCCCGCTCTTAATTTAGATTTTATAGTTCTCTTAGTTTCACATTGAAACAATCTTTGTTCTTTATTTTCAAATGCTGTACAAGAGAGGTTTTTTTTGCTGTCAGTTGTAGATGACAGAATTCACATTTTTGGGTGAACTGTCCTTTTAAATAACATTTCCCTTTACTGTGTCTGTAGCAATTGTTATTAATGACAGCCCTGTCTTTGTATATTTTTCCCCATGTACCTGAAAATGTGTTGAATCTTGACTGTTTCACAGTGAAGTGTATTTGTGACCACTATTTGGAGCAACACCAATATTGTACAAGTACCTGCTCATGTATTCTTTTTTCTGCCTGTTGCTGTTTAAAACTAAAAAGTTTTCCACAATACAAGCATTTTCAATGGTGCTTTACACATTGTTAAATTAACTGATGTCATAATATTTTTGTCTTCACCTGTTAAAGGCAAATAAAAGCTTCTGAACACACTTGTAAAAATAAACCATGCTAAATGTGTATATATTGTGCTGGATTTATTGGCTGCTAAAGATAAGCCAATGCTAGCATTAGTTAGAAAATACTGCATAACGTATTGTCTGTTTATGGTACAGAAGAAAATTTAAATCTACAGAATTTACAGTTTTAATGTTGAAGGAAATGTCTGTAAATTTAACCGAAAATTACCTGGTAGTTTTCTGCCAGCAAAAGCACCATTTTTTTTTTTTACGGAATCTTTTTTTTTTTACAGTGTAGTTATTAGGATCTCTCTCTCTCTCTCTCTGTCTCTGTGTCTCTCTCTCTGTCTCTCTGTGTGTGTGTGTGCCTGCTTATTGTTCATGTCTGTAAATTTAACAGAATCTGTATGGCTACATGATTCAGTTGTTCAAAAAATGGATTTCAAATAATTAGCTTTTATCAACGGCTGTGGCTGAAGTCATTTGTAGTTCCCTATCTGTCGGTCACTACGAGTTATGTCGTGATGACATAGGGGATTTACTTGGAAGCCCCGATCATCTCTGATTAAGAGAAAACGCCAATGAAATTGGCTAGTGGATTTTGCATACCTGAGACACTCCCCGTGCATACGGGTATAAAAGGGAGACCGGTGCGTCCACTGATTAGATTTTTGCTTCGGAGCCGAGTGGATGAGAAGAGTGCTGATCTCCACAAAGCCTTTCATCTTTGTTTTGTTCCTGTTTGGCGTAGTGGTGCGATCAGCAGAGTCCCTCTCATCGGCGATTCCCCTGGGCACTTCAACTAAGAGAGCAAATTCTAAAAGAGCAAATCACGGACGATCACGTCTTTTTCAAGATGCCGTTTCGTCCGTGTCCTTCTGGTTGCGGTCGTTTCCTGTCTGCGGATGATGGACACGATCGTTGTCTTCAGTGTCTGGGCTTCCAACATGCTGAAGATGCGTTCGTGGATGACTCATGCGCCTGTTGTGGGCGTATGAGCATGATTTCGTTGCGATCTCGCCTTTCCTTTATGAAAGGATTGGCACCCTCTGCTGGTCTCTCTGGCTCGAGCAGAGGATCGCCGGCTGACGCTCTGGGAGATCTGAGGGTTACTGTAAGAGCCTCTCCGCCGGGCACACCCCACGGACCTCTTACTCCTCATGCAGCGAACATCCCGTCCGGTTCCCGGGTGATTTCGCTGGTCCATCCCACGGGGCGCCCAGCATTTCATTCGGTGCGCCATCTGTGGATAGGATGTCGATTGCAGCATCGGGGGATGGGTTCACGTCCTCTGAGAAAGGACCTCCTCTCTCAGGGGCTCGGCACCATATGGCACCCGCGTCCAGATCTATGGAACCTCCATGTGTGGCTCCTGAACGGGACGCGGCAGACTTGAGTGGTCTACCACCGGCGGTGGAAGAGACCATCATTCAGGCTAGAGCTCCTTCAACAAGGCAAACCTACGCACTGAAATGGAGTCTGTTCGCGACCTGGTGTTCTTCTCGCCGAGAAGACCCCAGAAGATGCACGATTGGAGTAGTGCTTTCTTTCCTGCAAGAAAGGTTGGAGCGTAGGCTGTCACCCTCCACCTTGAAAGTGTATGTTGCCGCTATTGCGGCTCACCACGATGCAGTGGACGGCCGGTCCCTGGGAAAGCATGACCTCATCGTGAGGTTCCTGAAGGGGGCCAGGAGGATGAACCCCTCCAGGCCTCCCCTTGTGCCCTCTTGGGACCTCTCTATTGTCCTGGCTGGACTTCAGAGGGGCCCCTTTGAGCCGCTGGACTCAGTCGAGCTGAAGTTCCTGTCTCTTAAGACAGCGCTCCTGACCGCGCTCACTTCCATCAAACGGGTCGGGGACCTCCAGGCATTTTCGGTAAGCGTAGAGTGCCTTGTGTTCGGGCCGGTCTACTCTCACGTTGTCTTGAGACCCCGGCCTGGATACGTGCCCAAGGTTCCCACCACGCCCTTCCGCGATCAGGTGGTGAACCTGCAAGCACTGCCCTCGGAGGAGGCAGATCCAGCCTTAGCGTTGCTGTGTCCCGTAAGAGCATTGCACATATACGTGGACCGCACTCGGAGCGTCAGAAGCTCTGAGCAGCTCTTTGTCTGCCACGGAGAGCAGCAGAAAGGGAAGGCTGTCTCCAAACAGAGGTTGGCCCACTGGATAGTGGAGGCCGTCGCCTTGGCGTACCAGTCGCAAGGCGAGCCGTGCCCCCTGGGGGTGAGGGCTCACTCCACCAGGAGTGTTGTCTCCTCCCATGCGTTGGCGCACGGCGCCTCTTTGGCGGACATCTGCAGAGCTGCGGGCTGGGCGACACCGAACACCTTCGCAAGATTCTACAATCTCCGCGTTGAGCCAGTTTCTTCCCGTGTGTTGGGTAAGTAATGGGCGGGAAGAACTGGCCGGTGTCACGCTTGCTGCGCCATTCCCCCTCACCCGGGGATACGAGCGCCTTTTTTCTCCCCCAGTTCAGTTCCCCAGACGGTGAACCCTGGTGGAATCCTCCAAGCACCCCCGGCAGTCAGACTGGGCGGAGCAGTCTGACGCCAGGCCCAGTACTGGTGTTAGCTCGCCCGGGTCTCCGGTCAGCCCCTGTACTGGGCTAGGTGTCCGTATGGCCTGATTCCCCTTCGGGTAATCCCATATGTGTATTCTTCCACGGTAAGGTTTCCCTCACGGTAAACCCGTGTCTTCTCTTTGACAGAGCTCTCTGTCAGGTTCTGCGGGCAGCACCTCCTCCCTACACCTAGGTAGGATCTACCCCAGAGCCCAGTCGTATGTAGTACTGCCCCAAGCCTGGGTCAGTCCATATCAGTATCTCCACATGTTACCTCCCTTCGGGCAGGATGTGGCCTCCGTAGCGCCCTTCTCCGGAAGGCTCGCTTCCCTGCCGTTACGACAAGCTGTAACAACAAATAGGAAAGATCTTAAGCTGTCTTTCACTGAAGGTCGAAATCCCTTCCGATTCCGTGGGGAAAGGAACAGCGGCTTGGCTATCTCAAGCAGCGATGTACTCGGTGGGCACCAAGGTTAGCGAATTTGCACTGGGGCGGTAGGAAGGTTGCAACCTCTTGCATAGCATTTGTCTGTCACGCACTCGCTTGTCAACATCTGCATGCCACAAGGTTGTGACGGGGTTCAGCTTGTGGCGCTTTCCATAGGACCCCTATGTCGTCACGATATAACTAATCTACCTATTCGGAACCATGATAACAGGTTTTCTGCTGATTGGATTAGGCATTGCCCTGGTTTATCGATCAATTAAGAAGACGGTGACAGCCGTCCAAAGCCCTACAAGGCTGCCCGTCATGATAGAAGCAGTGGGCAGAGCTGTCAGCACTCAGACTGTGACTATGAACCACAATATGGATAACATCATGGAGAAGCTCACAGCTTTGCAAAGGTAAGTGGATCGTTTCGGAAACCAGAATGGAGGAGAATAGTCGCACTGCAAGAATGCGGCTACTCGCCCCAAGACCAAACAATCCCAATCTTATCTGCTTTTGGCCCCCTTCAACCAGCACTGGCCTTGGCCAAGGCCGCTGTTTGGAACAACATCTACCCCGGAAGAGCACTGCAGTGAGACGCTCTTGCGTTCCTTCCCCCACTCCCCACAGACACCTGCTGATTGTTGACTCTGTCTTGGACCTGATCAAGGTTGTCTCCATGGCAACTTGCTGTGTATCGCTATGACAATCTTGCGGACTTGAGGCTCCTAGATTAGGATGGCAGGCGTAGCGACTCTCCAGGCCTACACATACACAAACTTTACATATATACAGATATGCAAACACCCCCCCACCCCTCATCCCTCGCCTTCGCCGCTTTTGTACCCCCAGTCTGACAGGCGGGTCTGTGACCAGCGCCGAGAATGGCTGCAGGACCGGATGGCTGCTTGCCTGTGCTGGGTTACCTCCATCCCCCACTCCCCTCCCCTGTTGCAAGTCTTGTGTGTTCATGTTGTACTGATTATGTGCTAATGTTGCTGAGGTGTTTTTTTCCTGTTCCCACACTGTACTCCTAACAGGAGCATAGTCTGGGGGTTGCCTTTTTCTCCTCACCTCTCCTCATGTCATGCTGTTTTTTTTCTCAATCCTCTGTCTTCCTGTCCTGTCTACCCCCTTGTCATATTGTATGTATGTTTATGGACAGGTTGATGGCTTACATTTCACTTCTGATTATACCCTGTATAATTTATTATGTGACAAATAAAGAAACCTTGACCTTGAACTCGTAGTGACCGACAGATAGGGAACGTCTAGGTTAGGTTCAAGGTTCAAGGTTCAAGGTTCTTTATTATTTGTCACATACACAATCATACAGGGTATAATAGGTAGTGGAATGTTAGCATAGGTAGTGAAATGTTAGTGAAAGGTTACGTACGTAACCCCCGTTCCCTGATGGAGGGAACGGAGACGTTATGTCCCCATGCCACAATCTTGAACCATCGCTGGTTGCCAGGGACTCGTCTCGGCTCCTCAGCGTAAAACCTAATAAGTGGACGCACCTGTCACCCTGTTATACCCGTATGCACGAGGAGTGTCTCAGGTATGCAAAATCCACTAGCCAATTTCATTGGCATTTTCTCTTAATCAGAGATGATCGGGGCTTCCAAGTAAATCCCCTATGTCGTCACGACATAACGTCTCCGTTCCCGTAACCTAGACTTTCTTGTGTTTCTCTTTTCTTCAGTGATTCTGCTTGTTATCAGAAGGTGTTCATCACTAATTCTCAATCAGCACTTAATTATCTCATTAACTTTAACTCTTCTTCAGTGATACTTTAACACTGTTTGGAGTGGGACCAAATACAGTCTGAAACAGTGTTGATTTAACACTGGGGATTTCAAGTCAAGTCAAGTCAAGTCAAGTTGAGCTTTATTGTCATTCCATTACATGTGTGGACATATAGTGGGACGAGATGTCGTGCCTCACAGGACCACGGTGCTACATAAATACAGATATACAACACGAAGTAAAACAGTATAAACCTATACACAAACTAACCTACTGTCAGCTTTGACTATACATATACTATATATATACTATATATATATCCTCAATTTTACTGGGTACATCAAAATACCAACAAATACATACTACCATAACTGTCCATGCTAATCTCTTAAAATGCATCATAATGGTATTATTGATAATCAATAGGCCCTATCTTACCTTTATGAACACATTTTTTTAAATCTTATAACATTTTAAAGCCTTTAATATTGCTCAACTCTACAGCTGTGCAGTAAAATTCACTTTAAAGGTTCACTTTTTATTCATGAAGACGATATGATGTAATGTGCCAAAATGTGCCTCTTGGTGGAAAAATAAAGACTTTTTAAGATGAAAATTACATGAAATTACCATTTTAATCAGGAGATGGCAAGGATGTTTTTTTTTTCTCACGTCTTGCTTTTGGATTTATTATAAAATTAATATAACAAAAAAAGTATAAATTATAGCAAGTGCAGGAAGTCACAAAGTCACTTGTTATTTAAAAAAATAAATACATAAGCCCAGAAAAACAGCCTTTAATGGTGATTTGGCTATTTAAATATCTATATAGTTAAATACAAATTAAATAAGTTAAATATTAACGGTATACCAAATAGATAATGCATTCAATACTTTGAAATATTTCTTTTTTTAATTTAATAACTACATTGTTTAAGTTTTATCTTTAACTGTAAGCTGCTACATATATTCAGCCAACACAGAATTGTTACTTATGTAGATTTGCTACTCTAAACTGAGTCTAAATAACTTAATGCTCCGCTCTATTTTGACATCGGCTTGTCAGACGTTTCGTTCCATTATCACGGTCAATCATAGCAATGACTTGTGGCATGATTTAACATTCATGTTTGTCATTCCTGAAACAGTGTACATGGATGATTGGTCCTCTTACACAAACAAAACTTTTCTTCAAGTTGTTAATAGATTATGCAGAGAAACCGAACAAAGGGCGATCCCTTTACGTCACAGTATAGTTGACCGGAAATGACTGACCTAGCTTATCTAAAACCAGGAAGTAATCGTGCATATGGACAATTGCTTGAGGGTGTAAATATTCCTGTGAGCCAAATGAAAAGCATCACATTCAGACAGCAGGTCTGCAGTCAAATTGATAGGGATCATATATTACACCTAAAACATGATGATTATATTAAAACACTGACTTGTTTTCTTCAGGAATATAATATTTCTGTTATAATGATATTGTGTGATTAGTGTTTGTGTTGATCAGTGTTGTGTGTGATTGTGTTGTAGAGCAGCTGCAGTATCTCTCAGCTGTATCAGTGCAGTCACTGTGACTCTGACTGACGGAGGTTTTTGTACAACTCTTTATCACTGTGTGAACACAGCTTTACTGTTGATCCAGTGTACACTCATACAGTAATAATCTCCTCTATCTTCAGTCTGGACTCCACTGATGGTCAGAGTGAAATCAGTTCCATGATCGGCTCCATTTCCACTGAATCTTGATGGAGTTCCAGTATGACGGGTTTTAATGTTGTACACTAAAAGTTTAGGAGGTTCTCCAGTTTTCTGTAAGTACCAGGAAAAACAGTTCTTACACCAACCATTTGACAGGTCTCCAATGGCGCTGCTGGTTTTACAGGTCAGAGTGACTGTTTGTCCGTTCTGAACATGTTTCTCTGTTGGAGTCTGAATTACAGTCACCTGTCCTGCAGAGTCTGAAGAACAAATAAAATACATGAAATTGAAAAAGTTTTACAATTATTGTTAACTGTTTGAGCTAATTTAATTTAAATATCTTACCTTGAAAATACATCCCTAAGATCAAAATCAAGATGATGAATATCATTGTATTTGTCGTGTCTGTTATTATGATAAACCGTGTCAGTCATGAAGTGTTAAACTCACAGCTCTATAAACTCTCTCAGAGCACTGAAGCATGTGCTGACGATGCAAAGTGACTCTCGCTATTTAAATCATTTAACTGAAGTCTGTAGATCACTCTTAAAGACATTTACCAATATCAAATTATAATTTTCCAACAAATTTCTAATCCCACAACATTCTATCAACAGCCTTTACTAAGACACTGCAGGTGACTGAATGTGTCGTCATGTTATAATTTATAACAATCTATATTAAACTGACAGATTTATGAGGGACAGTATTAAGTTCATCACTATGTTGTTAATGTGAAAATAAGAGGGAAATTTCACAAAGTCAAACATTTCAAGGAACAAATACCTAATGAATACAGTACGCCATAGTAATAACCTAGCAACATCTGCCTTTATTAATAATCATATATAGAACGTTTGAGTGTTTTTTTAAGCTAAAGCTTCACTGTAGCTTTGTAAATGTATTGTGCACTTTTTTGTATGTTTTGATATCATCCAATATTATTTTTTGAAGATAACTTATCAGCTATTTGCCAAATGTTCGTGTCTGCTGATGTTCAGCTAAAAGTTCATTCACAAGCTGGTGGCACATGCTGCTGAGTCTTTATTTTTGTGAAATACTTGGATGAATGTTTCAGGAAGTTTATTTTGTTTGTAAGTGTTCATTTGTTTCAGAAACACTCATCAGACGGGGGTAATACTGAAACAGGCGCCTTCGGGTAGAGTGAGGCTCAGTGATTTCACGATTTCAATAGAGGGGGTCTAGAAACAATGACACTCAATGACACACATACACGCTAAAGAAATCACACATATACGCTCGCATTCAGTGAACTCAACGAAATAAAAAATAACAGTAATTTACTGGCAGCTGTGGTTGCCAGCATTGTCCTGTTCATTTATAGCTCTTCATTTTACAGTATGTTACCGTTATATAACATGTGGTAACTCATTTTATTTTGGAAACTGATTGCTTCAAAACATTTGAGTTAAAAAAGTGTTTATATGGTGTAAGTACAGTGCACTTATTTCATTTGAGTCCACTAAGAAATATTTCTTACTATAAAACCACAAACACTTAAAGTGTAATAATAAAGCAACCAAACATGACTTGTACTCAAATCTTTGTAGATTGTCATTAACTAGCAATAACCAACGTTTACATACTAAAATGCTTAGTAAAGAGATTGTCACTGAATCAGGAACTCCACATTTACCGTCTTTAAATAAAGCAGCAGAACATCAGTGTTTGTGGCTCATCATTGACTGAAACACAAGCTCTGCTCTCCAGCACAATGATGACCCACAAAACTACATTAAACTAACAGATCTCTCTTGTGCAAAAACACATTAATACAGTTCAGATTAATATTTACTCTCCTTATCAGTTGACTTTGCATAACTTTGTTTCTATGAATATTCACTAATATTTCTGTGAAATTAACTTGTATTGTTTGGAAAATCTAGCTGTTATGTTTTACAGTATATTGCTGTTTTTTCCTTGAATTAACTACATTCTACTGGCAGCTCCAAGTAGGTATCGCTGCAGCCCAGAGACCTGGAAGTGGGAGGAGCTTACGACAAGAGCAACACGTGGGAGGAGCTTGAGCACCGCACGTGGGAGGAGCTTATGCCAATAACAGCAAGTGGGAGGAGCTTATGCCGCTAGCCTGGATTTCATCGTAGTTTAAAATTATATAAATATAACGTATTTTCATAGTAGTTTCAACTGAAATTCTTAGTTTTGTCATTATTGTTTGCATCCAATACCATTCACTGTCAACATTGAAATCGTGTCTTTACACCTTTTGCCATGCTTTGTGATGGTCTCATTTTAAATACTTTAACTGTAGTAATTTAAGCATATTTCTGTTTATTGCATTTTACTTCTACAATTATTCTACAGTAGCCTACCGAGGAACATTAAAGTGAGAGGCAATTGCACTTAGGAGGTAAATGTGTGAATCATAAAGAAAATGTTGAGTACTGTTGAGAAAATGAAGTTACCATTTGCCTGTACTGCACATTTTTTATTTTGCATATTGTTTTAAATCAAATTACAGCAAATGACAGTCAAATCTTCTTCAGAACATGTTACACAAATCAATGTATTAATTCGAAATCTCGGGGTGGGTAAATCATTTTATTTCTGATGAATCAAATTATGTAAAATCATTCATTCAGCACAATAGACTTGCATGCAGTGGACACGGCTAAATCCCCGATGCATTGATCTGAGTAACTTCCACAGAGCTCGCCTCGCGTGCCCTTCCCAACATAACCTGTGCTGGTACACAAGAAGCACAATGAGCCTTAGATTTAACCCACATTTAAAACATTCTCCCCATGACTTCCAAGATATGCATGACTTTATTCTCTTGTTGAACATGTACAAACATTTCAAGAATCATTTCTCAGTTCTATGCTATGCAAGTAAATGGTGTCCAGAAATTTTAAGGGACAATATTATGCCAAGTAAATTAGACTTTATAACTTTTTTTAAACGAAGTATTCCTTTTAAAAACCACTAGACAAAACACTAGTTCATTCACCATTAATTTACACAAAACTGATTATTGAATATTGTTAGTATTAAATAAAACAAATGTTTTAATTATATTACATTGTGGATTAGGAGATTAGGAGATGTGTTCTAGTGCTTTTGAAAATGTGACTGACGGAGGTTTTTGTACGACTCTTTATCACTGTGTGAACACATAGTTACTGTTGATCTCATGGAAACTCTGACAGTAATAATCTCCTGTATCTTCAGTCAGGACTCCACTGATGGTCAGAGTGAAATCACTGTTAGATCCACTGCCACTGAATCTAGATGATGTTCCAGTGTAAAGGTTTGATGTCACATATATCAGGAGTTTAGGAGCTTCTCCAGGTTTCTGTAAGTACCAGTGTAAGTAACTACCACCATGCACGCTACTGCTGGTTTTACAGTTTATTCTGACTTCTTGTCCTTGAGCTGCTGGTATTAATGATGGACTCTGAGTTACAGTGATCTGTCCTCTACACTCTGAAAGAAAGGAGTCAAAGGATAATAATGAAAAATTACATATATTTCACATTTTAAAATAATTGTCTTTATGAAAGTTTTACTACAAACCTTGAGCAAACAGTGTGAGAGTCCAGATGAAGACGATGATGTTGTTCATTGTAGTTGTTTTGTCTTGTGTGATGATGAAGATTGTGTTCTGCTCTCAGTCATGAAGTGTTAAACACACAGCACTATAAACACTCAGAGCACTGAAGCATGTGCTGACGATGCAAACAAGTGGGCAGGATTTACAACAGATTTATTTTTAGAAGATGTTGTTACAACTGTTACATGTGCATTACTTACTATAACAACAGTACATGATGCATAATTTAAAGTAATTAACCAAAATCCTAACTATAATTCCAAAGTAAGTTTAAAGTAATCATTATTTCTTAATATTATTTATGTAATTACACTGCAACTACATCACCTTTAAATAAAGTATAGCATATCAAAATAATAACTTTACACTGAATGCAGCACGACACAAAATCATTTTTATAATCACCCTCTTCAGAAATATTTATCACCCATGATTCATTTATTATAGTAATTTATATTATATCTAGAGGTGGGCATAGATTAATTTTTTTAATCTAGATTAATCTAGATTAAAATGGCTCATTTGAATTCTGCCGAAGGCATTCAGAATATGTGTGCTACCCAAATAATGACTAAAAGTAAGTCTTTGAGAACGGGTTTCTCAAGCCAGGTGGCGCATTAGACCAGGGGCTCATCTCCTGTTTCCAAAATGCATCACAAACTTTAATCTCTTCCCGTCCCAATCCCACGAAAAAACTGGAGGAAAATCCCGTTCCACTCCCGGAAGAATGACTCCCATTCCCTCCCACTCCCGTGTTGTTGTTTTTTTGTTTTTTTGCCGATAACTGTCAATTACAGTAAAAATATAGTACAGATCACAGCGTGCCCACCTTATTAGTTGAATAAAAACCCCAAATGTCGTTTTTTGTTATTATATTGAACTGAAAGCCATCTTATGCACAGTGTTGCACAGATTACATTTCATGTAAATCATCCATGCTTAACACACACGTCTTCTATTTTTTTTTTTTGACATTTCACTCTCTATAGATATATTTTTCTATGTACTGTATTTTTAGATATATTCGAGTTTCGAAGTTTCTCGCTCAAGTTCACATGAGACCTAAAGCGCATCCTGTTTGCTTAAAAGCGCAACGTTTCGTTGTTATTCTGAGTGCACACAAATAAACGTAGAGTCTTTACAGATTCGAAAGATGTATTAGGCTACTTTTATCTGTATGACCAAAAATGACGGAGATTTTAAGAGCAAGTGAGCGCACCGGAGCCTGTCCTGCAGCAAACGCGCTTCCACACAAACACTTCAATAGCACACATTTCTCTAGGTTAACATCATATTGAGCGGCCATGTAAAGTTGCTACTACATACATCTTTCAGATGAAAAGCCATATTTGAGGTTGATGAATGATAGGTGAGCGTTTGGATGTCCTGCCCGATTGTATTACCACATAGACCAGCCGTTAACAATCTGTCCATCACGGACTGCGAGCCTCTAGTTCGAAGACTCGTTCTCGCCCCCTACAGTGCAATTCGGCTAGGTATACATCCGCGCTAAAATATCAGGGTGAAAGTCATCATAGCTAGAGTAGTATAGACCCAGCTCCCAACCAAACTTTGAGAATAGATTAACGGCGATATTTTTTTTATCGCCGATAAGAGTCTCACGTTAACACAGCACGTTAACGCCGATAACGGCCCACCACTAATTATATCATATAATATTCATGTCGGAGGACCACCATTATGTAGAATAAAGCAGCTATTTCTAAACCTTATAATATATAAGCAAGATGAAATACACATCTAGAATTAAGAATAACTTTTAAGAATAATTACTATTTTAATAATGAATTAAGAACTTTAAGAATAAATTTAAAACAAGATTGCACAATTAATATAGATTAATGTCTGAAATCAATATTGATTCAGTGGTGAGTCAATGTCATGTTGTTATGTGAGAGAATACAGTTTTACGTTTTAAACATTTTAAACCTTTAGTCACCATTGTTGAGATTCAGACACTGATTCTTGATGTCTGTGTGTCTAAACTATGCCGTAGTACTAAAAAGTTTGAGCATACGATATTTTTAAAATCTTCCAGTAGCAGTTCATCATCTCATTCAGGGTTATATATTTATTGTAAACAACATCAAACTAACAAATAAATCCACAACATATCTACAAAGATTAGCCACAGAATGAGATCAGTGAATCAGGCCAGTAGATAATGATTATTTCATTATCTACTAGTACCAGTCTAAAAATATACTCAAGTAAAAGTAAAAAGTAACTCATTTAAAATGTACTCATAGTAAAAATTACTTAGTTACATTTTAACAATGGGAGGAAGGGAAAAATGGGATAGACCAAAGGTGTCAAACTCAGTACCTGGAGGGCCACAGCCCTGCACAGTGTAGATATTACCCTAATTAAACACATCTGATCCAGCTAAACTAATCATTTAGGATTATTTGAAAACTACATGGTGTGTGTGTTGGAGCAGGGTTGGAACTAAACTATTTAGGGCTGTGGCCCTCCAGGAACTGAGTTTGATAATAAGACATTTGGGCTATTACCAGGCAAATTAAATCAGTATCAACAAAATTAATCTTTGCAATGCAGAGGAAACGCAGAAGCTTCATCTGAAGTGGCGTAGATGTATTTACACTGACATTTAGCCTGCAGTTACAAATGCAGAAATACTGTTTTGATAAATAAGACATAAAATGTGACCCTGAACCACAAAACCATAAGGGTCCATTTTCCTGAATTGCGATTTATACATCATCTGATATATTTACAGTAGGAATTTTACAAAATATATTAATGGAATGTGATCTTTATTTAATATGCTAATGATTTTTGGCATTGATTTAGAACATTGCGTCAGCTGAGTGAAAGGTTGTGGGTTCGATTCCCAGGGAACACATGTACTAATAAAAATGTATAACCTGAATGCAATTGTAAGTCGCTTTGGCTAAAAGCGTCTGCTAAATGCATAAATGTAAATAAAAGAAAAAATTATAATTTTGACCCATACAATGTTGTTGGCTATTGCTACAAATATACCCCAGTGACTTAAGACTGGTTTTGCGCTCCAGGGTCACATATTATATTATATATTATATTAAAACATAATATTATATTATTTACAAATACAGTTTAAAAAATAACTTTGAGATGTGAATGCAATTAAGCACATTTCTTTTTCACAAGGGTTTTTCATAAGACTGGTTTTGTGCTCCAGGCCAGGGTCACAAATGTTAAAAAAAAAAAAATCAAAAGATACTTTAAATGTTAAATTAGAACCACCAGTAGGTGTCAGCAAGTCACTGATAAGAGAGTCATTGCGATTGAACAGAATCATTTAAACGGTTAATTCAAGGAATGAAACACGTCATTGCTCAGAGTCAGAGACGCAAATCTGTGTATGGTGGCTGTGTTTGGTATTATTTTTGTTGTGGAAATAGAGCAAAAACAGGCAATATGGTGTCTAAAACGTAAGTCTCTTAATTAACTTCTTCTTTTTTTGAACTGTTGTAAAAAGAAAAACTACAGGCGATGAAATCATGGTGATTTTTGGAGAAAAACAGCATTCTTCGTGTGATGACTTACTATATTAAATTATATAAATCAAAATTTTCTGCTTCTATATCTTCAATTTTGTGATCATTCTAAACACATTTTAACAGACTGAATCATGCAGTGAAAGAAAGCAGTGCAGATGCACGCGGATTAGTCTAATAGATTTCACGGAACACTGTTTAGAGTGTTTTGTTTGGTTTTTGGCAAAATACTGATAATGTCAAATCGCATATCGTTAAAACAACAATTACTATATTATCGCAGACGATATTGCACACCCTGCACCACTGTCTTTTTGGCTCATTTGTGCAAAACCTTTTGTTAAACTGTTAAAGCTTAATTTTAACCACCAATGCAACGATGCAAGTATTTACGTTGTCTCTACATGATTGCGAAGGGCGATGTCGAGATGTTATAAGCTATAGTTTGGTCTCCTGAGGCAAACACAGCTTACACTGCATAACAGAGCATGAATATATGGCCAGGGGTTCACTTCATTCCTTCGAGTTCAACTTCAGCAGAATATGACGGGTCTGGTCTTCAGCTGAGTCTGCACCATTAACGCCTGTCTTGTCCGTCTGCATCTTTCTTGTGATTTTAGCGCCAGTTTCTTCTTCTGCCCATTATTTACTGCAGTTGTTTCCACGGAGCGATTTTTTTTTACTCAGTAATTAATGTGTTTTAAAATGTAGCGAAGTACAATACTTCCCACAAAATATACTTAAGTAAAAGTAAAATTACAGATTCAAAAAATTACTTAAAGTACAAGTACACAAACAAGCTACTCAATTACAGTAACGCGAGTAAATGCAATTCGTTACTTTCCACCTCTGGAAGCTGGTAATGCTGTTTGTGGAGTTGTTTAATCAGATCTGGAGAGATTTAATGATGTCTTGTAGTTCAGTTGAGTTCATCTAAGGCTGTGGCTGAAGTCAATTGTAGTTCTTGTTTCTCTTTCATTCAGTGATTCTGCTTGTTAACAGCAGCTGTTATCTATAAGGAGAGTACATATTTAACTGAACTGTATTATTTTACACAAGAGAGATCTGTTAGTTTAATGTAGTTTTGTGGGTCACCGTTGTTCTGGAGAGTAGAGTCTGTGCTTCAGTCAATGATGAGCAACAAACACTGATGTTCTGCTGCTTTATTTAAAGACAGTAACTGTAGAGTTGCTGATTCAGTGATGATCTCTTCGTTAAGTGCTTTAACTGACGATAAACTGCAATGAGTTAAAGTCATGTTTTTTGTAACTTTACTATCACAAATTAAGTGTTTGCAGTTTTATATCAAGAAATATTCCTTCTCAGTGGACTCAAATTAAATAAGATAACAAATGTTTACACACCATCACAACAATTTTATAGCATGCAAGAGTTTGCTGTAATTAATGATTTACAGAACTTTTGTAAATGTACAGCCTTACTGGCAACCAAAATTGTAGTAAGTTTCTGTAAATGTTATAGCAATTATTTACAGTTTAGATATATTTCAATGTTAATGAAACAGCAATATTTTAATATGTTAAATTGTGTTAAACTTTATTTATTCACGTGTGTGTGTTTTAAGCTCAGATGAGCTTTATTTGTCACATACACAATTATACAGAGTATAATGAGGAGTGAAATGTGTTCTCTGCATTTAACCCATCCAAGTTGATCAGTGGGCAGCCGCGGCGCCCGGGGAGCAGTTGGGGGTTCGGTGCCTTGCTCAAGGGTTTCACCTCAGTCGTGGACACTTCCTGCCAGAGACGGGATTCGAACCCACAACCTTGGGTTACCTCAGGTTTCAAGTCCAATGCTCTATCCATTAGGCCACGACTGCCCTGCGTGTGCGTGCGTGTGCGTGCGCGTGCGTGTGCGCATTTGAATGGGTTAAATGCAGAGCACAAATTCCGAGTATGGGTCACCACACTTGGAATCACTTCACTTCACTTTCACTAAATTAGTTTATGCCTGGCTGCGCAAATCATTTTACGCCAGTCTGTTTTCTGAATGAGGGACAATTCAAGGCAGGTTTTGTTAAAAAGTTAAAACTCAAGGATGATCTCTTCCAGAGAAGAGAGAGGAAGAGGGTGATCAGTGATCATTATCATGTAAAGAGATATGCACTGAAACGAGTCACTGTGAACAGAGCTGATTTTGACAAGGTAAAAAAGGTGTTGTTTTACACGACCACTGAGATCATTTCAAGAATACCCTAAAGAATCATACCACCTTGTGTAAAATGGGCATCCAATGTCCCCTTTGAAGAACAACCACCATAAAATCAGACTTACTTTACAATCATGCTGAGGAAAAATACAGATTTACAATCATAACAAGAAATACACTATAGCTATGACTGTTTAAATACAGTCATAGAAATACACTATGATTTCAAACTGTTTTTGAAATCAAATCTTTGCATAGATACGACAGGCAACACTGGATCTAACAATGCCTTACAAAAAAATGAGTTAATCTTAAAAAAAAATAAAGCACATACATAAACCCATATAGGAAATATAAGAGTTATTAGATAAGCATGTTATAAACTTCTAAAACATTGGTGTTTCATATTTTAGAGCAGTCACTGTTATTTATGAAATAAATCAATGAAGTCTATGTGGGAGTGTGTGTGAAAAAAAATCATATGTAATCCCCTTTATAATCCTTAACATTTTCATAAATAACTGTAATTTAATTACACGTTTTTTCTCAGTAACTGTAACTGATTACAATTACTTTTATTTTATAATTAAATTACGTAATTCCGTTACATGTAACTAGTTACTCCCCAACACTGTATATAATCCACACTCATAGTGTTAAAAACAAACACTGAGTCAGGTTAATGAGATAATTAGTTTAGTAATTGAGTGATGATTGAGCATTAGTGATGAACACCTGGGGCCCGTTTCAATAAGGAGGTTCAACCAACTCTGAGTTTAAACTTGAACTCAGAGTTGAGTTACTCTGAGATGGGAAACTCTGAGTTTTCGGTTACAGAACAGCAGAATTGTGTTAGTTTACTCAACTCTAAGTAGGTTGACTCTGAGTTAAGCGCGTGCACCATGACTATGAAAAGTCATGATCAGCAGAGCGCCGAAATTACAATTCACCATGGCAACAGCTCCCGCCAAAAAGACGTCAGTGTGCGTACTTCCGTCAATGTGTAACTTTAACTCTTAATAACTTAATAACTGTTATAATATCAGAGGTGAAAACTGTAAGTTATTGAACATATTCATTTTAATGGTATCCCACGGCCACAAAAAAGTAAAAATACGGAAAAATTAAACAAGAACGTGCAGCAGCTAAAAATGAAGTATAAAAACACAATTAAATCAAGGTAAAGCTTTAAGCATGAAAGGTTCATATGTGTGGGCTTAATGACTTTACAAACATTTGACATTAAATATCATTCAATGTCTATTTCAATGCGCTGCAGCTTTTTCCACATAGTCAAACACTCTTTTCACATAGTTAAATATTCTCTAATCCAACCTGTTGCATTTCTTAATTAGAGTAATACAATTAATTACTGACTTGATGACAGCAAGAAGGCAGAGGGAGAACCAGCACCACTGACAGATGAAGAGGAGGTGGTCAAGTATTGGAAGAATTCTCAAATCCAAAAGTAAAAAGAATAACTTTTGCTTTTGTATTAGGAAATAAAATGATAAAAAAGTGAATAATTTGTTTATTTAACAGCAGTGGAGGTGGTTACGGCTTGTACTACCCCTCCATCTGGCATCCTTCCATTCCATACAGTAATTAATTTCATTTTCAGAAGGTGCGATGATGGTGGAGATATGCTTGTCATCAATGCATCCAACCACATTACTTCCAGCCCGATCTCACGGCAATCCGGACATATTTTACGAGGTGGCTAATTCAGCGTTACTTCCAGATGCCACAGAAAGATGTTATCAAGTGAACATCATTTATCAGATTAGCCTCATTTAAACCGATTTTTTCACCACTGACCTACAGTCCTGTGAAACTCCTCTTTGACGGATTTGTGCCCAGGACAAATGATCAGAATGACTATGAGAGCGATGCACACTTTCCTTAAAATCTGCATACAGGACTTATAATGTGCTCTGCATCTCCGATGTTTTAAAGTGCATTTTCCTATTTTGCTAATTATCTTCCAACGGGGTAAGACATTAAACATATTCTTGTTTCCGTTTGCATTAAGATAATTTTTCTTATCCAATGGCGGACAATTTTACTTGTTTTATGTAAAATGCACTTAAAAAGGAAAATCCCCCAGGAAACAAGACTAAATATTGACAATTTTTTCATATATAATTGTACATTTTTAGATATTTGTACTTGAAAAAGACAAAAAATACTCAGTAAGAAAATCAATTTTGCAGTTTGAATTAGACATTTAAACCTCACTAAAACTATAAAAAGGGAGAGGAGACCGAAAGAAACTCTGGGTTTACCGAAGAAAACCTGCTCCCGACCAGGTTAGGTTCACAGAGTAAGTTACCACGGTAATTGACTCTGAGTATAAGTTACCTCTCTTTCAGAAACGGGCTTGACTTACCCTGCTTTCTCTGGTTTGACAAACCTCCCAATTTGAAACGGAAAACCCAGAGTTTCCCTCATTTCAGGGTTAACATACTCAGAGTTTTCACTTAACCTCCTTTCTGAATCGGGCCCCTGCTGTTAACTAACTGAATCACTGAAAGAGAGGAAACAAGAACAGAAAAAATAGACGAGCAGAAATACAGGAACTACAACTGACTTCAGTCACAGCCTTGAAATCAACACAAGATAAAAGAAGACATGAAATCTCTGAAGATCTCGGCAGAGGATGATGAAACTACTCCACAAACAGCATCACCAGCTTCACTCATTACTCACCAGATTGATTTTAGATGTTAATGTTTTAGTTTTGTTTGAATTATCATTATCGAGGTCAGTGTTTGCTTTAGTTGGGCTCTTGACTTAAAACATTACAATTATTTCTGCTGCCATAACTGTGTTTGTTTAGACATGTTAGTTATGGCCAAATAAATGTAAAAAAAAAAGCGAACAGAAAATATGATCAGGAGTTGGTTACGTTTTGATAAAGACATAATCGGCGTATGGTGGCTTGAGTAACTTATTTAATTTCAAGTGTAGTCACTGTTAAATGTATTGGTTAATTTTGTTCTTGATCTTATGATATGCATAGTTTAAGCTCTGACAGTTTTAAGATTAATCTTTTTAATTAAACTTTTACTTTTCTTTATCAAACACACTCAGAATCAGCGAATGAATCTCAACAATAGTGACAATCAACATGAAGCTCCATGTTGCAGTGCATTCTGGGAGCACCAATCAAAACTCATCCATGGCTCCCAGCATGCAATGCGACATGATACATTTTACAGCTGTCTTAGTATTTCCTTTTATTTTGCTATTTTGTTGTGACTCAGTATCATGTTTTGTGATGTTCACAGATTATCTGTTTATCTGAATATGTTGATTGTCACCGTTGTTGAGATTCATTCGCTGATTCTCGATGTCTGTATGATAATGCAGCCTCAAGTTTCTTATGCTGATTTACTTTTAAAAGTC
Organism: Schizopygopsis malacanthus; assembly: GCA_027474115.1. Classification (NCBI taxonomy): domain Eukaryota; kingdom Metazoa; phylum Chordata; class Actinopteri; order Cypriniformes; family Cyprinidae; genus Schizopygopsis; species Schizopygopsis malacanthus. The sequence continues at coordinate 29,224,310 of CM049866.1, forward strand.
TTTCAGATTAATCTTAAAACTGTTGGATCAAGCATTAGATTTCATGTGAGTAAAAAATACAATTTTAACCAATCAATGACTGCTCTGAATTATATCACTTATGAAAGTCACAAAATGCTGATGATTGCTTTATTGAAACATTACCATCAACACCTGATTGTCATAACTAACATGTCTAAACAAACATAGTTAAGGCTTTGTAAAATAAATTAAATAATTGTAATGTTTTAAGTCAAGGGTCAACCTCCAAAATACTTTAATGAAAGACAATTTTACTAAAGATTGATTAGTGTGCACGAGAAATGTTTGATTTTATGATCCATGAGGATTGAGCTGCAAACGAAGAACAAAAGAGGTCAAAGGTCACCTCAGATGTAACAGATCATCAAATATATTTCTATAAAAAGTGTTATATCAGCACATGACAACAGAATAAATGAGAACTATAGGATATAACGTCAAACTGAATTATGTCTATTGAAAATGAGAGGACAAAACTTCATCTGGTTATGAAAAGTACATTGTTCTTCAAGCAATGACATCATTTCAAAAGGATTTTGTGTAAAAGTGTTTTTTATTCCTTTAAAAAAATACAATAAAAAATTACTTACACTAAATGAGTGAGTGTGTCATCATCTGCTGTGTTTCTGCTGTCAGTGTGTTGAAGTGTTGTTTCTGGAGTTTGTGTTCACTCGAGTGGAATAGAGGTTTTTGTTCGACCGCTTCATTAGATTGTGTCACTGTGGTGGACTTTCGGTGGAGGAACTAAACTGCTGCTCGGTAAGTCTCTATTTTAATTATCCACTGCAAACATACAAATTAGATTGTGTACTATTATTATTTTAATTGAACCAGAAATAAAATCTAACACATATATTTTTGTAACACTGAACAATAATGTTTCAGTTGTTAATATTAGTTAACCACATTAGTTAACATGAACTAACAATGAAAAACTATTTTAATCTCAGTCAATCACATATTAATTGCAGCATTTACTAATAGAGTATTAAAATGCAAAGTTTTATCTGCTAATATTAATGGACCTGAGTTATCATGAACAAATAATGAATAATTGGACCTTTATTAATCAATGATAACTAAGATTCATAAATATTTTTAAAAAGTATTTCTCATTGTTGGTTAATATTAATTAACACAATAATTAACGTTACCTTATTAACATTATTGCAAAGTGTTACACATTTTCTAAATATAGTTTTACAGTAAATATTTAATCTAAAATATTGTGACGTTTAGATATTCAGAAGAACTGAATTATTCATTTTTTTATAATGTGGCTCATTCTTGATTGTATAAGTTTATCACAAGTATATTATTCATAAAAATGTAATGAAAAATATATATTTTAAATTGTAAATGGAGCTACTTTCTATGGATCAATAAATGGTTTTGAATCTGTTTTGCTCATGTTGTGCTTATAATTCAGTGCAATTCATACAAGCACAGTTTATACAAAAATATAACACAGTTGATTAATTTCTAATTCCAGTGAAATCATTTGTAGTCACACAATCTCTGTTTGAAATTGAGTTTTGAGTTGAATATCTCACCTAACTAAAACGCAATGTCATTATTTAGTGATATAAAACTACTGGAGTTAAAGCAGTAAATATCTTAATATGTTTCACTTCTTTTATGAGGTTTGATTGAAATGTATGTAGTGTTTGTGTTTTCTGTGTGTTTGTGAATGTGTTGTGTTTGTCTCCTGCAGCTGGTCCCACAGTGAAGCCCTCAGTGTCTCTGCTGCCGCCCTCTTCTCTGCAGATCTCTGGAGACTCAGCCGCACTGCTCTGTCTGCTCAGCTCTTACTCTCCACAGGGGGCGCTGGTGAGCTGGACACTGGACGGCTCAGAGGTCAACGAGGGGGTTGTGACCAGCGCAGAGAGCGAGCAGGACGGCCGCTACAGCCGCAGTAGCGTCCTGACCCTCAGCAAAGCACGCTGGGAAGCGGGAGAGCTGTACGTCTGCATAGTAACACATGCTGAAGCTCCTCATGAGGTCTCGTTCCACAAGAGTCTCTGTTAGTCGCTCGCAGTGCTGATGTTTCTCCAGCGAGCGCTGCTCTCTCCTGAAGATGAGTCGTATCTGAGTGTCCTGTGTCAGGCAGGATTCACATGAGTCTAGTGCTGCAGCTGTAGTCATTTACAACTCAATACTGAAAGAGAGCTCTAGTGTCAAAGCACTGATCTTTCAATCTGCTGTGTTTGCTGCAACATTCAATAAAGCTTCTCAACAAACTCCATTTGTGTCTGACAACATCATTCAACTAACAGATGACGATGCATGTAGTGTTTGTTCAGGTGTTTTCAGTAAATCTAGTCAAATAAAGCTCTTGGGGTTTGAACATGGTCTCTGGAGACAGAGCTGCTCTATTCTGAGAGGATCACAATCACTCCACCCTGACAATGCAAATGATTTTCAGCCCACACTCCCAGAGTCACTGTTTGATTGGTTACATGATCTGGACTGAAACACACCAGTTTCACTTCTGCTGTAGTCCAGCAGCCCAGGTGAAAAGGAAATATATTTAAATTGTGCTTTTTTTGGACATGGTATATTTAAATTATGCTATACTAAATGCATATTAAATGTATTATTTTGAAAAATAAATATATTCAGCATATTTCAAGATATGCTTGAGATCAAGTTTAAGCTATTTACAATATATTTTAATATATTTAATTGTGTTAAACTGTATTTCTTCACAATCCATTAAAAATATTTGGTCCTAATTTATATTAGGAGGCCATAACTATTATGTACTTAGACCCAAAATTAATAATTGTATATAATGCTCTTATTGTGTACACACGTCTTTACATTGCTCTTAAATAAATATAATTTAAAAATAATATATATTAATATAAAAAAACTGCATGTAGTTACATCTGCAATTAATTTCTGTAATTATATTTATAGTTTACACGGTGGACCCTTACAACTTTTTGATGTAAGTACATAGTAGTAGAACATTGAAAATCTTTATTGTCCACACATGTGTAAATTAATCTTCGGCCCCACAATAACATATAGCACAAATACACTTAACTTCACAGTCCAGTACACAAGACATACAGAGACTTCTTACCCCGTGTATTACAGACTCACAGGACATGAAATCAATATATAAAGATAGACTAATAACACAAACAAGGATAAATAACTAAGTATTATTAATAAACATTGTAAATTTATACAAGAATGCACTTATAACATAAGGCACATATATCTATAGTATACTTACGCAATAGTGAATTAATGTGATTCATCAAATATATTAAAATGTTAAACATTTATTTTTTTATATCTTACTTTTGAAAACAAACTGAAGCACGTTCATTACGTACATATTTATAATAAATTGCAGCAGATCTACACATGATTATAAAGAACTAATATTTTAAACCCACTAAAAGCTGATTAATTTAGCTATTTTCTTACACAAAATAAACATAAAATATACTTTAAGTGAGAGTAAAATAAGTGTTTTATGTAAATACACTAAAACTTCACTTAAAGTATTCTTGTCTTAAACATATTTCTTAAAAGACAGAAGAAGTGACTGAATGCAGTCTGTTCAGTTTGATTGACAGAAATCATATATTACACCTAAAACATGATGATCATATTAAAACACTGACTTGTTTTCTTCAGGAATATAATATTTCTGTTATAATGATATTGTGTGATTAGTGTTTGTGTTGATCAGTGTTGTGTGTGATTGTGTTGTAGAGCAGCTGCAGTATCTCTCAGCTGTATCAGTGCAGTCACTGTGACTCTGACTGACGGAGGTTTTTGTACGACTCTTTATCACTGTGTGAACACATATTTACTGTTGATCACATGGAAACTCTGACAGTAATAATCTCCTGTATCTTCAGTCAGGACTCCACTGATGGTCAGAGTGAAATCACTGTTAGATCCACTGCCACTGAATCTAGGTGATGTCCCAGTGTAAAGGTTTGATGTCACATATATCAGGAGTTTAGGAGCTTCTCCAGGTTTCTGTAAGTACCAGTGTAAGTAACTACCACCATACACGCTACTGCTGGTTTTACAGTTTATTCTGACTTCTTGTCCTTGAGCTGTTGTTATTAATGATGGACTCTGAGTTACAGTGATCTGTCCTCTACACTCTGAAAGAAAAGAAAACAAGAAACAAATTACAATAATGTATATTTCACATTTTAAAATAATTGTCTTTATGAAAGTTTTACTACAAACCTTGAGCAAACAGTGTGAGCGTCCAGATGAGGATGATGATGTTGGTCATTGTAGTTGTTTTGTCTTGTGTGATGATGAAGATTGTGTTCTGCTCTCAGTCATGAAGTGTTAAACACACAGCACTATAAACACTCAGAGCACTGAAGCGTGTGCTGACGATGCAAACAAGTGGGCAGGATTTACAACAACTTGTGCTGTTAACAAAGTCATGTACACTGTTATATCACTAATGATTTTACATTCTCACAACTAAAATTGTTCAGTAAAATTTGTTTTAATCATTGTGTGATAACTTAATGGTTTAATTGTTTAAATCTTTAAGGGAACAACAAGTCATTTCTGTCTCTATACTCAGACACTTATTACAGCGGTTTGACTCACATTAACATGAATGCAGCGTCACACAGAAGTCTCTGTAGAAATCCGCTTCATATTTGTATTTCTCAGCTATTCTGCAGCCAGCAGTGTCTGATAATAGATATTTACTGAGATAAAGATGAGTAATATTCTGCTGGTTATGTGATCTCACCATAGAGACTCATAAGATACTGGATTCAGCTGCTTCAGTTACTGTATGTCAACAGAGACGCCATCTTAGATCATCCAATCACTTCAATAGTTCCCAACACATCTTAATGACTGTTGTACACTCAATATTATGAGACACCATAATGTTTAACATCTCTGTATAATTTACAAACATACAGTTTTATGGATTTCTGAAAATGGCTGCCTGAGTTTGTTTCCAATTGAATCAATTTGCTTTAAAAGATGGATATATAAAGAAAACCAGTTCTCTCAGTCTGGTCATATGAGTCTAGACTGAACAAAGTGCATCTGAAAAGTGTGCATCAGAATTGTGATTAATTTCTCTGAAGCTGCAGTTTTTTTTCTTCTGTGAATCACGATGATTGTGCTGCATATGAAGAACAAAAGCATCATAATGAGAAAATTCACAACATCATCCATGATTAAGAGGTCAAAGGTCACATCAGAGGTCAAAGCTAATCAAATATATATCTTTAAAAAGTGCAGGAGAATGAATGATAAATATAGGGCTGAATCATGTCATTGTAAATGAGAGAATAAAGAAAATAATAAACTCAGATTATGAAAGATTACGTAGTCTTCAAGCAATAACATATTGAATAAAATTGTGTGAAAGAGTTTCATTATTACTTTTTTAAAAGCATTTTACCAAAACTAAAGAGTGTTTGTGCTGTCAGTGTGTTGAAGTGTTGTTTCTGGAGTTTGTGTTCACTCGAGTGGAATAGAGGTTTTTGTACGACCGCTTCATTAGATTGTGTCACTGTGGTACACTTTCGGTGGAGGAACTAAACTGCTGCTCGGTAAGTCTCTATTTTAATTCTCCATTAAAAATATACAATTTAGATTTGTTTTTATAGTCATTATAAATATTTAATCTAAAATGTCAGTTTGTTGTTTAAACCCATGCATAGATATTCAGAAGGAATTGTTTACTCACTTTAAACAAACAATTACTATCTAAATTTTTTTTCATATTTTGTCTAATTTTATAATGTCTCAGAGTTTTATTAGTTGATCAGTTTATTTTATTCATTTAAACACTGTTTACATATAGTTCATCTTTTATTTTAGATTTCATATGCTTAAAAAAATAATGTTGCATTAAAAATATAAATGTATCTTCTTTCTGTAGTTCAATATGTTTTAGAATCTGTTTTGTTCACGTTTTTCTTGTAATTCAGCATTTTAATATACATACAAAATATGTGTACATATTTAAACGCGTTTGATTCAGTCATTTTCTAATTCTGAATGTGAATATATTGTTAGTTGTAGGCAAATATTGTGTTTTTGAAATGAACTATTAAAAGTATAAACAAGATTAAATTAATATCTCACATAATTACACAATTATGTTAGATCAAACATTATGTTAGGTGATAAAAAACTAGTGGAATTAAAAAAGTCAGTGTATGTTAAGTTTCATTTTTGATGTTTCATTTAAAATATATAATAATTTGTGCCATTTGTATGTTGTATATTACATCAGCTGTAGTGATGTTGAATGTGATAAATGTTGGGTATTGTTGTGATTTTGATTTTGTGTCTGCTGCTGAAAGTCGTGTTGAAATGCTGTGAATGCTGCAGGGCAGAAGAGTGCTGGAGCTGCAGTGTGTTTTCTGTGTGTTTGTGAATGTGTTGTGTTTGTCTCCTGCAGCTGGTCCCACAGTGAAGCCCTCAGTGTCTCTGCTGCCGCCCTCTTCTCTGCAGATCTCTGGAGACTCAGCCGCACTGCTCTGCCTGCTCAGCTCTTACTCTCCACAGGGGGCGCTGGTGAGCTGGACACTGGACGGCTCAGAGGTCACCGAGGGGGTTGTGACCAGCGCAGAGAGCGAGCAGGACGGCCGCTACAGCCGCAGTAGCGTCCTGACCCTCAGCAAAGCACGCTGGGAAGCGGGAGAGCTGTACGTCTGCAGAGTAACACATGCTGAAGCTCCTCATGAGGTCTCGTTCCACAAGAGTCTCTGTTAGTCGCTCGCAGTGCTGATGTTTCTCCAGTGAGCGCTGCTCTCTCCTGAAGATGAGTCATATCTGAGTGCCCTGTGTCAGGCAGGATTCACATGAGTCTAGTGCTGCAGCTGTAGTCATTTACAACTCAATACTGAAAGAGAGCTCTAGTGTCAAAGCACTAGCTGATCTTTCAATCTGCTGTGTTTGCTGCAACATTCAATAAAGCTTCTCAACAAACTCCATTTGTGTCTGACAACATCATTCAACTAACATATGACGATGCATGTAGTGTTTGTTCAGGTGTTTTCAGTAAATCTAGTCAAATAAAGCTCTTGTGGTTTGAACATGGTCTCTGGAGACAGAGCTGCTCTATTCTGAGAGGATCACAATCACTCCACCCTGACAATGCAAATGATTTTCAGCCCACACTCCCAGAGTCACTGTTTGATTGGTTACATGATCTGGACTGAAACACACCAGTTTCACTTCTGCTGTAGCCCAGCAGCCCAGGTGAAAAATAAATATATTTAAATTATGCTTTTTTGGACATTTTATTTCAATGATGCTATACTAAATGCATATTAAATGTGTTATTTTGAAACAATAAATATATTAAGCATATTCCAAGATATACTTAAGATATAGTTTAAGCTATTTACAATATATGCTAATATATTTCATTATGTTAAACTGTATTTCTTCACAATCCATTTAAAATATTTAGTCCCACTTTATATTAGGTGGCCTTAACTCCTTACATCCAAAATTAATAATTTGATACAATGCACTTATTGTGTACACACATTTTTAAATTATTTGTAGAATATTTCAGTTATAGCTGTATTACTGAAAATAACACGATGAATATAACATCATTGAATATATAAGCACCAACACACACTTTCCTGAAGAAAAAAAGTTACTGAAAAACAAAATGCAGAAGAAAACAACAGCATATTTACAAGCGTAAGCCTGCAAACGGCTGAACCAAACAAATTGTCACTTCTTTGAGTATGACTTGTATTTTCAGCAGCTGAGGGTTTGTATTTCAGACTCTGTAGAATTGAAAGACTGCTTTATCACACGCACTGCTTTTATATGTTTACATCATTTATACTTATTTTACTTTAATACAATATTAACATATTAAAATTAAGTATGCTTATTATGATGCTTAATCATAGTTGAAATTTAGTTTTTTTATATAATATATGAACATTAACATATATGAAATTAATCTTCGGCCCACAATGACATATAGCACAAATACACTTAACTTCACAGTCCAGTACACAAGACATACAGAGACTTCTTGCCCCGTGTATTACAGACTCACAGGACATGAAATCAATATATAGAGATGGACTAATAACACAAATAAAGTTTAAATAAATAAGTAATTTTAATAAACATTGTAAGTTTATACAAGAAAGCATTTATATAGCACAGGGATGGGCCTCCAGTGTCTTTTAGTACGGCCCGCTGGATTATATTACACTCGGGTGATCAATTTGACAAACATTTGAAAAGTAAGTCACATAAATATTGCTTTCAGTTTATGATTTTAATACCATCTCCAACCAGGAGAGGTCGCTTGCTTCCAGCTGCTCCCCGTATTAATTTCAGCGCAGTGTAAACATTCACTAACTTTAGCAAATAATAACTGAAAAACAGACCATAAAAACAGTATTTTCCAGTCAAGATTATTAACTGATATCTTTCTAACAAGTTCAAGGGGATACCTATATGTTTGGATTTTTATTTAAATCGCCATCACACCACTGCACACAGACAACGGCACGCCAGAGTTGCACTTGCCTCAAATTTCAAAGGTAAAATTCATAATCAACAAAACCTTTTTGCCAAATGCATGACAGAAATGTTTGCACTCAACTATGTTCTTAGGTTTTCTGCTGGTCCTTAAAAATTATTCAGTTTCATTGTTTAAATTTAAGGCTATGATAACTCCTAAATGTTACAAAAAGTCAAAATTATGAAGACAAGATTTGCTATATGGATTAATATGACGATTAAACTCCAAAATCCTATGATTTCATATTTTCACTGAATAAAAATGAGCGCTGCGCATTTCAAAATCAGGAGCTGCTCTGTTTTGTGTTCTGCGGTTCCCGGGGAAACCGCTATATTCTGCCGTTCTGAAAGTGAAATTGTGGCCAGAGAACAAATATGCATTTTCAATAAGCCGTCTGCTATTTTTGCTACATGTTTTTAAATGTGAATCAGTGGATCTACAAAAAACTAATGCATTAAACAATCTAAACAATTAAGTCATTGAGATATATTTAAATATTATTTAATATAATAATTAATTGATACTTTTGACTCATCCCTTTTCTTAAAAATAGTTTAAAGGCTGAAATGTGAAGTGCAGATCTTAAAAAGGTATTTAAATGTCTTAAAATTGATTTTGAAAATCCTGCAGATACCAGGTTATTTTATTGCATTTGGAATATTAAATTATTATAACTTTTTAACTGTCCCTTTAGGCTGTTTTGAGAATGTTCTGAAGGTCACTAATAAAAAAGAACCTCTGTACATTTGTTTGTTGCAAATTTACAGACACTATAATTGAGATTGACTTGTTGGTTAATATTTCTGTCAACTGACAACAACGATTCCCTTCTGAGCTAGCATAAATGCACAAGTTTTATTGTTAATAAAATCTTTAAAAACAAAAAACATTAATTATACGTTCATTTCTTTCAATAAAAAGGAAATGGAATGAGACGGTGTAAACGGTGTGTGGACGTGGATAAGTAATCTGGCCCCTTGGTATAAAGGAGAAAAAAATGCCGCCCGTCGTCACTTTTAAAGTTGCCCATCCCTGATCTAGCACATAAATCTATAGTATACTTACATAGTAGTGAATTAATGTGCTTCATAAAATATATTCAAATGTTAAAAAATAATTTGTAAATATCTTACTTTTGAAAACAAACTGAAGCACGTTCATTACGTACATATTTAAAATAAATTGCAGCAGATCTACACATGATTATAAAGAACTAATACTTTAAACCCACTAAAAGCTGATTAATTTAGCTATTTTATGACACAAAGTAAACATAAAATATACTTTAAGTAAGAATAAAATAAGTGTTTTATGTAAATACACTAAAACTTCACTTAAAGTATGCTTGTCTTAAACATATTTCTTAAAAGACAGCAGAAGTGACTGAATGCAGTCTGTTCAGTTTGATTGACAGAAATCATATTTTACACCTAAAACATGATGATTATATTAAAACACTGACTTGTTTTCTTCAGGAATATAATATTTCTGTTATAATGATATTGTGTGATTAGTGTTTGTGTTGATCAGTGTTGTGTGTGATTGTGTTGTAGAGCAGCTGCAGTATCTCTCAGCTGTATCAGTGCAGTCACTGTGACTCTGACTGACGGAGGTTTTTGTACGACTCTTTATCACTGTGTGAACACATATTTACTGTTGATGGAGTGATAACTCTGACAGTAATAATCTCCTGTATCTTCAGTCAGGACTCCACTGATGGTCAGAGTGAAATCTTTTCCAGTACTTGCTGTTCCACTGCCACTGAATCTAGATTGAGTTCCTGACTGGAGGCTGTTTATGTAATAAATGAGGAGTTTAGGAGCTTCTCCAGGTTTCTGCTGATACCAGGCTAAGTAGCTGCTGTATATTCCTACATCTATATTACACTCTATTGTAGCTGTTTGACCGAGCTGGACAGTTTTAACTTTAGGTTGAGTTAGAGTGATTCCTCTGGATTCTGAAGAAAATAAAAGAAAGTCAGTTTATCAATAAATCAAATTTATAGCAGAATACTGATAGCCTATATTAAAATGGTAATAATTAACTATAGCTTATTATTAATATCAAAGCGTAATATTCCACCTTGAATAAGTACTGCAATGGTCCAGATGAGGATGATGATGTTGTTCATTGTAGTTGTTGTGTCTTGTGTGATGATGAAGATTGTGTTCTGGTCTCAGTCATGAAGTGTTAAACACACAGCACTATAAACACTCAGAGCACTGAAGCGTGTGCTGACGATGCAAACAAGTGGGCAGGATTTACAACAGATTATTAAAGTAGATGTCGTTACAACTGTTACATGTATGGTACTTACTATAACAACAGTAGATTATGCATAATTTCAAGTTATTAAACCAAAACCCTAACCATAATCCCAAAGTAAGTTTAACGTAATTATTATTACTGCAACAACATCACCTTTAAATAAAGTATAGCATAACAAAATAATAACTTTACACTGAATGTAGCACGACACAAAAACCTTTTTATAATCACCCTCTTCAGAAATATTTATTAACCTGATTAATTTATTATATTCATTTATATTATATCATATAATATTCTGGACCACCATTATGTAGAATAAAGCAGCTATTTTTAAAACTCATAACAAATAACAAGATGAAATACACATCGACACAATGATAAATTAATTTCAACTGAATAAATTTAAAACAAGATTGCACAATTAATATAGATTAATGTCTGAAATCAATATTGATTCAGTGGTGAGTCAATATCATGTTGTTATGTGAGACAGAAATACATTTTCACGTTTTAAAACAGATTTTGAGTGAAAGATTTTTTACATTTGAAAAAGATTTGACAAAAGCGATATTATTGAGTGTTTCTGCTGTCGGTGTGTTGAAGTGTTGTTTCTGGAGTTTGTGTTCACTCGAGTGGAATAGAGGTTTTTGTTCGACCGCTTCATTAGATTGTGTCACTGTGGTTGACTTTCGGTGGAGGAACTAAACTGCTGCTCGGTAAGTCTCTATTTTAATTCTCCATTAAAAATATACAATTTAGATCAAGTACAATTATTATTATTATCTTTTAATAATTGAACCAGAAAAACAATCTAACACTTATATTTTGGTAACACTAAACAATACTGTTTAATTTGTTAATATTAGTTAACCACATTAGTTAACATGAACTAACAATGAAAAATTCTGGTACAGCATTTATTAATCTCAGTCAATCGCATATTAATTGCAGCATTTACTAATACATTATTAAAATCAAAAGATTTATCTGTTAATATTAATGGACCTGAGTTAACATGAACTAATAATGAATAGTTGGACGTTTATTAATCAATGATAACTAAGATTAATAAATACTATAAAAAAAATGTATTGCTCATTGTTAGTTAATATTAATTAACACATTAATTAATGTTACCTTATGAACCTTATTGCAAAGTGTTACACATTTTATAAATATAGTTTTACAGTAAGTATTTAATTTAAAATATTTTGACGCTAAGATATTCAGAAGAACTGAATTATTCACTTTTTTATAATATGGCTCATTCTTGATTTTATTAGTTATCACATGTATATCATTCATAGAAAAAATATGAAAAATATATACTTTTAAATGTAAATGGAGCTACTTTCTTTAGATCAATAAATGATTTTGAATCTGTTTTGCTCATATTGTGCTTATTATTCAGTGCATTTTAATACAAGCAGAGTTTATACAAAACTATAACTCATTTGATTAATTTCTAATTCCAGTGAAATCATTTGTAGTCACACAATATCTGTTTGAATTGAATTTGAATTTGAGTTGAATATCTCACCTAGCTAAAATTAAAAGTTATTATTTAGGGATATAAAACTACTGGAGTTAAAGCAGAAAATATCTTAATATGTTTCACTTCTTTTATGAGGTTTGATTGAAATGTATGAAGTGTTTGTGTTTTCTGTGTGTTTGTGAATGTGTTGTGTTTGTCTCCTGCAGCTGGTCCCACAGTGAAGCCCTCAGTGTCTCTGCTGCCGCCCTCTTCTCTGCAGATCTCTGGAAACTCAGCCGCACTGCTCTGCCTGCTCAGCTCTTACTCTCCACAGGGGGCGCTGGTGAGCTGGACACTGGACGGCTCAGAGGTCACCGAGGGGGTTGTGACCAGCGCAGAGAGCGAGCAGGACGGCCGCTACAGCCGCAGTAGCGTCCTGACCCTCAGCAAAGCACGCTGGGAAGCGGGAGAGCTGTACGTCTGCAGAGTAACACATGCTGAAGCTCCTCATGAGGTCTCGTTCCACAAGAGTCTCTGTTAGTCGCTCGCAGTGCTGATGTTTCTCCAGTGAGCGCTGCTCTCTCCTGAAGATGAGTCGTATCTGAGTGTCCTGTGTCAGGCAGGATTCACATGAGTCTAGTGCTGCAGCTGTAGTCATTTACAACTCAATACTGAAAGAGAGCTCTAGTGTCAAAGCACTGGCTGATCTTTCAATCTGCTGTGTTTGCTGCAACATTCAATAAAGCTTCTCAACAAACTCCATTTGTGTCTGACAACATCATTCAACTAACAGATGACGGTGCATGTAGTGTTTGTTCAGGTGTTTTCAGTAAATCTAGTCAAATAAAGCTCTTGGGGTTTGAACATGGTCTCTGGAGACAGAGCTGCTCTATTCTGAGAGGATCACAATCACTCCACCCTGACAAATGCAAATGATTTTCAGCCCACACTCCCAGAGTCACTGTTTGATTGGTTACATGATCTGGACTGAAACACACCAGTTTCACTTCTGCTGTAGTCCAGCAGCCCAGGTGAAAAGGAAATATATTGAAATTATGCTATACTAAATGCATATTCAATGTATTATTTTGAAACAATAAATATATTAAGCATATTTCAAGATATGCTTAAGATCAAGTTTAAGCTATTTACAATATACTTTAATATATTTAATTGTGTTAAACTGTATTTCTTCACAATCCATTTAAAATATTTGGTCCCACTTTATATTAGGAGGCCTTAACTATTATGAACTTACACCCAAAATGAATAATTTGATATAATGCACTTATTGTGTACACACGTCTTTACATTGCACTTAAATAAATATAATGATTATAAAAAAACTGCATGTAGTTACATCTGTAATTCATTTCTGTAATTACATTTATAGTTTACACGGTGGACCCTTACATATTTATTATGTAAGTACATAGTAGTTAAGGCTACCAAGTATATGAAGTGGGACCAAATATTATCTTTTATACTTAATTTTAATGTGATTCAATAACATTTAAAGTAACAAAACAATTTTATTTTTCAGTATTCAAAATGATATAAAAGGTCCAAAATCATTCAAAATAAAAGATTAAACATAAAAATAAAATACTAGAGTACAGCATACAGCAGCATATATAATATATTGACATTATTGAACATTGAAAATCTTTATTGTCCACACATGTGTAAATTAATCTTCTTTCCCACAATAACATATAGCACAAATACACTTAACTTCACAGTCCAGTACACAAGACATACAGGGACTTCTTACCCCGTGTATTACAGACTCACAGGATATGAAATCAATATATAGAGAGAGACTAATAACACAAATAAAGGATAAATAACTAAGTAATATTAATAAACATTGTAAGTTTTTACAAGAATGCACTTATAGCATATAGCACATATAGCTATAGTATACTTACATAGTAATGAATTAATGTGATTCATCAAATATATTCAAATGATTTTTTTTTTTTTTAAATATCTTACTTTTGAAAAACAAACTGAAGCATGATCATTACGTGCATATTTAAAATAAATTGCAGCAGATCTACACATGATTATAAAGAACTAATACTTTAGACCAGTGCTTCTCAAAGTCCAGACTCCAGACCGCCTCCATTTCCTATTTCAAGAGCACTAACTATATTTCCTGCTTTGATAAACGCTTGTTAAACTTGTAAATCATTTGTTTCATTTTTAAATGTTTGTTGGGAGATGGCCCGACATTAAAGCGCAGGCGATGAAACTTTCCCTTCATGACATTTGTTATCATGACATCCAGCGAGTTTGAATTTGATAATTGGGTGACATTTCACTGCAAATATGAGTAATTTATTATTATTATTATTATCACTTAGATTATGGCCATTTGACTTATAGCAGTGTCCAGTGTTTCCCATTCATTGATTTATTTGTGGCGCTGTACCGACAAAACATGCTACCTATCAGATTGTGCTACATATAATATATTTGTATTGTTTTAAGGGTAAGTTTAGGGTAAGGGTAGCTGTGGACGGGTAGGTTTAGGGTAGGGGTAGGTGACGACGGTTAGGTTTAGGATAGGGGTAGGTATGGATATTTAAAAAAGCCTCAAACCACATGAATGAGATGCTGGTAGGACAATCTGATAGATAGCATTTTTCGCTATCGATTTGTGCTACCCATCTTTTTTAATGGGCGGTAGCACAAATCGTCAGAACAGCGCCCGTCACAATATCAAAACTGACCGCCACAAATAGATTTTCACTTGGTTGAAGAAACTGTGCACGGCACGTTTCAGAATTGAAATGCAGCACGGGTGTTTTATATGAATGTATTTTTGAAAAGAACCGAGCATCTTCTTCAGAAAAGCTTAGATTGTAATTTGTTAAGATGTAATTTTCATTTAGTTTTTCCTGTAAAGTCTGATAAAGTAGCGTTTGAGCGCATTACTTTGATTTCAGCCATTACCGGTAAACCACTATATCTCCCGCTACAACAGCGCCTCCTGCTGGCAGAGAATTCCTTTGCATTTGCAAGTCTGTGTGAAACGTCTCAGGTTACGTATGTAACCATGGTTCCCCGAATGGGGAACGAGACACTGCGTCCCCTAGGGGTCGCTACGGGGAACGCCTCAGCGTGACTCGTGTCTGAAGATACATATTTAAAAACACCACCTGTTGGCCGGCGACAGCCCATGACGTCACTACCGGCGTGCCACAATATAAGCGCCGCCGGGAGGATACATCATCAGCTTCTTCGTCTGAAGCTTGGGTCCGAAGCATGGTCCAAAGCCTAGGGGACGCAGGGGAACCATGGTTCGGGGAACCATGGTTACATACGTAACCTGAGACGTTCCCCTCCATGGGAACTCGAACTGCGTCCCCTAGGGGTCGCTACGGGGAACGTTATACCCACTTCACCATGCTGAGGGGAATGCAAGCCAATTTCGCGAAAAAGGCGAGCACTAAACCAATTCTACCCGGCTAAGGGAGTTGCCCCTGGGACGACTGATGGCTGTCAGTGATATTATCCCCTTCGGCCAAAGGCCCCAGCTGCATACCCTAGTACTTACCTGCTAGGTGCCCGGATTACCGGGCCTAGGGTAGAGCTCAAAGTCTTGGAATCAGAAAGATTCCTTTAAGGGGATATGGCCAGGCACCTGGCTCACCAGGTCCTGGCCGATCACTCAGGGGTTACCACTTGCTCCTTACTGAGGGAACTGTCTCAACAGACCTCTTGGTAGTGTATACCCTTTTTTTTCTTTTCTTTCCTTTTTGGACCCAACACATATGGGACAAGGGAGCGGGGCCCAAGGCACAAACCGGGGCTTTAACCAACTAAAAGGGCACGAAGCTGTGCGCGTAACCTACCCTTACGGGATTTTAGAAAGAACGCAGAACCTTGATGTGCGGACTTACCACTGAGTGGATTTTAGAAAGTGCCCAAAGTCTCGGTGCGCACTTATTAGAAGAACGTTCTATGCCCTGGAGCGGGAGAACTACTCATTCCTCGGAGTGAGAGGGAACTCAGACGCTCAGAAGGGAGCGGCAAGCTCATAGATGACCCTCTGGTTGAGGGGAGCAATGCTGGCTCGACCAACAGGGCGAGCGACCTATCACAGAGCTCTGGGGGGCGGAGAAACTCGGCGGACGCTCAGACGGGAGCGGCATGCTCATAGGTGACCCTCTGGTTGAGGGGAGCGGTGTTAGCTCTACCGACGGCGAGCCCTGGAGACGGAGAGAACTCATTCCTCGGAATGAGAGGAACTCAGCTACCAAAGAGGAGCTCTAGAGCGGAGAAACTCACTCCTCAGAGTGAGACCTCCCACCATGATTCTCCGCTCAGTAGGGAGCGGCATGCTCATAGATAACCCTCTATAGTGAGGGGAGCAATGCTGCTAGCTCGACCAGCAAGAGAGATCACAGAGCTCGGAGGAGCGGAGAACTCATTCCTCAGAATGAGAGGGAAACTCAGACGCTCCGCAGGGAGCGGCATGCTCAGAGATGACCCTCTAATGAGGGGAGCAATGCTAGCTCTACTATAACGAGCTCTGGAGAGCGGAGAATCATTCCTCGGAATGAGGAGGACCTCAGATCAATAAGGAGCTCTAGAGCGGAAGAACTCACTCAGTAGTGAGAGGGAACTCAGACGCCCCGAAGGGAGCGGCATG
The DNA here is from genome assembly GCA_027474115.1 of Schizopygopsis malacanthus. Classification (NCBI taxonomy): domain Eukaryota; kingdom Metazoa; phylum Chordata; class Actinopteri; order Cypriniformes; family Cyprinidae; genus Schizopygopsis; species Schizopygopsis malacanthus. The sequence goes on from CM049866.1 coordinate 29,241,278, forward strand.
CTCAAAGATAACAACCTCTAATGAGGGGAGCAGTGCTGCTCTACCTATAACGAGCTCTGGAGAGCGGAGAACTCATTCCTCAGAATGAGAAGGAACTCAGGACGCTCAGCAGGGAGCGGCGCATGCTCACAGATAACCCTCAAATGAGGGGAGCAATAGCATGCTTAGCTCTACTATAACGAGCTCTGGAGAGCGGAGAACTCATTCCTCAGAATGAGAAGGAACTCAGACGCTCAGCGGGAGCGGCATGCTCATAGATAACCCTCTAATGAGGGGAGCAATGCTAGCTCTACCTATATAACAAGCTCTGGAGAGCGAGAGGAGAACTCATTCCTCAGAATGAGAAGGAACTCAGACGCTCAGCAGGGAGCGGCATGCTCACAGATAAACCCTCTAATGAGGGGGCAGCAATGCTAGCTCTACCTATAACGAGTCTGGGAGGGAGAGAGAGAGAGAGAACTCAATTCCTCAGATGGAGGGAGAAACTCAGACGCCGCAGGGAGCGGCATGCTCATAGATAACCTCTATAGTGAGGGGAGCAATGCTAGCTCGACCAGCAAGAGAGATCACAGAGCTCGGAGGAGCGGAGAAATATTCCTCAGAATGAGAGGGAAACTCAGACGCTCGCAGGGAGCGGCATGCTCATAGATAACCCTCTA